>JAPVLO010000166.1:5125000-5725000 GCA_027257055.1 Cephalopachus bancanus | reverse complement strand
CTGCCATCCTGGTGATGGATGTGAGACCTATCTCCTATGGAAGGTTTGTGTTTAACTCTGCTATAGTTTGCCTTGGTAGGATCACAGTATTTTATTTGTAATGGCAAAACACCAGAAGCAAGCCAGATCCCAGTCGGCAGGGATTTATCGATATATCACGGAACCATCCACGTAATGGGAGGTTATGCCGGGTAAATAGAACAGTGTCAGATCACAATCTCGGTGGGACCTCCAAAAATGTTAGGTCAGGCCCGCCAGGGTGTGGGTGTCTGGGGTGTGATCCAGTGCCGCGAGAAAGATGCAAAGAGTTGCCCAGAAATTAGATCAGAAAATACAGTCAATTTAGAGAGAAAATTAGAGAGAGAGAGAGGAGAGTCACCTCCCCAAGGTAGGAGAGGGGACCAAAGCCAGGAAACATGGTAGCGGCCATAGCTCCAAGAGCGCATGGCCATATCGGAGTCCAGTAAGGCAATGGCGGCTGGCTGCTCGTGGGGAAAGGTCATTAAGGTGATTGGGTGGTGGTCTGCTCTGCGTCATCACGAAGGTACTGATGTCAGAGATGGACAACAGGTAGATGGATGGCTTAGTCACAGGATTGCTGCCACAGTGGTGGGCGAGATGGGAAGAGACAAGGGGAGAGGGTTTTTCCTGCCAGAAACCTGTCAGACATTTCCAGTCCACAGTCTCCATAGCAATAGGTGGTCTTATTGTCATTTCTATGGCTTTGGCCAGCCAAGGGATGATCTTTGACCTTTTGCCTTCCACAAGGAACCTGAAAGTTTCTTTTTAGAAAATTTTTATTATAAAGATGCAGGGTACAATTCAGGGTTAGGTATATAAACATTGATCATACAGGTATCCTTGTTGATGAGGTATGTCCCTTCCTCCCCTAGCAGTTTCCCTCAACTGCCAATCCCACCCTCCCTCCTGACAGTTTCTACTACTGCCGATCGCTTTCTTATAGCATTATAATTGCTCAAGATCCGTTTATGAGTGAGAGCCTGTAGAACTCTGTTCTTTGTTTCTGTGATAGGTCACTGAGTATGATCCACTCCAAATCCATCCAAGTTGCTGCCAAGTGCATATGCTTGTCCTTCTTTATGGCTTCATAATATTCCATTGTGTTTATGTACCACATTTTTTTAATCCAGTCCAGCTTCGATGGGCAACACGGCTGGTTCCATGTTTTTGATATTGTGAATAGAGCTGCAACAAACATATGTGTGCAGGCATCTTTTTTGTGGAATGGTTTGAGTTCCTCTGGGTATATTGTAGAGATTATTATGCTAATCCATGAATTGAAAGGGCTGTTCAATGGGCTGTTCTAGTCTCACATCTCATGGAGGTTAGTCAAGGGACTGGGGTAGGCTGCCAGCTTGGGCTGCAGTAAAATGTCTGAACCCTTCCTAAAACTTGCCTATTGGCCGGGCTCGGTGGCTCAGCCTGTAATCCTGTGCTTTGAGAGGCCGAGGTGAGCGAATTGCCTGAGCTCATGGGTTCGAGACCCGACTGGGCAACTTGGCCAGACCTCATCTCTACAATAAAACAAAAAATCGGGGCCGCGGTGCCGGAGGGGCATGCCTTTTAAATTAGCTAACTCGCAAGCTGAGGCACCCCCCCACAAAGAAGGATTTTCCGGAGCCCAGCAGTTCAGGCCGCGTTTGGCCGGGAGCGGCCACTCCCTTTTCCATCTGGGCGACAAAAGTAGATTTCCAACTAACAAAACCCACACCACACACACACACACACACACACAAAGATATCTTTCTGTTTGAATTTTTACAAACAAAGTGCATCGGTCACACAAGACAATTAAAACACCTCCATTTAGGAGAACGAAGGCGCTCACATGGAAGAATCTATAATACCAAGCACATGTGCTCTGCACTCGAGGATGTCTGTCAGTGGCTTGCAATCAGCTGCAGGAAAATTTATTCCACAAAGATCAGGCTTGATTTGTCATTTTGTTGATTGCACCTAAGAAATCAATGTATGTAGGCTGATAGTATAGATTCAGCTTAAAAGAGTGCCAGCTCTGAACACGCTGTATTCTTCCATGATTCCAAACCCATTTTCTTTCTTTCTTTTTTAACTTTAAAATTTTTTATTTAAAAAAATTGTGGGGTACAATTCAGGGTGAGGTCTACAAATATTCACTGTGCAGGTGCACTTGCTGATGAGGTGTGCCCCTCTTTTCCCCAGGCAGATTCCTTGCCAAGCCCACGTCCCCACCCCCCACCCCTGCCACCCCGCAGTTTCCCGCCACTGTCAATCCTTTTCTTATAGTATTCTGATAGTTGTTCAAGGTCCCTTGTGAGTGGGAACATGTGATACTCAGTTCTTTGCCAAAACCCATTTCCGAATCCAGCCGGTAAATCGATCTATGTCACTGACAGATGAGTAAAGTTCTGACGTGTCTTCATTATTTCACATTTGTCCCGCTCGTTACCATAAATGTAAGCATCAACCCTCCTGTGTGACAGAACCATGTTTTTTTTGTCGGTTGCAACCGCGGGTGGGTGGAAGCTTTCTGTAAGATTCTGTTGTTATTATGGAATTTACAAAGAAGAGTATTGCATAATTTTAATTATTTGTAAATCATGTCCTATACATTCTTTTTTTTTTTTTTTTTTTACTTTTGGATTTTTTATTTTAAAATTGTGGGGTACAATTCAGGGTGAGGTATACAAATATTCATGGGGCAGGCACCCTTGTCGATGAAGGTGCACCCTCCCCTTCCCCGGGCAGTTTCCCGCTACTGTCAATCCCTTTCTTACAGCATTACGAGAGTTGTTCAAGTCCCACTTATGAGTGAGAACACGTGATACTCAGTTCTTTGTTTCTGGGAAAGATCACTCAGTGCCATAGATTCTGAGTCCATCCAGGCTGCTGCAAAGTTCATGATTTTGCTCTTCTTTATGGCTGCGTAATATTCCATTGTGTATAGGTACCACATTTGTTTAATCCAGTCCTCTTGATGGACAGCACGGTGGGGTCCATGTTCTCGCTCTGGTGAGCAATGTTGTGAGAAACATACACCTACACATTCTTTATACCAGTAAATATATAATGAACTCATGTACGTGGATAATTATGCATACTTTTTTGGATGCTGAATGTTAAAAATTGACCAGCCCACCACCGCTAGCCTCCATTCCTGATCAGCCTTGGCACTGGTATTTTTAAAATCTACCAGCTGAGACTAGCATGAAGAGGGATTGAGAATCCCTACCCAAAGAGGCGGAAAAGAAAGGTACTGGCACCTGGCCTGATGCGGGTCACCCCCTCCGGAGGGAGCAGCTCAGGGTCTTAGCACTTTGAGGTCAGAGAGAGGGGGACAGGTCTTTAGAGAGAGTCCCCACCCATTAGAGAATTCTGGCCTGTGGGGCTTTCCTGTTCTCAAGCCAGAAGAACTTCCCCCCCACTGAGAGTTTCTTAAGAGCCAGGTCTGCCTTGTGCGTTTCAAGGAACCTGGCGCACGGCCGATGTTTCCTGGAGGTTTGGCAGATCCATTAATAAATTGTATTAAGATGTGCTCATCCTGAACATGCAACAATTGGATAATCAATTATGGTGCTATAATTCAATGAAGTATTCTGCAGTCATTAAAAATGCTATTTAATGGCAGAAGAAAATGCTCATGGTATATTTTCATTGCAGAGGAAATCTACAAAATAACATATAAATTATGAACACAGTTTTGTTTTGTTTTTTTAAAAAAACGCTAAATATATTCCAGAGTTTGACAGGGTATAACTCAACTTCTGGTCTGTGTCTGATTCATTTTGGGAAAACAAATGTTTCATGACTCTTTGATTTTTACTGAAAATTCACTCTCCAAGGGAAGAATTTGTTTATCTCATGATGTTTTTTCATAGCCACGGTGTTGACTGGATACAGGGTGCTGGGCTTTGGAGCAATGTTTTCCCAGAGGTGAGTGAAAGCGTCCTTGCTAAAGATAGACTCATACCTATGATAGGTAGGCCGTTGGGGCTAATCTAGATGTTTAGACAGGACATCTGCACGGCGTATCAGAATGTAAAGAAATATGAGGCCAGACATGGTGGCTCACACCTATAATCCCCGCACTTTGGGAGGCCAAGGTGAGAGGATTGCCTGAGCCCGCGGGTTCGAGACCAGCCTGGGCAATTTGGTGAGATCTCATCTCTACAATAAATCAAAAAATTAGCCTGTAGTTCCAACTACTTGGAAGGCTGAACTGAAGGGTCACCTGAGTCCAGCAGGTCGAGGCTGCGGTGGCCATGAGCGTGCCACTGCCCTCCAGCCTGGGCGACAGAGTGAGACCCCGACTCAAAAAAGAAAGAAAGAAAGAAAGAAGCATGAATCTGAAACGGAACGCGTCAGGACTCATTTGTGATGCATCTTTTATATGTTTCGTCTTAAATCTAATCATTCAATGTCCCTCTCAGTGATTGTCGGTGGCTAGAAGGGGGAGTCACAGTGATCATCTGGTCAGAGCTAGGAGGGTGGAGGAGAAAGCTCAAACAGCTCCTTGAGAAGTCATATAAACTGAGTGAAATTCCTCCAGCCATATCCGGAAACAGCTGGCTGGGGCGGAGGAAAGAGGACAGCTATTGAAGGTGCTTAGCAACGCTTTGGAATTCAAATACACTTTCCCAAATAAATCATTCACCATTGTTCTGAGCCTGTGGTTCCCCCGGACGCTGCCGGACAAACACTTCTGTGTGTCCCCGCCAAGAAGGAGAAAACAAACCAGCCAGCTCCCTCTGGACCCACACATGAGTGCGAGTGTGTGAAATCGCCTTAACTCGTTCCTTGGGACTCTCCCCGCCTGCCACGCAGTTTGTGGAATTGGGGAGTGTTTAACAAACAGGGTCTTGTTCGCTTCCCAAACTCCCAAACAGGGGCAAAAAAAATCCCAGGCCATCCCGCCCTGCATCCTGTGATCTACAACCGAGGAAACACCACCCAGAAGCGCCCAAAAGATGCACCTAAGAGTTAAGTTTGAACTCACGTCCCCCTAGCCTCCCGGAGCTCCAACAAACACATGAGAGAAATCTGAGAAAATGATATTCTGATGGAATGCTTACCCTTCTGGGTGATGCCAGGACTCATGGGCCCTCTATGATGTTGAGAAAGACAAGTGTTTTCGTGCCAGCGCTGGGGTCTGGTTCATTTCATTTTGCATCTTAAAAGACATTTTTCTGACTGGTTATTACGTGCCGGGTACATGATGGATGTTTGGGATACAGAAATAAGACACAGTTTCTCTTCTTCTGGGTGGTTCTAGTTCGAAAGGAGAGGTGGATATAAAATAGCCATTGGGTTTCAAACAAAATTAACCAAGCAATCATAACCGTGGCACTGCCTCGTCATTGTATCCAATAGCAATGGTTGGGAGCTTACCACGTGCTAGTGCTACGACATTTTACACACATCTTCTTGTTTAAAACCCACTTTGACTTGAGGGTAGCGCTCGTTATTGTTTCTTTTTCTTTTTCTTTTTTGGAGTCAGAGTTTCCTTCTGTAGTGCAGTGGCACATTCACAGCCACCACAGCCTTGACCCGTTGGGCTTAGGTGAGCCTTCAGTCTCAGTGTTCCCAGTAGCTGGAAACACAGGTGCGTGTCACCACACCCGGCTAATTTTTGGATTTACTGGTCTCGCCAAGTTGGCCAGGCTGGTCTCAAATCCCTGGGCTCCGGCAATCCTCTCACCTCTGCCTCCCAGAGTACTGGGATCCCAGGCGTGAGTCACCACATCAGCTGGAAGCCCCCGTTATTAACCTCACTTTACAGATGAGAATACAGAAGCTTGAAGAGACTAAGTAATTGTCCCCAACATCTTAAAGCCAACATGTGGCAAACCCAGCGTACCAGCTTGAGTGTCTCTTCAGAGCCTCTATGAATTTCCACTATTTACATGGAAATAAGGTTTGATGAAACTCCCATGGGACAACGACGGGCAGGGGCAGTTTGGAGAAGAAAATCAAGGCTCTGTGGAGGAGGGGGAGGAACAGAAGCAGAGTTTTGAATAATGAGCTCAATTCCAAAAAGTGAGGAAGAAGGGAAATGGTATCCTACCCCAAGGGGTCTGCGGTGGGGTGGGGGCTGGAGCCCGGGGACCCTACAGGAATAACCCGAAAGTTTTGTCAGTGCCAGAATAAATCAACTCTGTTTAACAGTTGGTGGCTACATTGAGACAGGAGATAGCTAGAGAAAGGTTAGGCAGGCAGGTAGGCAGACAGACAGACAGGAGAGTCCTCTGGTAACAATGTAGCGAACTCTGAGCCCTCTGGTACAATGTGGCAAGCTCTGAGCCCTCTGGTAACAATGCGAACTCCCGGCAGGCAGGCAGGCAGGCAGGCAGGCAGGCAGGCAGGCCTCTTAGGCTCAGCGTTGGTAAACAACTCCCTTCTAGCCTCTCAAGCTAGAGTTAAGGTACTCACTGCTGGGATTGAAAAGCAACCAATCAGAACAGCAACAGCTCACAGCTAGTGCTAGCCAATCGGCTTGGACTTAGGGCTATAGAAGCACCCGGTTTTCAGTCTCAGAGGGGCAAACCCTTCGAGTCCCCTCCCACCACGGGAGATTTCCTGTCCTCTCAATAAATCCTGCTTACTCACTTTCCGGCCGGCTGTGTCCCTCATTCTTCCTGGGCGTGAGACAAGAGCCTTGACTTTGAAGAGCTGCAACCTGAATTGCTGCAGAAGACTGTCGGAGTCGAAAAGCCATGCACCCCAGAGGGTGGTTTGCCAGCCGACAGAGCCCACTGAACCAGGAGAGCTGCCAGAGGAAGGCGAGACTCCAAAGCTGAGGCACCCAGGGGGCGAGGCTTGCCACCTCTCCACGACCCTCTCCGGGGCTTGGCTGGCTGACCCACGGAGCTGACATGCTTGAAGCCCAGGCTGACCCGAAAAATCCGCATCAACATGACTCTGGGTCTTCGAGGAAGTCCCTCTCGCCTCGCATGCACTCATTTATTCTAGAACTCCTAAAACTTGTCAAATACGATCTCAGATTTCTCTTCTGAAATTGGGGGGTAGCCCACGCTGTGGGCGCTAGTCTCCATGGTGTTGCATGGCCGCCTTTCCACTGTCTATTTAGACTTGAGAAGTGGCCAGAAACCACAGGTCGACACATCAGGAGAGGGTTGAGTCTGCTGAAAGCTGCCAGATCACAGGTTCAAAGTGGGGCCCTTTCGAAATGCCAACACACATGAAACCCTTGGGAACCCTGGGGTGTGGCGTGCCCTGCTCCAGGGGAAAGCTGAGAAGATACGCCCTCCTCACAGGCCTTCTCCCATGCCCTGCTGTGTGTCCGTCCACAGGAGTGCCTTCACGGACTCTTTGATCACACTGGTTGGTGGAAGGTGAGGCCAGAGACGCAGGCTGGGATGGATCCTGGGGCCCTGGAAGCTGTGCCATGGGGTTTGGCCTTGCCCTGCAGGTGATGGGCAGCCCTTGCCAGTTTCTGAAGAGAAGGGTGGCATGATCTGAAGTATGTTTTGAGAAGAGAACTCTGGCTGTCGTCCAAAGAAACTTTAGCATCCTTCTCCCTACCACCGATTAAACAACTTGAAACAAAGTTGACAGCTTTGAAATACACTTCCATAAGACCACAGATGAGCTGAAAAAACACTACCAATCTCTACACTAAGCAACTGCAGACTCTACCCTTATTTCAAGTGAACAGTGCATATTTACCAAAATAGACCTGGTGCTGGGTCATAAACTAGGCCTCAGTAAGTTCGCAAAGACTTAAGTCATGTGCAGTGAAAGTAAATGGAATTAACTTAGAAATCAATGGTGAAAACTAAATCTAGAAATTCAACAAATATTTGCAAATTAAACAGCAAACTTCTAAATAACCCATAGGTCAAAGAAAAAATCACACAGGAAATGAGATGATATTTAAGACAGGAAGAAATGTGTGCAATACAGTTCATACAGCACTTGGATGCAATTTATATCTTTTTTTTTTTTTTTTTTGAGTTGGAGTCTCACTCTGTCGCCCAGACTGGAGTGCAGTGGCCGCTCCCGGCCACCGCAGCCTCGACCTGCTGGGCTCTGGCGATCCTTCCGCCTCAGCCTTCCGAGTAGCCGGAATTACAGGCGCGCGCTACCACGCCCAGCTAATTTTTGATTTATTGTAGAGACGAGGTCTCGCTGCCCAGGCGGGTCTCGAACCCGCGGGCTCAGGCAATCCACTCACCTCAGCCTCCCAAAGGCGCGGGATTACAGGCTGAGCCACCGAGCCCGGCTACAATTTATATCTTTAATGCTTATTCTATGAAAGAAGAACAAGCTAATGTCAACAGTCTAAGCTTCTGTAGTAAGAAATTTTTACAAGGAGAGCAAAGCAAAGATCAAAGTTAATAGAAGAAAGAAAGTAATAAAAATAACAGCAGAAATAAAAATAGAAACAGGTATGTTAGAGAAAATCAACAAACCCAAAAATTTGTTTTTTAAAAAGATAAGAGAAAAAACATATAAAAATCTGGATAGACTTATCAAGAAAAAAAGTAAGTATAAACTACCAATATCAAGAATGAAAGAGGAGTTATTCTGCAGATATAACCAGCCAGTGCAACCCTAATACCAAAAGCTGACAAAAATCAAATGAAATTACCGGTAAATATCTCTAATGAATACAGACACTAAAATCTTTACAAGATCTCACCATACAAAATTCAGTACTATATAAAAAGAATAGTACATCTTAGCTAAGTAGGTTTTGTTGCAGAAATGCAAGGTTGGTTTACCCTTCAAAAATTAATGTAAATTGCCATATTAATAAAACAAAAGAGAAGGACATAGGATAATTTTAATAGACAAAAAAGGCATTTGACAACATTTCATGGCTGTTCATAATAAAATTCTCAGAAAAGTTCAAGGAAAGGGCCTTTATGAAAATAATAAAGCTATTTACTCATAGCTAATGATGAAATAGTTGATGTTTTTCCCGTAAGATCAGAAACAAGGCAAAGATGCATGCTCTCCTCTCTTCTATTTAACCTTCTACTGGAAGTTCTAGACTTGTAACAGGCAAGTAACGAAAAAAAAGGGCATAGAGATGGGTGAAAAAAGGGCTTTTTATTCCTTTTGCAGATGGCATGATTGTTTACAGAGAAAATGCTAAGAAAGTTATAAAAACAACTACTAGAATTATTATATATATTTTTTGAGTTGGAATGTCACTCCGTCACCCAGGTTGGAGTGCAGTGGCACGCTTATAGCCACTCCAGCATTGACCTGGTGGGCTCCGAATCCTTCTGCCTCAGCTTTTCAAGTAGCCAGAATTACAAGTGTGTGCTACCATGCCTGGCTAATTTTTTATTTATTGTCGAGACCAGGTCTCGTCAAGTTTCCCAGGCTGGTCTCGAACCTGCAGGCTTAGGCAATCCACTCACCTCGGCCTCCTAAAGTGCTGGGATTACAGGCTGAGCCACCAAGTCCAGCCATCTAGAATTATTAAATGAACTTAGCAAGGTCACAAAATGTGAGAGAAATATATCTCAAAATTAATCATATTTTTGTATGCTAGCAGCAAGCAATTTGAAATTTAAATTTAAAGAGCAGTGTTATTTATAACAATATAAAAAGGTAATATTTAGGAATAAAAAAATTTTTTTAATGTTCAAAACTTAAACACTGAAAGTTAAGAAACGTTGCCAGGAGAAATGAAAAAAGACCAAAATAAACAAAGAGCAATACTATGTTCATGAGTTTGAAGATGCAATGTTTCATAGATATGAATTCTTTTGTATGGACTTAATGCAATTCCAATCAAGTCAAGTCAATATTTTTTCAGAAATTGACAGTACAGTTCTGAAATTTGAATTAGACCAAAAGCCTAAAACATCCAAAACAATCTTGAGAAGAGAGAGCAAAGTTGAAGAATGTACATGCTCTAACTTCAACCTTCATTGTTTACTATAAAGCTACATTCATTAGAGTCTGGTAATGACATATAGATTAACAACTAAATCAATGAAACAGAATCTAGAGCCCAAGAATAAATCCACACTTGGTTATTTGATTTTTGATAAGGTGCCAATGCAATCCAATGGGGAAAGAAAAGTATTTCTAACGCATGGTGGACACCTAAATAGTGGCACGGGGGAAAAAAATGAATCTGGACCCCTACTTCACATTGCTGAGAAAAGTTAATTTAAGATGAA
Source organism: Cephalopachus bancanus (assembly GCA_027257055.1). Lineage (NCBI taxonomy): Eukaryota > Metazoa > Chordata > Mammalia > Primates > Tarsiidae > Cephalopachus > Cephalopachus bancanus. Next base: position 5,714,837 of record JAPVLO010000166.1, on the reverse strand, counting down.
TGGTACGCCTAAACATAGAGAATAACATAAAAATTCTATAATAAAACATAGAAAAATATCTTCATGATTTGGGGTGAGTATACGTTTTCTCCACAGGGCACAGAAAACAACAAGCAGAAATGAAAAAAAATCGGTAAGTTAGAATTTATCAAAATCAAAGCCTCTGCTCACCAAAAGACATTGTTTCTTTTCAGATGAATAAGCAAGCCAAAGACTGGGAGAAAACATTTACAAAACATATCCGGCGAAGAACTGGTAACTAGGATGTATTTTAAAACTTACAGCTCAATAACAAAAAGACAAACAGCACAATAAAAATTGGGCAAAAGATTTAAGCAGAGATTTCACAAAAGAAGCTATGCAAATTGATCAATAATCACAGGACAAAGTGTTCGGTAGTGTGTGAAACTAGGAAAAATGCAAATTAAAAACCACAATGCAATTCTATTCATACCACTAGAAGAGCTGAAATGTAAGAATCTGCCAACATCAAAAGCTGGCAGAAATGTAGAACAACCAAGACACTTGTGTGTTTATGCAGTAACCATTCACATAGTATAAACTACTACTGTGTTCACTCACACAGTTGCTTATAAAGTTCAGCAGATACTTACCTTGTAAGCAGGATCTCTGCTCCTAGATATTTATCCAGGAAAAAATGAAAGCAGATGTCCACAAAACTCTTATACAAGGGTGTTTACAGTAGGTTGATTTAAAATGTCCCCAAGCTAGAAGCAACCCACATGTTCGTCAAAGGTAAGTGAATAAATAAATGTAGTATTTTATTACAATGGGATACTGCCAGCAGTAAAAATCACTAATATACACAACTATGTGGACAATTCTGCTACACATTATAGTGAACAGAAGAAGCCACACACAAAACCCACACAAGATATGATTCCATTTTTTTTTTTTTAGTTGAAGTCTCACTCTGTTGCCCAGGCTGGAGTGCAATGGAATCTCATGGCCACCCCAGCATTGGCCCGCTGGGCTCCGGAGATCCTTCCGCCTCAGCCTTCCAAGTAGCTGGAACTGCAGGCACACACCACGCCCAGCTAATTTTTGATTTATTGTAGAAATGAGGTCTCGCCAAGTTGCACAGGCTATTCTCGAACCCATGGGGCTCAGGCAATCCACTCGCCTCGGCCTCCCAAAGTGCTGGGATGACAGGCTGAGCCACCGAGCCCAGCCAGTATGAATCCTTTTATATGAAGTTTGAGAACAGGCCAAACTAATCCATGCTGATATAAATCAGAAAGCAGTTGCCTTTGAGAGGTGGAAGTTGACTAAAAGGTGCTATGTGGGAACTTTTTGTGGAAATGGAAATATTCATTTTCTCGATTGGGAGTTGGTTACATGGATCCATACATTTGTCAAGCCCATCCGATCGTACATTTAGGATCTGTGCATTTCACTGTTTGAAAATTTTACCTCAATTAAAAAAGAATTGCATATATAAATACTTAAACAAACCATGTAAAATGAAAAAAGACTTTTATATAGAAAAAAATATAATGGAATGGTAAAACAGAGGGAAAAGGAAACTATAAAAGGTATAGGTTCCTTCAGGCAGATGGTCTCAGTTTGGTAAATAGAAAGCATGACTGAGTTTAGCATCACTCATTCCCACTAGACATCCTTGAGCAAGGTGCCACTTGCATGACGCCACAAAGCACTTGTACCCCATACCCTCCTCAAGCAGGACAAGGACGCACGCTCTAGACCAGTGATCCCCACCCTTTTGGCCTCGGGCATTGGTGTCACAAAAGACAATTTTTCCACAGACCACTCCCCACCACTAGCATCACAGCCTAAGCTCCACCTCAGGTCATCAGGCATTCGATTCTCATAAGGTGTCGCAAACTCGATCCCTCTCATGCACAGTTCACAAGAGGGTTCACGCTCCTATGAGAATCAAATGCTGCTGCTGATCTGACAGGAGGCGGAGCTCAGGCGGTAATGCCAGCCCTGGGAAGTGGCTGTAAATATAGATGAAACTTTGCTCTCCACCCACCACTCACCTCCTGCTTTGCAACCTTGTTCTTTTTCCTTTTTTTTTTTTTTTTTTGAGTCAGAGTCTCACTCTGTCGCCCAGACTGGAGTGCAGTGGCCGCTCCTGGCCACCGCAGCCTCGACCTGCTGGGCTCCGGTGATCCTTCCGCCTCAGCCTTCCGAGTAGCCGGAATTACAGACATGCGCTACCACGCCCGGCTGGTTTTTTTTTTATTTATTGTAGAGATGAGGTCTCGCTGCCCAGGCGGGTCTCGAACCCGCGGGCTCAGGCAATCTACTCACCTCAGCCTCCCAAAGGCACGGGATTACAGGCTGAGCCACCGAGCCCGGCTGCAACCTTGTTCTTAACAGGCCACGGATGGGTACTGGTCCATGGCCCAGGGATTGTTCTAGTCTATTAAAAGCCCAGTTCCTAAGCTGGCTAGAGTACTAGAATGTGGAGACCTGGGTTCTTTTTCTGGCTGTGCCATGAACTCCATGCCTTGCTCTAGGTGGATATGTTTTGTCTCTCAGGTGCATTTCATCATCTCCCAATAAGCAGCCTTTGTCCATGGGAGGGCTGTGGCTGGGGAGAAATGGAAACGAGTTTCTGGGTCATTGGTTCTTACGTGTCCCCGTGAGGAGTGTGGCATTGAGGCCTAAGAACCATCCTTTTGCCCAGTCTCATGGGTGACCCGAGGGGGTGACACCAGGAATGAGTCTCGCAGATCTCCAAGTTACCATCTCCGGTTCTGTGATTTCACCTCCTGCCAAGTAGAAGTGCATTTTTGCAAAGAGTCCACGCGTTGATGCGACGGCAGCCCTGGCCGAGGGCCTAATGTGCATTTAGAAAGGTCCCCGGAGACCAGTTGCCTGTCTGAGGCTATGACAGCAAGGCATAATCACATTAGCATCAGGAAGGCTGCTGCAAAGTCTGATCTCCTTCACGGCGAATCACTCGAGGGACTTTGTTTCCTGGAGTGTAGCTGGCAGGGGCTGCGAGCTCTCTGGAAGACCCATTCACTGAGAACGCCAGCCACTTGTCTTGTGCCTGGAACCTGAACACCAAGAAAGCCAGCCTCACAGCCCTGCACCACGTAGACCTGAGTGGCTACGTGCAGAAACAGCCCGGTTACAAATCGTGTTAGCACACAGAGCAGATGCCATGAGGAAATCAGGAGTCAGACTGGAAAAATAACTCTGCTCCCGTTCATTTAAATATTTACCGCTCCACAAACAATCTCCGTGGTACCCTAATCGCCCAGTCTCCTGGGGTCATATGGAGGATTCTATTTTATTTCTTTTTATTTCTTTCTTCTGAGACAGAGTTTCACTCTGTTGCCCAGGCTGGAGTGCAGTGGCATGATTTTGCCTCACTGTAGCTTCAACCTCCTGGGCTCAAGTGATCCTTCCACCTCAGCCTCCCAAGTAGCTGGGACTACAGGTGTTGTTACTATACCTAACTTTTCTATCTATTATCTACCTATCTTTATCTATCTATCTATCTATTTTTGTAAAGACAGGGTCTCACTGTGTTGCTCAGACTTGTCTTGAACTCCTGGGCTCAAGAAATTCTTATGCCTCGGCCTCCCAAAGTGCTGGGATTACAGGTATGAGCCACCACGCCCGGCCCGGAGGCTTTTAAAAATTATATTTTGAAATACGGCATTGTTGAGAAAAAATATCTGGAGGCCCCAAACGAAGAGTTAAATGAATTGTGGCTTTGAGAGTGGAGCCAACTGTCTGCTTTCTGGGGGGAGGGTCACGGGTGGCAGAGATGCCAGCTGGTGGCCTGGCTTGGGGACAACAGACTTCGGCTGGGTCTTGGCATGGAGTCTGACTCAGGTCTGGGTTGGACTCTTTGCAAACATGAGGCACAGCCTAGCATGAGGATGTACAGAGGCAGGAGGGTCGCAGGGAGGTTCAAGGTGGGCCCGGAGGCCGACGCCCCAAGATCCATTTCACTCCAGCGATGAATCTACCCATCGGCACACAGTATGCCCCTGGTGACGATGGTCTGCCAAGGGACGCACGTGTCCCCTAAGTTGGCCCGACCAGATTGAAGGGAAAACTCATAAGGTTGGGAAAAGAGGTTTCTCCATCTTCCAGTCACTGACACAGCCGAGAGGGACCACTCAGGGTGACATCATTGCTGACAACTGGCACAGCTGAGAGACTAGAAAGAACGTGACCCCTGCTGACAGCATCGAGTCACAGTGTGGCAGTCCTACCGGAAGCCCACCTGCCTCTGCACTGCGAGCCATGCGGCTGTGGTGTGCGCTGCCCTCGGCGTTCAAGGCTTTTCAAATCAGGCATCTTTTCTTCTCTGCCGAAGCCCCCTGGCTGGCACGGCATCCCACAGAAGACGCTGCATACAGAAACGTGAACAGAACCCAGCAGGGACTTGCAGTGAGTGAAGTAGCTACATACTATGAGTATTCTTCAGTTCCACCAAGAATAATGTTCTCTCCTGTGTTTGATGAGACCCGAAGCCCTCTCAGTGTTCATTACTCATTTTTTTAAGTATAAGCCGGAGAAATATCTCACATTTGTTATTTTTTTTTTAAAAAGAGCAACATCAGGACAATGGTAAATGGTGATGATAGATATAGATAGATAGATAGATAAAGATAGGTAGATAACGGATAGATAGAAAAGCCAGGTATAGTAACAACACCTGTAGTCCCAGCTACTTGGGAGGCTGAGGTGGAAGGATCACTTGAGCCCAGGAGGTTGAGGCTACAGTGAGGCCACGTGGCCTCCATGAAAAGGATACAGTAGAGTGGTGGGGTCTAGGGCAAAGGGCGAGCTCATGCCCACCTAAAGGGCTCCGGTAGCTGGTGACATGCTACCCTGGGGGCCTGAGGTCCACCGATCTTTCAGTTCTTCAAGAAGCTGTACCATCGAATTTGTTCATGAGTTATCTGGACTGTTGCAGTTTTTTTTTTTTAAATCAAGCATACCAACACTGTGTGGGCCAAACATAATAAATTTGTGGCTGTTTATGCCTGGGCTCAGCATAGCAGATTTCCAGCTGTCGAGAGTGGGCCTTGCATCTCCAAATATATGGCCAGCTACGGACTAAGTGTGTCATCACACTGTGATTTACAACACGGACGATGTGGAAACAACCTTAATTTCTAATAACAGGGATTAAGTAAATGCTGACAAATCTACTTGGTGGCAGATGATGCAATTGTTTAAAAAAGGTATTTACAAAGAGCGACTTGAGAGCAATGCTTAGGGTCCACCATCGAGTGGAGAAAGTCTGCAGAGCTGTATATGTGACACGACGACAGCAAGAATCCAAAGTAGACAAGGCACTCAGAACTAACGCCAAAGGCAGCCTGGTCAGATAGGAACAGGACTTGTCTCTGGGTGGAGAGACTATTGCTTGCTCGGTCTCCTTTTTCTTATACTTTCCTGAACTTAGGAAATAATCTTGGAAAAATAAGGTTTGTTTTCAGCCTTCTCCATCACGAGTGGTGACCTCCCTGATCCCACCTCTCCATTCACGGTCGAGTTCAGCTGGGTTCAGATCGGCAAACTTTTCCTGAGCAGCTATTTTATGCTGTCCTTTGAACCAGGTGCAGAGGACAGAGCTGAATCAGAGCTGGCCCCTGTCCCGGGGGAGCCCATGGACCGGCCAGCGCCAACCAGATGACTCGAAAACAAGGCGGAGAGAAGGCAGACAGCCCAAAGCGTGACCAGGAGCCCAGAGGAGGGACGCTGGCTGGCCGAGCTTCGGATGGGAGATGAGGAGACGGTTTCATGGCTGAGTCGTGAGGGCTCGTAGGAGCTCCCTAGCTGCATAACGGAGAGTACGGGGTCCCTGGAGCGGTCCCAGAGGCAGAAGCCAAGTGGGTCACCTGTCTTGCTGCCTTTGGCGGTGGGCCAGGCTGTTTGAGCTCTCCCCTAGTGCGGGGTCAGTCTTCCCTTGAGGCTGGAGGCACCCCCGGGACACCCAGGTTCAAGGACAGAGGCTCTGGGTGGGTTGGTTCGACTGCATCCTTGCATCCAAGGGGGCCCCGAGCACAAAACAAGAAGTAACTGTTTCACCACCTAAGCGTCCACTGAGATGGGTACCACAGAGCTGAGGTGAGGAAGCCCAATTCTGGGGAGACCATCAGATAGACCATCCATGGAGATGTCCCCTCCAATGTCCCAGCTGGGAAGGAGCCAGGGAAGGAAGTAAACATTTGTGAGCAACCCAAATGGCAAGCATGACCATCTTGGCCTCACAACTCGAACACCAAGGCTCAGAGAGGACAGGTAGCCTGCCTGAGGCCACACAGCTAGTCAGCAGTGGAGCCAGGACTGGAACTAGGTTGCCGGCACCCCCAGGCACACATACCTCGAAAATAGGGGCCAGATTTCGGGCTTGCTGAGCTTTCTTTGTACACAGTAAGTGCTCCGTAATCGAGGTGTCGTCTGGCCCCTTTGCACGAAGATATCTTCTTACCCTAGTTAGTATGACTATTACAAAAAATACTAACAACAACAAATGCTGGAGAGGATGCAGAGAGAAGGGAACGGTCATGCACGGCTGGTAGGATTGTAAACTAGTACAGTCACTACGGAAAACAGTATGGCAGTCTCTCAAAATAGAGCTACCATGCGATCCTGCAATCCCACTCCTGGATTTTATCCACAGCAAATGAAACCATGTCTCAAGTGGATGCCTGTGCTCCAAGCTCATTTCAGCCCCATTCACAATAGCCAAGACGAATCAACCTAAGTGCCCATCAGCAGATGGGTGGAGAAGGAATATGCACTGTATACACACCATGGAATAATGTCCAGCCATTAAAAAGGATAAAATCCCATCATTGGCAGCAACAGAGATGGAACTAGAGGTTGGTGTGTTCGGTGAAGGAAGCCAGGCACAGAAACACAAGTACCACAAACTCTCACACCGATGTAGGGGCTAAAAAGTGGGTTTCACGCAGGTAGAGAGTCGAACGGTGCTTACCTGAGGCTGGGAAGGGCGTGGTGGGGGGTGGGCAAAGAGGCCAGTTAATGGGCACAGATATTCAGTGAGAGAGGAGGAGTGAATTCCAGGGCTCGACAGCACAGGAAAGGGTGACTTTCGTTAACCATATAGTGTGGATTTCAAAATAACCATAATAAAGAGAAGACGTGAAGTGTTTTCAACACAGAGAAACGATACCCGTCCAATACCCTGATCTGAGCATCTCATGTTGTGTGTGTTTATCAAAACAACACATGTGCCCCATGAACGTGTACAAATAGCATGTGTCCATTTACAAAATAGAGGACTTGCTCCAGTTTGAGGCGAAAGAAATTCAGGAGCACAGGGGCCAAGCAAGGCAGTAGCCTCGAAAGGCTGCGAGTGGCCGCAGGGAAAGGGCGACCTTGGTCCTGCCACCTCTAGGATCTGCGTTCAGCCAGCCACCTGAATGAGGCCGGAAGTAGGTTCTTCCTCAGAGTCCCCAGGTAAGAACTCAGCCTGAACAGCGCCTTGATTTGGGCTTTATGCGAACCTAAACTGAAGGCTGAGTGCAGTGGCTCGCGCCGGTAATCCCAGCACTTTGGGAGGCTGAGGCGGGAGGATCGCTTGAGACCAACCGGGGTAACACGGCGAGACCTCGTCTCGAGAAAAAATTTTTAAAAATTACCAAGTGTGGTGGTGCATGCCTGTTGTCCTACCGCTCGGGAGGACGGAGGCAGAAGGATTACCTGAGCCCAGGCGGTTGAGACTGCAGTGAGCCGTGATTGTGCCCCTGCGTCAAAAAAAGCAAGAAAAAACCAGAACAACCTGAGCGTATAAGCTGGTCTGTCTGGATGTCTGACCTACAGAACTGTAGGAAGACAAACTGATTTTGTTTTAAGCTGCTAAATTTGGGGTAATTTCTTAGATAGCAATAAAAAACAAATGCACTCATATAATCCTCAGTCCTTAAATTCACCAACCTGCTGGATAGTCTCTCTCTCTCTCTCTCTCTCTTTTCTCTGTCTCTCTCTCTCTCTCTCTGTCTCTCTCTCTCCCCCTCCCTCTCTCTCTCTTTCTTTCTTGAGTTGGGATCTCACTCTGTCACCCAGGCTAGAGGGCAGTGGCATGATCTCAGCTCAGCTCACTAGATCCTTGACCTTCTGGGTTCAGGTGATCCTTCCACCTCAGCCTCCCAAGTAGTTGGGACCACAGGTACCACGTCACCGTGCCCGGCTAACTTTTTGATTTTCGTAGAGATGAGATCTCACAATGTTGTACAGGTCAGCCTCAAACTCCTGGGCTTAAGCAATCCTCTCGCCTCAGCTTCCCAAAGTGCTGGGATTATAGGCATGATCCACTGTGCCCGGCCAAAGATGTTTTTTGTTTTGTTTTGTCTGTTTGTTTGTTTTGAGTCAGAGTTGTACTCTGTCTCCCAGGCTGGAGTGCAGTGGCACAGTCATGGCTACAGCAGCCATGACCTTCCAGGTTCAGGCGATCCTTCCACCTCAGCCTCCTGAGTAGCTGGGACTACAGGTGTGCGCCACTATGCCCAGATAATTTTTTTTTTTTTAGTCAGAGTTTCACTCTGTTACCTGGGCTGGAGTGCAGTGGCATGCTCAGGGTCACTGCAGCCTCAACCTGCTGGGCTCTGGAGATCCTTCCACCTCAGCCTTCCAAGTAGCTGGAACAGGCACACAACACCACACCTGGCCCATTTTTTGATTTATTGTAGAGACGAGGTCTCGCCACGTTGCTCAGACTGGTCTTGAACCCTTGGGCTCAGGCAATTCTCTCACCTCCACCAATGACTATTCTCCTTTCCTCCCTCCCTTCCTTCCTTCCTTCCTGAAATGGGGTCTCTCTATGTTGCCCAGGCTTGTTTCAAACTCCTGGCCTCAAGCAATCCTCCTGTCTTGGCCTCCCAAAGTGCTGGGATGATAGGTGTGAGCCACCATATTCCCTCTTTCTTGCCAACAGAAGTCCAGTGTTTCTTTTGTTTGTTTGTTTGTTTGTTGTTTTTGAGTCAGAGTCTCACTCTGATGCCCAGGCTGGAGTGGGTTACAGAATCACGGCTCGCCACAGCCTCGACCTCCTGGGCTCGGACGATCCTTCTGCCTCCGCCTCCCAAATACCTGGGACTACAGGCGCACTCCACCTCACCCGGCTAATTTCTTTGATTTTTTTTGTTGTTCTTGTTGCAGAGACGAGGTCTTGCTATGTTGGCCAGGCTGGTCTAGAACTCCTGAGCTTCAAGCAGTCCTCCAGCCTCCACCTTGAAAAGTGCTGCTATGACAGCCAGGAGCCCCCACACCTGGGCTATAAAGGCGATTTTCTTTTTTTAAGAAAACCCTAGAAATGACAAGTCCATTTTGTAAAGCATCGGGTACACGCTTGGAGGCCCCAGTCACTCAATGGGTTTGTAGTTGGAGGGTCAGGAATGAGGCTCTCGGCCTAACTGGAGGATTTAGGCAGACGAGGTTGGAGAAGCCAGCACGAGATGGCCATGGAAACCATGGCCCTGTGGCCGACACCCCTCTGCTGGTGGTAGGGCCGTGGGGTCTCCTCAGGGGGGGCTGGCAGTGAATCAGGGGCCACTCCCCACCCTCCCCGCCTTGTCCAGCATGAGTATGTTGGATGCAGAATGGCATACAGACCAGACACAACGATGACCAAACATGGGTGGTCAGATGCTTGTGGACTCACCCCAACTTTACATACCGTGCAGCAACATAAACTGCCCCGAGCAAACAAACAGAGCGGCCGGTAATGTGTTTATAATGGTTATTAAGGAGGGAGGTGACTTCTCAGGCATGCCACCGGGTGATTCAGCTCTGTTGATCCTCTCCACGCCCGGGTTGATTGCTAGAAACTGGAAGACTGTTGGTGGCAGCGGAACATTCTGGAGCCAGTATTCTCCAGGACCGTGATCTCAGAAGCCAGGGAGCCCGAGGGCCAGAAGGGACAGGGAAGCCACCCAGACCCCCACGCGCTAGAGCTGGGGTGCCCTCCCAGGTCTTGGCCAGGCTGGGCTTCAGCCTCTGTCTCATACCTCCAGGGATGGGGACCTCACTGCCTCCCAGGATGTCCGCTTCACTGAGCCCATGAGCACCCCAGGGACAGGCTGCAGGGTCCCAGTTGACTTGAACCCTCAGGGCCTGACATGGTGTCAGGCTCCAGAAGCATCCGCCTGGTTCTTTTCCCCCCGACACTCGTTTTTATTGAGGACCGGGTTCTGGGGTGTCGGAGGCGATGTTTCCAGAATCTGGACAGGGCATGATAATACAGTGTGGTGGGTAGCACAGTGGGGTCACACAGGCACAAGGCCAGGGACACTCAGGAAAGGGGCTCTCCGTGGGCGCCGGGGGTGGTCAGAGTGTGGGCTAAGCGAGGGGGAGGGCTTTGAGGCGAGGCCTGCAGCCAGCAGACTTCCCTGACTCTGTGACCTGGGTAAGATTGGCCACTTGCCACCCGGGGAAATCCAAAGCCTTTTCCCAGATGCCCTGGGGCCTAAGCTCCCATGATGCCTCTGGCCCACACGCCTGGCTGCTCTGGGTTCTGCAGGATTCCACAGATGGTATGTTTTGTCAAACCCAATGTGGACCAGACAAAACAAATGAGACGGAGCTCACACACACGTGCATGAGGGTGTGGTCAGCTCCCTGGAAGGTCTGGGAGAAGGGGCCAGGGTGTGCATAGCGCCAGCCACCATACCAGCCACCGTGCCATGCTGGCCCACCTGTCAACCGCTTTGTCCACCCTCGACTGTATCTCTCCTGACTGCTCGACCTACAGGGTCCTGGCTTCCCACATCTACGTGGTCTTGACTCTGGCCCCTTCATCTCCTCACCACCCCTCCTTGCTGGTTCTCAGGGCAATCTGCCCCTCCCCCATCCATGTTTACCCATCCAAACCCACCCCGGGCCCAGCGGGACAAAAATGCCTCTCCTAGAGCTGGCTCTTTCTCCCTGGAGAACCATGCGTCCCCTGGTTTTCTGGACAGAAGTCAGCACCGGTGTCGTGACCTCAGCTCTGTGCTTGGCTCAAGGGGAAGTGATGGCCCACGTCCACGTCCCAGCGTGGCCCCATGTCCACGTCCCGGCATTGCCACGTTTACTCCACACCCACACGTGTGTTCTTCCGCCACAGCCACCGACCTGGGCTGCTGTCAGGGGCTTGAAGCCATCCTGTGGGTCCCGATGCAGGGTGAGGGGAACCATACAGCCGGGCTGCAGTTCCTGAGAAGTCCTGTGGCTTGGGCTTTCATCTTCTGCAGCCGCCCGATGACAGGCCATCACTCAAGTCTGGGTGGTGGAGGGGGTGTGGGCATACCTTGGGGACATTGAGGTTCCTGTCACCCTGGGCGGGTCTGTGCTTGGTTCTCGTAGGCAAAGAAATGACTCCGTCCGTCCCCTGACCTGGTCGGTCTTGTCACGTTCCCTGCTTGCGCCCCAGCTGTCCTGACATCTGGGGTGGGAGAAGGGGATGAAAGGGGGTACAACCATCTCACCCTCCTCTTCGCCCCCTGGTCTTGGTGTGCATGCCAGTATCTCTCCCGCTGTTTCCCAAGGAGGAGGTGGGCTTGGAGGTGCTGGGATTAGGGACATAGCAGCTGGTCCTCACGGATTTCCAAGGGACAGAAGGATCCACCCAGGCACCCCAAACAGAGGGAGGAAGTGGTTCCAGTCTGGAATTTTTTTTTTCTTATTTCGCTTTCTGGTCTGAAAATGATGTTGACTGGAAGACCGGGCTTTGGTCTCCACATTTGTCACCAACTCTGAACGCTGTGATTGCGTGCCAGGGTCCTCCCCGGCTCATTCCTTCTCTCCATCTCATAGGTAATTTTCCTCCGCAAAACCACAAGTTCCTCGGGGGCAAAGACCTTGTCGGGTTCATTTTTGAATCCATAGTGCCCAGCCTAGGGCCTGCACACATGAATGCTCTAAAGCTGGGCCATCCAGCCCAGGCAACACAGCGAGACCTCGTCTCTACAAAAAAATCAAACAATTAGCTGGGCATAGTGGCTCATGCCTGTGAGCATGTGATAAGAAAGAGACAGCCAGGTTGGAGTGACCCAAGAGGGTGAAATAGTCAGAACTCATGATAGACCAAGAGTCATAAAGGGCTCAGAGGAAGGGGTGGGTTGGCCAGGGGGACGGAGATGGACTTGGATGAAGGAATGTTCAGAGCATCTGCGGGAAGTGGGTATCCCAGATAATCCAGGAGGCTGGGGTTCTCCCGGAGGCTGAGGGGAGTGGATATTTTTTAGGTCTTGGTGGGTCTGGTCCCCTGGCCCCGAGCCCACACTGAGGGGTGGCCCAGGGTACCAGCATCACAGAAGGATGCCTGCCAGTGTGCATCCAAAGAAGAGCTTTCTCAGGACCGCTAATCCAGGCTCTAGCAAAACGAACTTAACTGATTTACACACACAAGGCGAGGGATCAGCCGAGGTCTCCCCGCTTCTCGAGGATTTGGACAAATTTCACTCAAACTCCCACTTGATGGGCTCTGAGTCTCTGGAGAGTCCCTGACCCTTCCCAACTCACGCTCCCACCCCCAGAATGGTGCTTGTGGGTTTTGACATCTGTCTTTCCAGCTTTTTCCTCAGCTCTGCGCTGCTGTATCCTGGAGTTGACTGGATTCCGGCCTCAACACTCGGGACACGGAGCCCAGGATTTGGTTCACTTGCCACATTTTATGAGTTCAGACATGGGGACCCAGGGAAAGGGTGGCAGTGGGGGTGCATCTCCCTCCAGCTGGGCCGGGGTGCGCCCTTTCATCGCTCTCAGCATACAACACACACACACACACACACACACACACACACACACACACACACACACACACGTCAGCATGACCAGCTTCCTCCCGTAATCTCTCTCAAGTAGGGTGTCCCCGTCCGCACAAAGGCCATGGGGGACTCCACTCCTCTCTTGGGTGGGCTTACCCAGGTATCTCTACCTGAGACAGAACATGCTTACTGAAAGACATTTGGAAAGCACAGTTTTCTTGCTTGGTGAAAACAATGGGCCAGGCTCGGTGGCTCAGCCTGTCATCCCAGCACTTTGGGAGGCCGAGGCGAGTGGATTGCCTGAGCCCACAGCTTCGAGGCCGCCCGGGCAACTTGGCGAGACCTCGTCTCTACAATAAATCAAAAATTAGCCGGGTGTGCCTGTAGTTCCAGCTCCTTGGAAGGTTGAGGCAGAAGGATCGCCAGAGCCCAGCAGGTCGACACTGGGGTGGCCGTGAGTGTGCCACTGCATTCCAGCCTGGGCGACAGAGTGAGACTCCAACTCAAAAAAGAAAAGAAAACAATGTAGCGTAATGGTTAGGGGGACAGACTCCGGGATCGCACCCCAGCGGGGGACTGAAACACTCTGAGTCTCAGTGTCCTTATCTAGACAATGGAGGTGATCACAGCACGGTCAACATTTTTCTCGCACTTTCTTTGTGGTTGGCACTGGACCAAGCACTTTGACCATCTTCTTACTGAACACCAGCCTTAGCTTTATTTGTACTGGAGATTAGTCCTATTTTCCAAAGGGGAAAGCTGCGGGTTGATGATTTTTTTTTTTTTTTGAGTTGGAGTCTCACTCTGTCGCCCAGACTGGAGTGCAGTGGCCGCTCCCGGCCACCCAGCCTCGACCTGCTGGGCTCCGGCGATCCTTCCGCCTCAGCCTTCCGAGCAGCCGGAATTGCAGGTGCGCGCTACCACGCCCAGCTGATTTTTTGATTTATTGTAGAGATGAGGTCTTGCTGCCCAGGCGGGTCTCGAACCCGCGGGCTCAGGCAATCCACTCACCTCAGCCTCCCAAAGGCGCGGGGCCCTGAGATCATGGGGCACACTTTGCTCCACCACGAGTCGCGGCAAAACCAGATCCTAAGCAGATCTTGGAGTCCGGAGCATCCATTCCAAGAGGTGGCAAATACCAGAGGTTCTCCTGACCCCAGCCAGCCCCTGTGTCTTCTCACTTGGGTTTTTCCAGAACTCTTCAAGCACCACTAGGGACTGAGAGGGGCTGCCCACTGACCAGGGCTCCAGACTCCCGTCAGCTTCACCCCAAGCAACTTTGCTTTTACCGATGGAATATTTTGTTGGAAAAAGAGCTCCGTTACTTACAAAATTAAAAGAGAGTTTGGGGCCGGGCTCGGTGTCTCAGCCTGTCATCCCAACACTTTGGGAGACTGAGGTGAGTGGATTGCCTGAGCCCACGGGTTCAAGACCAGCCTGGGCAACTTGGCGAGACCTCGTCTCTACGATAAAATAAAAAATAACCAGGTGTGGTAGAGCGCGTCTGTAGTTCCGGCTACTCGGAAGGCTGAGGCAGAAGGATCGCCAGAGCCCAGCAGGTCGACGCTGGGGTGGCCGTGAGCATGCCACTGCACTCCGGCCTGGGCGACAGAGTGAGACTCCAACTCAGAAAAAAAGAGAGAGTTTGGAAATGCAGTTCTACTTCCTACATTCATTTCTTCTTGCGCCTAATTTGATTTTAGCAAAAATAAAAGGCTCCCCAACACCAAGATTGCAGAGGGGAGACAAAAGATAGCTTCACGCTTGGGCCACGAGATGTGGTCGTGCTGTGGGAATGAGGGTGAGTGGGTGTGGGTGTGCACGCATGTGTGCACGGTGTGTGTGCCCGTGTGTGTTCATGGCATGTGTGCCCATATGTGTGCATGTATACATGCATGGCATGTGTGCCCGCCCACGTGTGTGCATGGCGTGTGTGTACGTGTGTGTGCATGCACCCCACGCCCACTTGAAGAGTCAGGGCGACAAGTCTTGCACAGAACGTTCTGACTCAGCCTTGAGAGGGAACCGCAGCTGGCAGCCAGAGCCTTGTTTATGTTCCCCAGAGGATGAGATACACAGACAATAAATCCTAGCAAGTTGTTTACCTGCAGAGCCTCTGATTTGCTCCAAAGTCACTGCTGAGGGAACCAGAAGGGTTTTACACAGCTGGGGCCTTCTGAGTGCTTGGACACGGTGTGGCCGGGAACATACAGCTGCCAAGACAACTGCCCGCTGAGAAATGAGGTTCTCAGCAGAGCCCTGGGTGGGGCACGGGCCTGGTCTCAGATCAGACCTTGGTCTCCAAGCTTCTGGCACGCCCAGCCTTCAGCAGCCTCCCTGATGTCTCCCAGACCCCCTGCCTGCAGGTCCATCCAGCCACAACCATCCCTCGCAGTGAGCTTCCGACACCCAAGGTTGACGGCACCCAGCCCTGCTTCCTGTTGGCTTCCGGGGTCAACAGGAAGCTGCCCAAACCCTGCAGTGTGGTATGCAAAGTCGTTCAGGATGGAAGCCCACCTGGCAAGCACGCCCTACATTCACCCATGACTTTATTCTTGTATCCGGGGATGCACAGATGTCCGACCGACCCAATGTCTCCAGGGAAGTTCTCCCCTGTGTGTCATCCTGGGCCTCACCAGCACCTGGCAGGAAGAGGGTGGATCAGAGCTGATGGGGTGAATAAACGAAAGACCAAAGAACAAATGAAATGTACAAGAATCCATGGTACACCATCAAGAACCCAATGATAGACGTGAGAAATTAGTTTTACTAGGAAAAATACTCTTGTCACACACGCCATTGGGCAACTTGTCCTTGTGTTATGGAAGGAATTTGGGGAAATAATTTAACTTTAAGAAAATTCTCACCGGAGAAAATATTGAAGATATCAGGAAAAGAGGAGCCATACGTATCGTCCAAGCCACCAAATGTCACCCAACGACGCTTGGGTATATTTCCTTCAAGTCTGTTTCCCATGTGTAGATGAGTGTGTGATTGTAGAAAGTAACACAGGCGCCATCCAAGTGCTCACCTCTCTGCATCTTACCAATGTTTACATGTTGCTGTGTTTTGACCCTAACTTTCCAGCTCTGTGACCCTGGGCCATTCATTTCAAGTCTCTGTGCCCCTACTTCCCATCTATGAAATAACCACAATCCTCGGGACAGATATTGCTGGGGTCCGCCAATATCGGTTTCCTCCCCTGCGTAGACATATCGCTCAACTCTATTTCCCAGCCTCCTTTGCAGCTCGAGGAGGCCACATGACCATCTTCTGGCCAAGGGGACGTCGGAGGAAGTCATGGACACCACCTTCATGCCTGGCTCATACACTGTCCCACTCTGCACCTCCAATTCTCTCCTACCCTGCAGTCCCCCGTGCCGTGGGCGGAGCCAAGGCCATCACAAAACAAGACAGAGGAGCCACAGCTTGGAACAGACCCAAGTCCCTGAGACAGAGCTCGGAGAAGGACCCAAACGGCCCGTGATGTGAACAAGTAATAGTTTGTGTTGCTTCACGGTCCAGGGTGCATGTGTTTCTGCAGCCTGACTTGATCTGACAGCTGCTCCCCTCCCAAGGCACGCTGCACCGTATAAATAAAACATGAGACATCCATCGCCCACCAAGAGCGCTTCCACTGTGAGACTTTAAAAATTAAAGAACAATCAAGGAATGAGCAAGCCGTGTGCTAAATCAGATCATCTGTACCGTAAGGTTGTGGGACGTCGGGAAAGGGAGGAGTCACTGAAGACGGTGGCGATTCGTAAAAGGCATGTGGAGAGGAACTGCTGGGATGTGTGTGCAGCTCTGAGTCAGGAGAGAAATGTGAGCCGATTCGTGTAACCAGCGTGTGTGTGTGTGTGTGTGTGTGTGTTGTGTGTGTGTGCGCACAGCCAGGAGGCAGGAAGAGCATCAGGGAAGACATGTATAATTACAGGAATGTGGGATGATCTGGAGAGGGCCCACGCCCAGCGCCAGGCCTGCCCACCGAGGCTGATCCGGCTTCACACAGAACCAGGCTGTGCTCTCTATTGCTCTCTCTCTGGCCAATGGCTTCCACACAAAACCTTCCACCCAGACCTTCCAACTCCTTCAACCGACGCCCAGTCCTTCATAAAGTCCTGTGATTCCAGTCATTAAATGCATCTCCAAACAGAATCTACAAATCACCAGAGAAACGCAAATTAAAACCACCGTGAGATCTCACCTCACACCGGTCAGAATGACTGTTATTAAAAAGTCAAAGAATGCCAGGCGCGGTGGCTCACGCCCGTCATTCCGGCACTTTGGGAGGCAAAGGCGAAAGGATTGCCTGTGTCCAGGGGATTGAGACCAGCCTGGACAACTTGGCAAGACTTCATCTCTAAAATAAATCCAAAAATTAGCTGGGCATGGTGGTATGCGCCTGTACTTCCAGCCACTTGGAAGGTTGTGGAGGAAGGATCATCTGAGCCCAGCAGGTCGAGGCTGCGGTGGCCGTGAGCGTGCCACTGCACTCCAGCCTGGGTGACAGATGGAGACTACAACTCAAAAAAAAAAAAAATCGCAAAGAACAACAGATGTTGATGCTGTTGCAGAGAAAAGGAAATGCTCAGCCACTGTGGGCAGGATTGGAAACTAGTTCAGCCTCCATGGAAAACAGGATGGAGATTTCCTAAAGAACTGAAACTGAGTTACCATTTGGCCCAGCAATATCACCAATAGAGATCCCCCGAGAGGAAAAGCTGTGGTTATATAAGAAAGACACTTGAGCCGGGCTCAGTGGCTCAGCCTGTAATCCCGCGCCTGGGCAACTCGGCAAGACCCGCCTGGGCGACTTGGCGAGACCCCATCTCTACAATAAATCAAAAAATCAGCCGGGCGTGGTAGCGCGCGCCTGTAATTCCGGCTACTCGGAAGGCTGAGGCGGAAGGATCGCCGGAGCCCGGCAGGTCGAGGCTGCGGTGGCCGGGAGCGGCCACTGCCCTCCAGTCTGGGCGACAGAGTGAGACTCCAACTCAAAATAAATAAAAAAAAGAAAGACACCTGTGCGCATACCTTCATTGCATACGCACGACATTGCACACTCGTGCGTTCATCATACAAGATGTACGTGCAAAATAGTAAAGTCACAGAACCAACCTAAGCGCCCACCGACAATTGACTGGATAAAGAAACTGTGTCCGGCTGGGCTCGGTGGCTCAATCTGTCATCCCAGCACTTTGGGACGCTGAGATAAGTGGATTGCCTGAGCCCGTGGGTTCGAGACCCGCCTGGGCAACTTGGTGAGACCTCATCTCTACAATTAATCAAAAATTAGCTGGGTGTGGTAGCACGCACCTGTAGTTCCAGCTACTTGGAAGGCTGAGGCGGAAGGTTCATCTGAACTCAGCAGGTCGAGGCTGACGTGGCTGTGAGTGTGCCACTGCACTACAGCCAAGGCGACAGAGTGAGACTCCAACTCAAAAAAAAAAAAATACATCATGGGATACTCCAGAGCCACAAAGAAGAATGAAATCACGTCCTCCGCAGCAACAAGTGTGGAGCTGACGCTCATCTTCCTAAGTGAACCAGGTCAGAAACAGAAAACCAAACACTGTGTGTTCTCACACAGATGCCGGAACTAAATAGTCCCCACCACCGTGGACATACTAGACACTGGGGGTGGCTCACGGCTATAATCCCAGCACTTTGGGAGGCGGAGATGAGAGGATCACCTGAGCCCACGGGTTCGAGACCAGCCTGGGCAACTTGGTGAGACCACATCTCTGCAATAAATCAAAAAATTAGCCGGGCATGGTAGCTCGTGCTACTTGGAAGGCTAAAGTGGAAGGATTGCCTGAGCCCAGCAGGTCGAGTCTGCTGTGGCTGTGAGCGTGCCACTACACTCCAGCCTGGGCAACAGAGTGAGACTCTGACTCAAAAAAAAAAAAAAGACACTGGAGACACCAATAAAGGGGAAAGCGGAGGCTTAGGGTTCAGAAATTACCCACTGGATGCAATGTCCATTGTTGGGAATGGACCACCTGAGACCTAATGCCCACCACTACACCCTATGTCCATGTAAAAACACGCACTGTACTCCTGACTCTCAAAATAAAACAAACAATTTTATTTAAAAAGTAAAGAAAAACAAACAGAATCTGTATGACTACCTCCATTCAGGTGTCTTCAGTCACCTCCGTCTCTTGCCTGGGCTGCGCCATTCTGGCCCTTTCTGTACATAACCACGCCAATCCATTTTCCCCTCAGCAGCAGAAGGGCCCCAGAAAATGCACCTCTGATTGTGTGACACATTCCCAGATGCACACTGTCATGGCTAATCTCATGTGTCAACCTGGCCAGGCCATAACGCCCAGATATGTGGTCCAACGTTATTCTGGATATCTCTGTGAGTGTGTTTTCGGAGGAGGTGACCATCGAAATGGGTGGA
The DNA here is from genome assembly GCA_027257055.1 of Cephalopachus bancanus. Lineage (NCBI taxonomy): Eukaryota > Metazoa > Chordata > Mammalia > Primates > Tarsiidae > Cephalopachus > Cephalopachus bancanus. The sequence goes on along the minus strand of JAPVLO010000166.1, from coordinate 5,695,688 downwards.
CTTTGAGGAAAGCATATTCCGTTCTCTGTGTGGGTGGGCCTCATTCAATCAGTTGAAAGCTTTTTTTTTTTTTTTTTTGAGTCAGAGTCTCACTCTGTCGCCCAGACTGGAGTGCAGTGGCCGCCCCCCGCCACCGCCGCCTCGACCTGCTGGGCTCCGGCGATCCTTCCGCCTCAGCCTTCCAAGTAGCAAGAACTACAGGCATGCACTACCACGCCTGGCTGATTTTTTGATTTATTGTAGAGATGAGGTCTCCCTGCCCAGGCGGGTCTCGAACCGGCGGGCTCAGGCAATCCACTCACCTCAGCCTCCCAAAGCGCGGATTACAGGCTGAGCCACCGAGCCTGGTGAACGCTTTTTTTTTTAAAGTTGTGTCTTAATCTGTCTCCCAGGCTGGAGTGCAGTGGCACACTCACAGCCACTTCAGACTCGACCTGCTGAGTTCGGATGATCCTTCCGCCTCAGCCTTCCAAGTAGCTGGAACTACAGGCACGCGCCACCACGCCCAGCTAATTTTTTGATTTATTGTAGAGATGCGGTCTCGCCAAGTGGTCCAGGCTGATCTTGAACCCGTGAGCTCAGGCAATCCTCTCACCTCTGCCTCCCAAAGTGCTGGGATTATAGGCATGAGCCATTGAAGGCGTTTTTTAAAAAACAAAAAGTCTGGCCCCTCCCCGCCTAGGCAAGAGCGAGTCCTGCAGCAGGCGGACCTTGAACCTCAACTGTGATACAGGCCGTCTCCTGGTCTCCAGCCTGCCGCCCACCTTGCAGATGTTGGACTTGTCAGCCTGCCGGATCACATGAACCGATGCCTCAAAATAAGTCTCTTTCTCTCTGTGTATGAAACTTACTGGCTCTGTGCCTCTGGAAAACTCACACACACACACACACACACACACACACACGTGCACACACAGTCTGGTGGCTGCCTCTGCTCCTAGGACAAAGTCCTAACTCCTTTCCCTGGCCGACGGGTCCTCCTGTCCCTCCCTGCTGTCTGATTCCAGACTCTTCCCACCCCACCCACCCCCGATGCCACACCCGAGCTCCATCAAGTTCAGCTTCTCTCAGCTCCTCACCAACAGGCTGCTTCTCTCAGACCCACCCAGGCCCACACACCCCAAGCCTCAGGGGCGGTGCTGTTCCCACCAACCCCACCCGGGAGCCAGTCCCGTCTGCTTCCCAGATGAACTTCCTCCTTTGACGGTCACTCCTGGGGGGCCTGGTTCCCCCTGGCTGCCCCTCCCACCCCCAGCACCTCCCCGCGCGTATCACAGAAGCCACTAGACAATCATTGGCGACGCTGCAGGACTGACAACCATCTTCCCAGCAGTCTGCATCCTCCAGCAAGGAGCAACGCAGTCTGCTTTGTCCCGTGGAGTCCTCGGCACCTGTGGCTGGGGCACACAGTAGGCCTGCATGCAATTTAAGAGACTGAATAAATGACTCTCCAGGATGCCCCAAGTGTGTGTTTCCGGCTGGGCACGGCAGCGATCATCCTTTGTCATCTCTGATCGCCTATTGTTGGGCGGGGTGACAGTGGTCACACTCAAATAAGTCCCCGTCATGTCTCCACCTTGCACAACTGTGATCGTGAAGTGACTAAAACCGCCGAGGCGGTGGCCCCACCCACGCGGCCAGCCATCCCCTGCCTTCTGATCTTCCCTCTCTCACACCCATCGCGGCTGAATACCCTGATCTGGCTGCCGAAGCCCCCAGGTCTCTCCCAATTTCCGCCTTCCTTCCCAAGAGGAGAGACCCAGCTCAGGGCTGATCCTCTCTTAGCGGGCCCAGCTTCCTCCTCTGCAAGTGGGAGGCGGGATCAGCGGGTTCTCAGGGCCCTCTGCCCTGACGGTGCTGTCCACAGCCCTGACTCTTCTGTCTCTTGGCCTGTCTGCTCCTTCTCGCTGCCAGGGCTTCCTTTGCTGGGAGCCGAAATCCGCTGCTCACGGTGCCAACCCAAGCGCCTCTTAGGCCACCACATGGGGCCCCACCAGAGATGCCCGCTGGGAGGGGAAGAGGGGCACAAATGCAAAACGGGGCTTTTCTCTCTCTCCTTTTTTCTGAGTCGGAGTCTCACTCCGTCCCCCAGACTGGAGTGCGGTGGCCGGGCAGCCTCGACCCGCTGGACTCCGGCAATCCTTCCGCCTCGGCCTTCCAAGGAGCTGGAACCACAGGTGTGCGCCACCACGCCTGGCTGATTTTTTTATTTATTGTAGAGATGAGGTCTCGCCATGTTGCCCAGGTGGGTCTCGAACTCACGGGCTCAGTCAATCCACTCACCTCAGCCTCCCAAAGGCGCGGAATGACAGGCTGAGCCACTGAGCCTGGCTTCCCTCTCTCCTTAAATGCAACCTCAGAAGCAGGCTTGGCTGTCCTCGGTGGGTCACACACTCACACATACACACACTCACACATACATATGCACACCACACACATATGCACGCACATCCATACATGCACACTCACACATGCTCACACACCCACTCTCACATACACACTCACAATCACATCACGTTGTCTTTGTTTCAGGCAGGGGTTGGGTTTTTTGTGTGTGAGAAGCAGCAGAGGCCGATTCTGGCATATCTGAGGAGGAGAGAGGAGGGCGGAGACAATGAGGGAGATGGGGACTGCCAGGAAGAGGAGGAGAGGCAGAAAGGCCGCCCAGAATCCCAGGAGAGGCTGGTCGTCGAGGACTTGGGTGAACCAGGAGCAGCTGGGTCCGAGGTCCCGGCCTGGCCAGCGCCACCACCGTGTGTCTGCTGTGGAATCGTGTCCTACACACAGCGTAGGTAGAGCAGATCAGCATCGCTCCAAGAACATGCTAGCCCACTGGCTTCCTGCGTATCCAAAACCAAGTCAGGAGACGGATCCCACCCGCAGGTCTGGGGCCCGCACCTGCCTGTCTGGACCGCAGAGCCCTGACCATTGTCCAGCCTCACATGCGGACATGCAAGCGCCCCGTTCCCCTTCAAAGAACTTGGCCGGCCCAACTCAGTCACGCGCATGGCCTTGATTGAAAGTCTCGGGGAAACTGAGTGCGGTGGGAACCGGGAGGGCGACCCGACGGCCATCAGTGGCTACCATCAGAAGACCCGGTCTGAGTGTCTGGCACCACAGCGAGCGTCCCTCTGGGCTCCCGGGAAGACTCACCCCAGATCCTTACTCGCGGATTCTTTTCTGCAGGCCCCTGCCACCAGGGTCCCCAGTGCTCCCGGGCTACCGGCCTCAACACCTCGTCTCACCCCGACTCACAGGCTCTGTCCCCTGCGTGTACCCACTGACCCTCTCTCTATCTTGTGAGTACACCCATCATGGCACCAACGGCCCGCTCCAGGAGCCAGCGTGATCTCCCATTTCAACCTATTGACTCACATCTGCAAAGATCCTTGTTGCAAATAGGGTCACACTGGAATCTCTCTCTCGCGCTGCCTTGGGTTTGTGGCAGTTTTCGTCTTCTGGAACTTCTGTTTCTCAGGTATTGAGGCGGCCAGACGGACTCTAACACTTGGAGCCCTGTTCTTCCCACTCCTCTTCCTCCTCACCCACCTGACTGCCCATACCAGAGTAGACCCAGCACACACACGCAGGTACACACACACACACGCGTGCATCATGCATACCAACACACACCGCACTGCTAGGGTCCGGACAGGGCGAGAGTGGATGGGTGGATGAAGGGGGGAGGGGAGGCACAGCCCCGGTTACCCAGAGATCCGAGTAAATGCAAAGAATTGCGACCCACAAAGAGGTTAAGAAAGAAAAGTTTATCTAAAAGTAAACTAGAGAGAGAAAGATGGAAGGGAGAAGATTCACCTCCTCAAGGTGGGGGAGGGGACCAAAGCCAGGAGGCATGGTGACAGCCAGAGCTCAAAGAGCACATGGCCACACCAGACTCTAGCAAGGCCGTGGCCGCTGGTTGCTCGTGGCCAAGTCTTTCAGCCATTCCCCTAGACGGGGGAGGATCATTAAGGTGACTGGGTGGGAGTCTGCTCCCGTCATCACAAAGGGGCAGACAAGCGCAGGTACTGGTGATGTCAGGTGATGGACAGCAGGCAGATGGGTGGGTTAGTCACATGACTGCTGCCAGGGTGGGGCTTATCTGTGTCACAGAGGGCTGATTAGGTTAACCCTGGGGGGGGGGTGATTCCTGCAAGAGACTTGTTAGACCTTTGCAATTCACAAACTCAGACATTTGCAACTCACAAATTCTTTGCCCAAAGGTGGTCGTATTATCTCTTTTATGACTCTGGCCAGCCAAAGGGTGATCTTTGACCTCCAGCCTTGACAAGGAACCTAAAAGTTGACTAGAGACTCTTATGCTAAGCCATGAACTGAAAGGTCGGGCTGTCCTGGTCTTGCATCTGATGGAGATTTGCTGAGGGGGGTGGCATAGGCTGCTGCCTGTCCTGCAGTAGAATGTCTGAACGCTTTCTAATGGTTATGCTGAGGCAAAAAGACTAAACCCTTTCATGCATTGCATACACACTGCACACATACACCACACACGACACTCACACCAGCACAAACTGCGCCAACACACGTATCACTCACACACACACACACACACACACACACACACACACACACACACACCCTGGCAAACCACACAGGGACACACGCACGCACAGAGACAGTGCTTCCAACCCACACCTCTTTCCTTTTCTTTTCTGGTGGCTCCATCCCTCCCTGCTGCTGGCCTCCAAGGGGCAGGACTGTGACCCGAGCCTCAGTTTTCCCACGTGTCAAATGGAGCCGAGCACACCCCTTTCCCAGGCGTGTTTGAGTCTTAGCTGTTACAGGAAGCCTTAGGTTCTAGGAATGGGAGATGCCAAATAATCGCTCATAATCGCATTATTATGGGCAGGGGGTAAGGAGACAAAATCTTCAGAGGGCGCCCTTAATCAGCATCTCCGGGTGGGTCCTGGTCCGGGTGGGTCCTGGTCCAGCTCACTGTAGGAACCCTCCTCCCAGAACGTGAGCTCTCCTACCACAAAGTGGTCCATTCCCAGCTCAGAAACAAAAGCCTCACATTGCATCTGGGGCCCCGACAACAGAAGGAACCGCCCCTCGGGTGCTCATGGACATTTCTCAAACCCACTCGCAGACAGAGGGGCCGAGATCAGGTGTGTGTGCGCTGCCGGGTCTCAGAGGCCACCAACCACACAGGGTGCAGCTTGTGTGACCTCTAGCCAGAAGCAGCTGAACTCGGGGTGGGCTCTGTCTGTCCTGACAGCTTTCGGGAGTCCGTCTAGGCTCAACCTCCAGGACTTAGGGTGCCGTCACCCCAACCCTCTGCAGCACCGTGAAGAGAGGCCCATGAGGCCCTGAGGTCCCCAGTGTTGGGGCAGCAGCAGGGAGCTGACTGCCCGTCCATCCACCTCGGCCTCCCCTACGTGAGGCTTCCAGTTTGCCTTCTCATCGCCAGACGCAGACGCAGCAGAGCCCAGCTGACAGGCAGGGCCAGGATTCACAGCTAGGCATGCTCAGGGCCCGCACACGGCTCTCAGTCAATGTCCTGGGTCCCAGGTGATGAATCTGTGACCACGGGGAACGGGAAGCTTCTGGAACCACCTTCCTGCATCGGTGGAGGAGCATGCAGCATGCTTGAGCCAGTGCACTCCCCGCCCTGTCCCACCTCCCAGGGTCATTTCCTCAATATTGTGCTCCTTGGACTAAACTCTCATCGACTCAGGGTGGTAACATCAATTCAGCTCAAGCTTCTTCATCCCCTGCAGCACGGGGTCATGGGATTTCAGGGCCCGCCCTGGCACTGTGGCCATGTCCCCTGGGAGGCTGTCACCCGGACCAGGACCCCCCCGGAGATGCTGATTAAGGGCGGCCTCTGAGGGTTTTATCTCCTTGCCTCCCTGCCCATAATAACACAATTATTTGGCACCTCCCATTATGAGCAATTATTTGGCGGCTTCCATTCCTAGAACTTGGCCTAAAGCTTCCTATAACAGCAAAGACGCAAACACGCCTGGGAAGTAGGTGTGCTCCGCTCCATTTTGCACGTGGGAAACTGAGGTTCACATCCCAGAACGGAGAGACAAAGAAGGCGGTCCTTGAAGTCCAAGATCTCAGTGTCCACCCCGGCTCTGGATGCCCCCTCCTCTCCTCACCTGAGATGACACCCTGGCCTCTGGCTGAGCACTGGCCAGGTGGTGTCAGAATGCAGCTGAGGGACAGGTTCGAGGGAGCCGGGCTGAGTACGTGGGTATGGGGTCACACAGGCGATGGTGTCTGTGGATGCCGGTGGCATATTAGAGTCAGGTGAGAGCTTGCTGGAGTAGGACTGTTGAATTTGCAGTTTGGGAGACCTGGTTCCCTTGGGGGCCAGGAGTCTTGCGAGTGAGGGTCTCCCAAGTTCTGGGAGGGGGTTGACAGCATTGGTGCAGCAGGACAAGAGATAAGCCTGCCAGAATCCAGAAGCATATGCAGAGCCGGCATGGTGGGGAGGAGTTGAGTCCAGAATCCCCCAGGACTCCTGACTTTGAGAGACAGAAACCCCAGAAGTGGACTCACCAGGGGTCTCCTGGAACCGGGAGAACAGGATGGTCGGAACCTCCAAGACTCCTGGACCTGCATCTCGACGTCACCAGGGCCCCACTGGCCTTTCCCCTCCTCTGGGCAGTGGCCAGGGCCAGGCCCTGCAGCCGGCTCCTAGCTCTGCCAAGATCCACTGTGACACACTCATGCCACATAGCTGGGATGGGCAACAACCCCAGCACGGCTGCCAACAGAAACGCCTTTGCCGAAAGGACCCTGTCTGGGCCAAAACGCAACCGACCCTGTGCCAAGCTGGGCTACTTCCAAGATGGAACTGAGATGAGGGCTTCTGTGCAGGGTGTGAACTCGGGGGGGTGGCCCCGTGGGACACAGGAAAGAACAGCAGAGGAGAGAGGAGGAAGAAGGGAAGTCCCTGCCAGTGGACGCTAAGTCGGCCACCACAGGGGTGACAGGTGCACGCTGCCGCCAGCATCTCCTGAGCAGCGCCAGACTGTGTCTCAGAGACGTCTGTCCAAGGGTCCGGGCCCGGTGGCGCACGCCTGCAACCCCAACACTCTGGGAGGCCGAGATGGGAGGACTGCTGGACCCTAGGAGTTCGAGACCAGCCTGGGCAACATAGCGAGACCTCGTCTCTAATTGCAAGAAAGAAAAAGGGTAACCCCTTCGGGTCCCCTCCCACTGTGGGAGCTTTTCTGTCCTCTCAGAAATTCCTGCTTTAAAAAAAAGAAGAAGCCGGGCTCGGTGGCTCAGCCTGTCATCCCGCGCCTTTGGGAGGCTGAGGTGAGTGGATTTCCTGAGCCTGCGGGTTCGAGACCCACCTGGGCAGTGAGACCTCATCTCTACAATAAATCAAAAAATCAGCCGGGCATGATAGCGCATGCCTGTAATTCCGGCTACTCGGAAGGCTGAAGCGGAAGGATCGCCGGAGCCCAGCAGGTCGAGGCTGCGGGGGCCGGTAGCGGCCACTGCACTCCAGTCTGGGTGACAGAGTGAGACTCCCACTCAAAAAAAAAAAAGAAAGAAAGATAATGGAGGAAGGAGACACAGAGGAGTGCAGGTAGCTTCCAGAAAATGGGAACGGCAAGAAGACCAACACAGTGGCCTAGGGGCAGGGAGCCTGGGAGGAAGAAGGTAACGGGCACCCGAACTTCCCCCATGGCTTGGCAAGGGAGGTCGAAGGTCAGGAGTTAAACCCACCAGAGGCCTGCTGGGCCCCCCCACCGGGTCCTCTAAGCTGGCGGGGTTGGCCTCGCCGCCCCCAGCGGCACGAGTGTTTGGCTGTCAGTGATCTGATCTGACACGCACGGTCTTCCTGGCCGCTCAGTGACAGGGATGGCACATCGGAGCCAGCGTCTTGCTGGGGACAGGGCCCTGGAGGGTAGCCTGCCCTCTGTCTTGTCTTGGCAGTATCTCCTTAGGCAAGGCACACGTCACATCCCTGCTCTGAGCCTCAGTTTCCCGTCTTCACCCAGATCTTCTTGTTGGCCTAAGAAGATCAAATGGACCATGCCATGGAAGCATTGTGTCCAGTTCAGTGCTGCCCGGTGGTATCCTCTTCAGAGAAGCCAGGGTTGCAAGGCCTTGGTGGGTCACGGTCTCTGAGCCCTGCGTCTCCCTTGGCAAAGACAGGCCAGTGGGCGGGGGCCCCTGCTGACATCGGGCCTCTGACTCCGGCATGAAATTCTCCACGAGGGCAGGAGCTGGAAAAACACTGGGGTCGAGGGAGGGGGTGCGTGTGGCGAGCCAGGTGGTTTCCATCTTGGCGAGGACGCAACTCAAACGCCAGGGAGCAGATGGAAAGCTAAGGCTATGGTGGGGCGAAATGTGGTCTTCACAGCGGTCTCTTGAATCTCTCTGTGTCTCTGTCTCTCTCTGTGTGTCTATCTCTCTGTCTCTGTCTGTCTGTCTCTCTCTCTCTCTCTGTCTCCCTCTCCCGCTGTCTTGTTGGTGAGAGTTGCCTCTCTGAGTCTCAGGTCTCTCTTTCAAGTGGATTTCACACCTGGTTTTGTCTTGTTGTGTTCTGTTTTGTTGTGTGGTGTCTCTCTCTCTGTGTGTGTGTGTGTGTGTGTGTGTGTGTGTGTGTGTGTGTGTGTGTCCTTTTCTTTGGCTTCTCACTGTCCCCTCACGGGTCTTACAAACTGACCTCTGGTATCCCCGCAGTGGCACCAACACCCCCTCTCCTCAAGACTCATCAGATGGTCATTCAGTCTCAGAACTCTGTCTCTAGCCTCCCCGTCAAAACATGGCGTCCTGCATGTCATCCCCTCGTGTCCACATTTTGGCTGAAGCAATAGAAAAACGTGCTACTCCACCCAGTTCCCATGCACACGTTCTTAACCGGTCTCCTTGGGGGATGATGTTTTACCTTTTACCAAGTTCCTATGGCACATTGCTAGAAGTTGGGTGGGGGTAGTGACCATGGGCTTTCCCTGGTCCCATGTCATGGGATGTTTCCGGTTGGAAGGTGGACTCGTTGGAGCAAGGACAGATTCCTGAAGCAGAGAGGCTTGAAATGCGTTGGAGTCTCTCTCTCTCTTGCCCTCATGTGATCGTCCTGGCCTGAGCCGTCCAGACTTCAGGATGGTGGACTCCACACAGTCACTCAGGTATCCAGGTTCCTACCGTTTGTTCACCCGTTGTGGATGACTGTTTTCTTTTCTTTTCTTTTCTTTTTTTGAGTTGGAGTCTCACTCAGTCATCCAGATTGGAGTGCAGCGGCCGCTCCCGGCCACCGCAGCCTCGACCTGCTGGGCTCCGGCGATCCTTCCGCCTCAGCCTTCCAAGTAGCTGGAACTCCAGGCGTGTGCTACCACACCCGGCTAATTTTTTGATTTATTGTAGAGATGAGATCTCGCCCAGTTGCCTGGGTGGGTCTCGAACCCGCGGGCTCAGGCAAGTCACTGGCCTCGGCCTCCCAAAGTGCTGGAATGACAGGCTGAGCCACTGAGCCCGGTCAGCCAAGATTTTTACATTATTTTTATTTTAAAGATGTGGGGTACAATTCAGGGTTAGGTATGCAGATGATCATTGTACAGGTAAAATTTGGGCCTCCCTTGGGTCCCCGCTTTACCTGGTTTGAGATCAAGCACCCTTACGGATGAAGTGTGCCCCCTGTCCTTCCCCTGGGAGTTTCCCACCACTGCCAAGCCCTTTTTTATAGTATTATGGCAGTTGCTCAGTCGAGGTTTTAAATATAATCCTACTGGGAGGACGGGAGGACCACATGAGGAACACACAATGTGTGCCAAGAGGAGAAGCCCCTCCCACGGGGACACCGGGGGTGTCTGATGTCGATGACAGAACAAGCAGCAGCAAACACGCCCACTCCACACACTCCATGATGGAGCGTCAGGCGTCAGACGACCCGCAGGCGCCCGTGGGAACGGGGTTGGGGGGGGGGACAGTGGGTGTGGGGAAGGCATCGCACCGAGGCTCAGATCCCTGGGTGAACAAGACGGGCAGGGACCCGGGGGCGCCGGGGAGCGCATGTTCCGGAAGGAGACCACGGCGAGCCAGGCAAGCCACGGATGGGCCACGGCACCCGCGTGAGCCCCGAGGTAGAGGGAGGATAGTGGGAGACAGAGGTCAGAGGCACCTGCGCCCAGGTGCCTGTGTGTGTGGTGTGCTGGTGAGTGCTTGTGTGATGCGAGCGTCGGTGTAGGTTGTGTAGGTTGTGCTGCTGTGCGGACTGTGGTGTGTGGGTGTGTGTTGGTGTTGGTGTGCGTGTTGTGTGCGGGGCGTGTGTAGCGTGTGTATTTGTGTCCCTGTTGTGTGCGGTGTGCGCGTCTTGTGCATGTCTGTGTTGATATGTGTTGTGTGTATAGTGTGCATGTTTGCGTTGGTGTGCGTGTTGCGTGGGGTGAGTGTGTAGTGTGTGTGCTTGTGTTGGTGTGAGTGTTGTGTGGTGTGTGTGTCATGTGTGTTTGTGTATCTGTTGTGTGTGGTGTGGATGTTTGTGCTGGTGTGTGGTGTGTGTGTGTGGTGTGCATGTTTGTGTGGGTGTGCATGTTGTGTGTGGGATGTATCTGTTGGTGTGAGTGTTGTGTTTGGTGTGTGTGTACGGTGTGTGATGGTGTTGTGTGAGTGTTGTGTGTGGTGTGCGTGTGTAGTGTGTGTGTGTCGGTGCGAGTGTTGTGTGTGGTATGGATGGCATCTGGTGTGGCATGCAGCCCAGTGTGGTGTCCAGTGAGGCGTCCAGCATGGCGTCCAGTGTGGCATCCAGCCTGGCATCCACAGTGACATCCAGCATGGCGTCTAGTGTGGTGTCCAGCCATGCGGCATCCAGCATGGTGCCAACATGGCCCGGGCACATCCACAGCGGCAGCACGAGGTCTGGGCCCACTGAGGCAGCAGCAATGTTTCCACAGGCGCAGGTCCGAGGCGGCATTTGGGCACCTCCCTGGCTGCACAGCCCCGAGCTGTCCTCCAGGTGGCCCCCACCCATGCCCACCTGGGGCTACCGGACCCTTGGAGGGGAGTACGGACCTGCCTTGGTTTGCCCCTTTGCCTGTCAGCCTGCCAAGTGCGGGGACGGGCGTCTGTGAGTCAATCAGCAACCGCGTGTGACACATTTCCCTGTGCCGGGCATTGTGTCAACTGCTGTAATTGGACGCAGTTCACTTCTGCTCCTACCAGTTTGCTCAGACTGTCCCCACATAAACCCTGGGATCAAAAAGTGACCCTCAGGAAAGGAAAGTCACCTTCGCACTTTCTGAATCACTCTTGTCTGGGAAGAGAGCCTAGCCCACTGCCCGGAAGGGTGGCCGGCCACCACCCACACGGCTCTGCTAGGGGCCTGGGGCTATTTCTGGCAAGGGGGACTCCGGCTCCAGCCCGTCCCCAGGGTTCCTGGCAGGCCATTTTTAGGAGGCGGCGTCTATTCCTGGGGCAGAAACAACAGGATGTCCTTCCTCAGGGTCCCCTCCCCTCTCCCTGCTGCCCCTGAGTTCCCCCCACCTTCCAGGTCAGCTGCTCTCACGGCCCTCTGAGAAGCAGGGGACCCACTCACCCTGGCAGGGTGGGAAGGGAGAGAGCCCAGGCACCAGGACGAGCTGGGTGGCGTGGGCATGTCCCCCTGGACACCCACCAGGCGGAGGGGGCCTCCAGCTGGGCGTGCTCTTCCTCCACCCACCTCAAGAAGCCTCCCAGTGGGCCCAGCATGAGGGCTGGAGTCCCCTCTCCGGTCCCCTCAAGAGACGTTTCTCAGAGGGCGCTCCCGGCACCGTCCCAGCGGAGCCATGCTGGGCCACTTTCAGCTCGCTCACCCAGGGTCACCTCCCCGCCTGTGAGTCTCCGTTGACCGTCCTAGTGTCTCTCCTGGGACTGGGCAGGAAAGTCCCCTCCCACCTCTGAAGGTGGGGGTGGGGGCATCAACTTGGCAAGGTGGGCGCAGGGACCCCCGTCCCAGCTCGGGGGGGCCCGGGCTGGCACCCGGGGAAAGAGGTGGCCCCGGTGACGTCTGAAGGACGGTGGATGGAGAGCTGGGTGAGAATCTAGGGGAAAGAGTCAGACACTGAGATCGTAGCCATCTGCAGCCTCTGTCTATCTAGTCAAGGGGCATTTATGAAGCTCCTGCTGTGTGCCTCCTTCTGTAGACGGGCAGATGGCACAGACATGGCCCCTGCCCCCTATGCGTTCATGGTGGACACGCACCAACAGCAAACCAGCAAGCACGCCACTCCTGGGTGGAGGCGTCTTCTGGGCAAACTGACAGGGCCGGAGGGCGCCTTCTAGCCGGGGCAGCAGGGAAGCCCTCCGAGGACCTACTGAGGCTATAACTTGGGGAGGAGGAGTGCGTTCCCCGCAGAGAGAATCAGCAGTGCCAATGTCCTGAGGCAGCATGGTGCCGGGCGGGGGCGCTGAGAGGGTGTTGGGGGTGCAAGACACCGGGGTTCAGGCCTGGCAGGGCTGGCAGGACAAGGACAGGTGAGCGCAGTGGAGGCCACGAGAGAATGATTTACCTTCCTAAAAATCCCTCTGGGCAGACACGATCCGTGGATGCCGGAGGGTGGGGGCTGGAGAGGGTCGACCACAGAGGGACTGTCCACGGCCATGTTCGGGGGGCCGTGCTGCCGTGTTTGGCTTGAGGGTGGTGGGTTCGAGACTCTGTCTCTGTCAAACCCCGCAGACCTGGACACAAGAAGAGAACGTCACTACATGCAATTTTTTTTAACCTTAAAAATGACCTCCTCGGCAGCCATGCAAATGGAGGCAGGGAGGGAGAAGGTGGGGAACCCAGCCGGGGTCACTGAGGAGGCTTCTGGTGGCAGTGGCTGGGTCAGGTGGGTGGTGGCCTTAGGGACCGGACCCTGAGCTTAGGTTATTGGCCTCCGGAGGCCTCAGTTTGCTCGTTAGAGACATGGCGCCACAGTTCTCACCTGGGAGCTGCCCCTGCGGCGTGGAGGTGGCCCCTGTCACCTGCCTGGTAGGGTCTGGTTGGAGCAGGTGCTCTGCCCTTGGGGGCCCAGCTGCTGGGGCCTTGCGGGGGCGGGTGACTGTGACAGGGAAGGGACCGCATTCAGAAAACAGACCTGAAGGTGAACCCAAGGGGAACTGTTTGACGGTGGATGGTGAAAAGCCGCGGCCTGCCGATCCAGTGACGTCACGCCCAGCAAAAGAATGTGGCCCAGAATGTTGTGTGCTTGAAGCGTTTCTCTCTCCCGGGAGGCCTGAGCTGGTAAGGCTTAAATCAGGGTCTGATGGACGGCCAGCCGGCAGTTGGGGTGGAAGGAGGCGGCTTCCCAGGAAGGGCCGGGACCAGGCAGCCCCAGGGTCAGGCTGACCACAGCGGTCGGGAGGGCTGAGTGCCCGCTCCAACTTGGCCACTCGCTAGCCAGGCGACCTTGGGCGTGTTACTCGGCCTCTCTGCCTTGTTATAGGGTCAAGTGAGCAGTGTGTGGCACGGCCCCTCGTGTGCTATGAAATCCCCACCGACATCCGCCACGTTCATGCTGGCAGAGACGAGGGGTTGGCACACGGAGTGGGTGAAAACTCACTCGTGCCCTCGGCCAGAGCATCCTTCCGGGATCAGCGGGGTAGGTGTTTGAATCTATGAGAGAGGAACAACAGACAGGGTGCCTATTGCCAGTAGGAATATCACATGGTGCAGCCGCTGGGGAAAAGTCCGGCCGCTTCTCTAAAAGCGAGACACAGCGTTCACCACGACCCAGCAACTCACTGGGTATGCTCCCCAAAGAACTGTCAGTTCACAGCAGCATCATTCACCTCCATCGAGAGGTAGAAACAGCCAAAGTGTCCACCAGTGGGTGAATGGGTCCACAGAGCACGGTGCACCCACCCAGTGGGGTATTATCCAGCCATAAAAAGTAACAAAAGCCCTGACACCTGCTCGATGTAGATGAATCCCAAAACACCTTGCAAGGCAGAAGAAGTCAGACACAAAATATCCAGAACAATTTTATTTCATCATCCAATCCGATGGTCTCTGTTATTTATTAGGCTCATTCAATGTGCTTCCATTTGCTGTGATCATTGATATTATCAGACTTATTTCTATCATAATATTTTGTGTTTTCTGTTCACCATAATTTGTTCTTTTTTTTTTTTTTGGTCTTTTCTACCTTTCTACCTTTTCTTGGATTTTTAAAATTTATATCTTTCCATTTCTACCACTCTGCTGGCTTAAAAGCTATGCATTTCATTTCTGTTGTTTGCAATTACCCGTCAGTTTTTACAATTCATGTTCAGGAATAAACTTTTCTAACAGCAACAAAATATCCAGAACAGGCTGGGCTCGGACTGTAGTCCCAGCATTTTGAGAGGCTGAGGCGAGTGGATTGCCTGAGCCCATGGGTTCAAGACCTGCTCGGGCAACTTGGTGAGATCTCATCTCTACAATACATCAAAAATTAAGCCTGGCTCGGTGGCTCAGTCTGTAATCCTGCGCCTTTGGGAGGCTGAGGTGAGTGGATTGCCTGAGCCTGCGGATTCGAGACCCGCCTGGGCAGGCAAGACCTCATCTCTACAATAAATCAAAAAAAAAAATTAGCCGGGCGTGGTAGTGCGTGCCTGTAGTTCCAGCTACTTGGAAGGCTGAGGCGGAAGGATTGCCGGAGCCCAGCAGGTCGAGGCTGCGGTGGCCGGGAGCGTGCCACTGTCCTCCAGCCTGGGTTTCAGAGTGAGACTCCAACTCAAAAAAAAAAAATATCCAGAACAGGCAAATCCGTGAGACAAGCAGATTGGTGATGGCCAGGGGCTGTGGGGATGGAGATAGGGTGACTGCTTGATGGATGTGAGTGTCTCCTTTGGGTGTGGAAATGTTAGAGAGAGGTGACAGTTGCCCAACATTGTATCTGTACTGAAGGCCACCAAAGTGTCACTTAAAATGGGTAATTCTATGGTGTGAGAATTTCACCCTGAGTTTTTAGAAGGGGAGAAGGCCACTGGCACAAAAAAGGGATCACCCGGTGTGTGTCACACAGACAAGTCCCCCAGCCGGCCACCCAGCTGCCCTGGGAGGGGCTTCCGGACATTTCCATCCCTGGGGAGCAACTGGGCTCCTGCCAGAGCTCTTGAAGGCTGCCAGTGGGGCCAGGCAGCCCCTGCCACCTCCTGTGACTTTGCCGGCTGCCCATGCCAACCGTCCGACCAATCTCCTTCTGGAAGTGGCATCCCCACGTCACGAAAAGACATGGATGGAGGAGGAGATCAGAGCCACCCCTGCCTGGAGGACACCAGAACCCTGGCCTGTGACCTTGGAGGACAGCAAGTCCTGGAGCACTTGGAGTGATAACGTCCGTCCACATTGCTGCAGCCCCTAGAGAAGGGCCTGGCAAGGGTTCCAGCACTCCTGCCCACTTCTGAGCACATCATGGAGAGCCCCCTTGTCTCCTAAGCCTCCCCAGTAGGTGGCTTCAGGGGACCCTTGACGTCCCCCTCAGTCTACGCCCAAATACTTGAAGGATGCAAATCCCATTCACTCCCTTTCTCTGAGTGGTCATAGGTTTGAATAATATAGGATCCGTGTCATCGTAAGCCTTGTGATTTGTATGACTTTTTTTCTTTTTTTTTGAGTTGGAGTCTCACTCTGTCGCCCAGACTGGAGTGCAGCGGCCGCTCCCGGCCACCGCAGCCTCGACCTGCTGGGCTCCGGCGATCCTTCCGCCTCAGCCTTCCGAGGAGCCGGAATGACAGGCATGCGCTACCACGCCCGGCTGTTTTTTTGATTTATCGTAGAGATGAGGGCTTGCCAAGTTGCCCAGGCGGGTCTCGAACCGGCGGGCTCAGGCAATCCACTCACCTCAGCCTCCCAAAGCACGGGATTACGAGCCCGGCTTGTATGACTTTTGTCCCAACGTACTCATAAGTTTTGTGATTTGTATAACTTTTGCGTAACGCGTGATGTCTCAGGGCTTTACTCTGTGGCAAGCTTGAAGAACGCTTCTGCCAAGCCCTACTGATAAAAGCCATGAGATACCTCTGATCCCTGGCACCAGGAAGTCTGGACTGGAAAATATCACTGTCGATCAATGTGGCTGAAACTCAAGTTCACAATGCTCAGTGGGTCACGTGGCTGATGTATAGGTACCGACGACTCTGGACTTATAAAAAGTGAACTGTAAAAGCCTGGAGGGGGAGCAGAACCATTTTAGAAAGACCTCGAGTCTGACTCAGCTCCCTGGATTCGAACTCAGAAATAAACTTCTTTCTTCCAGTTCCCTGCCCCTTGATTTATCAGTCTTAAGGGGTCCAGCCGAGCATTACTCCGACCATAGTAGGGGGACACAGGCAGATGGTGAGGCCCTGTGGAGACGCAAGCTTAGAAAACGGGAGGCTTCCGGGCAGGAGCTGGGCCTGCAGAGATGCAGGGATGGGATGCCAGGGAGGGAACAGCGCACTAACCAGATTAAGCTCCTGTGAGCTCAAAACATGGAAACTCTGAGATCAGGACGAACACAAGCTAACTTTAGAAGCTCATTGCTCCCATTCTTCCGCAAACTGCAGTTTTGGCTTTCACACAACTTATAATTCAAACTCATGTCACATCTACGAGCCTTAGTATTGGTCACAGGCTTCTGGGTCATGATCTTAGGATTTATTGGAGGTGTAAATTGTAGAATATAGTTTTAGAAGACAGCCATTTTGCTGAAAGAATGTGGCTGGGTTACTTGCAGGTAGCCCACTGTGAACTTTGGACTGGGCCACATTCCAAACATTCTGGGATGGGCCTCTTTCGTTTGTAAAGGAAATACTTAAGCTTCTATAGAATTGTTTAACTTGGCCTAAATCAATCAGCTTAGGATGAAAAAGGTTTATAGAATATGTCAGTCACGGATTAGGTTATCCTTTGTTATGGGATTTTAAGATTATCATATGAAAAGGGTTTAAAGGCAATCATTGATTAAGTTTTTGTGGATTAAGGTTTCTGGTGGGCGGGGGACGCCCCTCCCACATCTGACTTTGTGTATAAAAGACCCATTGTAATTCCCAATAACACTCAGTTGCTTCTGCACTAGATTGGAGTCCAGTCTCTTTCTTTCTCTCTTCTTCCCCCCAATCGCCAACGCCGTCTCCACCTTTGGGGTACCCTGAACCCAGCTGGAGCTGGACTCCGGCAGAGCGCAGTGTTGTGGGCTGAGAATGGTGCTCCAGGAGACCCGGGAGTGTGGAGAGACGACGGGTGACAGGCTGCCAGGTGCTGGCAGCCAGAGGGCAGACGGCTCCTGCTAGGTGCCAAGCCCTCCCCGCTTGGTCTTCCCAGAGGCTTGGCCATGGAACCACTCTGGAGGCCAGTAGATGGAACCTGAACTTGGGACCTGGAGGACGAGCAGAGGGTGGGACAGACAAGTCCATGTCCCAACAGGCAGGGCCGGCTCCCCGGGATTCTGGCTCAGCTATCGGCCCGGGGAGAAGAGGGATGCCAGGAGCCCGTGCTCCTCCTCACCCATGAAGGATTCTCCAATGTCAGAAGCCCCCAGGCGGCCGCCCCCGCAGCAGGAAGTGAGTAACCACCTCTCCCTACCAGCCGGCGACAGCCTAGGACCGAGAACAGAGTTAGGAAGCAGACATGCTGACCGCCAGGCTGAGGGCCACTTCCCGCCAACCCTGGGATGATCAGCGATCTCCCATCTGCCTCCCAGGACAGCGGAGGGACAGACAGATGAACAGAGGAAAGGCTGGCCTGCTCTGCCTCACCTTACCTCCCCCCAGCGTCTCTCCCATGTCACCTCTGAAGGTCTTTGCACCAGGAATAGCTGGGACTTCATGTGCTTTACCCACTTATTTATTCCAAATCCACTTAAGGAACCTTTCCAGAGGACTTTGAACTCTTTCCTAATACAAAGGCACCCCCACTTAGAAGATAGGCCAGGCCGGGCTCCGTGGCTCAGCCTGTCATCCCAGCACTTTGGGAGGCCGGGGTGAGTGGATTGCCTGAGCCCGTGGTTCGAGACCCGCCTGAGCAACTAGGCGAGACCTCGTGTCGACAATAAATAGAAAATTAGCCGGGCAGGGTAGTGCGCGCCCGTAGTTCTGGCTACTTGAAAGGCGGAGGTGGAAGGATCAGCAGAGCCCAGCAGGTCAATGCTGGGGTGGCCATGAGTGTGCCACTGCACTCCAGCCTGGGCGACGGAGGGAGACTCCAACTCGGAAAAAAAAAGAAAAAGACACGCAGCTTTTGTGGGCAGACTAAACGTGCATACCTCCGTTTCTCCGGTGTTGGAACAGGGGACCATCTCCGAGTTGGGGAAGCCTCTTCGAAGTCCAGGAGGAGCGGTGGTGAGGGCCCTGCCTCCAGGTTCACGGCTGAAAGGGGAGGCCCTGGCTCTGGGAAGCTCTGAGAGGCCCAGAGTCCAAGGGGAGTGTGTCTGCCCGAGCCTACACTTGACCTCCGAGCACAGATGCCATCCAACACAGAAGGAAGGCAACGGCGGTCCACAGACACCGGGGCCGAGGGAACCCGCCACATCCTCTCTTACGGGCAATGCTTCCCGTGTGGGCCAGCCATGGCCACCCAGGACAGGGCAGGAAGGAAAGGGGAGGGTGGGGAGCCCCTGTTCCCTCAGCCTCTCCACTCCCCAGGGAGAGGAAGGGGGGGAGAGTGGGATAAAACGAGCACATGTCACAACAGGTAAGAAAAACACACGAGCGTGTTTTCTGCAGCGTTTTGCTGTCCTGGTAAGAAGGAGACACACATGCACGAACAGGCTATGAAATACAAATTGCAGCCGGGTGCAGTGGCTCACAACTGTCATTCCAGCATGTTGGGAGGTGGAGGCGAGAGCATTGCCCGAGTCCACAGGTTCGAGACCAGCCTGGGAGACATGGAGAGACCTCGGCTCTACGATAAATCGAAAAATTAGCCGGGGTGGTGGTGCGCACCTGTGGGTGGAGCTGCTTGGAAGGCTGAGGTGGAAGGATCCCCTGAGCCCAGCAGATCGAGGCTGTGGTGGCTGTGAGCATGCCACTGCACTCCAGCCTGGGAGACAGAGTGAGACTCGACTCAAAATAAAAGAAATGCGAATTGCACAATTTCAGTGCAATTCTCATTAAACATCCTGGTCTTTTGAGTTGGGAACTGACATTAAGCAGCCACAGGTGGTGGTGCGTGCTTGCAATCCCAGCACTTTGGGAGGCCGAGGTGGTGGAATTGCTTCAGGTCAGGAACTCGAGACCAGTCTGAGCAACACAGCGAGACCCCGCCTCTCCAAAGAATTAAAAAATTAGCTGGGTGTGGTGGTGTGCACCTGTAGTGTCAGCTACTTGGGAGGCTGAGGCAGGAGGATCACTTGAGCCCAGGAGTTTGAGGCTGTTGTGAGCTGGTGACAGCGAAACCCCATCTCTAAGAAACAATCAACCAATCAATCAATCTGGCGTTGAACAATATAAAAATGAACAGTAAAATGCACGCTAACGATTTAGCCTTTTAATTTTTCTTCACACAGAACAACATGAAATGGCAAGCAGGGAAACACCGCGACAAGCCAAAAGAGAGAGGAAAGGAACAGCCTTCCAGTGGGGCGCAGCCACCAGCCTTTCTTTCCTGCTTTTTGAAGAAAGAACCCCCCACGTGTCCGCTTGTACCGGGCCCCACAAATTCTGCAGTCGCCCGGCTATAGTGTCCTGTGGGGAGGGGGTCAGGACCGGGTGGCGGCCGGAGGGAGCTGCACGGGAAGAAGAAGAACTGAAAATAAAAGAGAGGAATTCACAGCCGCCAGGCCCAGCACAGAGGGTGCTACCCCGTTCCAGTAAAATAGGACACACAGGGGCCTAGACACGTAGGACCCCACAGATACTATCTGGTAAATCAACACAGGCATATAAGCAGAGCATCAAATTCTCTTTTTTGGCTGGAGCGCAGTGGCACAATCACAGCGACCGCAGCCTCGGCTTCCTGGGCTCCGGCGATCCTTCCGCCTCAGCCTTCCAAGCAGCTGGAACTACAGGCGCGTGCTACCACGCCCGGCTAATTTTTTGATTTATTGTAGAGACGAGGTCTCTCCATGTTGCCCAGGCTGGTCTTGAACTCTTGGGCTCAGGCAGTCCTCTGGTCTCCGCCTCCCAAAGTGGTGGGATTACAGGCATGAGCCACCACGCCCAGTCAGAGTTTTTAAATTTATTTATTCATTTTTGGTAGCGATGGGAGTCTTGCTATGTTGCCCAGGCTGATCTCAAACTCTTGGCCTCAAGCAATCCTCCCACCTTGGCCTCCCAAAGTGCTGGGATTACAGCGGTGAGCCACCATGCCCGGCTCAAGTTCTTTTTATTTGTTTGTTTGTTTATTTATTTATTTTAGCAGGATTTATTGAGAACACAGAAAAGCTCTCACAGTGGGAGGGGACCCCAGGGGGTTGCCCTCAAATTCTTTTTTTTTTTTTTTTTTTGAGTTGGAGTCTCACTCTGTCGCCCAGACTGGAGTGCAGTGGCCGCTCCCGGCCACAGCAGCCTCGACCTGCTGGGCTCCGGCGATCCTTCCGCCTCAGCCTTCCCAGTAGCTGGAACTATAGGCACACGCTACCACGCCCGGCTCATTTTTTGATTTATTGTAGAGATGAGGTCTCGCCAAGTTGCCCGGGCGGGTCTCGAACCTGCGGGCTCAGGCCATCCACTCACCTCGGCCTCCCAAGGCGCAGGATGACAGGCTAAGCCACCGAGGCCGGCTCTGCCCTCAAATTCTTAAGCACCTCCCAGCCGTGCAATTTTAAACGATTTTCTGGAAATCTTCTATCGCACCCATTTGGCTCAAGCAATAGAGAAACAAGATGTATATTATGTCCATAATTTTTTGAAAGAGGATCTGGGTGATTCAGGCCAGGTGAAGCGGCCCCCTCAGGCTGTCTCCTCTTCTGTACTATGGGGACAATGACCGGGACCATCTTCTCAGGTGGCGGTGAAGGGTTGGCGGAACACCTATGTAGTGTTCTTAGACGGGCCCGGTACAGAGGTCCCTTGGCCATGGGCAGCCATGAGGCCAGAGTGGGGAAAGGCTCAGGCCTGGGTTGGCAGATGAAGCCCCCCCAGGGCTGGGCAGAGGGCAGGTGGGAACAGGACCAGAGGCGGGGAGGGAGGGCAGGTGGAGGACGGTCACGGGCATATCGGCTGGGGGGTGCCTTGGAGATGTTCTGGGAGGCTTTTAGACGGAGCCCTCTGTGCCGACCAGGCCAAACCACACGCCCTGCTCTGACCTCCTGACTCCACTCCTGCTTTTCCACTGCGGGTTTCTACCTCGGGTGTGGATAATCGGTCTGCCAGCCGCAGACAAGCTACCAAGTAACAGAGGACAGGGCAGTGGCTTTCTGGCCAGCGCTGTGGCCTTCCAGACTAACGCTCAGCCCCCTGCTGGAGGCCGACGGAGAGTGGCCTTCCCGAGAGGACCTCTGCCTCACACCCAGACATGCAGAATGTTCTGGATCGTTGAGGCGTGGGTGTATCCGTGTCCAAAGTGGGCTTTTGAGCTGGTCTGCTCTGCGTGGTCTTTTCTTCACCCCAGGGAGGTTGGATCTGGTTTTTTTCCATAGACTGGACTGTGTCCTCAATCCAGCCAGACAGGTGAACTGCCACAGGGGATGGTACACGCCTATCATCCCAGCACTTTGGGAGGCCGAGGTGGGAGGATTGCTTCAGGTCGGGAGTTTGAGACCGGTCTGAACAACACAGAGAGACTCCGTCTCTTCAAAAAATTAAAAAATGAACTGGGTGTCAGGTGGTTGATAGCACTAAGGAAGGTAAGGGTCTCTGCCTTGTGGTGGTCTCAGTCCACGGAGAGCAACCCTAGGCCTGTGGTGGGTGACAGACAGGACATGGTCCCTCCCCAGGCACAGACTACGGCACATGCAAAGGTCCAGGGTCCAGTGCTATACTGCCACATGCAGAAGCCTGAGAAGGTCCCGGGGGACCTAAGCGTGGAAGGTGGGCATGGCTGGAGGGGACAGGGCAGGGGAAGAGGAACAGTTTTCTACTGCACCACGGACAGGGGCTGTGCTCAGTAGAGGTCCAGCAGGGGCTTGCGGGGATCCCTGGGTCCCTCCTAGGCTCCTCCCCGAGTGCAGCTGGGCTGGCTGGAAGCCCTGCAGATCCCAGTGAGTAGACCAAGAGGTGAGGGCTGTGGTCAGATGGCAGCTGTGGGGACGTCGCGGGAAGAGCTCAGCCAGGCTTTCTCAGAGTATAAGAGAAGGACAGAAGATGTGCTGGCCCAGATGCAAACGAGTGTGGGCCACTGCAGAGTCTCTAAGAAGCGCCTGGATGTGAATTCCCAGCCTGGCTCTGCCCATGTGTAGGGGAAAGGGCTCAGACTCCCCCCAGGCATGGCTATGTCTGTCATTCCTTTTCTGCCTGCAAATGCACTGCCTGGCCGTGTGGGTATCTCAAGTGAGTTGGGTGGGGGGTAGGTGGGTGGGTGGGTGAACAGACGAATGGATGGGTGGATGGGTGGGTGGGTGGGTGTGTGAATGGGTGGGTGGATGGGTGGATGGGTGGATGGAGGGGTGGGGGGGTGGATGGGTGGATGGATAGATAGATGGACAGATGGATGGATGGGTGGGTGGATGGATGGATGGATAGATAGATGGAAAGACGGTGGAGGGGTAGGTGGGTGGGGGGATGTATGGATGGATGAATGGATGGATGGATAGGTGGATGGATGGATGGATGGATGAATGGATGGGTGGATGGATGGATAGGTGGATGGATGGGTGGGTGGATGGATGGATGGGGGACAGGTGGATGGACAGATGGATGGATGATGGATGGATAGGTGGATGGATAGATGGATGGATGGGTGGATGGATGAATGGATGGAGTGGGTGGATGGATAGGTGGATGGATGGGTGGGTGGATGGATGAATGGGTGGGTGGGTGGAAGGATAGGTGGGATGGATAGGTGGATGGACAGACGGATGGACGGGTGGGTGGATGGATGGATGATGGATAGGTGGATGGACAGATGGATGAATGGGTGGATGGATGTATAGGTGGGATGGATAGGTGGATGGACAGATGGATGGATGGGTGGATGGATGGATGGGTGGTGGATGGATGGATGGGGGACAGGTAGATGGACAGATGGATGGATGGATGGATGGATGGATGGATGGATAGGTGGATGGACAGATGGGTGGATGGGTGGGTGGATGGATAGGTGGGATGAATAGGTGGATGGACGGATGGATGGGTGGATGGGTGGATGGATGGATAGGTGGATGGATGGGTGCGTGGATGGATGGATGGGGGACAGGTGGATGGACAGATGGATGGATGGATGGATGGATAGGTGGATGGACAGATGGATGGATGGGTGGGTGGATGGATGGGTGGGATGGATAGGTGGATGGACGGATGAATGGGTGGATGGATGGATAGGTGGATGGATGGGTGTGTGGATGGATGGATAGGGGACAGGTGGATGGACAGATGGATGGATGAATGGATGGATGGATGGATGGATAGATAGATGGAAAGACGGGTGGATGGGTAGGTGGGTGGGGATGTATGGATGGATGAATGAATGAATGGAGGGATAGGTGGATGGATGGGATGATGGTGGATGGATGGATGGATGGAGGGGTGGATGGGTGGATGGGACAGATGGATGGATGGATGGATGGATAGGTGGATGACAGGATGGATGGGTGGTGATGGATGGGTGGATGGATAGGTGGATGACGGATGGATGGGTGATGTGGCTCCTCGGAGTGCAGTGGGCTGGCTGGAACCTGCAGATCGCAGTGAGTAGACCAAGAGGTGAGGGCTGTGGTCAGATGGAGCTGTGGTGGACGTCGCGGGAGGATGGTCAGCAGGATGTATCTCAGAGTATAATGGATAGGACAGAAGATGTGTGGCCATGATGCAAACGAGTGTGGGCCACTGCGAGTCCTAAGAAGCGATGGATGTAATCCAGCTGGCTGTGCCCATGGTGTAGGGGAAAGGGCTCAGATGCTCAGGCATGGGTGGGATGTTGGATTCCTTGTTCTGCATGAAATGATGATGGCCGTGTGGTATCTCAAGTGGTTGGGTGGGGAGGATGGTGGGTGGGTGGGTGAACAGAGATGGATGGATGTGGATGGTGGATGGGTGGGTGGGTGGTGAATGGGTGGGTGGATGGGTGGATGGGTGGAATGGGGTGGATGGATAGGTAGGATGGATAGGTGGATGGACAGATGGATGGATGGGTGGATGGATGGATGGGTGGATGGATGGGTGGTGGATGGATGGATGGGGGACAGGTGGATGGACAGATGGATGGATGATGGATGGATAGGTGGATGGACAGATGGATGGATGGGTGGTGATGATGGATGATGGGTGGGTGGATGGATAGGTGGATGGATGAATGGTGGATGGATGGGTGCGTGGATGGATGGATGGGGGACAGGTGGATGGACAGATGGATGGATGGGTGGGTGGATGGATGGATGGATAGATAGATGGAAAGATGGGTGGATGGGTATGTGGGTGGGGGGATGTATGGATGGATGGATGAATGGATGGGTGGATGGATGGATAGGTGGATGGATGGGTGGGTGGATGGATGGATGGGGGACAGGTGGATGGACAGATGGATGGATGATGGATGGATAGGTGGATGGATAGATGGATGGATGGGTGGATGGATGAATGGATGGATGGGTGGGCGGATGGATAGGTGGATGGATGGTTGGGTGGATGGATGAATGGGTGGGTGGGTGGAAGGATAGGTGGGATGGATAGGTGGATGGACAGATGGATGGACGGGTGGGTGGATGGATGGATGGATGTATAGGTGGGATGGATAGGTGGATGGACAGATGGATGGATGGGTGGATGGATGGATGGGTGGATGGATGGGTGGTGGATGGGTGGTGGATGGATGGATGGGGGACAGGTAGATGGACAGATGGATGGATGGATGGATGGATGGATGGATAGTGATGGACAGATGGGTGGATGGGTGGTGGATGGGGGGATATGGTGGAATGAATAGGTGGATGGACGGATGGATGGGTGGATGGGTGGATGGATGGATAGGTGGATGGATGGGTGCGTGGATGGATGGATGGGGGACAGGTGGATGGACAGATGGATGGATGGATGGATGGATAGGTGGATGGACAGATGGATGGATGGGTGGTGGATGGATGGGGGGGGGATGGATAGGTGGATGGACGGATGAATGGTGGATGGATGGATGGTGGATGGATGGGTGCGTGGATGGAGGATGGGGGAAGGTGGATGGACAGATGGATGGATGAATGGATGGATGGATGGATGGATAGATAGATGGAAAGACGGGTGGATGGGTAGGTGGGTGGGGGGATGTATGGATGGATGAATGAATGGATGGATGGATAGGTGGATGGATGGATGGATGGATGATGGGTGGATGGATGGATGGATGGATGGGTGGATGGGTGGATGGTGGATGGGGGTGGATGGGTGGATGGATAGGTGGATGGATGGGTGGGTGGATGGATGGGTGGATGGATGGGTGGATGGATGGATGGATAGGTGGATGGACAGATGGATGGACGGGTGGGTGGATGGATGGATGGATGGATGAATGGATGGATGGATAGGTGGATGGATAGATGGATGGATGGGTGGGTGGATGGATGGATGGATGAATGGATGGATGGATAGGTGGATGGATAGATGGATGGACGGGTGGGTGGATGGATGGATGGATGGATGAATGGATGGATGGATAGGTGGATGGATAGATGGTGGGATGGATAGGTGGATGGACAGATGGATGGATGGGTGGGTGGATGGATGGATGGATAGATAGATGGAAAGACGGGTGGATGGGTAAGTGGGTGGGGGTATGTATGGATGGATGGATGAATGGATGGATGGATAGGTGGATGGATGGATGGGTGGATGGATGGGTGGATGGATGGACCGATAGATGGATGGATGGACGGACGGATGAACGAACGATGGATGAATGGGAAGACGGACAAACAGAAGAATGGATGGATAGATGGACAAGTGAGTGGATGGATGGATGGACAGATGGACAGACAGATAGAGGGTAGGTAGGTAGACACAAGTATAGATAAATGGAACAGTGGATGATTGCTTTAAAATATTTGGGCTGGCCGGGCTTGGTGGCTCAGTCTGTAATCCCAGCACTTTGGGAGGCCGAAGTGAGTTGATTACCTGAGCCCACGGGGTCAAGACCACCCGGAAGCTTGGTGAGACCTCTTCTCTACAATAAACTAAAAAAAAATTTAAAAAGCTGGGCTTGCTGACATGCGCCTGTGGTTCCAGCCACTTGGGAGGCTGAGGCAGAAGGATGGTCGGAGCCCAGCAGGTTGACACTGGGGTGGCCGTGAGCATGCCACTGCACTCCAGTCTGGGTGATGGAGTGAGACTCCAGCTCAAAAAAATAAAATAAAATAAAATATTTGGGATGGGGGTGGGGTGACTCACATCTGTATTCTTGGCAGGGGGATTACTAGAGCGCAGGAGTTAGGGACCAGCCTGGACAACAGAGTGAGATCCCATATCTATCAAAAATATAAAAAACGAGTCAGGCACAGTGTTCCATGGTAGTCCCAGCTGCTCAGGAGGCTGAGGCAAAAGGATTCTTGGTGCCTAGGGATTCAAGGCTGCAGTGAGCTATGATGGTGCCACCACACTCCAGCCTGGGTGACAGAGTGAGACCCCGCATGAAAAAAAAGAAAGATGTCAAGATTCTTTTGACAGCCAGGCACAAAACAAAGACACAGGGCCTCTTAGTTTTATACAGCTCCAATGAGTGACTACCAGGCAGGGCCACATGCGATGGGATCCCAGCAGGCTGGGGTTATGGGTGGCAGCTTGTGTGTGTCCTGGGGGGTAGGGTCCCCACAAATTGTCTAATTTGAATCCTTCTATGAGTCCCAGGATACAGGGTCTGCCCGCCGTTGTCTGGCGATTAACCTCCGGGTGATAAGGACAGGTGACCTGCAGCCCAGAGGGTGAGAGCCCAGTAAGGAAAGTAGCCAGGGTGTGAATTTCACCAACCTCTCACACACTGCCCAGCCTCCAGTCAGAACCTTAAAACTCAGTCAAACTATAATCTTTTTTTTAAACTGTGACAATGATGGATGTGACGAATGGAGTAGCGTCTAGGTGACCAGATATCTTCAGGGCTTTCTCAGTCAATGGTATTTACGTAGGGGTCAACATTGGATTCAGATCTCGGAGGGTTTTCAACTCGCGGATGCAGAACCCTGCAATGTCCGAGCTGGAAGAGGCCTCAGAGATTTTGTCTGTTCTTGTGGGTCTCAACGTGATTTAGGTCTTAGACACCTTCAACATTTGATGAAAGACCGGGCTCGGTGGCTCTCGCCTGTCATCCCAGCACTTTGGGAGGCATGACAGGAGGATCCCTTGAGCCTAGGAATTCAAGACCAGAAAACATAGCAAGATCTAGTCTCTACGAAAAATTGTTTAAAAATTAGACAGACGTGGTGATGCGTGCTCATAGTCCCAACTACTCAGGAGTCTGAGGCAGGAGGATTGTGTGAGCCCAGGAGTTGGACCTGGGCAACATAGTAAGACCCTGTCTTAAAAAAACAAACTAACTTGTGAAGGGTAGAGGTGAGGAACCCCAGGGATCGCCTGGAAAAAACACAGACATGCCAGGCTCGGTGGCTCAGCCTGTAATCCCAGCACTTTGGGAGACCGAGGTGAGTAGATTACCTGAGCCCGTGGGTTCGAGACCAGCCCGGTCAACTTGGCGAGACCTTTTGTCTCTACAATAAATAAAAAATTAGCCGGGCATGGTAGCACGCGCCTGTAGTTCCAACTCCTTGGAAGGCTGAGGCAGAAGGATCACCGGCTCCAGCAGGGCAAGGCTGCGGT
Source organism: Cephalopachus bancanus (assembly GCA_027257055.1). Classification (NCBI taxonomy): domain Eukaryota; kingdom Metazoa; phylum Chordata; class Mammalia; order Primates; family Tarsiidae; genus Cephalopachus; species Cephalopachus bancanus. The sequence continues at coordinate 5,667,890 of JAPVLO010000166.1, read as the reverse complement.
GGCTGGGAGCGTGGCACTGCACAGCAGCCTGGGCGACAGAGTGAGACTCCAACTCAAAAAATAAAAAATAAAAAGCACAGACACACCAATTCCGAGGGTCCAGGGACTCCAGGAATCCTGTCCGTCAGTCTCTGTCCCTACCTGGGAAGTCCAGAAACTCCAGATGGAAGAGGTCCAATGTGGCTGAACAGACTGGCGCCCAGATGAGCCAGTGACGCAGCCAGACCAGAAAGGGAGTCACCTAGGGCTTGCAGCCAGTTCACAGCCACGCTGGGGAGCCCGGACCACCCTTGGGCCTCTCTGGGACTCAATTTCCCCACCTTCATGGTGGCATGAGTAGACTTGACTCATAGAAATCACCGGGCTGCCGGGCTCGGTGGCTCAGCCTGTAATCCCGCGCCTTTGGGAGGCTGAGGTGAGTGGATTGCCTGAGCCCGCGGGTTCGAGACCTGCCTGGGCAGCGAGACCTCATCTCCACAATAAATCAAAAAATCAGCCGGGGGTGGTAGCGCGCACCTGTAGTTCCAGCTACTCAGAAGGCTGAGGCGGAAGGATCGCCGGAGCCCAGCAGGTCGAGGCTGCGGTGGCCGGGAGCGGCCACTGCACTCCAGTCTGGGTGACAGAGTGAGACTCCAACTCAAAAAAAAAAAAAAAGAAGTCACGGGGAAGGGTAGACGGCCGGGGTTCTGTGGACAGACCCCCATCCACTCCACCCAGACAATTCTTATCTGGCCGCTTTTGAAGAAAGGGTTTTAAGACTTCAAAAAAGGAGACAAAGACCGGTTCGGTGGCTCAGCCTGTCATCCCAGCACTTTGGGAGGCCGAGGAGAGTGGATTGCCTGAGCCCGCAGGTTCCAGACCAGCCTGGGCAATTGGCAAGACCTCGTCTCTACAATAAATAAAAAATAATAATTAGCCAGACATGGTGGCGCGTGCCTATAATTCCAACCACTTGGAAGGCTGAGGCGGAAGGATCGCCAGAGCCCAGCAGGTCGAGGCTGCGGTGGCCATGAGCGTGCCATTGCACTCCAGCCTGGGTGACGGAGTGAGACTCCAACTCACAAAAAAAAAAAGAGATGAGCTGAAGATCCTTGGCCTTCCCAGTTCCTTCTGGCCAAGCTCCTGGCAGATTCAGTGCCATGAATTGCGGGTAAGCCTTCCGAGTCAGACGAGTGCTAACCCTCTCCAAAGAAATGACCGCCTGTCTGGGGGGGGCACGCACCCCACCACCAACCAGCAGGACAGGAGACCCGCTCCCTGGTTTTGCCTGTCACCCTTGGGAGGCCTCTGTGGCATGCAAGGATCTCAGAACTCCCCCTGCCCACCTGGCCACCCTCTGTTTACACCTTCTGTGTAAACGCCCACTGTTTACACCCAAAACTCAGACACGAAACCACCCCCTAAGGAAAGTCATGAAGGAAAAACAATGCAGGTCACGTTAGACAGATGTATTCACGTGGCGTGTCACAGGCCACCTGGTGGCCACCAGGGACGCCTTGGCCACCCCTGGTGTCTAATGAGAAGCTGGTCTACACAACAGAGCGCTCTGGGGACAAGCGTGGAAATCTCCCATGAGGTTCCGCCGGGGCTCCCAGGGTGGGCGGGGCTGTGACGAGGCCACAGCCACCCCCAGGCTCTGCAGACAGCCTGGCTGGGCAGGCAGGAGCCCAGCTCGGCAGGAGGTGGAGGGGGAGTGCCCAAGAGGCTGATGACATCACTGCCCAGCCCTTGAAAGATGAGCTGTTCCCGCTGCCACTCCGGCCCTGGCTCCCCAGCGGGCAAGGAGGGGCCCGGCAGCCCGTGGGACCCAGGGGACGACCAGACCAGAGTGCCCACTCGCCTTGCTCCGGACAAGGTGGGTGCCTGGCGGGGGCCGGTCTGGCCACCTCACCTCTACGGGGGGGGGGGGGGCAGGGGAGACACACCGTCCCAGCATGGAGGGAGGGCAGGCAGCCGGGGTGGACGCCCAGGCTCAGGAGAAGTTTCTCGCGGGCCCTGGGCGGTTGGGAAAAGTTCCCTTCCTCTCCTAGGACTGGCCAGGGACCTGGGGCAAAGGATTCCAGCAGGAGGAAGCGTCCTGGGTGGCTTCTTCTCCCTGAATCGTGATGAACAGGCCTGTGTGTGCTCAGGGCGTAGGGATTTATAATCTGATTTCATACTCTCTGGGTGGTGATCCCACACGAATGCAGCGAGGCGTGAACGTGGTGGAGCGGGTGGGTGTGGGTAGGGACTCGGAACCTGGCTTTTCTCTCACATCTGTGCCGCTCACTGGCCTGGTGTGACCCTGCACTGGCCACTCAACCCCTCTGAGCCCGTTTTTCCGTCTGCAAAGTGCCCGGCCCGCCTGTTCCCTGGGGACGCCAGGAGCTAGGACAGACAGCGGATAGGAGAGGGTTTGGTGAGCATGAGCTGATGGGCATCGAGGTGGTGGTGGTGGTGCCAGGCTCTGCCACCCTCATGCCGTGGTCCTGGCTGTCTGGGCAGAGGGGTGTGACAGCACCTCACGGTTCTGAGCCCGGGCTTCCCGTCCAGCTCTGGGTAGGGGTCCCAGCTCAGCTCTCACCCCTGGTTGACACAGTGACCCTGTCTCCCGAGCCATGAAGAAGACCTGGCACTTCTCTGCGCAAAGACAGAAATAGGTCCATACGTGTGAAGCACCACGTGTGCAGAAGGCGCTCAATAATGGCAGCCATGACTAGAGTTGCTGAGGGTGGGTGGTTTCCGGAGCCAGGGTGGGGGTGGGTGGCGGCAATGGCTCTCCTCGGCAGGTCAGAATGTGCCTCCCTGAGTCACGGCTGCCTGGGGCTCCCCAGCCCACAGGAAGTGGGAGCTCCGGTCTGCGTGTGGGGTGATGGGGGAGACCCTGGGCCAACTCCACCTCCTACTTCTTCTCCAGGTGGGAGAAGGACTTGGGTGGCCGAGGGCAGTGTGAGTGACCCCAGAGGATACCGCCACGCCCCACGCCCTGGGCCCTGGCAGCCAGCGGGGGTGACGGGGACGTTCTGCGGTCATGAGCCCCATGAACTTGGAGGAAGAGTTTACCCCGTGTGCCCAGCTTAGGCGGGAGAAGGGGACGGCCAGGAGAAGGCAGCTTTGGAAGGCACTGGAAAAGGGAAGGCATGTGCCCCGGCCACTCCGACAGGGCCCCGGGTCTCAGCTCTGCCCTGAGCTCAGACTATCCCTGCAATCTGGCACGCCATGCCTCTCACAGTGCAGATGGGGAAACTGAGTCTCAGGGTGGGGACACACCTCAGCACGACCCTTTGCTGAGTGTCTAGGAAATGCCTCAACTTCCCTGGGGTGCAGCTCTCGCCCGGGTAAACGGGGAGGTGTGGATGCCTGGACCTGCTCAGTGAGTCTGAGGACTTGGGTTGGACTTGGCCGAGGGGACCTGAGAACAGCTGTGCTAGGTGGTCTCTGCTCACACAGCCGCTGACTTGATAAAGCACTCAGGGTGTCTGAGGGGGACGTCAGGGCTGCCTACTGCCCACAGCTGAGGCTGTAGTAGGGAGGGTCCCCCACTGGGTGGGGCGAGGGAGAGCCTGGCAGACCTGCCAGGTGTCTCCATCTGCTTGGGCTGCTATAAGAAATGCCTTGGGCAACAGCTGGGAAGTCCAAGTTGGAGGCCCTGGCAGACCTGGTGTCTCATGAGGGTCCGTTCCTTGTAGATGACCCTTTCCGTGTGTCCTCCCAAGGCAGGAGGGGCACACAGGCTCCCTCAGACATCTTTCTTTTTTTCTTTCTTCCTTTTTTCAGTTGGAATCTCACTCTGTTACTCAGGCTGGAGTTCAGTGGCATGATCACAGCTCACCTACAGCCTCGACCTCCTGAGCTCGGGAGATCCTTCCACCTCAGCCTTCCAAATAGCTGGGACTACAGGTGTGCGCCACCATGCCCAGCTCGTTTTTTAATTTTTTTGTGGAGAGTTCTCACTATGCTGCCTAGGCTGGTCTTGAACTCCTGGGCTCAAGCAATCCTCCCGCCTCGGCCTCCCAATGTGCTGGGGTTACAGGCGCGAGCCACTACCCTTGGCTTTCAGGGTTCTTCTAAAGAGCATTAATTCCATTCGTGGGGTGGGGGTAGGGGGAGTCCCTCATGACCCAGTCACCTCCCAAAGGCCTCCCCTCCTAATACCACCACGTTGGGGATTAAGTCTCAACATACACATTTTAGAGAGACACAGACATTCAGCCCGCAGCATCAGGGGACCTTGTCTGGGTGTCACAGCTGACTCTCCTGCCCTGAGAATCATGCCTGACAGAAAGCAGGCCTGGGGTAGTGTTTGCTGAAAGATGGAATGCTTACATGAGTGAATTAATGAATGAATGAACGTTGGTCACACAGAGCTCATGGCTGAGTGAATGAAGCCAATTTCAAGAGGCGCCATGCTGTATGTTGTCAACTGAGTGTGACATTCTGGAAAAGGCACAATTATGGAGACAGTTAAAAAAAATCAGTGGCTGCCAGGGGCTGGAGGCTAGGGAGGGGTGAATAGGGGATTTTTAGGGTAGAGAGACCACTCTGTGTGATGCTATAATGGTGGACAATGGTCATTAGACATTTGGCCAAGCCCATCGAACGTGCAACACCCAGAGCGACCCCTAACATAAACTGTAGACTTTGGGTGACAGTGACGTGAACCATGGAAGTTCATGGGTCACAATGTACTGCTTGGGTGGGAGGTGCTGATAAGGAGACGGGCCGTGCATTACCGGGGTAGAGAGTCTGTGGGAACACTCTCTACCTTCTTCTCAAGTTTTCTATGAACTTAAACTGCTTTTTAAAAAAGAAAGAAAGAATGAAAAATGGGCTGGGGGCAGTGGCTCTGGCCTGGCATCTCAGCACTTCGGGAGGCTGAAGCAGGCAGATCACTGGAGACCGGGAGTTTCAGACCAGCCCGGGCAACATAGCAAGATCTCATCTCTACCAAAAAAAAACAAAAACAAAATTAGCCCAACATGGTGGCACGCGCCTGCAGTCCCAGCCACTCAGGAGGCTGAGATGAAAGGATCGCCTGAGCCCAGGCGGTCAAGGTTGCCCTAGGCTTTTAGGCTTCTTCTAAAGAGCATTAATTCCATTAACTCCAGCCAGGGCAACAGAGTGAGACTCTGACTCACAGAAAAAAAAAAAAAGTAAAAAAAAAGACACATTACAAAAAGACAAATTGCACAGAGCAGATATGGATGCTGCTTTGAGGATTCAGAAGCCACTTTGAAGAGCACCTCAAGGTCATGAGTCAAACCATCAGAACCTGCTAAGACTTCAGACCTGAATGTATCACTCTGACATCCACTCGGTCCAGAGCTCCCCCGATTCATGAGTATATGTCTTAGCGTGCATGCTTCCAGGGACGGGGAGCTCTCTACTTTACAAAGCAGCCCGTCCTCCTCCAAAGGTCCTTAGACTGCAGTGAAACCTGCCTCCCCCTGAGCGAGCGGTCCGCCGTCTGCCCCTCGGAGTTTGCCCTGGTCCTCTCTGAGTGAACACCTGCCGCTCTTGGTCTGCCTTCCCTGAAAAGCGCCAAGTCCTCACTCCTTCCTGAGACCCTCTGGTTTTGCTGGGCTCTTCCAAAACACGCACCTGGAGCTTTCCGGAACAAACCTAAGAAATCAGGTATTTCTTTGACTCTGAAATCCAGGTAGGATCCATCAGGCTCTGGAAGCTACAACCACGTGAAGCTCCCCACCCCCCCCCCCGCACCCATGCTCCCAAAAGTCACCCCAGCAAAGCAGATAGCACAGACATGGCTCCTATCCCAACCATATTACTTACCGGTGAGGGAGAGCTCTCCGAGGCTGTTTCCTCACCCGTGCAATGGGCGTAATCATTCCTATATTGGAGATCGTTGTGAGGCTTAACTCAGATGTCACTGGTGTTGTGAAACAGGGTGCCAGACACATTGCAGGTGCCCAGGTAGCCGAGGGACCGCCCACAAATGCAGGAATAAGAGCTGGGGACTGTCAGAGGGGTGGCATGTTCCTTGCAGCAAGGTCACTGCAGCTTGGGGGGTCCCAGCGAGAAGCTCCCCAGGGGGCATAAGCAGTGCATGTGCGCGGTGACAGCGAGAGCCCTCATCACACCTCCCAGGGGAGGGGCCTCAAACCTGAGGCTTAGACTTACCCCATCCCTGTCACCACCGACCCCTCTGAGCCTCTCTGACTCTGCCACCCGTGGAGGGCAGTGGTGGGCACAGGGAACCACCCCACTAGCCAGCAGCCCTGTCATTTCTGTGGCTGTCATCACGGGGCTGTGTTCCCACGGGGCCACCCCTCCTCCCCGCGGGTTCCCAGGGCCGGTGGGGTCCTCCAGGGAAAGCCCAAAACTTGTTGCTGATCAGAGTCACGCGGAGGCCGGTCACCACACAGGAGCTGGGGCCTCGCTCTGGGGACCCTGATTTGGGGTCTGGTAACCCAGGACTGGCTCATGTCTCCCGGGGTTTTGCAGCAGGTGAGCCTTGAACCACACTTTGCAATAAGCTACCATGGGCCCCAAAGCCACCTGAGAGACCTGGGGGCCCCCAAACCTGCTCCATCACTCCCTGGCACCTGTGCTCACAGGCTACTTGCCGGTCCTACCCACCCCCCCAATCCCAGAAAGGACAGATCCTCTCCCTGCGAACCCCACAGAGCTCACGTCGAGCTCCCTTGGAGGTGGTCTGATCTAAACATTTGGGAAACATCAAACGGCGCCGTGCCTCCCCTGCCAGACTGGAAGCCTCTTGGGGGGCAGGACAGGACTCACCCCAAGCCCCCAGCCCCAGGTCCCCGCTTGGCCCCTGATGTATGCTAGGGCGCCAGAAGGGGGCACTCCCGGGCCGTGGAGAGAACCTCTCCCAGACCCTCAGACTTCATGTGCACGCAAGACACAGAAGGCTGGAAGTCTTCGCCTCCTTGGGCCCCGCTTAGCCAGTTAGTACGGTGAGTGGTGAGGAAGGCACCTCTGAGGTCTCCTCTGAATGGAAACTTCCAGAGAGCAGAGGCTAGAACACGAGAGCGGGGCAGAGAAGACAGGAATGGACACACCTGACACAGGTGGGCTCCCACGAGACAGGGCCTGCGGACACGGAGTCTGGGCCCATCGGTGATGGCAGCAAAACGGTGAAAAACAGGGGACTCGTCAGACAAACTGGGGCTTGGGCACATTAGGGCGATAGGCTCTCCTGCAGACGATGCCTCTCCCCTTCCCCATCCTTCTTCTCCAGAAGCCAGGCACAGGATGAAATCGCTCCCTGCGCCTCCTCCCCTGCAGTGTGACCTAGGGCAAGTGATTTCTCCTCCTGGATGGGCTAGAAATAGCAGTAGAATTGCAAACGATCAAAAGGGAGCAGGCAGCTCCCTGAGGCGTCTGGTCGACGGGTTGTTAAATGCAGAGGACGCGGGCAGGTGGGGCATTTGGGGTGCTTCCGTGGGTATTCCTGACGCACGGAGCTGTGCACACCCACCCCCCCAAAGTCCAGGAGATATCTGGAAAGAGACACCGTGAGCATGGCTGTCTCTGGTCGGGGTGGGGGGGCGACGGACAGGAGCGGGACCCAGAGAAAGGCTGGCTTACTCGCCACTGGATTCTCTTTTGCACTCTGAAATGTTATCATGAGCACGTCTAGCTCCTTGCAAACAAATATAAATATAAAAAGCAAAACTAACTGGAAGAGGAAATAAAAGGGAGATCAGCCGGGCTCGGTGGCTCAGCCTGTAATCCCGTGCCTTTGGGAGGCTGAAGTGAGTGGATTGCCTGAGCCCGCGGGTTCGAGACCCACCTGGGCAGCGAGACCTCATCTCTACAATCAATCAAAAAATCAGCCGGGCGTGGAAGCGCGCGCCTGTAGTTCCAGCTCCTTGGAAGGCTGAGGCGGAAGGATTGCCGGAGCCCGGCAGGTCGAGGCTGCGGGGGCTGGGAGCGGCCACTGCCCTCCAGTCTGGGTGACAGAGTAAGATTCCAACTCAAAAAAAAAATAAAATAAAATAAATGAAAGGGAGACAAAGCCCTGTACCATTCATTCCACAGCCTGGATCTGTCCCAAATCTCCCTCTGGGCACAAAGAGGGGGGTTGAACTGAAGGGAGAGGGACCATTCCCACATTCGGGCCTCACCCAGGGGTTGGCACGACAGACAGGCAGGGAGGGTGAGGCTGGGACACCAGGTGGCAGGACAGCAGGCCCCGGGTCATCATTTGGTGACTGTCTGAGGAAGGGCATTTGCTGAGCATCTGTGTGCCTGGCTCTGTGGTGGGCACCGGGGCCACAGGGAGCCCCAAAAGGGTCTCTTCTCACCCAGACTCAGAGTTACAGGGGGAGGAATTTTCTTCCCCCCAAAAATTACTTAATGAAACCATTTCAGTCAAATGGGAAATCAAGCTGGGTTCAGTGGCTCAGCCTGTAATCCCACGCCTTTGGGAGGCTGAGGTGAGTGGATTGCCTGAGCCCGCGGGTTCGAGACCTGCCTGGGCAGCGAGACCTCATCTCCACAATAAATCAAAAAATCAGCCGGGCGTGGTAGTGTGCGCCTGTAGTTCCGGCTACTCGGAAGGCTGAGGCGGAAGGATCGCCGGAGCCCAGCAGGTCGAGGCTGCAGTGGCCGGGAGCGGCCACTGCACTCCAGTCTGGGCGACAGAGTGAGACTCCGACTCAAAAAAAAAAAAAAAAAAAGGGGAAATCAATCCCATTGACTAACTCAAGAAAGAGAAAGATGTGTTATAGGAAAAAAAGGATTGTGATTTATGAAACCAGTCAAAGTCTGAGGTTATGGCTAAGAAGTTGGTTGTCACATGACCATGAAGCTTAATGGCTGTGTAGAACAGAAAAGACACAAACAATTTGGTCATCGCCGAAGCTGAAATTTCGTGAGATTTCAACTAAGTCTAAGAGTGGGAAGGAAAAGTGAGAGGAGATAAGATGTGTTTCATCTTACCTGAAATAACAGCTAATAGATGGATACAGGTTCTAGTATGTTCGTCAAAGAGTTAAAAGTAACCATCAGAAGAGCAGAAGCAGAATATATCACACTGTGCCTTGCAAAGACTAAATATTCAAAGAGTGTTTACAGAAACTGATTGTGTATTAGGCCCGAAAGAAAAATTCACTATATTCCTAGATATAGAATTCTTACAGATATAGAACTCTTGTAGAATGGTGCATTACTTGACCATATGTGGAAATTACCAAATATAAAATCCCCAAACCACAAACTACTTGAAGATTTTATCAAACACTCTTCCTTAAAACTCTTCCATCAAAGAGATAGATGAACAAAACTGGAATTACAGATATTGGAGAAACGATTAACTATGAAAATGCCACTTAATTAAATTTATCGATGCAGCCAAAGCCACATTTCCAGGAAGATTCATACTTTTAAATGTTTAAACCATGAAACTGTAAAGATCACAGCTTAATGAATTAATCGTTCAATCCAATAAGCTAGGTGATAAAAAAAATGACCCCCCAATGACTCAAAAGAAAGAGGAAAGCACGAACGTCAGTAAACCGTCTTAAAAAAAAAGAAAAAAAGACAAGAACTCACTCTCTGAAGAAATGACGGAGAAGAGAAATACCAGGAAGTCCTGTGTGGAGAATTACAAGAAATTGATAGGCAGAGATCAAAGTTGAGCTCAAGCATCCTTTCATGAGGACACGGCGGGCAGGCAAGATCCGCCTGGCTGGGGGTATCCAGCAGCCCCAGAAAGGTTCCCTTTCCATCCTGGCTCCCAGGTGCCCGTGGGGCTGGCTCACAGTCCTGCGTCTCTGGACAGAAGCCACCTCACCTTCCCAAAGGTAGGAGAGCAGGTGCTAGCGCCCGCCCGGGTCCACGGCCCCCGCCTGGGATCCACCATCTCCGCTTCAGCCCTTTGCGCCTAGGTCTCAGTCCGAGCCCACGACCCAAACAAGCTCACCGTTGTGCTCACTTCTGCGCCCTCTGTTTCTGAAGAAGTGAATATTTGGGAATCAGGATCAGTCAACCTTGCCATCCGACAGCCCCGAGTAGGCTTGGCCCGGGGCTTGTCAAGTGACCCGGGACAGAGCTTTCCCTGCCTGTGCCTCTCCCTTCCCGCCTGCATTAGGAATGAAGAGCTCTGCTGAGCTGAGATGGTGGACTGTCCGGAGGCCGGTGCATTCCCTCCTTCCTGAACCACTCACTGAACGAACGGCTGCTCTGAGCTCTCTCCTGCTTGGAAATCTCTGTCCACGGGGCGCTTAGAGCCTGGTGGAAGAGGTAGAGGCCCTAAGCGACTCTTAATACCACGTTCCGGGTCTGGAACCCCAAGTCCCGTCCCCAGATGTCTGTGGGACAGTCACACTGATGTTTTGTCCCTGAATCAGGACCCAAGTGGCAGGATCTACCCTCTTCCCCTCCCCGGGCCTCTGTCATTCCCCCAACAACCCACACACATGCACACACACATACACGCATGCTCTCTGCTGCCTGCACGTCCCCACAACCAGCTTGCACCACACCTATAATGTCAGGCTTGTCACTGTGGGCAGGTTTCAAGTCCCAGGCCCTAGACCCAGGCCAAGCCAAGGGTATGCCTGAGTACAGCAAGGGACATACAGTGGGATGAGATGGGCCGGGGAGACCACCCAGTGCCGGTGGGCCTATACCTGAGCCCCGAGGCACCTTTGCCCCCCAAAATTATCACAAGTGTTTTCCCTGACAAACCTGCCAAGTAGGTGTTGTGTGCCCACTTGACAGTTGAGGAACTGGCTCTTCCCAGCAATGGCCACAAGTGTTTCCCGTGAGGCTACCAGCCATGGGGACTTTTCTTGCAAGGAGCCTGGAGAATGTCCTCTGAGAGTCTGTTTGGACTGTGATGTCGGCGGCCGAGGGGGTGAAGGTGACGGCACCTGGGGCCATCACCGGACAGAGCCATCCGTGGATTTGGGGCACAACAGAGGCAACTGTCATTCCTGAGAAGGGAAAAGGGGCTGATACGGTCCTGAGTGCCAGGAATGATCATGCAGGGATAATACTCCTTCTCCATGAACTGAGCCCATGTTTTGGGGGGCGGTTTTTGAGTTGGAATCTCCCTCTGTCGCCCAGGCTGGAACGCAGTGGCACGCCCACGGCCACCGCAGCCTCAACCTGCTGGGATCAGGCAATCCTCTTGCCTCAGCCTCCCAAAGTGCTGGGGTGACAGGTGTGAGCCACGGAGTCCCACACAGAGCTGGGGTTTGAACGCCCATGGTGAGATTGTTGGCCAGGCTCTTTCACTGCAGACGTGACTCCCAAACCAGAGTCGGTTGGGGCAGCCTGAGAATAATGCTGTTCGAATTCCAGGTCCTCCTCAGCCTCGAGTCCTTACCTCGGCAACAGGCCTTACCTCCCTCACAGGTAAAAAGGAGATGAGACCCGTTGCCGAGGTAAGGACTCGAGGCTGAGGAGGAGGGCCTGGAATTCGAACAGCATTATTCTCAGGCTGCCCCAACCGACTCTGGTTTGGGAGTCACATCTGCAGTGAAAGAGTGGATTGCCTGAGCCCGCGGGTTCGAGACCCGCCTGGGCGGCGAGACCTCATCTCTACAATAAATCAAAAAAAACCAGCTGGGCGTGGTAGCGCGTGCCTGTCATTCCGGCTACTCGGAAGGCTGAGGCGGAAGGATCGCCGGAGCCCAGCGGGTCGAGGCTGCGGTGGCCGGGAGCGGCCGCTGCACTCCAGCCTAGGCGACTGAGTGAGATTCCAACTCAAAAAAGAAAACAAAAAAAGAATTTCCGAGTGAGTCGCAGAGTTTTAAAGCACAGTTTATTAGAGAGAGAAGAAGAAAAAGACACACTCAGAGAGAACACAGCCATCCTTAAGGGAAAGGGCACACCCTTGCTGTTAGCAGAAAGCTGTACATATTGTCCAGAATGACGGTTAAGCAACCTACTTCTAAGCTAAGCTTTGATCGCATTCAGTTCTCGTTGCCATCCTCCTAAGTTTGCTCGTGTCACAAGGAACTTTTGCGATAACAGGACAAGTGGCCGTTTAATGAAGTTTTCTCTTAGAGCACTGTGACTCCACGTCACCAGGAACTTTCTACTGTCCTGTTTGGGGTCTTTGTAGCCAGCCACCCTGTTTTCCGAGGTCAGATGTGGGTTTCAGTCAGTGTGTGGTTGTTTAAGAGTTCGGTCTCAGTAAGACAGTGCCCAGATGCCCAATCATCTGGTTTCCTAATTATCTAAGCCTGCCTGTTAAGAAAATCACCATCTGGGCCGGGCTTAGTGGCTCAGCTTGTCATCTTGCACTTTGGGAGGCTGAGGTGAGTGGATTGCCTGAACCCGCAGGTTCAAGACCAGCCCAGGCAAATAGGCAAGACCTCGTCTCTACAATAAATAAAAAATTAGCCAGGTGTGGTAGCACATACCTGCAGTTCTGGCTACTTGGAAGGCTGACGCGGAAGGATCACTGGAGCCCCGCAGGTGGAGGCTGCTGTGACCGTGTGAGTGCCAGTGTACTCCAGACTGGGTGATGGAATGAGACTCCAACTCAAAAAAAAAAATTACCATCTGTATCCAAGCTATGCTAGCTGTCCTGCCTCAGACTTAGGAGAGAAACAGGTTGTGAGGCGGATGGTCCTACCTAAGCAAAGGCAGAGAAAAAACATACGCTCACGTGATGGGGTTCACCGGAAATGCCATTCCTGCAACGCCCGTGAAAAAAAATCACTCAAAGACCACAGAGACGTGACTGGGACACCAAATTGTGAAATCGGGCTGAATTCTATGATGAGGGACTTTGCAGCCCAGTGGGAAATGGCATTTTCCCAGAGTCCCTCCACAGATTCCCAGCTGGGAGTTTTCTTCCAAGTTATCAGAAGCCCTCGGACTCCACCTGCTCAGAACTGGTGGCCAAGCACTTCCAGAAATCATTGAAGACACAGTTGGAGAATACTTTAAACATTTCGTTTTAAATTAAAACATGATGGGGGATTTATTTACCGGTTTCTATGTAAGCAAAACCTTTCCTTTGAGCACGAATTGACTGATTATACTTCTTACATAAACTAACCCATAATTCATTCTCTATTTTTTAAAAAGAGAGAAAAAAACACTTGGCTTATTTAAATATTTTTATTACAAAAGTAGTATATGTTCTTCATAGAAAACTTGGAAACTACTACAAAGAATTAAAACAACACACAAAAGCAACCCATGGTCCCATGCTCAGAGACAACCACCATCTATAATAAATTGGTATCTTACCTTCCAGATTTATAAACACTGTTGTATATATAATTTAGTGCCTAGTTTTTAGTTCACCTGACATGCCATCAGAAGTATTCTCTCATTTTTGGTGAAGTCTTAGAAACGTCATTTTTCTTTTCTTTTTGAGTTGGTGTCTCACTCTGTTGCCCAGGCTGGGAGGCAGTGGCATGCTCCCTGGTCCTAAACATTTAGGTTGCTTCCTATGAAGTTTTTCCTGTCCTGCTGAATTATTTTCAGAAATGCCAAGCAAAAAGAAAAGGGATTTTTTTTTTAAGGTTCTGTATTTGCTTTGCTGAATTATCTAAAAATTGAATTATCTGGAGACAGATTTGGAAGCCAGTGTGCCCTCTCCTCTGGCCTGACCCTATCCAGAGAAGACACAAAAGCTGTCATCTGCTTGCCTCCCTCTGTCTGTGGCCGGCTTGTTAAATACTTGCAAACTAGATTATTTTCATGTTGTCTTGGCTCCAGGGAATTTGCAGGCATTGGGAACAGGGCAGGAACAGGCGTGTCCCTGGAGACAGGGGAATCGGCGTGTCTCATCAGATGCACACTCCTGTTCAGAGTAATCCTTGGCATGGATTGAACACCTCCTAAGAACCAAGCTCATCTTACAGATGAGGAAACTGAAGCTTAGCGAGGTTGAGAGCCCTGCCAGTAAGCAGAGACACAAAGCTGTGACTCTCATTGTGTGTGGGGGGGGGTGAGGGGTGAGCCACCGTGCAGGCCTCCCCCAGACTCACGGAGCCAGGCAGGGCATCTCACGGGGGATTTTGCTTCTGGCTCTAAAAACGTGCAATACAAGGGAAATAGGCAAGCTCGTGCATGTCAGAAATTCACCTCAATGGCAGCTCAGGGAGTGGGAATTTTCCACCTGTGTTGGGACCAGAGGTGATAAATCCCCGGGCCCTGCATGCAGCAGTCTGCGCCCAATGGGGGACTGCAAAGACCGCAAAGCCTGGGCCAGGCTGCAAGACCCCTCCCACCAACTGAGCTGCAAACCACGGTCCTTTGGTGAGGTATGGTGGGGGGTGTTGGGGTTAGGGGAGGGTAGTTTACATAACAGAGCTAACAGAAGGTATCTGCACTGCCCACCTCCATAAAGCCATACAAGAAGAAGGTAGCCCGGTGGGGAGAAAGAAGCCCAGATTTGGGTGGTCTGACTCTGTGCTTCAGAGCTAGGTGGTCTTCGGGGGTGAATGCCCTCCCTGAAGTTCATCTTTTCACTCTCAAAATTGACTAGGGTCTGGCTGGGCATGGTGGCTCACGCCTGTAATCTCAGCACTTTGGGAGGCTGAGGTGGGAGGATCGCCTGAGCCCAGGAGTTCAAAAACAGCCTGGGCAACATAGCGAAACCTCGTCTCTACAAAAAAAAAAATTAGCCAGGCATGGTGGCACATGCCTCTAGTCCCAGCAACTCAAGAGGCCGAGGCAGAAGGATTGCCTGATGCCAAGAGGTCAAGGCTGCAGTGAGCCATGATCATGCCAGTACAATTCCAGCCTGGGTGACAGAGTGAGACCCTGATTCAAAAAATAAAATAAAGTAAAACAAGTAGGGTCACCTTCAGTGTAACCCCTTTGACAACATGGTTTGAGGATTAAGGGAAAATTCGGCCCACGAGGCCCCTGACATTCAGTCAAGTCCAGTGGCCTTCCTTCTTACGAATGTCAAATATGTGTCTTGAGGCTAACAGGCCGAGGGGCAAGGGGACCACGGTGCTGGGTGCGGCAGGCGTCCATAGTTCTGGGGCCGAAATCTCTAGCCTTCAAGGAATCTTGGTCCAAACACACCAGAAGCATGGCCCAGACTTGACTCAAATACCTTTAGTGATGGAAGGCTCACTACTGTCAAAAGCAAACATTCAGTGAGCGGCCCTGCCATGCCAGGACCAGGATTCAGAGATGCAGAGGCTGTGAGCAAAGACGGACAGTGTGACAATTGGGGGTGTGTGTGAAGAAAAAAGAAAGTGTGGCTCAGTCTGTCATCCCGCGCCTTGGGAGGCCGAGGTGAGTGGATTGCCTGAGCCCGCGGGTTCGAGACCCGCCTGGGGAACTTGGCGACACCTCATCTCTACAATAAATCAAAAGTCAGCCGGGTATGGTAGCGCATGCCTGCAGTTCCAGCTACTCGGAAGGCTGAGGTGGAAGGATCGCCAGAGCCCAGCAGGTCGAGGCTGCGGTGGCCGGGAGCGGCCACTGCCCTCCAGTCTGGGCGACAGAGTGAGACTCCAACTCAAAAAAAAAAAAAGAAAGTGTGTGAGCCGGCCTTGGTGGCTCAGTCTGTCATCCCGCACCTTTGGGAGGCTGAGGTGAGTGGATTGCCTGAGCCCGCAGGTTCGAGACCCGCCTGGGCAGCGAGACCTCATCTTTACAATCAATCAAAAAATCAGCCAGGCATGTTAGTGCATGCCTGTAATTCCGGCTAATCAGAAGGTTGAGGCGGAAGGATCACCGGAGCCCAGCAGGTCGAGACTGCGGTGGCCGGGAGCGGCCACTGCCCTCAGTCTGGGCGACAGAGACTCCAACTCAAAAAAAAAAAAGTGTGTGTGTGTGTGTGTGTGTGTTGTACACACGTGTGAATTCAACACCTGGAATATGTGTTAGGCAGAAACCACTACAACAGTGGGGCTCACCAGGCACCAGGATGAACAGATGTAAGGAAGTCGGCCATCACAGACTGTCACAGTTGGAAGGACAAAACAATCGATGTCTCCCCTGCCCTACAGATGGGGAAACTGAGGTCCAGAGAGGGAAAACCAAGCTGCTCAAAGGCACGTGTTGAGTCTAATAATAATAACAGTAACAATCGTAGCATTGATGGTGGCTATGGAGGGTGACGGCAGCCCCGTGCCAGCCCCTGGGCAGGCACCTGATGGCACTAGCCCGTCTCACTCCGTGACAACCTGAGAGTTGTCCCTGTCACTATTCCCGTCTTGCAGAGGAGGAAGCCGAGGCGTCGAGAGGAGGAGGCGGGAGCTTGGGGCAAGTCCAGGGCGTCCCCTTGCCTCCCTGACCTCCCGGAAGTCCCAGGCGGGTCTTCTGCCCAGAGGAGGGGGCAGACCATGGGTTCAGGGAGCCCTGGTTCTGAGAAGGTGGCCTGAGGCCTCTGGGTGCCCAGGATCTGCAAGGGACTCACAAGTGCCTTCGGGCCCCGCCAGGCCCGTCTTGTGCCCTTGACAACCACCTTGGCTCTTTCCTGGTTCTTTTCATCTCTCTGGTGGCTTTGGGTGGAGTCACCCGGGTCCCAGTTCGGAGTCTGTGACCCGGGATAAGTCACTTCCCTTCTCCCAGTCTCAGTTACCCCGTCTGTAAACAGGCGTGGAAAACCCTCCCAGGACTATTGTGAGGGGCAGGGACAAAACCACTGTGACACAAACTGTAAAGTGTGGTGCTTGTGGCCACTAAATAACAACGTCATTATGAGATTGCCGAGGGTAGGGCCGGGACGCTCACGCATGACTTCAGACGGGTTGCCACCTGGTCAGTGAGGGACGGACTCAAAATCTCTACCTGGCAAGCGTCTCCCAATGTGAAAACTCTGATTCTCGCATGTCTGTGGTGCTCGACAGTTTACAACGCGATTTTTGCACTTGAGACCCCTGAGTATGAATCCTGGTGCACCCCCATCCACCTAGTAGCCGATGGCCAAGGCCCTTTCCCTAACTTTGGGAAGCCCTCGCTGGGCGTTGGGCCTCTTTGTTGCTTATAAAATGCTCACTTTCCCCCCGTCTTATAGGACAAGGGAAGCCCATGCCTTCTGAGCGGCGTCCCAGGGCCCAGCGGAGGCTTGGTTTCCTCGTCTGTAAAACAGGCACATCAAAATCCATCTAAGACGGGCTCGGTGGCTCAGCCTGTCATCCCGTGCCTTGGGAGGCCGAGGTGAGTGGATTGCCTGAGCCCGCGGGTTCGAGACCCACCTGCGCAGCGAGACTTCATCTCAACAATCAATCCAAAAATCAGCCGGTCGTGGTAGTGCGCCTGTAATTTCGGCTACTCGGAAGGCGGAGGCGGAAGGATTGCCGGAGCCCAGCAGGTCGAGGCTGCGGTGGCCGGGAGCAGCCACTGCACTCCAGTCTGGGCGATGGGGTGAGACTCCAACTCAAAAAAAAAGAATCCATCTAGAGTGTCACAGGGATTACATGAGTTCACATCTGGCAAGTGCCCAGGACAGAGTTGGTCGTGGCAGATGACATACACATTTGCCGTCAACATCACCAAGGTCACCATTGCCATTTGTCCTTTCAACAAGTCTTTCCCGAGCCTCTGCCGTGGGCCAGGCCAGGGCTAGGAGGAGGGATGGGGCGGAGGAGATGACAGAGTCATTCTGTGACATCACAGTGCTCCCAGCCTGGCAGGGGCACAGCTGGGTGAGCTCTTTGGGCATTTTTAGGAGTTATTATTATTATTATTATTATTATTGAGTTGGAGTCTCACTCGGTCGCCCAGACCATTGCAGCCTAGACCTGCTGGGCTCCGGCGATCCTTCCGCCTCAGCCTTCCGAGTAGCTGGAACGACAGGCGTGCGCTACCACGCCCGGCTAATTTTTTGATTTATTGTAGAGATGAGGTCTCGCCAAGTTGCCCGGGTGGGTCTCGAACCTGCGGGCTCAGGCAATCCATTCACCTCACCTCCCAAATCATGAGATTACAGGCTGAGCCACCGAGCCCAGCCAGGAGTTGTTATTATTATTATTATTACTATTATTATTGAGTCAGAGTCTCGCAGCAGCCTCGAACTCCTGGCTCAGATGATCCTTCTGCCTCAGCCTCCTGAGTAGCTGGGACTACAGGCACACATCACCACACTCAGCTAATTTTTTTAAAAAATTTTCTGTGGAGAGGAGGGCTCGTTATGTTGCCCGGGCTGGTCTTGAACCCTGAGCTCCAGCCGTCCTCCTGCCTTGGCCTCCCAAAGTGCTGGGGTTACAGACTTGAGCCACCACAGCTGGCCTACGTGAGCTCTTTACATAAAGCGTGCTGAGAGCTGCAACAGGAACACCGGGGTGGGGAGGCTCTCGACAGCATCCAGGAAGGCCTCCCGGAGGAGGTGACATCAAGCTTGATTTGAAGGAAGAACAGGGAAGGGCTCCTGCCCTGTGGAGAGAGAGGTGGGTAGGGTGGCAGGGAGGTGGTCCTGGGACCATGGGTGCCGGGGCCGCGGTGCCCATGGTTACCTTGGACTTGAAACAGGTCACAAAGAGAGTATTTGTACCATTGAAATCTGCAAATCCAGCCGGGCTCGGTGGCTCAGTCTGTAATCCCGCGCTTTGGGACACGGAGATGAGAGGATTGCCTGAGCCCGCGGGTTCGAGACCCGCCTGGGCAACTTGGCCAGACCTCATCTCTACAATAAATCAAAAAATCAGCCGGGCGTGGTAGCGCACGCCTGTCGTTCCAGCTACTCGGAAGGCTGAGGCGGAAGGATCGCCGGAGCCCAGCAAGTCGAGGCTGGGTGGCCGGGAGCGGCCACTGCACTCCAGTCTGGGCCACGGAGTGAGCCTCCAACTCAAAAAAAAAAAAAAAGAAATCTGCAAATGCTACAAGTCAGGGCTTTTCCCCTAGAGCTCCCGTGGCTAACTCTTCACCAGCACACCACTGCCTCTGCCTGCCCCAGATCAGCCCAGAGACGCCCCCCTTTGTCCAGAAGCCCCTGAGCAAAGCAGAGCGATGGACCCTCCAGGCCACGTCCCCGTCCCCCTCGTCCACCGAGAGCTAGGTGGTCTCTGCAAGCTGCAAGTCAGAGGAAACACCAGGGATATTTATTGGGGGGAAAAAACGCATCGGGCATCTAGGAATGAGACACAAATGCTCGCGCTCACCTCGAGCAGCTCTGGGTGAGCTCGGGGAGGTTTCCCGGGCCTGAGCTGACCCCCACCATGACAGACGGACCCCGGAGTGTCTTGAACCCGTTACAACAGGCAGGAATGGAAGGAACGGACAGACCAGGGCAACCATCGGCTCTGGGCCCCACAGCCCCCGGGGCACACAGTCCCGGGCCCACTTCCCTGCCGCCCTGCCACCTTCCCCTCCCCCTCCTACTCATCCTTCAGATCAAGCTTGACACCCCCTCCTCCAGGAAGCCCCCTGGACCCTGCCGAGGGCAGCCCCTGCTAGGTGCTCCTGTCACGGCTCTCAGCACACCTGGGGTCAAGAGCTCACCTAGCTGTCCCCTGCCAGGCTGGCACAAAGAGGCTCTGTCGTTCCATTCTCCTGGCCCTGGCTTGGTCCAGGGCAGAGGCTCAGGGAGTACTTGTCGCCAGGACAAGCGGCGATGGTGAGGACGGTGATGCAGACAGCAAGTGCGTTTGTCATCTGCCACGACAGTGGGAGCGAAGCAGACCATCGCGGTTCCTCCGGAGACTTTGACGGTGACGGTACCAGGAGACCCCTCCTCTGCCCTAGTCCCTCCCTTCCAGGCCCTCCCTGGAATCCGTCCCCTTCCCCGCTCTCCCTGGCCTGACTCAGGCCTCCATCTGTCCCCCCGCCTGGTGCCTCAGTCCCCCCGCTTTCTGCCTCCGGAGTTATCCGACCCCTTCCGCCGAGTCTAGACATCCCGGTGCAGAAGCCAAGGGGAACTCTGTGCGTGAGAGCTTCAGAGACGAGCTAGACACGAGGCCACCGGTGTGCGTGGACAGGGCTGAGGCCTACGGGAACCGCCTCCTCCAGGAAGCCTCGCACGCCCCTCCCCGTGGACACGCTTCCCATCGCTTAGGAGACCCCCGAGGACAGGAGTGGCTTCCTTACCACGAGAGTCACACTCTCAAGAGAGGGCGGTAAGGTGTGGGGCTCACGTCTCATCGCCACCAGACCCTGGCTGTGTGACATGGAGAGTTCCTTGCCCACTCTGTGCCTCTGTTTTTCTGTAAAACAGAGATAGGACGGGCGCCCCCATCGAGGATGGGTGTGGAAGTTGTGAATTATTTCCTGGAAAAGGCTTAGAACACCCCCTGGCAATCCTAGCGCGCCCTCAAAAACTGAGATCCCGTTCTGGGTGCTGGTTCATGAGGAGGCCATCATGAGTCAGTTGAAGTTGAAATAAAACAGAAGCAGGAAATTCGGGGTGAACCCAGGTGCAAGCCTGTTGGCTTCACTGTCACCATTGACATCCCCCAGTGGCTCCCGAGTAGCCGGGATGACAGGTGTGCGTCACCACGCTCTGATTTTTTTTTTTTTTTAAGACGAGTCCTCGCCGTGCTGCCCTGGTGGGTCTCAGACTCCTGTGCTCAAGTGATCCTCCCGCCTTGGCTTCCCAAAGTGCTGAGATGACGGGTGTCCCGTCTGTGGGAGCCTATGGGCTCTGGGCCAGCGGTGTGGACACAATCCTGTCTCTCCACCTCGGGAGTGACAAGTGAGCACGTGGGGTCTGTCCACAGACGATCAAGCATGCACCCTGGAGGCCGGACTCAGTGGCTCAGCCTGTCATCCCAGCACTTTGGGAGCCCGCAGGTTCGAGACCCGCCTGGGCAACTTGGCGAGACCTCGTCTCCACAATAAATCAAAAACTAGCCGGGCGTGGTAGCGCGCGCCTGTAGTTCCAGCTCCTCGGAAGGCTGAGGCGGAAGGATCGCCGGAGCCCAGCAGGTCGAGGCTGCGGCGGCCGGGAGCGGCCACCGCACTCCAGTCTGGGCGACAGAGTGAGATTCCAACTCAAAAAAAAAAAGTATGCACACTGGGACCATGACACTGGGACCACGAGACCAGTGTAGTTGAGCGGAGGCCCAGAAGGACAGAGTTCTGAACTTGTACGGGAGAGGTGGCTTAAAGAGAGTCAGCTATCTGAGAAGGCTTCCTGGAAGAGGAGGAGCCTGCTTGGTGCACTGGGGTTCCTGGGGAATGGCGTGTCCTGGGTGCGTGGAGAGCAGGGAAGAGGTTGGGGTAAGGACGAAAGGAACTGGATGTTGGCTTGAGTGTAACGTGGGGATAGACAGAGAGCCCGACTTGGGAAGGGAGGGGCCAAGGTCACTGGTGAGGAAGAGGAAGGATTGCTGTGTGTGGGAGGGACCAATCGTGTCCCTCAATACCTTCAGTGCGTCTGTGACCAAATGCGTGGCTTTCTCCCCCCATCGGCTGTGCTCCCTCCCTAGCCGGGCTCTTACAATAGGTGCTCAATTCTCCACCTTCCTGGAGTCAGTGTAGACCACGGGGTCAGGGCTCCTTCCCACAAATGGTCCCGACTTCCGACGCTCATTGCGGGTCCCGGGTTACGACCTGTTATCTTTTCCCGATCCGTTATAAGTCACGGGATCCCTCAACTCCGTTCTGGGTTCCATCCTGTGCTAGGACAACTCACAGCATAAGGAAAATATTAACTCACCTTGATCAGATTATGCAATAGCTTATCTGACCAGGCATGGTGGCTTACGCCTGTCGTCTCAGCACTTTGGGAAGCCAAGGCGGGAGGATCACTTGAGCACAGGGGTTTGAGACCAACCTGGGCAACACGGCGAGGACTCGTCTTTACCAAAAAAAATGAAAATCAGGGCGTGGTGATGCACACCTGTCGTCCCAGCTACTCAGGAGGCTGAGGCGGGGGGATCCTTTGAGCCCAGGAGGTCAGGTCTGCAATGAGCAAGATCAGGCAACAGCCTGGGTGAGACTCCAACTCAAAACAAAAACGAAAGGATGCCACTCTGGGGATGCCATGGCCCAGCACCTCCAAGTGCTTACCAGCCCAAAGCTCTCCCAGCCCCTCTCACCTTCCGGAAGGATGACAGGGCAGAAAGTTCCAGGCTTCTTAGCGTGGCCTGGTCTTTCTAGAGATCCTGAGGTTTTCCAGAAGGCTCTTCAGGACAAAAGGACATGCAGAGGGAATTAGGAGCTCTGTGTCAGGAGCCAGGGCCAAAGACCCAGGTACATTTCCAGGCCGGGCCAGTGGCTCACACCTGTAATTCCAGCACTCTGGAAGGCTCAGGGGGAAGGATTGCATGAGCCCAGGAACTCGAGACCATCTGGGCAACATAGCGAAACCTCGTCTTTTTTTGTTTGTTTGTTTGAGTTGGAGTCTCACTCTGTCGCCCAGACTGGAGTGCAGTGGCCACTCCCGGCCACCGCAGCCTCGACCTGCTGGGCTCCGGCGATCCTCCCGCCTCAGCCTTCCAAAAAAAAGTTTTTTTTTTAACTACAACAAACCACCAATCTGAGGTTGTGGCCCAGGCTGCCTGCGTTTAAATCCCAGCACTAGTCTTGCTGGCTGTGCCTCAGTTTGCCTGTCTGTCAAACAGGGGTGATCGTGCTAGACCCCACATTGCAAGGGATGGTTTGTCATGTGCTCAGAAATGTGGACAGCCTCTGCCCACCACGCCAGGGCTCACAGTGCCCTGAGCAGGGTGGTCCCCACCCACCAGGAGCCTGAGTCACCCACCCCAGGTCACCCAGCCAGTAGACAAGTCCCACGTTGGACGCCCGGGTGTGGGCCTGGCGTGGACACCCGTGCTGGGGCCTCAGCCGAGACGGCCCAGATCTTGAGTGATCCGGGCCCGTTTCTGTGCAGGTCAGTTCTGGGATGCCTTCCTCTCGCTTCTTTCTAGAAAGGGCATAGTGTGGCGGAGCGGAGCGCTGGAATTCTGAGGCCGACTTCCTTAATTCCAAGGGGTTAGCTTGGAATTGGGGAGGACAGAGGTCACGTGTCCAGGACGAGATTTCCCCGGGTAGGACCATGGGCAGGGCCGGGACAGCATCGTCAGAGGCTGCAGGAGCCTGCAGGGCGGCCCTCCTCTGTGCCAGGCTGGCGGAGAGGTCGTGCCAAGGCTGGCTAATCCCATCCACATCCACGAGGGCCTTGGGACACCAGTGAGTGAGAAGGCGAAACCCTGAAAACTCAGTGGGCCAATCCCATCGTCTCTTCTTGCATGCTTCTCCAGACAGGGAGCTCACTGCTTCTCCCCCTCGGAGGACGTGGTTGTGCAAAGTCCTCTAGATTTATCTACGACCACCCCTTGCTCTCCCAGTGAGTAATTAAAGACCTAGAGATGCCAAGGCATTTCCCAGGGGCACACTGGGGTTCCACCGCCACCCCCCCGACACTACCCTTCCTTCTGTGGGCTGCCAGAGGGTCTCAGACAAGGGAGGGATCTCTGCTGAGACACCAGGAAGGCTTCTCAGAGAGGGTGACCATGGTGATGCTCCTTGAAGGAGGCAGCAGGATGCTGCTTGATGTCCCCATACCTGCTGCCACGTCCCGTGTCCACTACGTGTGTGCCCTCTCCGTAGTGTCTCACGCTGAGCACGCAGACATGCTGGGAGCAGAAAGAGTGTGGAAGAAGAAAGGGAGGTGGGAAGAAAAGAGTGAGGCTCTCCCAGAAGGTGAGAAGGTGAGCAGGCAGCCGTGCAGGTCAGGACGTGGGGGTGGTGGGAAGCCCTGGACCCCCAGACATCACAGTGTGCAGGAAGGGACTCACCTCCCGCCCAGCCTCGTGTCCCTGCCACCACCCCCTTGCGTGCCCGCTGGGCAGGACCAGCATCCCTTGGTGAGACGCAGGGTTCCTTCGCTCCGCGCTGGTCCTGGCTCTGCTTCTCCTGGGTTTTGCACACCAGGCCGGGTGGGAGGCGCTGGCGGCTGCTGGGCGGAGGCCCTGGCCTGCCACCCGGTCCCCGCCCCAGCAGGGCCTGTGCCAGCCTGGGTGCGGGGAGCCTTCTGGGGGCTGGGGTGGCCGCAGCAGGGAAGCCTTGGGGGCATCCCCTGCCTGCCGAGGCCTTGCTTTCGGGAACACACTCCCCAGAACCCGCAGCGGCCTGCACTTGTGGTTTCTGGTTTGGCTCCCTTGCGAGGATTTCGACTTCTTCCCGGTATCCATGGCTCCCAAGCTCCTGACCGGAAGCCTGGGACCTGCAGGAAAGTGGGAGGAGCACATGGTCACCGTCAGGCAAAGGCCACCGTTCCTAACGCTCGGCGCACACCCGCCGCACCGCTGCACAGGCATCAGGCAAGGGGCATCCGCTCTGCCCTCCCCTGGGGTGATAAAAGGGACAGGGGACCCGGGGCCAGTATTCCGGGACCTGGGCTCAAGGCTGAGCTAGGCCACGGACCGCCCGTGTGTCCTGGGAGAATGGCCACCCTCTGTCTCCGGGCCTTGCAACCCTCTTCTGTAAAATGACGGGGTCTGACAAAATAACGTCCAAGAGCCCTTCCCACCGGATATTCCAGAATTCTGTAAGGTGAGCTGGGGAGGAATCGCCAAGTACAACAATCCTTTGTTGAAGGATTCAGGCTGCGTCCCCAAGGGCTGTAGCCCTGACCCCAGACCCGTGAGCCCCTGTGGCCCGGATCGGGCCCTTCAAGGCCCCTCCAGCAAGTGACAGCCAGAGCCTGGGCTCTTCCTGCAAGCTGGCCTTTCCTGGCTGTGTGGCTTTAGACATCACCTTGCCTCTCTGGGTCTTGGTCTCCTGCTCTGTGAAAGGGAGGGCGGAAGGGAGGTTGGACAATCTCTTCCTGAGCATAGAATCCTTTGCTCTAGTGAAATCGCTGCAGAAACCTGATACAAGCAGAGAGGAAGGAAACACTGACACTTCCAGAGCCTTCGGGTCAAGCATTGTTCAATCAGGCAGAAAGAGAGGCTCTCATCAACCCACAGAGTCGGTGCTGTTATCATTCCTAGTTGATAGATAAGGACACTGAGGTTCCGAGGAGTTGAGCGGCTTGTTCAAGGTGACACACAGCTACGAAGTGTCAGAGCTGGGATGCTGATGGGGTGTGGATCTCCGTCATAAAACCACCGGAACCTGTAGTTCCAACCCCTGGGGGCAGTTCTAAGCACCTAGCCTGTGCTCGTTCAGCATTCATGCATGTGTGTGTGCACACCTGTACACACACACACACACATACACACACACACACACACACACACACACACACACACACACACACGCACAGGCTGCGTCTTTGCAGCCTGCAGGCCAAACTCTGCTCAAACCCTAAACCAAAGGCGGCTGGTAAGATTGACAGACGGGGGCTTTCTGCTGCAAGAAACCCCATGTCATCAGGTCACCCCAGTGACCGAAGACCCATCAGAGCCCGGAGACAGGGAGAGCCAAGAGGACTCCCCCAGGAGACCCCACCCCTGCTGCCCGCTGAGCCTGGGTCTCCCCGTCCCTGCAGCCGCCTGCCAGAACCTCATCCCTGGAGGGACATACCGCCCTCCCGGACGGCCTGGCCCTTGGGGCGTGTCCTGCCTGGAGCCTCTCTGGGTGGGAGGGGGTCCAGCGCTGGAGAAGGCCCCAGCACTGGGCTCAGGCAGGCCTGGGTTTGAGGCCCGGTCCTGCCCTGATGAGCTGTGGGCGCTGGAGGCCTCCCGGGTGGCTCTGTGCCTGTTTTTCCTCCCGGAACATGGGAACAGCAAAAGGGCAGGGGGATTTTTTTTAACGGGAAGAAGAGTGGTGTTAGGATCTTCGGTGAAATTGCTTGTTTATTAAAACTGCAAACCCGAGGTGAAGGAAAGAAGCAAAACGTGTTGACCAAAATAATCTAACCTCAGAGCACAGGAGAAAGAGTGAGACAAGCCCGGGTGCCCGGGGTGATCACAGTCAGGCTGGCAGGCCCTGTCTCGGCCTGAAGAAAGCACGTCGGGCGGGGGTTCTGCTTCTAAAAGCTTTTCCTCATCCCCCTGAAAATGTTTCCAGAACATTCCAGGCCCATAGAGTGTCCGAATGCCAGGAAGACCACCCGGCGTCTGTTGAGGGTTGAGCCAGGCTTTCCCACTCAGCTACTTGAGAGACTGAGGCGGAAGGATCGCCTGAGTCCAGGAGGTGGAGGCAGCGGTGAGCCGGGATGATGGAGCGACATCCTCAAAAAAGAAAAAAAATTCAAGATACCAGGCTGTCGTATTTTGGGGCAGCAGGCCCCGAGCCCTGTCTCTTGGCTACAAGGCTGGAGGCCCCGTCCGAGACAAACTTGACCCTGGTGGAGACCACCGCTTCACAGGCCCTAAGACACGGATTTGGGAAACCCACAACAGGCTTCCTCGGAGGCTGAAGGGGAATTTTCTCCGGAGCGCCCCCAGATCCAGTGTTTGGATGATTAAATGAGAGGAAATGCTTTTACACTAAGTCGCCTTGGACGGAGCTCTGAGGGGCGGAACACCAGTGAACCAGAATGTTGGCCGAGCCTTCCAAAGCCTCGATGTAAAAAATAAGGGCAAAAGCCAAACCACGAGTCACCTCCTGTCCCCAGCCATGGGGAGCGGAGTCCGCGGGAGCATGGGGTCACACGGCTCTGGAGATGAGGAAACTGAAGCCCAGAGAGGCAGAGACCCCACAGAGAGGTGCCTGCTCCTTGCCACCCCCCCCCACAGTTCTTTAAATAGTCCCCTGAAGTCCGAATGGGTCGTCCCAGGACATGCTAAGGAGAGTCCACATATTCCAACGGGGTAGTGGGAAGGGAATTTCTTTTTTCTCTTCCTTTATGTTATTGTAAAGATGTGGGGTACAATTCAGGATCTGGTACTCAAGCGGTCTACGTGCAGGCGATGTTTGGGCCTCCCACGGGTCCTCACGTCCCCTGGTTTAGGATGAGACACCCTTAGTGATGTCGTGTGTCCCCTTCCTCCCTCCCCTGGCAGTGTCCTGTGACTGCTGATCCCTGTCTTGTAGTATTGTGATGAATGTTCAGGGCCCACTTATGAGTGAGAACATGTGGTACTCAGTTGTTTCTGGGATAAGTCACTGAGTATGGTGGACTTATCTAAGTCCATCCAAGTTGCTGCAAAGTCCATAATTTTGTTTTTCTTTATGGCTGCATAATATTCCATCATGCACATGTGCCACATTTCTTTTTTATCCAGTCCAGTTTCGATGGGCAGCACGGTTGGTTCCATGTTTTCCTGTTGTGAACAGTGCTACAATAAACACGCGTGTGCCGGTGTCTTTTCTGTAGAAGGATCTGACTTTCTCCAGGTGTAGTCCCAGGAGGGGATTTGCTGGGTCGTATGAAAGGCTAATTTCTGGTTCTTTTAAAAATCGCCACACTGTTTTCCATAGAGGATGGACTAGTTTGCACTAGTGTAGAAGCGTTCTTCTTTTCTCCGCATCCTCGCCAGCATCTGTTGTTTTGTTATTTATTAATGATAGCCATCCTTTCTGGATTAAGGTGATATCTCAGTGTGGTTTTGATTCGCATTCCTCTGATGAGGCATGAAGGCTGAGCACTTTTTCATGTGTCTGTTGGCTGCTCGTATGTCTTCTTTTGAGAAGTGTCTGTTCATGTCTTTTGCCCACTTTTGAATGGGGCTTTTTTTTTTTTCCTTTTCAGCTCATTTGAGCTCCTTGTAAATCCCAGATGGGAAGGGAATTTCAATGAAGGGTCTCTAGACAGCCTGCAGACAGGACTTAACAATGCTCCAGGAGTGGGCTGCACCTTGGGTGTCCAGGGCTGGCCCAGCAGGGCCTTAGCCCCCTCCCTGCCTCTTTCCCTCAAGATCGGGACCCTGGGCTCAGCCAGCCCCAGAGGCTCTTGTGGGAGAAGCCAATGCCCCATCCTCACGCCCCTCCCCAGCGCCTGGTGGGACCCCCCACTGGTCAAACCCAAAGGGAAGCACAGGGTGCAGCTCCCATGGGGGAATTCTGAAGGGGATCAGAGAGGAAAAGCCAGGAGGTGACCCAGAGCAGAGCACAGCGGCTCCCACAGGGCATAGCATGACCCTAACCTGGGCATGCCTCCAAAGCAGAAAGAAACAGCCAGAGTGGGCTTCAGACGCCCGTCTCTCCCTGGTCTTCAGCCTGCCTGCTCTCTGGATGTCACAGAAGGATGAGAGGGACACCCCAGCTTCCCCCGGTCCTCTGTCCACCTGTTTTCTGGACACCACAGAAGGCTAAGAGGGACATCCCGACTCTCCTGGGTCCTCAACCCACCTTCTCTCCAGATGTCACAGAAGGCTGAGAGGGACACGCCCTCAACTTTGTTTTGAAAATGACAGCCGTGTGGCCGGGCGTGGTGGCTCAAGCCGGTAATCCCAGCACTTTGGGAGGCTGAGGTGAGAGGATTACCCAAGTCCAGGGATTCGAGACCCGCCTGGGCAACTTGGCAAGACCTCATCTCTACAATAAATTAAAAAATCAGCCAGGCGTGAGAGCGTGCACTTGTAGTCCCAGCTACTTGGATGGCTGAGACGGATAGATCGCCTGAGCCCAGCACTCCAATCTGGGCCACAGAGACTCCAACTCAAAAAAAAAAAGAGAGAGAGAGGGGTGTTTACAGCCATTAACAAGCCATTAGCATCCAGCTGGGCTGCTGTGGCCAGATCTGGAGACATCCAGCCTTGGAGACCACAGACCCACAGGGGAGATCAGGAAGAAACACAGACGCCTCCCCAGGACCTGCACTGTGCGGCTGTGACCGTTCTGTGGAAATGTCCCGTCACCACAGGGAGGCTGGGGTCCCTCAACCGGATAGCTCAGTAGAGCGCCAGCCCTGTAGGACGGGAGGCCTGTCTCCACCTTCCCTCTGAATCTCCAGCAAGTGATGGACACACGATCTTTTTAAAACGTTTTTACAGATGTCGCCTCAAGCCCGTGGCCTCTGGCCCTGAAGAATTTGCTGTCCCTGAGCCTAGGCGGGCCTCTCAGGAGGGCAAGCGGCTGGGTCCCTCTTCCCTTCCTCAGCCTCCCAGCTAGCTCCTGACCCCCGCCTGCCTAGGCCCCCAAATCCCCGGCACTCCCTTAGCCTTCATTTCCTGTTTACCAACCCAGCCTCTCCTCGCATGATGTGTTCCAATTTCCTGGATGGTCTTTGGCCCGATCACCTCCCGCAACCGAGTCGGAATCCGGAAAGCCGGGCTTCTGGAAGCCCAGATGCCTGATGTGTGTAGACACCTGCAGAAGAGAGCTGGCTGAAGGCCAGGTGGGGTAGCTCTGTGGCTGCACGCATGCGCACACACACGCACACACGCGTGCAAACACTGCAGCATTCCACACTCTTTCTAGAGTACAGGATCGCTTGGGTCCTGGAGAGAGGGCGAACTCTGGAATAAAAGGAGGGGGAACCGGGCAGGGTGGTTCATGCCTGTCACCCCAGCACTTTGGGAGGTCGAGGCATGAAGATTGCTGAGCCCAGGGGTTCAAGACCAGCCTGGGCAACATGGCGAGACCTTGTCTCTACAATAAATCAAAAATAATTAGCCAGGAGCAGTGGCTCATGCCTGTCATCCCAGAGCTTTGGGAGGCCAAGGTGAGAGGGCTGTCTGAGCCCAGGGGTTCAGGACCAGCCTGGGCAACGTGACAAGACCTCATCTCTACAATAAATTAAAAAGTTAAGCCGGGCTCGGTGGCTCAGCCTGTCATCCCGCGCCTTTGGGAGGCTGAGGTGAGTGGATTGCCTGGGCCTGCGGGTTCGAGACCCGCCTGGGCAGCGAGACCTCATCTCTACAATAAATCAAAAAATCAGCCGGGCGTGGTAGTGCATGCCTGTAATTCCGGCTCCTCGGAAGGCTGAGGCGGAAGGATCGCCGGAGTCCAGCAGGTCGAGGCTGCGGTGGCCGGGAGCGGCCACTGTGCTCCAGCCTGGGCGACAGAGTGAGACTCCGACTCAAAAAAAGAAAAGAAAGGAGGGGGGTTTGAGCCCCAGCGTCAGGTCTTCCAAGTCTTGGGGTTTAGTCGGGTCACCCCACTTGCCTGTACCCCGTTTTCTGCTCTTCGAGGCAAGCAGACGGCCGATACCTTCTCCCTGGATGGGAATGAAAGGGACACAGACAGGCATTGCCCAGGGAGGCCGACCCCTTCCCTGGGCTCAGGTGAGGCCCTAGGCTCAGCGCTCCGAGCTCCTTGTGTTCGTAACCGCACAGACACTGGAAGCACGCACGTGGCTCTGTCTCCCCAGAGGCTAGAAGCCCCAAGACGCCATGTCCACCCCACCCCCGTCACAGGCCTCCAGTCCAGACCCTTCCCTCAGCGCCAGACCCAGTCACAGCCATCCCACCTCCACCTGGAAACCTCAAAACCTCACCTGTAGCGGGTTCCTGTCTACACACAGGTCCCTTCTCCTCCAGGCAGCCGTGTTCGCCGGAGATGGCAGCACCTGGGGGCGTCCTCGAGGCCGTCCTCACCCCGCCATGTCTGATCTGGCCGCGGGCGTGTTGGTTTCACTCTGAACTCTGGAATCCCGCCTGTCCCCGTCACCCTGGACCTAGACGCGTGGGCGGCACTCCCAACGGGTCTCCCTGCCGCCCCTCCGCCCCACCCCAATCCCAACTCCCCCAGCAGTGGCCAGAGCCCAGCACACACTCACCCCAAGCTGCCTCAGGGCCTTTGCGCCCGCTCCTTCCGCCCGGACAGCTTCCCACCCTCCCCCCCTGCTCATTCTCCGGTGTCTTCATCAATATCGCCTCACCCTCCCAGTCTGGTTTGGGACCCCAGCGCCATGCTGTCACAGGAGCTGTCCTTTGATTTCACCGCCTGTCGCTCCATGTGCAATCGTCTAGTGACTGAGTGGCGTCTGCCTCCTCCAGTAGACTGCCAGCTCCTCACCCCCGTGCCCCAGCATCCAGTATGCAGTAAGCACTTCATAAATGCGTTAAGTGAAGGCCTCAGCAGACCCTGTGGTGGAGAACACCCGTGTCCTCTGGCCCCCAGGCCCTCCTCTCATCTAACCATCCTTTATTCTCTGTGCAGTCCGCGTGCAGCCTCACTCCCGTCCCAGAGTCCAAATGTTCTCGGCCTGGAAGATACCAATGTTCCTGTCTGTTCTGGAGGACCCTGTGCCCACCGTGGCCTCCTTCAAGTGAGTTGAAGGGAATCTTGGATTTACCGTTTAGGGGTGGGGGACAGATAAGCTGGAGAACTTCCCAGAAACCTCAATCCTCATGTCCTAGACAAGGCACAGGCAATGCTCAGCCCACAGATTAAAAACAAAAACAAGGCCAGGCTCGGTGGCTCAGCCTGTCATCCCGGCACTTTGGGAGGCCGAGGCGAATGGATGGCCTGAGCCCGCGGGTTCGAGACCCATCCGGGCAACTTGGCCAGACCTCGTCTCTACAATAAATCAAAAATTAGCCGGGCGTGGTGGCGCGCGCCTGTAGTTCCGGCTACTTGGAAGGCCGAGGCGGAAGGATCGCCGGAGCCCAGCGGGTCGAGGCTGCGGTGGCCGGGAGCGGCCGCTGCACTCCAGTCTGGGTGACAGAGTGAGACTCCGACTCAAAAAAAAAAAAAAAAAACGGCAACAAGAACAAAAATTCTCAAGTGCTCAAATCCCCATTGGCCTGTCGGGAGCAGGAGGGTGGGACAGTTGTGGGGTGACAGTTGGAGGTCTGGGAGCGGGAAGCAGGGGAAGAACACGTCCCTGGTTGCCTGGCGTGAGCTGTCCCGGATGAACTCGGAGACAAAGGTAAGAGAGCTCAACCTCGTTGAGGTCAACATCCAGTAGATGAGAGACAGACGTGCCAGGTTGTCTTGAAGACAAGGTATCTCCAACGTGTGGCTGACATCCGGCGGAAGACCAGAACACTCCCGAGAGAATCTTGGGGGGAGACTGATCCAGAGGGTGGGGGTCATCCTGGGGGCGGGGCAGCCCTCGCAAGACCCAGGGGGAGGGGCCGACCCAACCCACCAGTCCCGTGGCAGGGGCAGCCTGGGATGGAGAAGACCCGCTGGCCACCTCAGCCGGGCCGTAGAGCACTGGCCCTCGAGTCCCCGATCCGCACTCACCGGGCAGCCCTCTGCCGGTCCTGTGGCTCCACAAAGCCAGCTTGGGGCCGGGGTCTGTCCCGCTGGCCGTCAACTGTCTTGCTGAGAAATTAACAAGCAGCATTTGGTGCTCTGCTCCGGTCTCTAGAGAGCTGATCCATGAGACACCATCGACGCCCCAAGCCTGGGGCACTGAGGAGATGGGTTTTCTGTGGCAACAGGCATGGGGCAAAGGGTTTGGCCAAGAGGGGTGCAATGGGGGGGTGTCTTATCTTCAGAAGACTCCAGGAAGGTGCCCGCCAGTGTCCATGGGTCAGGAGTTGGGAGCCATCGGTCCAGGATGTCAGGGACTCAGCTGGAAGTTGCAGAGGCTGGAGGGAAGCCTTGCCTGGGGCGAGCTGGCTCCTCTCTGCGTGGAGGCTTGAGGGTCCTCAAACATGGCAGCCGCTCCCCAACCCCCTCCCCTCCCCCAGGGAGCAATCTCAGAGGCCGGGGAGGAAGCCTTGGGCGTCACATCCCGTCCCACCACCCCTGGCTGGAAGCACAGCACTGAGTCCAGCCCAGATGCTTTAGAGGGGCGGACTCCAGGGAAGGTGTGGATGTAGGAACACCATCACGGGGGTCTTTCCAGAGCACGCCTCCTATCCGCCACTCCCCTCCCCAGTCCCCAGGGGCAACGCCTCTCTTATTCCCTGACTCAACCTCCCCTCCCTGGCCTATCACCTGGCGCCGCCTTCCAGAACACGCCAGCGGCTTCCCCATGCCTGTGCCTCTGCTCAGGCCGCTCCCGGGCCTGGGCCGTTCTTCCTCCTGCTTGTCTCCCGTGGAGCGCTCCTCGCCTTCCCAGGCCCGGCTCTGCGGTCCCCTCCCCGCTCGGCCACCCCAGTTCTGGGTCCTGCTCCTCCTCCCACCTATGGCGCTCACCACACCCGGGGCCTCAGTTGCCGTCGGGGGTCTGGTCAGGGCAGGGGACAGGCGGCATCCCCCCGCCACCCCTGCACCCAGGGTGGAGCTCAGCACAGAGCAGATGCTCGAGAAACATGGAGCATTACAGGCTGGCTCCCCCGTCTGGCTCCAGGACTCCAGCCGGCTCCTCCAGGAAGCAGAGGAAATCCCAGAGGCGGTTCGCAGAAACTCTCCATCGCGGATGGCTAGCTCTTCCTTCGCGGGCCTGACCAACCCGGAACCTCCCAGGAGGACTCTCTCTGCCGTCCCTGCCCCAACTCCCCGGACACCAGGAAAAAGCCCGAGCAGCCCCGCCCTCTGGGTCGTGCCATCGGCTTTCAAGTGTCTTCGCAGCCGCTCTTGGATGTGAACTTGCAAAGCCAGGGCAGGACAAGTCAGGATGGGAGCCACACCCTTTTCCAAAGAAAGCAGAACGGAAGCTCAGAGAGGCCAGGCAATCTGCCCCCGGCCACACAACTAGGGTTAGGGTCACAGTCTCCCAGCCAGGCCTCCAGAATGTTAGGTCAGGCCCGCTGGGGGTGTGGGGCTATCATTTCTAGGACTCTGTCCTTGTCTCGCCTCTGATGGAGATTTGCTGAAGGGTTGGGGTCGGTTGCCGCTTGGCCTGCCGGGAGTCTGAACGCTTCCTCAATCCTGCCTATTGGAAATCTATCTACCTACGTCTAACCGGCGCTAGGTTCGAAGTGTGTCAGGGTTCGAGAAGTCTAAGCAAAAACGGTGCTGCTGGGGCAAAAAGACCCCGCCAAACTAAGTTGATTCCAGGTCTCTGTAAGTACCTCCTTTCAGCTAGGATGGGAACCCAAGTCTGTCGCGGTCCCTTGCCTCTTTGCCAAAAGCAGTGATGGCTCAGCCTCAAAAAGAACACTTCTAGAAAAGGGCCCGCCTCGCCGTCCGTGAGCCTCGCCTGAGAGTGGAAGAGGAGCCAGTGGGTTCAAGACGGGCTCACAGACACAGGAGCATGACCCTGCAGACGGTGGTGCCGGGCGTGGCCATCCGTTGTCCTCACAGGCTTGCAAAAACAGATCGCGGCGCGTGTCGGTCGAGCCAAGCGCCGTGCCTGGGACTGTGTCCATATCCACTCAGGTCCCCGCCACCACCCCAAGAGGCAGATTTTGTTTCTCCCACTCTACAGGTGAGGTCATTGAGGTCCAGAGAGGTCAACGTCCCCAAGGTCATCCAGCTACTGCAGGCACCAGGACGTGAACCCGGGAGGGCTGCCTGGCCTAGACCCCCCAGCCACGTCCCCCTCCATCACGTGCTGCTTCACGGAGGGAAGGTACCGCCACGCTGCCTGGCGTGTCCGGGGAGGCAGAGGCTGGGCTGAGGAGCGGCGGTCTCCCAGCCAGGCTGGAGTCTGCCTGTCTGGCACGCCGGCATTTTTCTCTGCTAATAAATGACTCACCCGTGACAAGGCTTTGAGAGGCTGAAAGCTGACCCGCTCCCTCGGGAAGACCCGGAAGATAAGGAAGGAATGTGCGGTGTATCCTCCCCTCACGGAAGCTTCCAGGAGGCCCAGGGCCCAAGACTCAGGATGCCGGCCAAGAAAATGTCCCAGTGAAGCCTCGAGGCAAAGAACACGCGGTCCAGCTGAGGCCTGAGGAGCAGAGGGGCTCTGTGAGACCCCAGGGGCTCAGGCCCACGGGCGCACTGGTCCGGCCCAGAACACGGCCAGCGCTCCGCCCCGACCTCGCCGCGCCCTGGTCACCTCTGGAAGCGGCCTGCTGGACGGCCGAGCCGGCCACCCCCTCCTCCCGCACCGGCGGTCCACCCGCCCTCCCTCCCGTGACCCTGGGGTGTAACAGCCTCCTCTCCCCTCTCTTTCAGCGCCGCCATGCTCAACGTCACCTCGCAGGACACCGAGCCGAACGGGACCCTGTCCCACAGCCAGGGCTGCCTCTCCAGCGAGTGGCTGGGCCGGCTGAACGCCATCCAGGCCCCCTTCCTCTGGGTCCTGTTCGCGCTGGCCGCCCTGGAGAACGTCTTCGTCCTGAGCGTGTTCTGCCTGCACAAGAGCCGCTGCACGGTGGCCGAGATCTACCTGGGCAACCTGGCGGCGGCGGACCTGGTCCTGGCCTGCGGGCTGCCCTTCTGGGCCGTCACCATCGCCAACAACTTCGACTGGCTCTTCGGGGAGGCGCTGTGCCGCGTGGTCAACACCGCCATCTACATGAACCTGTACAGCAGCATCTGCTTCCTGATGCTGGTGAGCATCGACCGCTACCTGGCGCTGGTGAAGACCATGTCCGTGGGCCGGCTGCGCGGCGTCCGCTGGGCCAAGCTCTACAGCCTGGTGATCTGGGCGTGCACGCTGCTGCTGAGCTCGCCCATGCTGGCCTTCCGGACCATGCGGGAGTACGGGGACGAGGGTCACAACGTCACCGCCTGCGTCATCAGCTACCCGTCCCGCGGCTGGGCGGTGTTCACCAACGTGCTGCTCAACTCCGTGGGCTTCCTGCTGCCGCTGGCCGTGGTCAGCTTCTGCACGGCGCGGATCCTGCGGGCGCTGCGCCGCAACGAGATGCAGAAGTTCAAGGAGAGCCAGACGGAGCGGCGCGCCACGGTGCTGGTGCTGGCCGTGCTGCTGCTGTTCGTGGTCTGCTGGCTGCCCTTCCAGGTCAGCACCCTCCTGGACACGCTGCTGCGCCTGGGCGTGCTGGCTGGCTGCTGGGACGAGCACGTGGTCGACGTGATCACGCAGGTGGCCTCCTTCGTGGCCTACAGCAACAGCTGCCTCAACCCGCTGGTGTACGTGATCGTGGGCCAGCGCTTCCGGAAGAAGTCGCGTGAGGTGTACTGGGGGCGGTGCCGCCGGGCGGGGGGCCGGCCTGAGCCCGCCAACGCCGAGAGCTCCGTGGGCACGCTGCGCACCTCCGTCTCCGTGGAGCGCCACATGCACAAGCTGCGGGACTGGGCGGGGAGCGGGCAGTGAGCATGGCTGGCGTGGCCTGGACACCCGGTCGGCGTCTCTGGGTGGCCCTGACACCCGGTCGGCGTCTCCGGCGACCTCGACACCCGGTCGGCGTCTTGAATGACCTTGACAACCAGTCGGCGTCCCTGGGTGACCTTGACACCCGGTGGGCGTCTCCGGCAACCCTTTCACCTAGTCAACGTCTCCCAGTGACCTTGACATCCGGTCGGCATCCCTGGTGACCTGGACACCCCGTCAGCATCTCCGGTGACCTTGACACCCGGTAGGCATCTCAGATGACCTTGAAACCCAGTAGGCGTCTCCGGTGACCTTGACACCCAGTCAGCATCTCGAATGACCTTGACGCCCCGTTGGCGCCTCCGGTGACCCTGACACCCAGTCGACATCTCCTGGTGACCTTGACACCTGGTAGGCGTCCCTGGTGACCTGGACACCTGGTTGGCATCTTGAATGACCTTGAAACCCAGTGGGTGTCTCTGGTGACTTTGACACCCAGTCGGCGTCTCCAATGACCCTGACAACCAGTCAGCATCTCCGGGTGGCCTTGACACCCGGTCGGCATCTTGGATGATCTTGAAACCCAGCAGGTGTCTCCGGTGACCTTGACACCCGGTTGGCATCACCGGTGACCCTGACACCTAGTCGACGTCTCCTGGTGACCTTGACACCCGGTCGGCATCTCAAATGACCTTGAAACCCAGTAGGCGTCTCTGGTGACCTTGACAGCCAGTCGGCGTCTCCGGTGACCTTGACACTCGTTGGGCATCTCAGATGACCTTGAAACCCAGTCGCGTCTCCGGTGACCTTGACACTCGGTGGGCATCTCAGATGACCTTGAAACCCAGTCGGCGTCTCCGGTGACCTTGACACTCGGTGGGCATCTCAGATGACCTTGAAACCCAGTCGGCATCTCCGGTGACCTTGACACTCGGTGGGCATCTCAGATGACCTTGAAACCCAGTCGGCGTCTCCGGTGACCTTGACACCCAGTGGGTGTCCCTGGTGACTTTGACACCCAGTTGGCATCTCCGGCGACCTTGACAACCAGTCAGCGTCTTTGGTGATATACAGGAGAGTCCTCCCTGCTTCGCACACAGCCAAGGGCTCCATAAACACGACAGTATTTTTGTTCTCATCTGTGGCCATACCTGGGCCGGCCTGCTCCCTCCCGCCTGGGGAGGGGACCTGGGGGCAGGGACAGGAGCGACTGAGCTTCCCTCCTGCCCCGGCAGCTCAGATCTCCAGGAGAATGGCCGCCTGGCTCGGGCACCGTGGCCCAGCGCATTTGCAGCCGGGCTGAACCGTTGACGTGGTTCTTTCATCCACTCAGCTAGGACTTGAGAGGACGATTCCTCGGATGCATGAAGGCTAAACTCCGAACCATCCCTGACAAGAACCCAGAGGTCAGGACTCTGGCTCACTCACCAATGCACAGGGGCGTCTGTGCAAAAGAAGAACCCGAAAAGCACTTATTGAGCACTAGCTGTATCCGCAGCATCGAGTACTGTAAACAAGAGGGAAGGAAGAGACGGTGCCGTCTCTGTCTTGAACGAACTTGAAAACTCGAGTGGACGACCGTGCACCTGCCACCACCATAAGGCGGTTCTCAGCCCGGCGGAGCAGAGCCGTGTGGCGGTCCAGACGGCAGAGGGGGCGGAGCCCAAGGTCCAGCTCACAACCTTGTCCCTGCCTCAGTTCCCTCTTCTGGAACACGAAGCTGTTATGAGGATTTAAAAAGGCCACGGGCATCGAGGACTTTGAAAAGCAGAGGGTGCTGTGTCCACGTAAGACCCGGTTCTGCACACCGAGTTTACCATAAGGAAAAGACACAGGCTTAGGAATAACTCCGTGAAGGAGCGTCCGCCAGTGTCTGGCACACAGTAGGTGCTCTGTAGCAAGCACTCCCCTCCACCTGTCCTTCCTGCCCCCCCAAGCACGCGTGTGCATGCACCCACGTGTGCGTGTGCTCAGGAGAAAGAACTCCCCAAGTCAACCCAGGTAGTCAGCACCCGGCAGCATCCATTCCCTCAACAAGTGTGTTTAGTAGTTGGCTGGCTCTCTCCGGAGAGGCTGGAATTGGAGGGCGAGGAGGACTTGGATGCCAGGAGCCCGTCCAGCCTGACCCCTCCAACTCTAAATGTGAAAATGGATTTGGCGGGGTGCGGTGGCTCTCACCTGTCATCCCAGCACTTTGGGAGGCCGAGGTTGGAGGACCACTTGAGCCCAAGAGTTCGAGACCAGCCTGGGCAACATAGCAAGACTTCATCTCTTAAAAAGTCAAAAACTTAGCCAGGCAGGGTGACGTGCAGTAGTCCCAGCTACTCCAAGAGGCTGACACGGGAAGATCACTTGAACCCGGGTTTGAACCTGTGGTGAGCTGAAAGCTGCACTCCCCTGGGCTACAGATGAGACCCTGACTCAAAAAAAAATTCCCGCCCCAGGCACCCCCTACGACCCCCCTCCTCTCTACCCCAATAAACGTACACACTTGTAGCCAGAGAAAAAAACAACAGGTGAAATAAGTAAAAAACACTTAGCATTAGAATGAAGCCAATTACACGTGTGCATGGAAACCAAGGCAGCTGTGAGGG
The DNA here is from genome assembly GCA_027257055.1 of Cephalopachus bancanus. Taxonomy (NCBI): domain Eukaryota; kingdom Metazoa; phylum Chordata; class Mammalia; order Primates; family Tarsiidae; genus Cephalopachus; species Cephalopachus bancanus. Next base: position 5,629,616 of record JAPVLO010000166.1, on the reverse strand, counting down.
GCGGGTTCATTGCCAGAGCGTGTGTCTGAGGGTCCCCAGGAGGTCCCCAGGTCATTTAGGGGTCTGAGGGACTGCTGGGTGCCCTGTGCCTCCTGTCGAGACCCTGACGAAGGACACCTGTCCTGTGGGAGACTCAGGAGCTGTTACATTGTAGAGGGAGCACTTTGCATGGGGACGAGAGAACGGTCGGTCGTGTAGACACGAATCGTTTGTGCCACGTCATAAACGGATGAAGCGGTTTTTTCGAAACTCTGTCATGTGTCTTGACTCCCGAGACCCCTGGGACACTGCCCTGGGCACTCGGAAGCCTTTGGGGAGGGCTCCCGTTGGCTTCTGGCCTGCAGATCGGGGGGGCTCTCAGCTTCTGTGACGGTGTGTTCCTGTAGAAAAAGACACGGATGTAGGCACGACCCGTCTGCATGCTTAGGAATATGTATGAAAATGTACCTTCTCAAATAGAATCACCGAGCAGACATTTCAGAAAGAGGGTGCAAAGGGAATTCATGATTTGGATGTGTCCCCTCACCCTACATTTCTTCACGGGGGACTCCTGACCAAGCTCCCGTCGGGTGCCGGGTGTCCGCACACTGCTGGCCTCTGGGTACCGCTGGGACACGGTTGGCCTTGAACCTGTGCTTGTGGCGACGATGATGGGGTGAGAACGGTGAGGGCCCTGAAGGCGTCACGGAAACCCGTCACTAGTGCCCTGCACCCTTGGTATAAGACCCCACAAGGCCCTAGAATATAGGAGTGGCAGGGACTCCTTCATTCATTCCTGCAATGGACGGGTATTGAGTGCCTACCATTTGAGGGTCCCTTCAAATCAGGCATCTCCTCTACCACTCCCAGATTAAAGGCCACTGCTTGCACACTCCCGGTGACGGGAAGCTCATTACCCATTTCCTCTTGGGATCCCTTCATTATTCATGCATTCATGTAATCACTCATTCATTTTTTTTGCTTTTGAGTTGGAGTCTCACTCCGTCGCCCAGACTGGAGTGCAGCGGCCGCTCCCGGCCACCGCAGCCTCGACCTGCCGGGCTCCGGCCATCCTTCCGCCTCCGCCTTCCGAGTAGCCGGAATTACAGGCATGCGCTACCACGCCCGGCTGATTTTTTTTTTACTTATTGTAGCGATGAGGTCTCGCTGCCCAGGCGGCTCTCGAACCCGCGGGCTCAGGCAATCCACTCACCTCAGCCTCCCAAAGGCGCGGGATGACAGGCTGAGCCACCGAGCCCGGCTCATTCTTTTTTTAAAACTTGCATTCCCTACCTCCATAAACGCCCCCCCATCCATGCCGGAATCCTGGGGCTCACTGGGTAATGTCCCCCCTCCCACATCCCCCCTGCCTGATGGGCACACACCTCTCTGAGAGCCTACTCACTCAGTGTTCCTGGACCCACCTGTTTCTTCCTGGGATCTGCCACCATCTCACTGGTCTCCTCGCCTCCAGAATTAGCCACCACCATCTTCCAATTGTTCACTCTGCAGCTACATAGTCTTTTAAGAATGCAAATACCTTGGAAGGGAGGCTTGAAATATCACGAACTGCGGCCAGGGTCTAAGGCTGGGGGCTCCAGCAGGGAACTCCACTTCAGCTTCTGTCCTGGGCTTTTATCTGTGGTGTGGTCTTGGGCATCTCAGCTATCCTTTCCAAGTCCACATTTCCTCGTCTGTAAAATGAGGCCAATAATGGTATCTACCTTCTAGAGCTGTTAACAGGATTCACGGGTGAAGGTGTTCAGTTAGTTTCACTCCGTCACCCAGACTGGAGTGCAGCGGCCGCTCCCGGCCACCGCAGCCTCGACCTGCTGGGCTCTGGCGGTCCTTCCGCCTCAGCCTTCCGAGTAGCCGGAATTACAGGCATGCGCTACCACGCCCGGCTGATTTTTTGATTCATTGTAGAGGTGAGGTCTCGCAGCCCGGGCGGGTCTCGAACCCGCGGGCTCGGGCAATCCACTCACCTCAGCCTCCCAAAGGCGTGGGATTACAGGCTGAGCCACCGAGCCCGGCCTCTCTTTCTTTGTGACTCAGAGTCTCGCCCTGTCTCCCAGACTGGAGCGCAGTGACAGCTCCCGGCCACCGCAGCCTCGACCCGCTGGGCTCTGGCGATCCTTCCGCCTCCGCCTTCCAAGGAGCCAGAACTACAGGCGCGCGCTTCCACGCCCGGCTCATTTTGATTTGTTGTAGAGATGAGGTCTCGCCAAGTTGCCCAGGCGGGTCTCGAACCCGCGGGCTCAGGCCATCCACTCACCTCGGCCTCCCAAAGGCGCGGGATGACAGGCTGAGCCACCGAGCCCGGCTGGAGGCCACATTTCAACAGGGACTAGGAGGGGCCGGCATCCAAACGGTACTGCTGGGACACAGTTGGCCATGAACCTGTGCTTGTGGCGAGGAGGATGATGGCAATGGTGGTGATGGAGCGTGTGATAAGGGCGTCTTCCAAACGGAAACCCCACACTCGTGTCCTGCCCCCTTGGCGTAAAGTTCTCCGTCTGTGGTCTGGCTCGCACGGCCTTTGGTGACCTGGCCCTGTCCTGTCCCCTCTGTCTCCCTCCCTCTGCTCCCAGCTCATTCTCCACCCTCCAGCCATTTGGACACGAGTGCCAGACCTACCACATCCCCTCCTGTGCCCGTCCTTCCAGCCTGCACCCCCCAGTGCCCCTGAGCTTGGAGGAAGTCGCCCACCAGTGCCTCCGGGAACTTATCCATCGGGGGGTTTTGTCCACAGATGTCTGCATGACTCAAGGAAGTCTGCAATCTGGAAGGAGGCGGTGTCAGGGACAGGGTGAGGGTGGAGAGGGGCGTCGCACCGCCAGAGCCAGCAAGCCGGCGGTGCACGTGCTGGGAACCCAGAGGTCTGAGTAGATGCAAAGAATTGCGACGCACAAAAAGGTTAAGAAAGAAAAGTTTATTTAAAAGCAAACTAGCTTGGCGAGACCTCATCTCTACAATAAATCAAAAAAAGTAGCCGGGCGTGGTAGCGCGCGCCTGTAGTTCCAGGTCCTTGGAAGGCGGAGGCGGAAGGATTGCCGGAGCCCGGCAGGTCGAGGCTGCGGGGGCCGGGAGCGGCCACTGCCCTCCAGTCTGGGTGACAGAGTAAGATTCCAATTCAAAAAAAAAAAAAAAATAAAATAAATGAAAGGGAGACAAAGCCCCGTACCATTCATTCCACAGCCTGGATCTGTCCCAAATCTCCCTCTGGGCACAAAGAGGGGGGTTGAACTGAAGGGAGAGGGACCATTCCCACATTCGGGCCTCACCCAGGGGTTGGCACGACAGACAGGCAGGGAGGGTGAGGCTGGGACACCAGGTGGCAGGACAGCAGGCCCCGGGTCATCATTTGGTGACTGTCTGAGGAAGGGCATTCGCTGAGCATCTGTGTGCCTGGCTCTGTGGCGGGCACCGGGGCCACAGGGAGCCCCAAAAGGGTCTCTTCTCACCCAGACTCAGAGTTACAGGGGGAGGAATTTTCTTCCCCCCAAAAATTACTTAATGAAACCATTTCAGTCAAATGGGAAATCAAGCTGGGTTCAGCCTGTAATCCCACGCCTTTGGGAGGCTGAGGCGAGTGGATTGCCTGAGCCCGCGGGTTCGAGACCTGCCTGGGCAGCGAGACCTCATCTCCACAATAAATCAAAGAATCAGCCGGGCGTGGTAGTGCCCGCCTGTAGTTCCGACTACTCGGAAGGCTGAGGCGGAAGGATCGCCGGAGCCCGGCAGGCCGAGGCTGCGGGGGCCGGGAGCGGCCACTGCACTCCAGTCTGGGCGACGGAGTGAGACTCCAACTCAAAAAAAAAAAAAGTAATCTAGCGAGAGAAAGATGGAAGAGAGAAAATTCACCTCCTCAAGGTGGGGGAGGGTACCAAAGCCAGGAAGCATGGCCACAGCCGTGGCTCAAGGAGCGCATGGTCACACCAGATTCTAGCAAGGCAATGGCCGCTGGGTGCTTGTGGCTGAGTCCTTTCAGCCATTCCCCTCGGGGGGAGAGATCATTAGGTGATTGGGTGGTGGTCTGCTCCACGTCATCACAAAAGGGCAGACAAGCGCAGGTACTGACGACGTCAGGTGACGGACAGCAGGCAGATGGGTGGGTTAGTCACGTGATTGCTGCCAGGGTGGGGCTTATTTGATCACAAAGGGCTGATTAGGTTAAGCCCTGGGTGGGCGGGAGTTCCTGCAAGAGACTTGTTAGACATTTGCCACTCACAAATTCCTTCACCAAAGGTGGGGTGGTCTTATTAGTTTTATGACTTTGGCCAGCCAAGGGGTGATCTCTGATCTTCCGTCTTGACAAGGAACCTAAAAGTTTGCTAGAGATTTTTATGCTAAACCACGAATGGTTAGGCCGTCCTGGTCTTGCATCTGAAGGAGATTTGCAGAGGGGGATGGGGTAGGCTGCTGCTTGTTCTGTAGGAGAATGTCTGAATGCTTGCTCATGGTTACACTGAGGCAAAAAGACTACAGAATAAGCTCAGTTTCTTCTGGGTTTCTTTCTTTTTTTTTTTCAGTCGAAGTCTCACTCTGTCGCCCAGACTGGAGTGCAGTGGCCGCTCCCGGCCACCGCAGCCTCGACCTGCTGGGCTCTGGCGATCCTTCCGCCTCTGCCTTCCAAGTAGCTGGAACTACAGGCGCACACTGCCACGTCCGGCTCATTTTTGATTTATTGTAGAGATGAGGTCTCGCCAAGTTGCCCAGGCGGGTCTCGAACCTGCGGGCTCAGGCCATCCACTCACCTCAGCCTCCCAAAGGCGCGGGATGACAGGCTGAGCCACCGAGCCCGGCTTCTTCTAGGTTTCTATAGGTACGTTTCAGGTAGCAGGCCTAGAAAACTGAGCAGGCTCCCGGCAGGCAGAAAGGGGCTGAGAGAGCCCCCTACCCACTCCCCACCACAGCCCACGGGAGCAGCCCCTGACTCCGGACCCTCCCGGCCCCAGCAAGCAGATGCAATGGGAAGATGCCCGGGTGGGCTTCAGGGGGCCGAGCACGGGGCTCTGCCCTTACGTCTGCCCTGGCCAGAGGGGCTGACGGCAGGATGCAGAGACGCCGGGCAACCTGGAGGAACCCGTGCTGGCGACGAGGCCCGCTGACTTACAAAGCCGCCGGAGTGCGGTCCGTGTGACTCAGAAGGCTGACATCTCCGTTGACTCCTTCTGACCCAATCCCTGACCCCTGCAGCGCCTCCGGCAACTTGGGAGGATGCCGGATCGGGCATGAACAACAGAGGCCGTGCTTGGCAATAGCAGTGGCCGAAAGTGTGCTGGTTCGTGTTGAGCGGTTGGTTCGTTTGTTGTTGTTGCTGATTTTTTCAGAGTTGGGGTCTCCCTCTGTCGCCCAGACTGGAGGGCAGTGGCCACTCCCGGCCGCCGCAGCCTCGACCCGCTGGGCTCCGGCGATCCTTCCGCCTCAGCCTTCCGAGTAGCCGGAACGACAGGCGCGTGCTACCACACCCGGTTAATTTTTTGATTTATTGTAGAGATGATTTCTCACCAACTTGCCCAAGCGGGTCTCGAACCCACGGGCTCAGGCAATTCACTCGCCTCAGCCTCCCAAGGCGCGAGGTTACGGGCTGAGCCACTGAACCCGGCGGTTGGTTCGTTTTTGGCGGCGGCAAAATGGCCCTGGATCCAAGGGGCCCTGTCAAAACGTTTCACACTGTGCCAAGCACTGGAGAGACTTCACAAGCACTCCAGGAGCTGCCTGATCACCGGCTCACGGTGTGGAAACTGAGGCTCAGAAGGGGAAGGAACTTGCTAAGTCCACACGGTTCTGGATGTTCCAGAAACCCACCTGCTCCTGGTATTCACGCCCTAACAAGCAGAGGAGATAAAAAAGCCCTCAAAGTGCCTGCTGGCACGATGAGCCTATGAGCGAGGGTGTGGGCTGTTTCCACCCCCATGAACAGACTTGGCATCCTCCAGACCTGCTGGGCGCTCATTCCTTATAGAACCAGCTTCCCAGAGGCTGTTGGATCTCATTTGCAGCCGCCCAGAACATTTGCATCACCCCAAAAGGCAATCCCGTCTTCCCCAGCTTCACATCCCGTCACCCCTCTCCAGCCGGGGTGGCCACGCCTCTTTCTGTCTCGAGGTTTGCCTGTTCTGGCTGTTTCCTGGAGACAGACCCCCACGATACCTGCCTTTGGTGCCTGGCTTCTTTTACCTTCTTGCACCGAGATACGGTATTGAATCACAGGGGAATCGGGCGTGGCGGCTCACGCCTGTAGCCACAGCTACTAGGGAGGCTGAGGGAAGGAGGATCGCTTGAGCCCAGGAGTTTGACTCCAGCCTGGGCAACACAGCAAGACCCCGTCTCAAAAAAATCCCAAACGATATACCAGTAGGGGAAGATCTGTGGGGACCGCTTTCTCGCCGTGCCATCTTGGCCAGTCACTTTACCCAGAGCCCCTCCCGCCGCCTTTGGCCTCAGTTCCTCATCTGTAAAATGGAGGGATGGGAAAATAAGTCCGCCTATCTCCCTCTGAGATGACAACCGCGGAAGGGGCTTTTGCACAAAGTCAGGGACCGCCCCACAGGACGGGGCCCGCCCTGGGCATAGAGCCAGGCCCCTGGTTCCACCCCCCACCCCGGCTGCGGGCACTTGGACAAGCTCAGCTCACTCCTCTGAGATTCTGTTTTCTCATCTATCCGGTGAGGATCTGGCTATTGTGAGGCCTGAGGGAGGCAAAAATGAGGTCACGGGCGGAATCGCGTCCCCCTCAAAGGACTTCATGTCCGCACGGAGTTGCGGAATGTGACTTGACTTGGGACCAGAGCCTTGCAGAAGCAGCCGAGGAAGGAGAGGCGACGAGGTGAGCACCCCCAACCTGCGATCGAACGTCCACGACGCTTCGAAATCCAAAGGAGATACTGGCCGGAGCAGCGCAGATGTCGGACTCGGGTGGGCGGGTTGCTCAGCCCGTATGTGTCGGGCCAAGATTTCAAAATCCGAAACATCCCAAATCCAGACACTTCTGGTCCCAAGCATTTCCGACGAGGGCGACGCAACCTCTGCGGAGTCGAGGCGAGCCCTAACCCCACGGCTGGTGTCCTTCCGAGAGGGGGACCCAGGGACACAGAGAGAAGGCTGCGGGGAGGTGGCGGCCATCTTCCCGCACAAGCTGGGTTTAAGTGAAGGAGAAAGGAGGAGGGGCAGCTGGGCTCGGTGGCTCAACCTGTCATCCCGCGCTTTGGGAGGCTGAGGTGAGCGGATTGCCTGAGCCCGCGGGTTCGAGACCCGCCTGGGCCACTTGGCGAGACCTCATCGCTACAATCCATCAAAAAAACAAAAAAATCAGCCGGGCGTGGTGGCGCGTGCCTGTCATCCCGGCTCCTCGGAAGGCTGAGGCGGAAGGATCGCCGGAGCCCAGCGGGTCGAGGCTGCGGTGGCCGGGAGCGGCCACTGCCCTCCAGTCTGGGCGACAGAGTGAGACTCCAACTCAAAAAAAAGAAAAAAGAAAAAAAGAAAAAAAATGAAAGAAGGGGCAGGGCCCCGAGACAGGAGTGACACTCCCACACACTGAGGAATGCGAAAGGTCACCTGGAGCCAGGCCGTAACGGGAAGCAGTTTCTCCCTGGGGCTCCAAGGGGAACCCCCACTTCCAACACCATGATTTCCGGCCTCTGGCCTCCTGCAGCGAGAGAGAATCAGCTTGCTTGAGCCCCTGGGCTTTGGCGCTTGGGACGCCAACCCAGGCCGGCGATTGCAGGTGTGTCCATAGTTCTGCACGCGTGCTGGCCACAGACTCACCCACGTCCAACTGCTCGCCGTCGGAGAGCGCCCTGGACGCATCCTTGGGTCCTCTTGGGGCTGGAGGGACTCGATGGTGAGAGCATCTCCCAAGAACCCCGTGTGCCGTCTCGGGATCATAGCGGCTTTCCACGTGGAGGCCACTGAGGCCTCCCCGAGGTCGGATAGCGTGTCTGGGCCAGCCCGGGCCCCCAGGGCATGAGCCACTGGCAGAGGGTTGCTGGCCTCGACGCCCACTTCTGCAGACCCGGGCCCCGGGGACCCTGCTTCTTTCTTCCTCCCCCAGGCTCCAGAGTCCGGCTGACTCAGAGCGTCTCAGACCAGGTTAAAAAGAGGCCACGGGCCCAGCTCACGGTTTCCGGGCTGCCCAGCCTCCAAGCCGCCTAGGTGGGAGGCTGTGTGTGGCCAGCCCTGCAAGACGGCCACAGACGGGCGCCTCTCTACACTGAGTCACCCTGGGTGGGCGGCCTACACGGCGGGCCAGTATGAGTGTCTGTTTCCTCTCCTCCGTTCTGGCCAAGATGGGGGACAGCCTGTGTAACCCCCTCCTTGGCTTTCACAACAGCAAAATGATGCAATCAGCAGCAGCGACTGCTGGGTCTTCCCCAAGGCCAGCTGCTTCCATGCTCTCAAGTGATTCCCAAACTCTGCAGAGCTCTTGCTTTACAGATTAGGCGACCGAGGCACCGGGAGGGGGAACAGAACACGGTCCAAGGCCGGGCATGGTGGCTCATGCCTGTCATCCCAGCACTTGGGGAGGCCGAGGCAGGAAGATTGCCTGAGACCAGGGGTTTGAGACCAGCCTGGGCAATATGGCGAGATCTCGTCTTTCCAGTAGATAAAAAACCAGCCTGGCATGGTGGCGCGCGCCTGTGGTTCCAGCTCCTTGGAAGGCTGAGGCGGAAGGATCGCCGGAGGCCAGCGGGTCGAGGCTGCGGTGGCGGTGAATGTGCCACTGCACTCAAGCCTGGGCGACGGAGTGAGACTCCGACTCAAAAAAAAAAAAAAAAAAGATAAACGTGCACAGCGTCCACGTGGCCATCGCTATTTTAAACACCATGGGCAAACCCTTTGGGTCCCCTCCCACTGTATGAGCTTTTCTGTCCTCTCTATAAATTCTGCTTTCCAAAATAATAACAACAATAATAATAATAAAACATTGTAAAGGAACAGCTGGCCCCCATGCTTTGTGGGAGATGAGGTCTAGTTAGGCTTCTCTGCTGCCTGAAACCAGACACGGGAGCTTCTCCATGCCAGACGAACAGAGAAAGGTCATAAAACCAGAGGCCGGGCGCGGTGGCTCACGCCTGTCATCCCAGCATCCTGGGAGGCGGAGGCAGGAGGATCCCTTGAGGCCAGGACAGGGGCTGAGTGGTACCCACCGATGGAAGGAGTGACGGGGGCGTGGCCTTGAATGAGCCTTGCACAGAGGCCTGTGCACATGCGTGTGTTTATCATACATATGCGGGTCCCTCCATCTGCAATGCTTTTCTCAGCTTGTCTGGCTTCCAGACTCCTATTCATCCCTCAAAAGCCAGCTTCAATATCCCTCCATGAATTCCTCCCTGATTCTGCATATTAGTCAAGGCTCTCCAGAGAAACAGAATGAACAGGAAGTGTGTGTGTGTGTTGTGTGTGTGTGTGTGTCTGCAAGCTGGGGCCCCAGAGAGCCAGTGACGTCATTCCAGGCCAAGTCTGAGGCCCTGAGACCCAGGAGAACCAGGGGGAAGTCAGAGGAGAAGCACGTCCCAGCTTCAAAACAGCCAGACAGAGCAAACAAACCCACTATCACTCCTTCCTTTAGTTGTGTCCAGGCCTTTAAGGGTTTGGATGCCAGGCCGGGCACGGTGGCTCACGCCTATAATCCCAGCACTTTGGGAGGCTGAGGTGAGTGGATTGCCTGAGCCCGCGGGTTCGAGACCCGCCTGGGCAACTTGGCGAGACCTCATCTCTACGATAAATCAAAAATTATTTGAGACCCGCCTGGGCAACTTGGTGAGACCTCATCTCTACCATAAACCACAAAAACTAGCCGGGCGTGGTGGCACACGCCTGTTGTTCCAGCTCCTTGGGAGGCTGAGGCGGAAGGATCGCCGGAGCCCAGCAGTTCGAGGCCGCGGTGGCCGGGAGCGGTCACTGCACTCCAGCCTGGGCAACAGAGCGAGACTCCAACTAAAAATAAAAAAGAGTTCGGTTGCCACCCACCATGCAAGGGAAGATAATCTGCTTGACTCAGTCTACCCACCTGAACATGCATGCATTTGACTTAACCTAGAAGGGTTAAACACCCTCACGGACACACCTAGACGTTGCATTGAATCTAACAACTGGGCACCCTGTGGCCCAGGCACCTTGACCCGTAAAACCACGCCAAACAGATTCTGTAGTTGGCCACACCCAGCAGAGCCTTGGAACCCCAGTGCCGCCCTGTGTGCCACGAAGCACAGTCACTGGATGTCACCTGCCCTTGTCCTCAGCTCCACTGAGACTCCCCAGGGGACAGGAAGAGGGCTGGGTCCACCTCCTCGCCCCCCCCCCACCCACATGGGGACTGGCCCCTACGTGGGGTTCGAGACGCGTCTCTTGACGTAAGACAAGCTCTTGAGGGATTCTTCCATGTGAATGACGAGGGTCGTCGATGCACTCAGCAAATATTTGAGCTCCTGTTACAATCAGCCCTGTTGTCAAGCTGGGAGTGTGACCCTCATCAAAGGCCAGGAACCACTTCACGGTGGAGCCCACGTCCCCGTGGGAGATGGGAAGTCAAAACAAGCAGAGACGTGTGAAGGATGCAGGGGTGATCACGTGTGTAGGATGCAGGGGTGATCACGTGCGTAGGATGCAGGAAGAGAGGTTATCCAGGGGGGCTCTCTGACGAGGAGGATCCATGCGGACCAGAGGGTCCCGGGGAAGCCAGGATGGGGCTCTCCACGGGATGGGGCTCTCCACCAGTAGGTGGAACGGTCGGTGCAAAGGCCCTGAGGCAGAAGAGAAGGCTGCACGCTCCAAACAGAGCTAGGAACACTGAGCAGGATGACGCATGCCTGCAATCCCAGCCACTCGGGAGGCTGAGGCGGGAGGATTGCTTGAGCCCAGGAGTTCAAGACTAGCCTGGACAGCACAGTGAGACCCCGTCTCGAAAGATAGAAAGAAAAGTCAGAGCGAGACCAGGACAGTCAGCTGGGTGAGCCTGGCAGGGACAGGAGAGGGCTCTCCAGGAAGGGCGGTCTGGGTCTGGGCATGGGTGACTTTGTGAGCCAGGGTCGGCTCTTTGTGTTGTGCTGAGCCTAAGAAAGCGTGTCGGAGGGTTTCAAGCCGGGATGCACCGTGTCCTGACGTGACCCTACAAGAGAGAAACACGGGTGACTCTCTGGGTGACGAGGCCTTTCAGCACGCTGCCCCGGGGAGGCTTCTCCTTCCAAAGCAGGGGCCACCCAGGAATGATGGTTTTATACGGACTTTTGGTTTTTCGAGTTGGAGTTTCACTCGGTCACCCAGACTGGAGTGCAGTGGCCACTCCCGGCCACCGCAGCCTCGACCCGCTGGGCTCCAGCGATCCTTCCGCCTCAGCCTTCCAAGGAGCTGGAACTACAGGCCCGCGCCACCATGCCCGGCTAATTTTTTTGATTTATTGTAGAGACGAGGTCTCGCCAAGTTGCCCAGGCGGGTCTCGAACCCAAGGGCTCAGGCAATCCTCTTGCCTCGGCTTCCCAAAGTGCTGGGATTATAGGCGTGAACCACTGCGCCCGGCCTATGTGGACTTTTAAAAACCGTCCTGGTCCACGGGACCTCTGGCCCAGCAGAGCTTTTCTGCCAGGTGGCACCCTCCCACCCAGAGCCCCTCTGGGCCGGCTGCAGGGCCACCCACTCGGGCCAGGGCACCCCCTGCAGCGGCCTGCGTGCCCAGACATGCTCAAGTCGTCCTGTGGATGTCCAGGTGTTTGTGCTTTCTTTTTGTAGTTGGAGGTCTCACTCTGTCACCATCACAACTCACCGCAGCCTCGATCTCCTGGGCTCAGGCCATCCTTCCGCCTCAGCCTCCCGAATAGCTGGGAATACAGGTGGGCATCACCACGCCTGGCTCATTTTTCTATTTTTTGTAGCGACGGGGTCTCATGATGTTGCCCAGGCTGGTCTCGAACTCCTGGGCTCAAGCCATCCTCCTGCCTCGGCCTCCCGGAGTACTGGGAGGACAGGCGTGAGCCACCACACAGGCTCTTGTGCTTTCTTAAGCTCACGTTTAGGATTTTATGTTTCCCCCCCCTTATGCTTTGACACCCTACCCTCACCCCCGTCCTTTCTTTGCCTCCCGTGTGAAAGACACGCGTGCTCTTCTAAGTGACGTTTGCCAGGCGGGCGCTCTGTATGAGTTTGTAGAATAAAGAGATAAGCATTCAGACCCCATGCTCAGCAAGGGCCGAGCGTCACAGCGCGACTTTAGACGGCGACCAGGATGCATCAGGAGCAGGTGAGGGAGCCCGGGGTGTTCCAGCGGGACTGTGGGGGCGTCTGTGAGTCCCAGGGGGTTGGGCCGTTCACCCCAGGAAGGGACAGCCTCCGAGTATTTCCAGAATATCAGCACAGCAGGAGACTAGAAACCCAGGAGCGTGTCCTCAGCCCCTGCTGCAGGCCTGGCGTGTTGCCCGCGCTCCTGAACCCTACGGTCGGAAGGGAGGGGTGGCTGCAAGGAGTCCCAGCAGCCGCCACTTGTCACCCCGGCCAGGAGCTGCCCAGCGGGGCCTCCTTCCTCGTGTCTGCAAGTCGAGCGGATGAGGGTGGCATCGCGTGTGGTGTGAGGACGGCAGAGACCCTGCAGGCGTGCCGTGGGTAGCAGTGCGTGGGGTATGATGAACTAGGGTCTTCCATCTTGAAGAACCTTCCGGAAGGAGTGGAAGAGCAGAGGGGGAGACGCCTCCAGGGCTGAGGGACGGGCGCACCGGAAGGCATCCCTCAAGTCGCGGCGGGGACTGTGACCACGTGACCTCGAGCACGGCTGACCCCGGAGCTCACTTTCCCTCGGACACACGCAGCACAGGGGGGACAGCTGGCCCCAGTGCCCCGAGCCCCGGGGAGGCTGGCCTGTCCCTCGGAGCTGGCCAGGCTGTCCTCTCTTTCCGGAAGGCACCCCTGGATCGCCGCCTCCAGACCCGAGCGCCCGGGGGACTTTCCTCACGTCCGGGTCATGCCAGGCCAGAGGGTCTAATCGAACCTCCCGTAGGCTGCAGGGATGCCAAAGAGAACTGAGTTGAGACGAGGCCAAGCCTTGGAGGGTCCCCTTGCCCTCCCGCTCTCAGCCCCCTCCTGTCGCCTGCCGTGTGACGGGCGTCTCCCGGCAGTCTTGGGTCCCCTTACCCGTCCTCACCTCCAGAGGCAGAAGGAGACCCCACGCTCCCCTGGTCAAGCCCTGCTTCCCGTTTCCCATCCGGGTGCCACTGGGGGGGACACGTGTTTCGTTTTGCTTTGCTTGTTATTATTTCCGTAGAGACGGGGTCTCACTCTGTTGCCCCGGCTGGTCTCAAACTCCCAACCTCATGTGATGCTCCCACCTCGGCTTCCCAGAGTGCTGGCATTCCAGGCGCGAGTCACCGTGCCTGGCCAACACGTGTTTTCTGAGAAGAACCTTCCATTCCACCCACAGGGTGGGGCCCCCACGGCCTTGGCGAGGCTTCCACACACTCATTTCTGACGTCCAGCTTACTCAGACCTCACTGGGACCGGTTCCCTCACAATCTGTCTTCTGGCGAGAGGCAAAACCGAGACCAGGCCTGCTGGCCTCTCCTCCAGGCCTTGGCCTGTCTCCTGCGGTCCCACAAGCCAACAAATACCTGACAGGGAGACCTCAGCTAAGGCCAGATCCTTCTCAGAAACAGTCCGGTCAAACTCGCCGAAGGGAGAGCCAGCCAGCCGCTGGCTGGAGAGACCACCCCCTCGCCCCCATGACCAAGTAATCGAAGGCTGGGATTCGGACCCTTCCCCGGTTAGGATCTATCCCCTAGAGCTGGGAGACCCTCTCCTGGCATCTGTGTGACTCCAGTCCTGCCACCCAAAGAGGCTCTCCTGACCGAAAGGAACTTTCTTCCAAGCCACGTTCCAGCTTCCTCCCTGAAACGCACATCTGCTGCTAACTCTGAGTGTTTTTTCTGCTTCCACAATTCTCAGATCGACAGCAGCAGGAAAAAAACCGCTGCGGACATTGAAGATGCGACGTGTCCCCCACGGAGGTGTCCGTAGAAGCAGAAGGAACCACGCGCAGAAGGTCGGCTTCTGGGGACAAGGGTGATGTCTGTTCTGGACGGACGGGAGGTCACCTTTCCAGAAGCCGAAATCCGAGCCCTGAATTCTGACACACACCCGTTCTCCGGCATGTAGGGAGCGTGGCAATATCCCCGCGCTTAGGGGTAAGGGGAATGGGCACACGAGCCTCCGTCGCGGGGTCTTGCACTTGACCCCCAGAGGAGCCCGAATGCCTTCCTGTCTGAAGCAGGAGGTCTCGGGCGGTTCAAGCTGATAGCCGCAGACGTACCTCGAGTGAGTTCCAGAACTGCCAGGGAAGATCAGGAGACTCATCTGATGTGACTCAGGTCTGAGCACTGCATGAGTCAAACGCTTTCCAGGTTCTGTTTATACGACGGGCACCACGCTGATGGATTCTTGGCCGCATACCCCTCGTAAACAAAATCCATTCGACTCCGGGAATGCCACTGCAGAGCCCAGACAGCCAGGAGTCGGATGCGAAGGGGCAAGCTTGTCCCCCAGCGTTCACTGTGCCCTGTGAGCCTCGGCACCATCGGCGACGCCAGGACGTGTTTTTCCGGGCCCGTCTGCCCGCGGACGGCTCTTGGACAGGACCTCGGGCCTCCCCGACGTCACCAGGGCCAAGAGGGGGACGGCGGTTGAGTCATCTCCCACTGCCCGGCAAGTGCAAAGGGAAAGGAAAGTGATTTTTTCTTTCCAAGTCCCGGGCTGCCTCCTCGGATTGAAAGACTCACTTTTTCGGCAACCCCCAGTGACATCACGGGAGCCGAGGTGACATAATTCAAGACGGCCGCGTTACCCAGAGCCGCCTGGAACAGAGGACACCTCTGAAGGCCACTCTCGCCGCCAGAAAACCCGGCTACAGTCGAGAGCTCTTCCGTTTTCTGCCTGAGTAAGTAAAAGACCGTCTTTTTTTCTCTCTCTCTTGTGAGATCACACCTAGAAGACGAAATCTGAGTGTCTTGGAAAAAACAAAAGTCTTCCTTTCGCACCCAAATACTGGCAGAACGTTCCGCTTCTGCGCGTGTACTTTTTTGGCAATAAATCTAAATCCGTGTCAGAGACTTGTATTCCATGCCCAGTTTGGGCTTTCGTCGCTTTTCTAGAACATGAAGAGGAAGGAAAGGTTTAGAGTGAGTTGGGAAGGTTCCAGGAGCTCCCTGGGTCAAGGTCAAGTGAAACACGGCAGGGCTGGGTGGAGCCCCCCAGGGCCTTGCATGGACTCTGGCCATCCGCAGTTCACAGACTCTGATTTATGAAAAGCAAACGGGGGCCGGGTGGCTCAAGGCTGCCATTCCAGCACTTTGGGAGGCGGAGGCGAGAGGATCGCCTGAGCTCAGGGGTTCGAGACCCGCCTGGGCAACTTGGCGAGACCTCGTCTCTACAGCAAATCAAAAAATAAGCCGGGCGTGGTGGTGCACGCCTGTAGCTCCAGCTACTTGGAAGGCTGAGGCGGAAGGATCGCCGGAGCCCGGCAGGTCGAGGCTGGGGTGGCCGGGAGCGTGCCACTGTACTCCAGCCTGGGTGGCAGAGGCTCCGACTCCGAAAAAGAAAACAAGAAAAGCAAACTGGCCTCTCCAGGATGGCTTGCAAGATTTCCTGTGACTGAGAGCGGGGTGGGTGATTTTTTGTGGCTTCTGAGCAGCCGTGTCTGTATTCCCAACAGCTGTATCATCACCTCACTGCTGAAAGCGGGGCTCATCCGAAGAAAGCCGATTTTTGGTTTGTTTGTGGTTTTTGAGTCAGGGTCTCACTCCATCGCCCAGGCTGGAGTGCGGTGGCACGCCCCCGGCCACCACAGCCTCGACCTGCTGGGCTCAGGCAATCCTTCCGCCTCGGCCTCCTGAGTAGCTGGAACTACAGCTGTGTGCCACCACGCCCAGCTAGTTACTTGATGTTTTTGTAGAGACAGGGTCATGCCATCTCCCAAGCAGCACAAGCCAAGATTTAAATGTGCAGAATTCGCACAGGAATTACAGAATTGTTGTCTCCAGCAGACTCGCCCTGTGTCCCTTCAAATAGTTCTTCAAATATTACTAATGATTTCAAAAGCCGCTGCTTATTGAGCACCTACCATGTGCCAGGCAACTAACACAGCTAAAGCTAAGAACGGGTGAAGGAAGATTTCACCTCTGGCCAACTTTATAAGCACAGGCAGCAGCTGGTAAAAACATCCCCTGACAAAATAAGCTTAAGGCCAAGTGCAGGGGCTCACCCCTATAATCCCAACACTTTGAGAGGCTGAGGCAAGAGTTCGAGCCAGCTTGAGCCCAGGAGTTCGAGACCAGCCTGGGCAACGTAGCGAGACCTGGTCTCTAAAACTTTAGTCAGCATGGTGGCACACACCTGTAGTCCCAGTTACTTGGGAGGCTGAGGAGTCGTTCTAGTCGAAAATTGTTTCCCAAAATAGTATGCATTGAGAGAGAGAGAGAGGGGTGGGTAAAAGGGCCAACAAGGTGTTTATTTTATATTGATGAAATTATCAAGTAGTTCCAGTCAAAAACTATTTCCAAAAAAAGTCTTCAATATGAGGGAAACCCCTCCGAAACCCAGGATGTATTAAAAAGTTTGTATTTATTCTTACATGTTTAAACTTCAGTCACCTTCAAAGTCTCTATCATAAATCAAAAAATCAGCCAGACGTGGTGGCACACACCTGTAATCCCAGGTACTTGGAAGGCTGAGGTGGAAGCATCGCTGGAACCCAGCAGGTCGAGGCTGTGGTGGCCGTGAGCATGCCACTGCCCTCCAGCCTGGGTGACAGAGTGAGATTCCAACTCAAAAATAAAAAAAATGTAAAAAAAAAACCCTTCAAGTAAGCTATAGCTATTTATAGGAGTAAGTTTTGAATGTTTTGTCAAACTTAGATACTGCAAATCAAAGGCTTTCTCAATTGCATCTCATTTCTGTGCAGAACGTGGATTTATCCAATTAAAGAGATTCTTCTCACAAATTGAGATATTTCAGAGCTCATTACAGAATTTCAAAATTGCATCTTGTGCTGCATTTGACTTTGATTATTTCCTCTCTTGCTTTTTGAGCAAGAAATCTGAATAATTTTTTACATACAGGCTTTTTTTTTTCTGAGTTGGAGTCTCACTCTGTCACCCAGACTGGAGTGCAGTGGCCGCTCCTGGCCACTGCAGCCTTGACCTGCTGGGCTCCGGCGATCCTTCCGCCTCAGCCTTCCAAGCAGCTGGAACCACAGGCGTGCACCACCATGCTCGGTTAATTTTGGGGGTCTGTTGTAGAGACAACGTCCCGCCAAGTTCCCCAGGCTGGTCTTGAACCCCTGAGTTCAGGCAGTCCTCTCGCCTCCACCTCTCAAAGTGCTAGGGTTATAGGCGTGAGCCACTACTGCCAGCTTCACTGGTTTCTTCTTTTAGTAAGAATACGGTTGTCGAGGGAATTGGCTTAGCCCACAGGTTCAAGACCAGCCTGGGCAAATTGGCGAGACCTCATCTCTACAATAGATCAAAAAATTAGCTAGGCCGGGTGGCGCGTGCCTGTAGTTCCAACTACTTGGAAGACTGAGGCGGAAGGATCGCCGGAGCCCAGCAGGTTGAGGCTGTGGTGGCCGGGAGCGGCCACTGCACTCCAGTCTGGGCGACAGAGTGAGACTCCAACTCAAAAAAAAAAAAAAAAAAGTATTTGGCTGTCACCATGACACTGTGCCCCACCAAAATTTGTATTTGCGTTATCCTCACAAAAACACAATAACTTTATTTTCCATGTAAAACATCCAAATTGAATTTGAAATAGTATTTGCATAAGTCAGCTGTTCCACTCTGCAAGAGTGAAGTTCCCAAAGCTCTGCTTTGATTCCACGAACTGGATGAAAGAATTAAATCGTGATCAGAATTAACTGGTTTTTCTCCTCGGAGAATCTGAGGGCACCAGTTTCCTCTCTGGAAAGTCCTTATGGAGCCAAGGCATCACCAGCCATCACCTCCACTGTTGCATACGCACAAGAGAAACCAGAATTAATGTGAGCTGAATTAACTTGAAGAATAATCGGTCAGGGCTGGGCACGGTGGCTCACACCTGTAATCTTAGTGCTTTGGGAGATCGAGGCGGGAGGATTGCTTGAGCCCAAAAGCTCTAGACCGACTGCAACACAGCGAGATTCGTATCTTAATGATAATAATTAGCCCAGTGTGGTGGCACGCACCCGTAGTTCAAGCTACTTGGGAGGCTCAGAAGCCCGTCTGAGCCCAGGAGGTCAAGGCTGTGGTGAGCTGTGATCGTGCCACCGCACTCCAGCTGGGGCGACAGAGTGAGACCCTGACTCAAAAAAAGAAAAGAAAAGAAAATAGTCATTTGATCTAACTGAAAGGTCATGCCTCTCAGAGTGATCTTGACAGCTATTTGGGTGAAATCCGTGTCTTGGGGCACAACCTTCTTAGAATGACTAACTTCTAAAGTCGTCCTTTGTGTCCTAGGTTTTCTGTGGCCAGTGAAATCGCCACAGACCCCGCAGTGGCAGAAATGTCAACAAACACTTTGCACAAGTCACACATTTGTCATTGACTTCCTTAAGAAACAGAAGTCCGGTACTTACATTTTCATTAAACATTTGGTTTTTTAGCTCATTGCTGCCAGAAGGGTCTGTTGCACATTTTAAAAGCATTGCCAAATGGTAAAATAAACAAAGAGTGGAGTTCGGCCCTGCCAAAAATGACAAAGCCAGCGTCCCCAGCGCACCCAGCCCCCTCCGTGTGCTCAGGCCACGGCAGCCCGACCTCCAGACATGTGTCCGCAGACCTGGCATCTGCAGCTCAGCTGTCCCCCCCGTCTACTCTCTCCCTCGGTGACTTCATGCCGTCTTGCGGCTGCAGGTGTCACTCATGTGATGACAGTGTCCAATGGCGTCGCGTCGTCTCCACTCTTGTCCCCAAATGCCAGAGTTGTGCATCCAGTTCCCGCTGGCCATGTCCACCTTCATACGTCCCAAACTGAACTCCTGCCTGTTCCCCTAAAGAAACTGCCCCGTCCTTAGTCCCATCTTCCTGTCGGTTGGGGACCACTTCATACTTGCAGGGACTCGGACCCGGCACCGTGGCCTGGTCCCACTTCTCACACCTGCATCCGGCTGAGAAGCTTGGTGGCACTGCTTTCAGAATGGCTCTAGGGCCGGGCGCGGTGGCTCATGCCTGTCATCCCAGCACTGCGGGAGGCCGAGGCGGGAGGAATGCCTGAGTCCAGGGGTTCGAGACCCGCCTGGGCAACTTGGTGAGAACTCATCTCTACAATAAATCAAAAAATTAGCCGGGCGTGGTGGCACGTGCCTGTAGTTCCAGCTACTCGGAAGGCGGAGGCGGAAGGATCGCCGGAGCCCGGCAGGTCGAGGCTGCGGTGGCCGGGAGCGGCCGCTGCACTCCAGTCTGGGCGACAGAGTGAGACTCCGACTCAAAAAAAAAAAACAAACAATAAGAGTTAACACGTGTCACGTCAGGAATCCTCCTCAGCCCCTTGTATATCTTAAGTCACCCAAGGGGAGAAGGGTTTCATCTGGAGACTCAGAAATCCCACTCTAAGCACGGTTCACTCCATGTGTGGGACTTCGTGGGGTCTTGAGGCAGGCGTGGCCGGCTTTAGCTGGCGGGACCCCCCAAATCCGTAAGTCCAGGACGTGATCTACCCTTGAGGGACCGCAGAGGGCTTAGAGACAGACGTGGCCGGGCCTGAGAGGGAGGCAGGGTTTTCTTCCCAGCCACGTCCCTCTCCTGCCGATACTTGGTGTGGGGGGGCGTGGAAAGCCGGTCAGCCGCGTGGCGCTGGGCCTGGCCCATGGGGTCCATGTGGACCAAGGTTCCTCGCCAGGCACTGTCGCCCATGCGTGAGGTCTCCTCGGACAGGCTGGGCAAATTCTTGGAGCCTGGCTTTCTCATCCACCGCGTGGGGACACGTGCCGCGGGACAGGACAGACAGACGCACAGGCTCTAAAATCAGACTGCGTGGGTTCGAATCCAGGCTCCGCTACTGACCAGCTGTGGGACCCCGGATGGGCGACTCGGGGTCTGAGAGCTCAATTTTCTGATCAGCCGACTGGGGGTGACAACGGCTGCTGCCTCACAGGGTTGCTGGGAAGATGACATGAGAAAAATACCTAAAAGTGAAACACTTAGAATAGTGCCTGAAGTCTGAGCGTGGTGGCTCACGGCTGTAATCCCAGCACTTTGGGAGGCTGAGGCAGGAGGAGCACTTGAGCCCAGGACTCTGAGACTAGCCTGGACAATGGAGTGAGACCCTGGCTCTACAAAAAATCGGAAACTTAGCTGGGCATGGTGGCATGCCCAGCTACTCAGGAAACTGAGATGGGAGTATCGCCTGAGCCCAGGAGTTTGAGGCTACAGTGAGCCGTGATCATGCCACTGTACTCCAGCCTGGACGATAGAGTGAGACCCCAGCTCAAAATAATAACAACAATGAGGTTGTCAATAAAACGAACCACCCCCTTCCGCCGAGGCTTTCCTCTCTGTCAGGCACTGTGCCAGGCACTCCATCAATACCACCCCAGCCCTCCTCATGACCCCACAAGAGGCATGTGATTCACTCCAAGTTTTTATTTTTATTTTTATTTTTTGAATTGGAGTCTCACTCTGTCACCCAGACTGGAGTGCAGCGGCCGCTCCCGGCCACCGCAGCCTCGACCTGCTGGGCTCCAGCGATCCTTCCGCCTCAGCCTTCCGAGTAGCTGGAACTGCAGGCGTGCGCTACCACACCCGGCTAATAATTTTTTTTTGATTTATTGTAGAGATGAGGTCTCGCCAAGTTGCCCAGGCGGGTCTTGAACCCGCGGGCTCAGGCAATCCACTCACCTCAGCCTCCCACGGGATTACAGGCTGAGTCTCCGAGTCTGACTCACTCCAAGTTTTTTAAGTCCGTGGGTCTAAGTAACTCACACCGAGCGGCTGGACCAGGATTTAGACTCAGGCCCCTCTTCCTTTAATCCGGCAGTCAGCAGACTTTTCCTCTAAAGCTACAGCTGGTGAACATGTTGAGCTCTGCAGGCCAGGTAGTCTCTGTGGCAAGCCCTTGGCTCT
Source organism: Cephalopachus bancanus (assembly GCA_027257055.1). NCBI lineage: Eukaryota > Metazoa > Chordata > Mammalia > Primates > Tarsiidae > Cephalopachus > Cephalopachus bancanus. Next base: position 5,608,566 of record JAPVLO010000166.1, on the reverse strand, counting down.
GCCATCATCACATGAGAGCTGCCGTGGACAACACGTACACCGACGGGTGTGGCCGCGTGTCCGTGAAGCTTTATCATCCGAAACAGTGTCGGCTGGCTTGGCCCGGAGCCGTGGCTCGCCACTTCCTGGTTCACACTGAGCGCTGTTCATTTCAGGTCCCTGTGCATGGCAGCCTGGACGCCCCTGGACCTCCAGCCCTCCAACCAGAGCCAGCCGGCAGCTCTCATCAACGCCACGGTCTGTGACCATGCCCAGGACGCCTGGGACCTACTGCACAGAGTCCTCCCGACGTGTATCATCACCATCTGCTCCTTCGGCCTCCTGGGCAACCTTTCCGTCCTGTCCGTCTTCCTCCTGCCCCGGCGGCTGCTGACCGCGGCGGAAATCTACCTGGCCAACCTGGCGGCCTCCGACCTGGTGTTCGTCCTGGGCCTGCCCTTCTGGGCGGAGAACGTCCGGAACCAGTTCGACTGGCCTTTCGGGGCTCTCCTCTGCCGCGTGGTCAACGGGGTCATCAAGGCCAATCTGTTCGTCGGCATCTTCCTGGTGGTGGCCATCAGCCAGGACCGCTACCGCGTGCTGGTGCACCCCATGGCCAGCAGGCGACGGCGGCGGCGCAGGCAGGCCCAGGTCACCTGCGGGCTCATCTGGGTGGCGGGGGGCCTCCTGAGCGCCCCTACGTTCCTGCTGCGCTCCGTCCAAGCCGTCCCGGACCTGAACGTCTCCGCCTGCGTCCTGCAGTTCCCCCACGAGGCCTGGCCCTTTGCGAGGGTCGTGGAGCTGAACGTGCTGGGCTTCCTCCTGCCGCTGGCCGCCATCGTCTTCTTCAACGGCCACATCCTGGCCTCCCTGCGGGGGGGGAGGTCAGCCGGGCCAGGTGCGGCGGCCCCCGGGACGGCAAGGCCTCGGCGCTGATCCTCGCGATCGTGGCCTGCTTCCTGGCCTGCTGGGCCCCCTACCATTCCTTTGCCTTCCTGGAGTTCCTGTTCCAGGTGCGAGCCGTCCGTGGCTGCTTCTGGGAGGAGTTCATCGACCTGGGTCTGCAGCTGGCCAACTTCTTTGCTTTCCTCAACAGCTGCCTGAACCCCGTGATCTACATCTTTGTGGGCCGGCTGTTCAGGTCCAAGGTCCGGGAACTTTGCAAACGATGCACCCCCAGGAGTCTCGTTCCGATGTCTTCGTCCCACAGGAAAGAAATCTTCCAGCTTTTCTGGCGGAATTGAAACACCCGCAAACAGAGAAGCTTGGCTTTCTTGTCACTTCTTTTTTTGAGTGGGGGTCTCACTCTGTCACCCAGGCTCACGGCCACCGCAGCCTCGACCTGCTGGGCTCCGGCGATCCTTCCGCCTCAGCCTCCCAAGGAGCTGGAACTACGGGCGTGCGCCACCAGGCCCAGCTAATTTTTGGATTTATTGTAGAGGTCTCACCAAGTTGCCCAGGCTGGTCTTGAACCCCCTGGCTCAGACAATCCTCTCGCCTCTGCCTCCCAAAGTGCTGGGTGACAGGTGAGAGCCACCATGCCCGGCTTGATTATTTTTGACATAATAAATACTATCGTGGTCCACGGAGTAATGACCCCCAGAGGTCAGGAGGGTCCGGGTCCCTGGAACGTGTGACTGTTACTCTCTATGGCAAAGGGAATTTCACAGACGCAGCAAAGCTCAGGGTCTTGAGATGGGGAGATATTCTTTTTTTTTGAGTCGGAGTCTCACTCGGTCGCCCAGACTGGAGTGCAGCGGCTGCTCCCGACCACCGCAGCCTCGACCTGCTGGGCTCCGGCGATCCTTCCGCCTCAGCCTTCCAAGTAGCCGGAACTACAGGTGCGCGCTACCACTTGGTGAGAGATGAGGTCTCACCAAGTTGCCCAGGCAGGTCTCGAACCCACGGTCTCGGGTAATCCACTCACCTCAGCCTCCCAAAGCGCGGGATTACAGGCTGAGCCACCGAGCCCGGCTGGGGAGATGTTCTCGAATGGCCCAGGTGGGTCCAAGGTCATCACAAGGTCCTTACAAGAGGGAGTCAGGAGGGCCAGAGTCAGAGGCGACATGACCACAGACGCAGAGGCCAGAACGGTGCAAAGGCAGGGCCACAGGCCGAGGAATGCCAGCACCGTCTCAGGCGGGACAAAGTGGAAAAACAAAAGGGAAAAACTCTCCTCTAGAGCCTGCAGCCCTGCCTGAGCCTCGACTTGGCCCAGGAATGCCGGCTTTGGCCGCCAGAACCATGCAAGAATAAATCTGTGTTGTTTTAAGCGACTTAGTTTGTGGTTATTTGTCACCGTCATGACAGGACGCTTGGGCAAGTGTCCAGTAGGGCCTTCTGCGACGTTTCCATTTGTCCAAAATCTTCATCCTCGCCAGGTGTGGGTGCTCATCCCAGCACTTTGGGAGACCGAGGCGAGAGGCCTGCCTGAGCCCAGGGGTTCGAGACCAGCCTGAGCAACTTGGCGAGACCTTGTCTCTACAAGTAATCAAATAATTAAAGCCGGGCGTGGTGGCACGCGCCTGTGGTTCCAGCTTCTCGGAAGGCTGAGGCGGAAGGATCGCCGGAGCCCAGCAGGTCGAGGCTGCGGGGGCCGGGAGCGTGCCACTCCACTCCAGCCCGGGGGACAGAGTGAGACTCCCACGCAAAAAACAAAACACCAAAGTTTTCAGCCTGGGCAACAGAGCAAGACCTCATCTCTACAGAAAAGCAAAAAAATTAGCTGGGTGCGGTGGCGTACAAGGCGCACAGTGACAGACCAAGACAGAGAGGGCCCGTGGCTACAGAGCAGGCGGGCCTGATGGAACATTCCAGAGGGAGGATGCTCCAGGAGATGGCAAGGACTGAGCGTGGCCTTGGACCCGGAGACTGAAGGAGAGGGAAGAGGAGGGGTTGGGGACAGTGGAGGGTTCATGGGGCGGGGTCCCCCAGGAAGGTGGGATGCCACCAGGCCCCAGGAAGGGAGTTCGCGGGCCAGGGTTCGTCCCAAGGCCAGCTTCCGTGGACCGGGAGAGTGTGTAGAGACCAGACCCCAAGACACCTGGGGGGGTTGACGGGAGCCCCGGGCGTGTGGGGAGGGCAGGTCCTTACGAACAGTAGCGCAGACACACGGTCATCTGGAATTGGGGGGTGCGCCTGGCCTCTGGGACTCCTCGGTGACGAGCTGTGATCAGGGCTCCGGCCCGGAGGTTTCTTGGAGAGCAGAGTGTGGGTCAAGCTGCCTCGATTTGGGCCGACAGGCCAGATCCAACCGGCACGTGTGTTTAATGGGGGCTACGTGGCGTTTGACGCGTGCTTCTGGGGAACCCGCTGCCCATCAAAACTGGACGAGATTTTTTAAAACGTGGTACATAAGGCCGGGCTCGGCGGCTCAGCCTGTCATCCCAGCACTTTGGGAGGCCGAGGCGAGTGGATTGCCTGAGCCCGCGGGTTCGAGACCCACCCGGGCAACTTGGCGAGACCTCGTCGCTACAATCAATCAAAAATTAGCCGGGCGGGATGGCACGCGCCTGTAGTTTCAGCTACTTGGGAGGCTGAGGCGGAAGGATCGCCAGAGCCCAGCGGGTCGAGGCTGCGGTGGCCGGAAGCGACTACTGCCCTCCAGTCAGGGCGACGGAGTGAGACTCCAACCCAATAAATGAATAAATAAATAAATAGATACCCAAAAATCAAATTCTAAAAAAAAAAAAGGGTACATATACAGGATGGAATATCATGCAGCCATAAAAAAAGGATGAAATTATGGACTTTGCAGCAACTTGGATGGATTTAGAGTCCATCACACTCAGTGATCTATCACAGAAACAAAGAACTCAGGACCACAAGTTCTCACGCATAAGTGGACCCTGAACATTTACCATAATGCCATAAGAAAGAGATTGGCAGTAGAGGGAAACTGCCCCGTGGCGGGGGCGCATAGCATCAATAAGGGTACTTGATCTCAAGCCGGACAAAATGGGGACCAAAGGGAGATCTCAACTTTACCCGCACGATGACCACTTGTATACCTAATCCTGAACTGTACCCCACATCTTTCAAATAAAATTTTTTAAAAAAAAAAAAAGAATGCTTCTCGGTGGCTCAGCCTGTAATCCCACGCCTTGGGAGGCCGAGGTGAGTGGACTGTCTGAGCCCGCGGGTTCGAGACCCGCCTGGGCAACTTGGTGAGACCTCATCTCTACAATAAATCAAAAAATCAGCCGGGCGTGGTAGCGCGCGCCTGTAGTTCCAGCTCCTCGGAAGGCTGAGGCGGAAGGATCGCCGGAGCCCAGCGGGTCGAGGCTGCGGTGGCCGGGAGCGGCCGCTGCACTCCAGTCTGGGCGACCGAGTGAGACTCCAACTCAAAAAAAAAAAAAAGAATGCTTCTGAGTTGGTTACCAAGGTTGAAATTCCACAGAAGAATCCGGACTCCCAGCTTCTCCTGAATATCTGCAAGGTCTGACAACAGAGTTCATTCATCTGGCAGATACTTTCGGGCATCCACCTTGTCAGACACTGTGTGGGCACCGAGAAGCCTGCAGCGAACAAGAGAGTAGTAGCCCTGGTCTCCTCGGAGCTGACTGTCCGGGGCTCCATGGGGAACTGAGTCTTTGGTGCTGGGCTAGAGGCTCACCTCCCACCCCACCCCACCCCCCGCGGGCAGGGCACCCTCCCGGGGTGGCACGCGCGTGGCAGCGGCAGGAAGTTGAGTTCACACCCCTGGTCTAGACCGGCTCCTTGCTCTGGGAAGCCCGGTGACTTTCCCCAGGCGCGCGGGACAGCGACAGGAGGGACACGCCCCATCATCTCACGCCATCTTCCTGACTCCCCCCAGGCCAATTTCAGGATGTCATTTTCCCAGGTGAGGAAGAGGAGGCTGGGGGGGAGGTGGCAGGCACCCCATGGCAGAGGCTGGATTCACCTGGCTTGTCTGATTTGGACTCCGACGTGATTCCCAGCCTCCAGGTGGGAATTCCGCGGGCCAGGGCAGGCAGCGAGGTGACAGGAACGGGCAGGAGCATGCGGGAACCACGCCGGGAAAGGGAGGACCACACCTGGCCTCGACTCCTGCGAATGGATCCAGATAGGCCCGCTTTTCTTTGTTCTCAACCTGCCTTAAGCTCGTGATTTGCACAAATCCTTTGCCCGGCCTACAAAAACCAATCCCACGTTCAAGACGAAAGCGGCCTGGCAACCGCGGTCGGAGTCAGGTTGCCCTCTGCGGGGAAGGTCAGTGACTCATGCACGGAGGGAGAAATCCGGGCCTTGAGTCAAAGGAGCCTGCTGCAGAGGAGGTCACACTGCTGAATTTCCGGGTCTCCCCGGGAGTGTCCACACCTGGGACCGGGCCCAGATTTTCCCCCCGCCCCCGGGGTGCCCACACCTGGTGAAATAAGCTAAATCAGTTAATCAAATCAAACAGCTGGCTGAGCGTGGTAGCGTGCACCTGTAGTTCCAGCTCCTTGGACGCCTGGGCGGAAGGATGGCCTGAGCCCAGCAGGTCGAGGCTGCGGTGGCCGGGAGCGGCCATTGCCCTCCAGTCTGGGCGACAGTGAGAGACTCCAGCTCAAAAAATACAAATAAATAAAAAATAAATAAAATCAAATTGCTAGCAAAATAATAATATGAACCGGCCTACTCCATTTTGTTGAAAACTTTCATCTTCGTTACCTGCCCGACCTAAGAATCAATGCCTACATGTGATGCCAGTAACGTTCCCATGACCGCAGACCCCCGGCTTTGCCTCCTTTGGGCAGGTTATGCTGGCCGCTGCCTGCTCACCGTTCCAGAACTCCTTCGCCTTAAGTTCCATGTGGCTGTATGCTTTGTTAACTGAAATCAAATGTTACACTTGGACATTTTCGTAGTTTGTTTTGTATTCTGTCAATGACCTAACCAAGGTAACTCCATTATATAAGGATTCTTTTTCCCTGTCTCTATGTAGCTACCTTAAACTATATCTGAATGGCAGAACTCCAGGGATTTTCTGGGCACCGGCCATGCTTACCTGATATGAAATTAATCAAAGCTCCCTCACAATCGAAGTCCCCATTCTGGTTGCCAAGTTGTTAGTTAATAGTTGCTACGGTCACCAAGTTGCTATGTAGCCAATACTACAAATCTTACCCATAAAAGCTTGTCACAAACTGCACCCATTTGTCAAGAGTTATCTTTCCTGGTGTTTGCCTGCTCTCGGCCTGCGCGTTAATAAAAATTAATTAGACTCAGCTTGCTGGCGTGACTTCTGGCTTCCTTGGTCATAACACTGGGTGGCGGGTGAGTTAGCACCCCATGCGGGCTCCACGTTCCCCCTGAACAGGGCCGGAGAGAGACTGGAGGGAGCTTCTTCCCGGATCCACTCCGAGCTTTGAGCCCGTCCTGGGCCAGGGACCACGTGTTCTCCAGCCAGCCTGGCCTTCAGGCGCTCCAAGCGGGAGAGGGCGTGGGCGCCCACCCACCCATCCATCACGCCCTCCGGCTGGACAGAGCCAAGCCCCCCCCACCCCCCAGATCCAGCCCAGGAAGCCACTGATGACGTGACAGCCACAAGCTGGCTCTTGCTTTCCGGAGGTGAGTCACAGGCTGGAAGGGGCGCGAGTGGGAAGCCGTTCCAGAACGTTCCACCCCACCCCGCTCCCGCAGAGGCTGCCAGAGGTCTGGAAATCCCACCAGGGCTGACCCCGCCAAGCTTCCCTCCGGCCTCTGCGCACCTTCTGGGGGCCCAGAAGGCAGGGCGGGGCTTGGGCTTCCCGTGCCAGCCCCTTTCTCCAGATCCCGCCCCCCCCAGCACCCTCACGCCTCTCCAGACCCCCCGCTCGGCCCCACGTCCAAGAAGGGCCTGGCCTGGGGCTGCTGACCCCCATGGCGGTGGCGCCCCGAGAACCCGGGTCTCGAGTCAGGGCTTCCCGCCCCCAGCCAGCCTGGCTGTCCAGCGCGTCAAACAAGAAAGGGAACAGGCCCTTTTCTGGAAAAAGGTAAGGAGCAAAGGGAGGGGAGGAAGGGGGGAGAGGGGAGGGGAGAATGGGCCTCCCCACAGCAAGCCCCCAAAGACCATGTTCTCCGGTGAGTGGAAGGGACTGTGCCTCTCACGGAAGCAGCCAGCCTGGGCAACATAGTGAGACCCCGTCTCTACAAAAAAACCACACACAAGAAATTCACCAGGTGCGGTGGCTCAAGCCCGTAATCCCAGCACTTTGGGAGAAGGAGGCTGAGGCAGGAGGGTCACTTGAGCCCAGGACCTTGAGACCAGTCTAGGAAACAGTGAGACATTGCCTCTACAAAAACAATCAAAAAATGAGTCTGGTGACTCACGCCTGTAACCCCAGCACTTTGGGAGACCGAGGCGGGAGGGCTGCTTGAGACCAGTCCGGGCAACATCGTGAGACTTTGCCTCTACAAAAAAAAAAAAATCTAAAAATTAGCCAGGCGTGGTGGCTTATATCTGTAATCCCAGCACTTTGGGAGGCCAAGGTGGGAGGATGGCTCGAGCCCGGAAGTTTGAGACCATCCTGGGCAACATAGTAAGACCTCATCTGTACAAAAAAAAAAAAAAAAATCAAAAAATTAGCTGTGGTGGTGCACACCCATTTTCCCAGCTACTTGGGAGGATAAATAGGGAGGTTCACCTGCGCTCAGGAGGCTGAGGATGCAGTGAGTGGTGATTGTGCCACTGCACTCCAGCCTGGGCAACAGAGGGAGACCCTGGCTCATGCAAAATAAAGAATAATAAATAAAACCACCACCCTTGCTCACAATTGTGTAGTCCGCTGTTGGGCTGGGTTCAGCTGGGTGGTTCTTCTGCTGGCCTTGGCTGGACTTCCTGGGGCATCTGTGACAGCAGCCAGGGAATCAGCAGAAGGATGTAGAAGGCACAAGGCTGACCTCAGACGGATGGGTCAGGTGTAATGACGGCAGACGGGCAAGTCAACGTCGACCTCCCCGCACGAAGAATCAGAGCAGCTCACTCACGCGCGGCTTTGACTGCCCTGAGTGTGTCCGGGACGTGCTGTGAATCGCACTAGGCCCAGGAGTGTAAAGTAAAATATTCAACTATCTTCCCTGGAGAGACTTCACAGGACATGGCAGAGAGCCTCTTGTGCGGGGCGCTCATTTTATTAGACGGGAAAACTGAGGCCCAGAACGCTTTGGCCAGTGACAGCCTCAGGGTGAAGGCAGGGGTCAGGCACCAGCTTTTCTACCCCGCCCAGCACTCCAGCCCTGCACGGCGGCTTCCTAGAAAATAGCTCCTGAACGGCTTGACTTTCCAATAGATGTGCTTTCCGGACAAGGGCGATGGGGGTGGTGGGGGATGGGGAGGAATGAAACACTTGTTCCTCAGCCTTCTGTGGGGGGTACTACGGTTGCTCACCATCAATTCCGGCTCTCCCTTCCTTCTGGAAAATGGGAGGCTGGACTTTCTTACTCCGTGAGGCTCCGTGTGGCCCACGTGAAGGGAATTAATTGTATGCCACTTCGAGGCGGAGGATTTAAGATCATAGCTCTCCATGCCTTCGCTCACCCAGAAGCCTTGTGCTAAGGAGATGGCATTGTGAAGATCTGGAGACTGGCCATTGCTTTGTTAAGCTCCGGGGTCTCCACATGGCTCTTTGAGCTATGGCTGCCTTGTTTCTTAGCTTTGGCCCCCTCCCCTACCTTGGGGAGGTGAATCCACCTCTCTCTCTCTCTCTCTCTCTCTCTCAATTCACTTTCTAAATAAACTTTGCTTGAAAACTTAAAAAAAAAATAACAAATCTGGAGACCCCGTCAGCCTGGACCTCTTGGTGACTGAGAAGAGCCCCACCCATCACCCCTAAACATGTCGCGGAAAGAGAAAATAAACTTCTGCCGATTAAACCACAGAGAGCTGGGGGATGTTTGTTACGGCAGCGGAACCCAGCCCATCCTGACTGATTCGTCAGGTTTCAGTGAAGATGGGCTGTTCCCTAAACGCTTGGCCTCTTTCTCGCCCGTCCCCAACCCTCATCCTCCCCATGGAAGAGGAGCGACTTCTCTGACTTCTTCTGACCAGTTTCAAAAAAAGAAATCGGGCCCGGGGAGCTCAGTCCCTTCCCCCAGGCTCGCTTTCTGGAAGGGCCTGCCTGCAGACTCTGGTCTTCTCTCGGTCATGAAGTGAGTCTTCGTAAAGGACGTGACCCTAGAGGGAGATGTTGTCAGCGTGGCCTGGGCCTGCGTGGGTAAGTCAGCCTGATTCCAAGGTTCAGGATAAGCCCAAGGTGGCCACGCGCCTAAGTGACCTCTCCCAGCCTAGCCTGTACCAATAATAAAGATGCCACTGCAGTCCTCGGGCAGTGTTTCCTCGGGCTGCCCTTTGAATTTAGAGCTCCTAAGGGAAAAGACAAGCGCCTGCCATCCCAGCTCCCGCTATCTCACCCGTTCCTTACTGCAAAGGGCTCACATTCCAAACACCTGTGAGTCGCTGGCCAAAACGCGAAAGCCGGTGGCGAACTGCCAATCTGATTCCTGAAAGATTTCTCATAAAACCCTTAGTCATATCTCAGCGAGCTCTGATGCAGGGTTGTTAGCGCTGTGGGTATTTCAGATCTGACAGGTCTTTGCGTGGGGGCTGTCCCAGACAGCGCAGGGTGTCTGCGTGCTGGATGTCGGGAGCAACCTCCCTTCCCTGGTGATGACCCCAGACTGTCCCCAGACACTACACATGTCCCCTCGGGGCAAAACCACACTCGCCCACAGCCGAGAACCAGAAGTTAGCTGGTCGGATCCCGTTTTTCAATAGTGGCCCCCAGGAAAGGCCGGTGGTCTGGGGAGACTTCCCGGAGGTGGTGGGACTTGGGCTGTTGAGGGACTGAACTTCACAAAGAGAAGACGGCAGCCCAGTGCTGGGAGACAGCAAGTGGCCGAGGGAGGCTTGGAGCAGGTGGGGAGGGCGAGGCCGGCGGGGAGGGCGAAGCTGGCAGGAACAGCTGGAGCCTTACACGGCCGATTGCCCAAGTCGGTTGGAACTGTCCCTGGCACACATGGGGGAGGATGAGACCGAGAAAGGGGGACAGGAAGGGGAGAGGCTGATACCCCCACCACGAGCAGAATGCCGACGCTCTCAGACCAAGCAGGACCCAGCGGGGCCGGGATGAACGGAGCGTGGAGACCTCAAATCTGCAATTTATTTAGAATGAAGTGTTGCTCATCGTGGGTGTTTTTGCATTATTTTTTAGAGTCGGAGTCTTACTCTGTCACCCAGACTGGTGTGCAGGGCATGCTCACGGCCACCAAAGCCTCGACCTGCTGGGCTTTGGGGATCCTTCCACCTCAGCCTTCCAAGCAGCTGGAACCACAGGCACATGTCACCATGCCCAGCTATTTTTTTTTTTCCTAAGTGTAGAGATGAGGTCTTGCCAAGTTCCTCGGGCTGGTCTCAAGCCCCTGGGCTCAGGCAGTCGTCTTGCCTCCGCCTCCCAAGGTGCTGGGAGGATAGGTGTAAGCCACTGCACCTGGCTATTATTTTTTCTTTTTAAAAGACATTGTGGCCGGGTGTGGTGGCTCAAGCCTGTAATCCCAGCACTTTGGGAGGCCAAGGCGAGAGGATTCCTGAGCTCAGGGGTTTGAGACCAGCCTGGGCAACTGGGTGAGATCTCATCTCTACAATAAATCAAAAAATAAGCTGGGCATGGTAACACACGCCTGTAGTTCCAACTACTTGGAAGGCTGAGGCGGAAGGATTGCCTGAACCCGGCAGGTCAGGGTTGTGGTGGCTGTGAGCGTGCCACTGAACGCCAGCCTGGGCAACAGAGTGAGACTCCAAATTTAAAAAAAAAGACATTGCATTATTGTTTGACGAGCTCCGTGCTCCCCTTTTAAACTCTGTGCCTACGTGATGGCTCGTGCCTATAATCCCAGTACTTTGGGAGGCCGAGGTGAGAGGACTGCCTGAGCCCACCGGTTCAAGACCAGCCTGGGCAACTTGGCGAGCCCTCATCTCTACAATAAAAATAAAATAAAATGAAAATTAGCTGGACATGGTGGTGCGTGCCTCTAGTTCCAGCTACTTGAAAGGCTGAGGCGGAAGGATTGCCTGAGTCCAGCAGGTCGAGACTGTGGTGGCCGTGAGCATGCCCCTACCCTCTAGCCTGGGCGACGGAGGGAGACTCCGACTCAAAAAAACCCCCAAAACCAAAATGGCTCTAGGCTCTGAGACTCCTCATCAAGACTGTTCCTCAGCAGCTGCCTGTCAGCATACATATTTAGCATGTCTATTGCATATGGATTTTCTCCCCCCACTAAGCTCCGTGACACCAAGGACAGGGACTTTTGTCTGCCTGGTGACAGAGTGAGACTCCAACTCAAATAAAATAAAATAAAATAAAGTCAAGTCAAAGTCAAAGTGAAGTAAAATTAAATTAAATTAAAAAATAAACTCTGTGCCCAGACCTCACCCCGATCCCAGCCCCTAGTGGGGGACGGCTGCATTTCCAGGAGAGAAACTTCTACGGGCTTCGGTTTCAGACTGGCCTTAGACGCCCCTCAGAGAAAGCACAGCAGGAGATCTGTCCCTGACCCCAAAGCATATTCCTCCCCTCTCTGGCCCCAGGACGTCCCTTCCTCCACCTGCTGTGAAAGCTCTGCTGGGGGCAACTTTCTCACGCCTCCTGGGTGGGAGAAGGGCCCGGTGTGTGTTGCCACTTGGCCCAGCACGTCAGGAGCAATTAATCGTGGAATAAAATGACATTTTTATTTCTAATGGAAGCAATGTCCTTGGCCAAGAGGAAGCTGACACAGACAAGGCTTGTGAAAGAGTTGGAATCGGGGTTTTTCCAAAGCTTCCCCACCCCGCGTGGGGTCAAGATATGCAGGACCAAAAAAAAAAAAAAAAAAGATTTGCAGGAGCTCAGATGCCAGGCTTGCTGGGGGGCGATTTCCAAATCAAAGCTCCGCAGAGAAGGCGGCGTGCGCCCCCTGCTGGCAACAAAGGCTGGTTGCTGTTTCCCCAGAAAAGATTCTGCACATTTTCTTATTTTTCTTTCTTTCTTTTATATGTATATAAAAGATGTGGGGTACAATTCAGGGTTAGGAATACAAACATTGATGATGCAGGTACCCTTGTTGATGGGGTGTGCCCCTCTCTCCCCTAGCAGTTTCCCTCAACTGCCAATCCCACCCCCCTCCCCTGGCAGTTTACTAAGTGATTTTACTTTTTTTTTCTTTTTGAGTTGGAGTCTTACTCCGTTGCCCAGGCTGGAGCGCAGTGGCACGCTCACAGCCTCCGCAGCCTCGACCTGATGGGCTCAGGCAATCCTCTCGCCTCGGCATCCCAAAGTGCTGGGATTACACCGTGCCCAGCTTGATTTTGCATTTTTTTTTTTTTTTTGAGTTGGAATCTCACTCCATCGCCCAGACTGGAGCGCAGTGGCCGCTCCCGGCCACCACAGCCTCGACCTGCTGGGCTCTGGTGATCCTTCTGCCTCAGCCTTCCAAGTAGCTGGAACTACAGGCGTGTGCTACCACGCCCAGTTGATTTTTTTTTTATTGTAGAGATGAGGTCTCACCAAGTTGCCCAGGCGGGTCTCAAACCCGCGGGCTCAGGCAGTTCACTCACCTCAGCCTCCCAAGGCGCGGGATTACAGGCTGAGCCACCGAGCCCGGCTACAGCAAGGCCTGACGTGGGTCGCAATGGATCTGTTCCAGAGCAAAACAGAACATGGAAATAGGACAGGGCAACAATTCATCTTGAATGGTTGATGGTTTAGAGAGCTCCTTCACAATAATTAAAAAAAAAATTTTTAAAGAATTAAAAAAAAAATTGCGACTGCGATCCCAGCAATTTGGCCAGAGGATTGCTGAGCCCAGGGGCTCAAGACCAGACTAGCCAACTTGGCAAGACCTTGTCTCTACAATAAATCCCCAAAATAGCCAGCACAGTGGCGTGCACCTGTAGTTCCCGCTACTTGGGAGGCTGAAGCAGAAGGATTGTCTGAGCCCAGCAGGTCAAGGCCGCAGTGGCCGTGAACCTGCCACTGCACTCCAGCCTGGGCAGCAGAGTGAGACTCCAACTCAAAAATAAATAAATACATATATACAAACTTAAATGATAAACCTTGACCTGGCATGGTAGCTCACGCCTGTAATCCCAGCACTTTGGGAGGCCAAGGCAAGAGAATCACTGGAGGCCAGGGTTTTGAAACCAGCCTGGGCCAAACAGGGAGACCCTGTCTCTACAGAAGCATCAAAAAAATTAGCCGGGCATGGTGATGTGCACCTGTAGTCCCACCTGCTTGGGATGCTGAAGTGGAAGCATCTCCCGAGCCGAGGCGGTCAAGGCTGCGTTGAGCCGTGATAGTACCACTGCACTCTCCGGTGGGTGACAGAGTGAGACCCCCGCCTCAAAAAGAAAAGGACAAACCTTGTTGGTGGACACGCCAATAGATACAACTTCTACAAGAAGGCAGTTGGCAACAGCAACCCAAATTTCAAACGGGTGCCACATAGCCTTGCCTCAGTTTCCCCTTTAGTGACTTCTCCAACTCACAAGAAACAGAGGCACAGCGAAGCTAAGAGACTTGCTCGACACGGATCTTTGGAGTGGCAATCTGGCAGAAACTCCAGTTCGGCTGGCGTCAGCACAAGCAGAAAGCAAAAGCTAAGCCATTTTAGGAAGATCGTTTTCAAAGCGGATTCTAGTACGAAGACGTAAGGCAGGTTCATAAGAGCTTGTCTTGGACAACGGGGGTGGGACGTGACACCGAAACGGAGACAAGAGGGTGACATTTATTTGACCTTCAAAGTGTTTCTTATAAGTGGAAGGATTTCTGTCTCTGGTGCTATGAACTGATAGTGAATTTAAAAGAGTATAGGGTTGGCTTGTTTCTTGTTTTTTTTGGTTCAGAAAAGGTTCAGTGTTTATGGAGGTACTCACTGCCTTGGTCTCCATCTCTGAAAACAGCCACAGCTGGGCTGACAACACACTCACATTGGGGTCTTGGAAGCAATGTTAGCACTTTCCGTTGAGAAGTCCTGTTCATCCTCTGCACCTGTGAATCCAGGTATGTAAGAATGTTTGTCCTCAAGAGGAGGAGATCGGGGTATCCAAATAGGAAAAGAGGAAGTCAAGTTACCCCCCTTTGCAGACGACAGGATGCTGGACCTCAAAAACCCGAGAGAATCGATCCAAAACCTCCTTGCACCGATGAAGGACTTTGGCAAAGTCTCAGAGTGTAAAATAAAAGTGCAAAAAACAGTCGCATTTCTATACACCAACAATAAGCAAGCAGAAACCCAAATAAAAAGCACAATCCCATTCATAATAGCCACACAAAAAAGAAAGACCTCGGCATCTTCCTAACCAGAGACGTGAAAGACCTTTACAACGAAAACTACAAAACACTGCTCAGAGAAATCAAAGATGACACAAGCAAATGGGAAAATATTCCATGCTCATGGATTGGAAGAATGAACATCGTTAGCATGTCCATCCTACCCAAGGCAATCTATAGATTTAACGCAATACCCATTCAATTACCAGCAGCATTCTTCTCAGACCTGGAAACAACAACGCAGGAATTCATAAGGAAACATAAACGGCCACAAATGGCCAAAACAATCCTCAGCAAAAGAAAAAACAAACGAACAACAACAACAAAAAAAAAACAAAGCAGGAGATATCACACTCCCAGACTTTAAACTTTATTATAAAGCTACAGTAATCAAAACAGCCTGGTATGGGTACAAGAACAGGCACATCAACCAATGGAACAGGATAGGGATTCCAGAAGCAAAACCTCAATTTCTCATCCAGCTCATCTTCGACAAAGCCTCCACCACCAAATACTGGGAGAACCACCGTTTCAGTAAATGGTGCTGGGAAAATTGGCTGACCACATGTAGAAGATTCAAACGGGACCCTACCTATCACCATACACAAAAATCAACTCTAAATGGATCAGAGACCTAAACGTAAAACCTCAAACCATAAGAACCTTAGAAATCACAGGAGACATCATTATGGGAATTGGAACTGGCAATCGATTCCTGATCAAAAGCCCAAGTGCCCAGGCCATAAGAAATAAGGTAGACAAGTGGGACCTCATCAAACTGACAAGCTTCTGCAAAGCCAAAGAAACCATCAAGAGAGCAGGGAGACAGCCCACAGACTGGGAAAAAATATTTGCCAACTGTATGTCTGACAAAGGCCTAACACCTAGGGTCTACAAGGAACTCAAACGTGCCAAAAAGAAAAAAAAAGCCCCATAACAAAGAGGGCCAAAGATATGAATAGACACTTCTCAAAAGAAGACACACGAGCAGCCAACAGATACATGAAAAAATGCTCAGCCTCACTAGTCATTGCACAAGAAGTGCAAATTAAGACCACACTGAGACACCACCTAACTCCAGTCAGGATGGCCGTCATCAATAACTCAAAAAACAACAGATGCTGGAGAGGATGTGGCGAAAAGGGAACACTTCTACACTGTTGGTGAGAGTGTACACTAGTACAGCTTCTGTGGCCAACAGTGTGGTGATTCCTTAAAGATCTAAAAAGCGATCTTCCATGCGACCCCTCAATCCCACTACTAGAAATAAACCTGAAGCAACTCAAATCACTCTATGAAAAAGATACCCGGCACATGTATGTGTATCACAGCATGGTTCACAGTAGCAAGAACAAGGAACCAACCGTGCTGCCCACGGAAAGAGGACTGGATTAAAAAAAAAGGTGGTACATATACATGATGGAATATTACGCGGCCAAAAGAAGGACAAAATCATGAACTTCACAGCAACCTGGATGGACTTAGAGTCTATAATACTGAGCGATCTATCACAGAAACAATGAACCGAGTATCACATGTTCTCATTCATAAGCAGACCTTGAACAATTATTGGAATACTCTAAGAAAAAGATCCGCAGTAGCAGGAAACTGCCAGGGGGTGGGGCACACTTCATCAACAAGCGCACCTACATACTGAACATTTGTGTACCTAACCCTGAACTGTACACCACATTTTTAAAAGAAAAAAATTAAAAGAAAAAAAAAAAGAATGTCCTCTTCTGGAAGCCTTAGAGATCCTCGAAGGATGTGCTTGTGTTTTTTCTGTTATCCCAAAACCCAAAGACGTTGTCTCCAACGCCCTCTCTGAAATTTATTTTCAGGCCATGTGCGGCTGCTCATGCCTATAATCCCAGCACTTTGGGAGGCTGAGGTGGGAGGACTGCCTGAGCCCGGGGGCTTAAGGCCAGCCTGGGCAACTTGGTGAGACCTCATCTCTAAAATGAATAAAAAAATTAGCCGGGGTGGTGGTGTGAGCCTGTAGTTCCGGCTACTTGGAAGGCTGAGGCAGGACGGCCTGAGCCCAGCAGTCAAGGCCGTGGTGACCATGAGTGTGCCACTGCCCTCCAGCCTGAGTGACAGAGTGAGACTCCAACTCCAAAAAAAATTATGTTCAGGGACCACCCAACATGTGCACTGAGATCAAATTTCCCTGCCACGAGGCAACCCTGAGCATCAGGCTGAAAAGCGAGCCAAGCCCTTAGCTGGCCAAAGCCACCCCAGATCTGTGTCCAATGCCAGGGAGGGTCAGGAGGGGACCGGGGGCTGTCTTCAAAACCAGGAATTCGAATCCTAAAACTGCTCGGAGTGGTTTATGTCCCTTTCCTCAGCTGAGAAAGCCCGACTCCCTCTCTGGGAAGCAAAGTCATTGATTAATGTTTATAAAGAACCAATTGGCTAGGACGCTTAGCCGTGTCTCAGCAGGTCAGCGTCTGACATCTTCCTGCCGGGCTCTGAGCTCCCCGAGGCAAGACCTTGACGTTCACCTCCAGCACGGCCCTCGCCCACAGAAGGCATTCGGGGAAACAGTAATATCCAACTCTTGCATGGTACTTACTATGTGTCAAACTCTGTTCTCGGCATTTCACATACATTAACTCAGGTAATCCCCCTAGCAATTCTGTTACTACTCTACAGAGAAGGAAACTGAGGCACAGAGAGGTTAAGCAACTTTCCCAAGGCCACAGAGATCACAACAAGCGGAGTCTGGATTCAGCACCAAGCAGCTTAACTCTAAAATCTACTTAGACACGGTGCCAATGGCTCCCAAACTTGTCCGCATATTAGAGCTTTAAAAATACATCCCGGGGATTGGGGTTTAATTGGCCTTTGTGTGGCTGGGCTTTGGCATTGTTGAAAGGCCTCCTGGTCATTCTCACGTGCAGACAAGGGTTGAGAACGAGCGCGCCTTACACCACCTGCCTCATTCCCCAGCAAATGTTTGCGGGATGTAATGTGTTTGCTCTGTCTGGAACTGCTTTCAGGAACATAAACAAACAAGCCCCAGGGGGAACAAAACAGCAAGGGATCTTAGAGTGCAGCCGAGAACGTGTGGGCACACGGGTCTTGGTCAGATATTCCTGGATTCAGATTCCGAATCAGCAGAGTCTGGTCAATTTCCTTCCCTCCTGGGCACACAGGTAGATGCCACTGCCAGGTTCCCTTTAAGTTGGCTGTGACCACATGACAGAATTCTGATGGATCGAGATGCGGTTTGCCTCTCCCCCCTAGCCCCAGGCACGGAGCGGTCCTCCTGTCTCCTACAGCCCCAGCCACGGAGTGGTCCTCCCCTCTCCGCCAGCCCTGGCCACGGAGCAGTCTTCCTCTCTCTTCTGTGCACACAGCCCAGCCGAGGATGCAGTGGTGTCTGGGGACACAGAGCCAGAAGAGGGAAGGGGCCTGGCTCCTCCCTCATGGCCTGAAGAGCACTGCTGGACACTTGAGAGCACCGACTGGACTTCCTGTCAATGAGAAACAAGCGTATCTTTGTCTTAAGCGGCTGAGGTTTGGGGATTTGGGCGTCACGGCTGACATTACTGGCTCGTGTCCCTCAGCGAGTCCATTGTGTGACCTGGAGGAGCTCCCTGATCCCAAGCCTTGGTTCGTCTTCTGCAGAATGAGGACCATGGTGGAAAGGCCAACAGGACATGGCGGTCTCACCCCTCACCCTCCTCCCCAGCCTCCCGGAGAGGCATGACCCAGGTTCTGCCAACGGGGGCTCCAGCAGGAGGCAGGCGGGCGGGCAGGCGAGTGAGGGTAGGGGCCCACCCTCTGGCTGCTTCCATCTGGGGCCGCCCCCTCTTCTGCCGCAGGTTCTGGGGGTCATTCTCCCCTCTGTCTCTCGGGCCCTCAGTGGGGCTCGATGTGGCTTCAGTCTCTTGGGACATGCGGCGGGCAAGGGGGAGGGGCGTCCTAGTCCCGCTCCCGCAAGAGCCACCAAGCAGAGACACAGCCACCGGCTCACGAGACAGGCCAGAGTCAAGTCGACGTGGTGAGACAGCCCGAGGTGCCTGTGGGTCTGCGTCGTGCCTGCTTCACACCTGCCCATCAGCGGGAGCAGCCACATACCTGGGCCCTGGCTGACACTGCATGTGAACGTCACACTGCTGAGTGCCGAGCAGAGCAGCTGTCGCGTAGCAAATGTCCAATAAATGCTGAACTTTTATTTTATATCTGTTTATACTCCTAAAATGACCAGTATTGCTAAAACAAAGACAAAGTGAAATTACCTAGGATAAAGGACATCTTTAAGTATTACTCGTGTAACCTCCTCTCTGGGCTTCAGTTTCCTCAACTGCAAAGTGACTGCATGAGGGCATCCAAAAAACCCAGTAATTATTTATTTAAAAATGTGAATTTGGCTGGGCTCGGTGGCTCAGCCTGTCATCCCAGCACTTAAGGAGGCCGGGGTGAGTGGATTGCCTGAGCCCACAGTTCAAGACCAACCTGGGCAACTTGGTGAGACCTCGTCTCTACAATAAAGCAAAAATTAGCCAGGCATGGCAGCACGCACCTGTAGTTCCGGCTACTTGGAAGGCTGAGGTGGAAGGATTGCCGGAGCCCAGCTGGTCAATGCTGGGGTGGCCATAAGCGTGCCACTGCACTCTAGCCTGGGTGACAGAGTGAGACTCTAACTTAAAAAAAATGTGAATTTATTCTTACATTTATTCTTAAGCTTCAGTCACCTCCAAAGTACTCTCCATTTGATGCAATACATCTATTGAGTTACTTTTTTCATGCTCAAAACAGTTTTGAGTTAGTCAATTTTGATGCCTTTTAGTGCTTCTGCCGTTTTTTGTTTCATGTCTTTCAGATCGGCAGAACGCTTTCCCTGGAGGACTTTTTTCTCTTTTTTTGGGAGTTGGAGTCTCACTCTGTTGCCTAGGCTGGAGTGCAGTGGTGGCATGCTCACGGTCACCCCAGCCTTGACCTGCTGGGCTCTGGCAATCCTTCCACCTCAGTCTTCCAAGTAGCTGGAACTACAGGTGCACGCTACGATGCCTGGATGATTTTTTCTCGTAGAGACAAGGTCTCGCCAAGTTGCCTGGGCTGGTCTCGAACCTGCGGGCTCAAGCAGTCCACTCACCTTGGCCTCCCAAAGTACCGGGATTACAGGCTGAGTCGCGAGCCTGGCCTCGGAGGACTTTTTTCATCTAGGGAAACAAAAAGTTGCTCGGGGTGAGATGGGGGAATAGGGAGGGTGGGGCATGGGAGGCACGTCATTTGGGGTCAAAAATTGCTGAACACATGGTATGGTGTGGGCAAGTGCACGCGTAAATCCCCGTCGTGAAATGGGCAAACAGGTTGAATCTCAAAAAAAAAAAAATTCGCTGAAGTCCCACAGCTTCTCACAGTGCTGGTTGGTCCACTGATGCCCGTGGGTTCCTAGATCACACCTGGCGGGGGGAGGGTGAGGAAGCCTTACTACATAAGAGGCCCACTCTCCAAAAGACAATTTATTTTCTTGGGTTCCCCCCCCCATAGAGGACTGCATGACCACCAAGCTTCATTTGTTCCTTCCTTCCTTCACTAGTTAGTCACTGATTCCCAACTCTGGGCAAGGGAGGCTGGGCCTGTCTCAAAGGCACATCTTAAGCGGAAGAGCCGGCAGAGCTCCCAGACTGCGGGGGTGAGGGAGACAGGAGACAAGAGAGAGGGTAGAAGAGGGGAGAGACAGGAGGGAGGAGGAGAGATGGGAGGGGATGTGGGCAAGGAGAGACAAGGGGGAGAGGAGGGGGGAGGGATGGGAGAGGAGAGAGGGGAGGGGAGAGGACAGAGGTGAGGGAACGGAGACAGGAGGGGAGATGGTGGGGGGGGGATGGAGGCGCCGGTGAAGAGGCCGAGCAAAATTCTCCCAGCTCCCAGCTCCTTCGCTTCCACCTTCTGGCCACATTCCCTCTGCCCTAGTTAGTGCCGGGGTCTCCCTCATTTAGACCGCGTGAGTTGCCCTTAGAGGACACCCTGCAAAGAGAATGAGGCTTGGGAATCAAGCCGTGTGACACTGACCGTGTGTTTTGATCTCTCTGAAGCTGTCTCCTCATCTGGAAAACAAGGCTTGTAACCACCGCCCGGGGCTGTGCGAGCACAGAGAATACACTAGAGCAGGGGCACACGGCCAGGAGCATCTTGTAAGGCGCCCTCCTCTCCCCCCTCTCTCCCAAGACCCATGTGCGATGTGTGACCTGTCATTTTCCCCCGACTGCTCAAGATGGATGGGTATATAGTGACATCAAAACCTCTTTTAAAGTAATTTATCTTTTAAAATAAATGTCGCTGGGCGCGGTGGCTCACACCTGTCATCCCAGCCCTTTGGGAGGCAGAAGCAAGAGGACTGCTCTGAGCCCAGGGGTTTGAGACCAGCCTGGGCAACTTGGTGAGACCTCGTCTCCACAATAAATAAAAAAATTAGCTGGGCATGGTGGTGCGCGCCTGTGGTTTCAGTTACTTGGAAGGCTGAGGCCGAGGGATCACTTGAGTCCAGCAGGTCGAGGCTGCAGTGGCCATGAGCGTGCCACTACACTCCAGCCTGGGTGACAGAGTGAGACTCTGACTCAAAAAAAACCAAATAAAATACAGTAAGATAAAATGTCTTTTAAAGATTCTTCTAAAAGTAAAAAATATTCCTCTAAGGGCCAGGCGCAGGGCTGATGTGTATCATCCAGCACTTTGGGAGGTGGATATGAGAGGACTGCCTGAGCCCAGAGGTTCAAGACCAGTCTGGGCAACTTGGTGAGACCTCGTCTCTACAATATCAAAAAATTAGCTAGGCATGGCAGCATGCACCTGTGGTTCCAGCTACTTGGAAGGGTGAGGCAGAAGGACTGTCTGAGACCAGCAGGTCAAGGCTGCTGTAACCCTGAGTATTGGCACCGCACTCCAGCCTGGGCTACAGAGTGAGACTCCAACTCAAAAAAAAAATATATTCCTCCAGATAGAACAGATTTAGCAAGTATTTATCTAGTTATAAGATGCACATGCCTCAAGTCCACCTCAGGGATAAGAGAACTAATGATAGTAATTAATACTCAAGAGTGGGGGAAGGGACACATTTGAATATTATATACTCCGCGTAGCTCA
This sequence comes from Cephalopachus bancanus, assembly GCA_027257055.1. Classification (NCBI taxonomy): domain Eukaryota; kingdom Metazoa; phylum Chordata; class Mammalia; order Primates; family Tarsiidae; genus Cephalopachus; species Cephalopachus bancanus. The sequence goes on along the minus strand of JAPVLO010000166.1, from coordinate 5,587,228 downwards.
GTTATTAGTTGCAGACAGACACAAGGTTTGCTATCAAAAGTACCAGGATCACAGGAATATCATTTTCCAGTAATGGGGGCTGACACAGGCCTCCCCTCCGCTACCCCAAGAAGTATTTTTTGCAAGCCTTGGGCACACTTCTTGGAGAAAGACAATAGTGTTTAAAGCAAAATCCAAAGAGTAAGTATTTTAATTGTCTTTAAGAATATTCTTATTTTCATATTATTTTAAATAGTTACACTAACAAGGTACATTTCCACGAAAATACTTGTACAGTATCTGTTCATATTCACATCCATAATTAGGAAACTTAGCAATGACAGTCAACATATGCATGCATGTTCCTTTACTTCAGGGGGATAAATTCAATGTCTAAAAGAAGTCAGGAAGACTCCACCTAAGACCTGAACTAGACACCTCTACCAAACTTCTCAATGAAAAAGCAAGTAGGCCTGTGTAGCCAGCAGGCTGTATGAACAGCACAAGACAAATCCAACTCGAAACGGAAAGTTGCCATTCCACAAACACAAAATACAGCGAAGCAGCAACGTACACATTGTGTAAAGGGAGCCAGGGTATCAGAGCTGTAACTGAGCCAGCTGACCCCACGTTTACCACCTTTTGAAACACAGCAGGTGGCACTCTGGTGCTGACTGTGAAGTCACATGCCTGAAACCGCGGTGCCAAGCACTGCTGGAGGGGGTAGAAATCCGCCTCTACCGACTACCTACAAAAACTGCTGGCATTGCAAAATATAAGTTGTTGAGACCAATTTCTCATCCCAAAAGCAGCCTGTTGTGGTAGTGTGTTGGAATGCTTTTTCTCTCTCTGATCTGCACTGTGATGAAAGGAAAATATTTCTGAATAAAACTGGCAGACTTGCCACTGTGCCTATCACTTTTTTTTAAAATTCATAGCCCAGGTTGGAGTGCAGTGGCATGCTCACAGCCACTGCAGCCTCAACCTGCTGGGCTCAGGTGATCCTTCTGCCTCAGCCTTCCAAGTAGCTGGAACCACAGGCGTGTGCCACCACATCCGGTTAATTTTATTTATTGTAGAGACGAGGTCTCACCAAGTTGCCCAGGCTGGTCTCAAACCCCTGAACTCAGGCAATCCTCCCGCATCCAACTCCGAAATTGCTGGGATTACAGGTGTGAGCCACCACGTCCAGAGCTATCTACCTCCTGCCCCAGGTCACTTTTCAGTGCCTAGCATGATCCCAAGAATGTTGAGATAAAAATAAGTTGGCATTAAAGCACTTCTATTCTTACGTGAAAAGAATGACTATGTCTTCCAGTAAACAAAAATAAGATTTCCTGGTCATGAAAAAGAAGAAATCTTTTTTCTTCATTATCTATAACTTATACAAATAGTTTCCTTGGTAACCTGAGACTCAAAAGTATATTCTTCTGTTTGATATGAATTGGCATGTTGCACAGTCCTTATTTTCAAGGGACTTCAAAAACTTGAAATTCTAAGGACTTAGCAGGTCAAGAGGAAGGGAAAGGGGGTGGGGAAGAGGGTGAACATGGAAGGCCAGCACTCCCCAACCCACGCAGGTGCGGGGACAGTGACTTCTCCTATGCCAAGTCACAGATTTAAAGTAACGTTAAGACAATTCATAGTTAATCCTGAAACCAGTTGGTGCCGTTGCAGATTCTGCATTTAAAGCCACCACTTTATTTATTTTGAGTCGGAGTCTTACTCTGTGGCCCAGGCCAGTGTGCAGTGGCACAATTATGGCTCAGTACAGCCTTGACCTCCTGGGCTCAGATGAACCTTCCGCCTCAGCCTTCTGAGTAGTGTGGTGGTGGAAACCATCATGCCCGGCTAATTTTTTTATTTTTTGTAGAGATGAGGTCTCTTTTCGTTGCCCAGGCTAGTCTTGAACTACTGGCTTCAAGCAATCCTTCCACCTCGGACTCCCAAAGTGCTGGGATTCGGGGCATGAGCCATCGTAATCGCGAAGGTCACTGCTATAAAATTCAGCTCTGCCTGCTGTTACCCTGCTCTGGTGACGGTACACACGGCGCCTTTGGACAAGCTGCCCTCACAGGGTTCCCCAACCCCCTGGCTGTGGACTAGTACCCACCTGTACAGGAACCAGGCAGCACAGCAGGTGAGCGGCAGGCAAGTGGAGTTCTGTCTATTGTCAGATCAGCTGCAGCATTAGATTCTCATAAGAGCGTGAACATATGCATCTAGTCATAGGTTGCATACTCCATATGAGAATCTAATGTCTGTTAATGCCCCTAGCCCTGTCCACGGAACAATCGTCCTCCACAAAATGGGACCCTGATGCCAAAGGGTTGGGGACTGTTGGCCTATGGGAATAGACACAATTATGTGGACTTTTTTGAAAATGAACAAAGGCTTACTAGACCTACAGAGCAGTTTTTACTGGGGATAGCTAAGAACGAAATCCCTACAAGCCAAGAATATTTTAATAGCATTGAAAAGTGACCTGGGGTGGGAGGTAGGGAACATGTTTTCATTATTTTGGCATTTTAGGCACACTGCTATTTGGAGAGTTGGTTTCTTTTCCCCCTCGTAAAGTGAATTTTGCATTATCAAAATATCGATGTCAAACATATGTGCACAAGTGAAAATCCAAATTGTACTCAAACTTCATTAAAGTGAAAGTCTATTGCTATGATGCCTAGAAGCAGCATCTATCCTAAAAGGCTATGCTCAGTGGAGAGTCTACTTCAAATAACAGCAATCTGGGGAGAGCCAGGAAGGGGAGACTGAGGGTCTCAAATCAATCGCGCATGAGAGAGACACTGCCATGGCCTTGGCTTTCGACGTGTGACGTAAGGGGGTCTTCACATGACAATTACGCTGTGGGGGTTTTGAAACTCACCAGATCTTGAGTTTAGTTATGGACTAGTTATAGAGTTAGCTTATGGACTTTGGGAGACTTTGGGAGATAACTTAAGAACTCAGTGTAGTCAACAATGCAATCTACTCATCAGAAGTATCACTGAGCCACAAGTAGCACATTTAAACTCACCTGCGCAGGCACTGGGGCAGCTCAGAAAGGTGTCACTCTGAGATCCAGGAGCTAAAGTGGCCCTTAGCTGCTCTGTGTTTTTTGTGACCAGCGGGCTCTCACTCAAGGAGGCGTCACAGGGTCTGGGACGAACCCAGAAAGCACGGTATCACACACGCACGCATCCAAAAATCCCCATTGGGCTTTGTCCTAAGAAGCCCCTTTGTTTACCAAGTGGGACACTGAGGCTGAGAGAGATTAGATGTGTGGGTCGAGTTGTCCTCATGGCAAGCTGCTGATCTCCCAAACCAGGGATTCTGCCCAACCCTCTTTCTACTGTCACTGAAACATAAGCATTTGGAAAGATACTCTTAAAAAAGAAATTATTAGGCATACTTAATGATGTAGAAGCATTCAAATACAGATAGGTCCTCTTTGGGCTTTCCAAGTAAAGAGCACTTAGCTGAACTGATGACGAATCTTTCTGAGACGCAAGGCTTCTGTTCCCAAATGATGACTCTGTCCACAGAGGTGCAGAAGGACAAAACAGAGAAAGAACCATGGAGATTACATGACCAAGATACATGTTTAAACGGGAGTTATAAACTTGATTTGTTTGCAACTCAGAGTGCAAAGAGGCAAATGATTTCTCTCTGTATCTGACTGAAGTATAACTACGGAAAGTATATTGAAAAGTTAAAGAGATTTTAAATGTTTGTCTGATCAAGTGTTCTTCAGTTTGACTAACTTAACAGGTAACACACAAAGCACGTTTCCTCAAGGGCAGATGGAGGGCACTGGAGTTGATGAGCACTGGGGTAAGGCCACGTGGCAGCGGTGAGCAGGGTGGGCCTTCAGTCATCAACAGGGCCCCTACCCGAGAGTGGGCCGTCAGGGCCACGCTCCACGCAGACCTCACTTAACAGAGACGGAGGAACAAATGATTTCACGGTGATTAAATGGGCAGTGACAGCCTTTGAAGTTTTTCAACAGTAAAAAGGAAATAATGTAACTCAATGCCAAATAACACCATTTTAATAAATTCTAAGCATTCTAAATTTGGGCTTGCATTGCTTTCCTGCTTACAACATAGAGAGAATGAAACTGATCTAACTTCATTTTCTGAGATCCAAATTTACCTTGATGAAATACCCCCCATTTCAGAAAATAAGAAATCATCTCATGCCATTTCAAATAGTGGATAAATACAAAGTTCCACATGCTCTTTCTTCTAGATTAAAGTCAGGGACTGAGAGGAACTTCCCTTTCCTCCTAGCTATTGATTTATTTGATAGTAACCAAAACCAATTTGAGAAGTGCCCCCAAGTATCTTGGGGTAAGTCATGGTATTGCATCTATGAATACGCACTAAGAAAAGCAAAATATTCATGGAAGCATACAACAACCTTACCTTTAAATAAAAATACTTTATTCATTCCTGACAGGTTATCAAAATGTACACTGTCAACCAAGTAAAAACGGACATCGAAATAGCTGACCAGGGCATATTTGGAGGACTTTTGTTTAATTTTAACAGTAAAACCCACTTCTGATCTCCCTTCCACACATTCTCAACGACCTTGCATAACTATGCCTGCTTGACACGGAACAGTGAGCAGTCACATGGGCCCCATTCATTAGAGAATGCACATTCTCACTTACACTTTAAATAAAGGAAGGTGTTACGTTTAGGTGACCTTCCTTTGCCAAGAGCTTTCAGCCTCTTCATATTTTGTGTATCTTTCACATAAAGTGTATAGACATGACTCGTATTAATCTAAACACATACACACACAGGATAAAGTGCAACACAACAGAACACGTCTGCGACATTCACTTTCTCAAACCCCCACAGAAGGATTTTCAGAGTAAATGGAAATGATGTTGTTCTCAAGTTCATGAACACTAAATCCAACAGAGAAGGGTATTTTTTCCACACTGAGATTTATGCTGAAAATCCTATTTGCTTTGCTTCCCCTGTAGCTTCTGTCTTTCATTCTCAATGAAAGTTTGAAGCTATGATTCTTTTTAAACCTTGAGAAAAATAAACTCCACAGAGCTACACAGATAGTGTTAGAAGGAGGTTTCCAATGATATCTTGCCTGTAACAAGGAGAATTAATCTTAATAAAAGTAAGCCTTCGCTAACTTGGCAGCAAATGTTTTAAGGACCTCTGACACCCCAGCTACCAAACACTTCTACAGGCAAGTACCCAAACTAGCCCTGCAATGCCAGGAGTTTTTGGTTGCTTGTTGTTTCGACATTAAATTATTTAACTAAAAGATGCTGTTGTTCCTGAGATGAGCACGATACAGCTGAATGAGCTTCCTCTGCAGCTGCCAGCGGGATGCGACGCTTCTTAGCGCCACGCTCGCCACGCTCGCCACCTCACCAGGAGACGTGTCTGCACATCAGTCTTCCCCGTGGCGCCACTTCTGCGATTCGTCCTGCCGAACATCCGGTCTGATCTGGTTTCTCATGCCACCCAGCACATTTGATGTCGCTTCCGTGGCAACAATCAGAGGCTTCACCACCGCCGGAGGGATCTGGCGCAGAACCTCGCCCACAGCGCCGGTCACCCCTCTGCTCTCATGTTCTCGAGCCGCTGTCTCGTAAATGGTCTGGGCTGTGTCTGTGATTCCCTGCACAGAGGGGTGGGTGGGGAGAGGAGAGAAGTAAATTACTGGTCAGGAAACTCTCTGAATTATCCCACAATACACACTTCTGGGACAGTTAATCAGCATTTTAAAACTTGTGCTTTTGAAATAACAGAGGGTATTTTTAGGACAAAATTCTAATTATAAGGGGAAGAGGCAATTATGATTATTTAGTATTCTGTTGTGACATTTTGTGTGGAAAATGTAGTGAAACTACAATTTTACATAGAGAAGCTTACAGAAATACTGAATGATTCAAGAGTAGCTTTTCTGGTATTATTAGTCACTCCAGTTAAATCAAACTTGGCAAACAAAGCTTCTTGAGTTCACTAAAGAAATATGGCAATAGCTCCCTTTGATTCAACAAAAGAAAACTTAATTCTACTAAGCGCTAGGAAATTATTTAATTTGTTTTACATGACTAGCTATGTATTAGAAAAACAACTGTGGGACATTCAATTAAGATAAAAAGCCAAAGAAAACATTTTATGGGATTAAACAGAATGAGAAGAAAAAGCAGAACAAGTTTAACGATTAGACACAAAACCTCAGCAGCATCCGCCATCCTCGTTCTTACAGCTAATCAACATCAACATAATCATGGCCACTCAGCTTTGAAGTTGAGTACATACACGTCGAGGTCAGGCCAACACGGTCAAACTTCACACGGTTTGTGTCTCTACATTGTCTAGCTCAGAAATCCCTGGGGGACACAAAGCAGTGTTCCACTCTGAGAGTTTCAGTAACGGGAGCAGCGCAAAGGAATGCTGGGTCCTCCAGGGAAATCAAGAACCCTGTCCTAACCCAGAATCCAGCCACCATTCGGCCAAGTTAACCGGAGCATCATTTCCACCCAGGGCAGCAGGTAAAATCACGTGATGCCGGAGGACAAAAAAAAGTACAGAAAAATGGGAGCAAAGAGAAGTGCTTTAAAAATACCGTCTAAGCCGGGCTCGGTGGCTCAGCCTGTAATCCTGCGCCTTTGGGAGGCTGAGGTGAGTGGATTGCCTGAGCCCGCGGGTTCGAGACCCGCCTGGGCAGCGAGACCTCATCTCTACAATAAATCAAAAAATCAGCCGGGCATGGTAGTACATGCCTGTAATTCTGGCTACTTGGAAGGCTGAGGCGGAAAGATCGCCGGAGCCCAGCAGGTCGAGGCTGCGGTGGCCGGAAGCGGCCACTGCACTCCAGTCTGGGCGACAGAGTGAGACTCCAACTCAAAAAAAAATAAAAAAAAAAAAAGTAAAATAAAAATATACCGTCTAGATGACGAGAAACTGTGAGTGCAGCGACGGAAATGTTTGCTACTGACTTATTCACGCAGTTCCTGCATGCTGCCCTGTGCCCCGCCCCCCGCCAGCTCTCCTGCCCCCAAAACTGGTGTGAGCTGCTTGCGGCATAACGGCGAATGCCACAGAAACCAATTCAGATCTCAGCACCATCACTTGGCTGTGCAGCCTCACACAGGTCATTTGAATGGGGAATTAAATACTGCCCTCCTCCTGTGCTGACTGTTAAAATTAAACGAAGCATTCCTCTCAAGAGCTTGGCGCAGCTTGGAAGCTAGGAAGTGTCCAATGCATAATGCCTGGATAACTACTACTACTCTCACAAGTACTGGCTACCAACAAACAGAATTATGTAAAGCAGGGGTCAGCAGACTTTTCTTGTACAGGGCCAGAGAGCAGGTCTCTGTGGGCCACAGTCTCTGACATAGATTCTTATTTGTTTTTGAGTTTTTCTTTGATAGTCCTCAAAAACGGCAAAAACCATTATCAGCAAAAAAGGCCCACATAAAGGCAAGCACAGCCAGGTCTGCCCCGCAGCCCAGTTCGCCGACCCCGACTGCAAGGACAAGCCTGTCTGTGATGCACAAAGACGTTTCCTCTTCATCTCTGACTGACTAACCGCTAAGCTGAAAAAGAAACACCAACTCATTTAGGAAGGTGACTCTCAAAAAATGTAATAGAGAATTCAGAGCCAGTCTAGTCAAGCATGCCCTGCCACCTCCATCCACGCTAACTGTCCTCACCACCCCTCCCCTCATTCTTCCTGTTGACAGTGTTAGAAAAAGAAATTGCACTTTGGACCCAGTCCTGGTTCCACTACCTGCTCGCTGTGGTCCACTGGGGAGGTCGCTGTTCTTGTTGTGTCTGTTTTCTCAACTGTAATTTAGGAATATCATCTATCTTTCCTACTTACTACACATTTGGCACAAAGTAAGCACACGCATTTTTTAAATGAATATAGTCAACCTTAGGCAAGGACTGTGCAAACTGCTACATATCAAAGTGCTAATATACCCTGCTGTCGATTGCCCTTGCTATGCCTTAAATCCCAGCATCAGTGTCACAAACTGCACTTCTGACATGTATGCTGATAATGGTCCAACCCTGACATCTGTGGGAACAAGTCGGACTGGTAATTATCTCTATTCTCCCCACTAAATCTCTTTGGTAATAAGGTGACCATTATCTCAGCAGAAACCCAACAAGCCAGAAGGGACTGGAACCCTATCCTCAATCTCCTCAAACAGAGTATCCAGCCTGCCAAGGATTTTGTGAACCGTAAAACTAAGTTTCATAAATGAAGGAGAAATAAGTCTTTCTCAGACAAGAAAGTGCTGAGGGAAATTGTCACCACTAGACTGTCTCTATAATAAATACTCAAAGGAGTTGTAAATATTGAAACAAAAGGTTGAAATACACCAGTAGAAAAATACTGGAAATCATAAAGCTCAAAAGGTTTCTAGAACACCAACACATTACATAAAAAATAAATAAACAGCATAATCAGTTAGCAACCAGCATGATGAATGGAATAGTACTTTATATATCATTACTAACCCTGAATGTAAATAGTCTCAATGTCTCCACTTAAAAGATACAGACTGGCAGAATGGATAAAAAAAAACACCACCAAAATCCAAGTATTTCCTGCCTTCAAGAGACCCACTTAACACACAAGGACTCCTACAGACTCAAGGTAAAGGGGTGGGGAAAAACATTCCATGCAAATAGAAACCAAAAATGAGCAGGAGTAGCCATTCTCATATTAGATTAAAAAAAATTTAACAACAGCAAAAAAAGACAAAGACAGTTATTATAGAATATAAAGGGATCAATCCAACAAAAAAGATAACAATTTTAAATATATATGCACCTAACATCAGAGCTCCTAACATTATACAATAAATCCTAAGATCTAAGAAAAGACAGACAGCAATACGATAACAGTGGGAGACTTCAACATGCCACTGATAATAGACAGATCATTGGGGCAGAAAGTCAACAAAGAAACACTGGAGTTAAACTGACCCTAGAGCAAATGGATCTAATAGACATCTACGGAACATTCTACCCCAGTACTACAGACCATATATTTTTCTCATCAGCACATGGAACATTCTTCAAGGCAGACAATATGACAGGCCACAAATCAAATCTCAACAAATTTTTTAAAAAATCCTATCAAGTAGCTTCTCGAACCACAGTAGAATAAAACTAGAAATTAATTCCAAGGAGAACTTACTAAAACAAACAAAAATATGGAAACCAAACAATCTGCTCCTGAATGTTCCTTGGGTCAACAATGGAACCAAGATGGAAATTTTAAAATTCCTTGAAATGAATGACAACAATGAAATAAGTTATCAAAATCTCTGGGACGCAGCCAAAGTTGTGCTCAAAGGAAAATTTATAACACTTAGGCCTACATTAATAAGACTAAAAGATCACATATAGACAACTTTTTGTCACACCTCAAGGAATAAGAAAAACAAGAACAAACCAAACCCAAGCTAGCAGAAGAAAATAAATAACAAAGATCAGAGAAAAATTAAATGAAATTGAAAACAAAACAAAAAATACAATGAAACAAAAAGTTGGTTCTTTGAAAACATTAAAAAAAAAAAAAGTTTTAAAAGAGATAGCTGGCCGGGCGCAGCGGCTCATGCCTATGATCTCAGCATTTTGGGAGGCCAAGGTAAGAAGACTGCCTGAGCCCATGGGTTCGAGACCAGCCTGGGCAACTTAGCGAGACCTCATCTCTACAATAAATAAAAAAATTAGGCAGGCCTGGTGGTGTGTGCTTGTAGTTCTAGTTACTTGGAAGGCTGAGGCAGAAGAATCACCCTCAGCGTGGGTGACAGAGTGAGTCTCCAACTCAAAAAAAGACAAAAAGATAGACACTAGCTAGATGAATTTGGAAATGAAGACAGAAGACTCAAATTATCTCAATCAGAAATAAAAATGGAGACATTATAACTGATATGACAAAAATACAAAAGATCATATGAGATTGTTACGAACTCCTCTATATAAACAAACGAGACAATTTAGAGGAAACAGACAAATTATTGGAAACATTCAACCCCTCCACCTTGAGTGAGAAAAAAAGTAGAAACTCTGAGCAGAACAAACACAAATAGAGAGGCTGAAACAGTAACTAAAAGTCTCCCAATTAAAAAAAAGTCCGGGATCCAATGGACTCACAGCTGAATTCTACCAGACTTTCAAAGAAGAACTAGCACCGATTTTACCGAAGCCACTCCTTAGAAGGAAGAGGATGGAATGTTCCCTAACTCATTCTGTGAAGCCAGTTTCGCCCTTATGCCCAAACCAGGAGAAGACACGAGCAAAGAAAACTACCCACCAACATCCCTGCTGGACACCGATGCAGAAACCTCAACAAAATTAGCACATCAAATTCAACAGCACATAAAAAATAGGCCACCACAATCAAGTGGGCTTTATTCCAGGGATGTAAGCCTGGTTCAACATACACACGTCAACAAATATGATCCACCACATAAACAGTATTAAAAACAAAAAGCGTGTGATCATTTCAACATGCAGAAAAAACATGATAAAATCCAGCATCTCTTCATGATAAAAGCCCTCAGCAAAATAGGCATAAAGGAACATTCTTCAAAATAATAAGAGCCATATACAACAAACCCACAGTCCGTGTCATCTTGAAAGGAGAAAAGTCGGACACTTTCTTCCTCAGAACTGGTACAAGGAAACAATGCTCACTTTGACCACTTCTACCGAACATTGTACTGGAAGTCCCAGCCAGGGCAATCAGACAAGAAATACAGGTATCCAAATTGGAAAAGAAGAAATTGAACTATGTCTGTATGCTGACAATGTGACCGTATGTCTAGAGAATTCTAAAGACTCCTCCAGAAGACTCTAGGACTTGATAAAACGAATTCGGTCAAGTTTCAGAATACAAAATCAACACACACAACTCAGTAGCACTGCTATACACCATAGCAACCAACCTGAGAATCAAATCATAAACTCAATTACATTGACAATAGCCATCAAAAAGCTAAAATATCTAGAAATATATATATATATTTTTTGGAGTTGGAGTCTCACTCTGTCACCCAGGCTGGAGGGCAGTGGCACGCTCCCGGCCACCGCAGCCTCGACCTGCTGGGCTCCGGTGATCCTTCCACTTCAGCCTTCCAAGTAGCTGGAACTACAGGCAGGCGCTACCACGCCCGGCTAGTTTTTGATTTATTGTAAAGACAAGGTCTTGCCAGGTTGCCTGGGTGGGTCTCGAACCTGCGGGCTCAGACAATCCACTCACCTCAGCCTCCCAAAGTGCTGGGATTACAGGCTGAGCCACTGAGCCCAGCTTAGAACTATGTTTAACCAAGGAGGTAAAAGATCTCTATAGGGAGAACTCTGAAACTCGGATAAAAGAAATTGCAGAAGACACAAACGGAAAAACATCTCATACTCATGGATTGGAAGAATTAAAATTGTTAAAAAATGACCATGTTACCCAAAGTCATCTATTGATTCAATGTATATTCTTATTAAACTACCAATATCAATTTTCACAGAAGTAGAAAAAAGATCCTAAAATTCGCTTGGAACCAAATAAGAGCCAGAATGGCAAAATCAATCCTAAGCAAAAATAAAGCTAAAGGCATCACATTTCCTGACTTCAAATTATGCTACAAGACTGTAGTAAGCAAAATAGCACGGTACTGGTACAGAAGCAGACACACAGACCAGTGAAACCAAATAGAGAATCCAGAAATAAACTCAAATACTTAGAACCAACTGATCTTTGACAAAGCAGATAAAAACATACACCAGGGAAAGGACACCACCCTAGTCCACAAATGGTGTTGGGAACACTGGACAGCTACACGCAGAAAAAGAAAACTTGATCCCTATCTTGCCCCATATGTAAAAATTAACTCAAGATGAATTAAATGTCAGGCCCAAAACTACAAAACTCCTAGAAGAAAACCTAGGAAAATCTCTTCTGGGCATTGGCCTAGGCAAAGAACGTAGGGTTAAAACTCCAAAAGCAAATGCAACAAAAACAAAAATAAGAGGGACTTAAACTAAAGACCTCTGACAGCAAAAGAAAACATCAACAGAGCAAACAGGCAACCTATGGAATGGGAGAAGATATTCACGAACTAGATATCTGACAAAGGACTAATATCCAGAATCTACAAAGCACTCAAACCAATCAGCAAGAAAAAAGCAAATGACCCCATTAAAAATGGGCAAATGGGACATGAACAGACACCTCTCAAAGGAAAACACACAAACAGCCAACAAACATATGATGATGATTTGCTAATCATCAAGGAAATGCAAATTAAAACCACAGTGAGATAACATTTTGCACCAGTCAGAATGGCCATTATTACAAAATCAAAAAACAATAGATGCTGGCACAGATACAGAGAAAAGGGAACACTTATACACTGTTGGTGGGAGTGTAAATTAATACAACCTCTATGAAAACCGGTATGCAGACTGCTCAAAGAACTAAAAGAAGATGAACCATTTCATCCAGCAATCCCACCACTAGGTACATACCCAAAGGAACAGAAGCCATCCTATAACAAAGGTACCCGCACTGGCATGTTCATCACAGCACAATTCACAACTGCAATGATGTGGAATCAACCTAAATGCCCACCAACTGAACAGTGGATAATGGAAATGTGGTATATATACACAATGGAATATCATTCATCCATCAAAAAGAATGAAATAATGTATTCTGCAGCACATGGATGGAATTGGAGAACGTCATCCTCAGGGAACTAATGCAGGAACAGAAAACCAAACCCCGCACGTCCTCACTCTGAAGTAGGAGCTGATCTCAGGATCGGCAGAGGCAGAGAGATGCTCTGACGGACACTGGAGACTCAGAAGGGGGGGGGCAAAAAATTCCCTATCGGGCACAGTGTGCACACGTGGGCTGGCGGGTACACTTAAAGCCCAGACTTCTTTGCCATTATGCAACGCATCCAAAAAGCCAAAAACTACTTGTACCCTAAAGCCATTGAAATAAAGAGAGAGAAAAGAAAGGTATTGAAATAAATACTATTAATTTATCATCATTATATATAACATCTAAAAACAAAAGCTGACCATTTTTTTACCCACTGGCACATTTCCTAAAGCCCTCCCTCAGAGGCCTTGCCACCCTCTGGCAACATAGAGGAGACCTCTGTCAGGTAAGACTATCCTAGGCACGACTGACATCAGAATACAACTGAGAAAAGCATCTCTAATTAAATCCTAAAACACTATCATAAATAAAATGATCTCAGACTGTTTTATGCTACATTAAGAATGTAAAAAAGATTAAGCCAGGGAATGGCTCTGACAACATTCAGGAAAAAACCAGGATTCAGAGACACAACCATGTCAGAGAGCAATTTAGCAATGCTTAATAAATGCTGTGATTCCAACAGCTACAACTTGCCAATTCCTCCCTAAAGAATTTGCAGATAAGAACAAACACAGTAGATGGAAATTCCTGATAGCAGTGTTTTAGGGGGAAAACGGAAACTAAACGTCTCCAACAGCAAGAGAAATATATTATGGTATATACACGTACAGTGATATATGACAAAACCACTGAAATCAGATCTACAAGTATTGGCACAGATGTCTTGAAAGAGCTAAGTCACAAAATGATACACATAATGACACCATTTATGTAAACTTGTAAAGGTATAAAACCAGTATGTTTTACTTATGCATACTTATAAAGTAAAACTGTAAAAATATGCAGAAAACTATGTAATGTCTTTAGACAGTGCAGGCATGGGAAGGGAGCAGGGTGGGAGAGTCATCTGGGAAGGTATCTTTCTCACACACACCTAAGGACAACAGAGCAAAGTATACTATGGACTGAGCCAAGACATGAACACATGGCATTGGGTTCTATCACTCCTCGCATGCTTCTGCATGGAAGGAGAATCAGCCCATCCGTCAGCCACTGCCCTTCGTGAGAGCCTACTGGTCACAGTCAAGCCCTCTTCTGTCGCGTCACACAGATGGTGCACATGTTATTGATGGCAGTTCCCATTCCACTTCCAGGGCTTTCTTTGGAACAAATTTAAAGTATTAAACGCTCTTTAGGTGAAAGCTGGGAAAGCATGCAAGCAAGCTTTGACTTGTCCCCCGAGGATTCAATTACCTCTTTCACAACACTGTAGGCCTTGGCCACACCTTCCCTCAGGTCTACTGGCTGGTGAGCTAGCCGGTGATGAGGAAACCTTTTAGTCTTCTTGGGCTCGATAGAAAGGGTACCGGGAGACACCATGTCATAAGCTGTCTCTGCTGCTGCCTGGATCATTTTGTCAGAAGTAAGAAATGAATCAGAAGAAAGTCTGAAGAGGAGTGAGGAAGAACAAGGGCATTCTCAAGCCCTAATACAAACACTCCCATGTGTTCTTACAACAATAATTTATGGCTTTAATAGCAAGAACATTAAAGTATAAACTAAGCCGGGCTCGGTGGCTCAGCCTGTAATCCCGTGCCTTTGGGAGGCCTGAGGCGAGTGGATTGCCTGAGCCCGCGGGTTCGAGACCCGCCTGCGCAACTTGGCGAGACCTCATCTCTACAATCAATCAAAAATGAGCCGGGCGTGGTGGCGCGCGCCTGTAGTTCCAGCTACTCGGAAGGCTGAGGCAGAAGGATCGCTGGAGCTCAGCAGGTCGAGGCTGCAGTGGCCGGGAGTGGCCACTGCACTCCAGTCTGGGCGACAGAGTGAGACTCCAACTCAAAAAAAAAAGTATAAACTAAAACCAACACCTGAATGAAACTGAATTTTTTAGTCCTTCCTTTGTTCACTGAGAACACTTTAAAAAAAAAAAAGAACATTTCCATGTACTCTATGGGGCTTAATCTTTAATAGAATAAACCTTACTACTTCTACTGCTTCATCTATAATGCTTTCTTTAAATTTAGCTATGATCCGGCTGGATACGGTGGCTCATGCCTATTATCTCAGCACTTTGGGAGGCCAAGGCAGGATGATTGCTTGAGTCCAAGAGCTCAGAACCAGCTCAGGCAACACAGCAAGACTCCATCTCTACATATAAAACTGGTCAGCCACGATGGCTCATGTCCGCAATCCCAGCACTTTGGGAGGTGGAGGCGAGAGGACTGTCTGAGACCAGCGGTTTGACAGTAGCTTGGGCAACTTGGGAAGATCTCGTCTACAATAAGTCAAAAACTGGCCAGGCAAGGTGGTGCACACCTGAAGCTCCAGTTACTTGGAGGGCTGGGGCAGAAGGATCGCTGAGAAAGTCAAGGCTGCAGGGGCCACAAGCGTGCCACTGCACTCCAGCCTGGGTGGCAGACTGAGATTCGGACTCAAAAAATTAATTTAGCTATGATCTGCTCATACAAATATGGGGAAATAAATACTTTCCTAACTTAATGGCTATAATTTATCCCAAGCAGGCAAACAAATTGGCACTGGATTCCACTACTTTATCCTAATTATTTAACCCTAGACATTTAAACAATAAAACAAGATATTAAATCGTTACAAATAAGGTTATCTACTCTCAACATTTTGTATTTTTTCACAGTATTGTTTTAAAAACAAAATAATCCAGTCGTTTTACAACGGCTCGTGTTCTTGTACAGTTAAGGTGGTCTAAGAATAAAGATACCTGTATAGTTTGAACCATCCTGTTTGTGAGTTCTAGCGCAGCCATTGCTGTTGAGGTGCCAAAGGAAGCAGCCCCTCTCTGGAATCCTCGCACGATGCGGCCGTCCTTCCGGTACTGCTCGATCGGTAACCAGACCAAGTCCTTGAGGCCTTGCACTGGATGGGCAGTTAACACACAGAGATCAGCATGAGCGCTGGAGTGCAGACCCCTCATCACCTTCACCTGGGGTTTTTAACTCCCGAAATCGGAGGCAGTCTTGTGTGTGTGAATACACACAGAGTTTTTTAGACTCACAAAGACTCTCAAAGGCATCCATAACCCCAGAAGAGTTCAGAATCACCGATCCAGCAAAATAACTTATCTTTTGATTAAAGAAAAGAAAACTCACCTAATTGTACCAGTGAATGCATAGGTCCAACACCTCCCAAGATTCCTGGTAGCTGGTTCTTCTTAATGTCATTAAGCCATTCAGAGATTGCATATGAGAATAATTTGTCAACACCTAGCAAACTACAGCACAGATGAAGGAGAAATACATTTATGGACACAGATAAGTTTGGGTACTTAGAAAATTTACAAATTATAAGGTCAAATATTATAGAGCCTCCAAAAACAGTTAAACCTTTTAAAAATCAAATAGAAATATGAATCAGCCATTTATCTCCCCACCTGAGTTCCTCTAAATATGGCATGTATAAAATCCGATTATAATGTTATAATTTCCACAAAACTTCGGTAATATGTATAAGTGTATTTTTCCTCTTACTTCTTGAACATCTAAGGCTCTGGCATAGGATTAATCCAAAGTCTATAAATTGTCACTAATTGCTGCTAAGAACCACTATCACCTTGTGAACGTCCCGTCTTTTCACTGAATAAGCTAGTTTACAACTTCAGATTACTATTACAAGCACCCTAAACAATCGCTATTTTAGAAAACTACTACTCTGTTCAAACTACTTCTAATACTTCAGAATAAAAATCAGCGTCTAACCAGTGACGGGTCAGTTCTCTGAAGACAACACTGTAAAACTAAGTTATGTTTTACTTGCTATATGTATACTTGCTAAGAAAATTGAGTTAACTTGTTGTAAACTAACTTTAGTAACCTCACAATAAAACTTCATATAATAAATCAACTTACCCATGCCGATAAAAAAGCCTCTTCAGTTTTAGTTCTGAGCAGTTTAGCTGAGCCAGACCAATCAAAATTCCAGCTAATGTACCCTTCAAAATTAAGACATGCCAGATTAATCTTTAACTTAAGAGATTTCACATTTTAAGTAGTTGTTATCGTGAAAGTCAAAACAATATTCATTACTGACATTAAAACACTCAAAATATTTATAGCAAAAATATATGTATTTTATATCTGACCCAATTATACCAAATTCTACTCATGGTACTTGATATTTCGCTTAAAAATTAAATTCCAAAACTTTCTACTTCATCTCAAACATATACATAAACTATGACAGGACAAAGTCAAAAAAAGCCTTGAGTTCATTAGAAGAGCAAGTAAGATAATTTTATAGAGTGTATTTATACAGTTTCCAAACCTGATCCATTGATACGTGTTTGCCATGATAATCAAGTCGAATCGGAACTTCTGATGTAAATCTAAATTCTCTGAAGATAAAAAAAGGAGAAGAATGACATTTAAAATTACTAATATTTGAAATTATATGTAAATAAATCAATTTGTTCAACTGAGTCAAAAACAAAGCCACAAAATAATATAAATATTACATAAAAGAGAATGTCTTCTAGTACTACCTTTTCTCAACATAATACAACAGCTAAACAAATGTTAAGCATCTTATAACATTATTATGTTTACAATTTCTCACAAAAACCTTCTCCTAGGCTGGGTGCAGTGGTTCAAGCCTGTAGTCCCAGCACTTTAGGGGGCCAAAGTGAAAGGACTGCCTGAGCTCAGGGGTTCAAGACTGGCCTGGGTAACTTGGTGAGACCTTGTCTCTACAATAAATAAAAAAGTGGGGGGGGGATGGGATTAACAGTCACAAATATCTGTCTGGGGATGGGGAAACACCTCTTATCAACAGGGTGCCTGAATGAAACGTAATTGTACACCTAACCCTTAACTGTACCCCACAAAATCATAATAAAAAATATTGATTAAAAAAATAAAAAATAAAAAAGTAAGCTGGGAGTGGTAGCATGCACCTGTAGTTCCAGCTACTTGGAAGACTGAGGCGGAAGGATCGCTGGAGCCCAGCAGGTCAAGGCTGGGGTAGCCGTGAGCGTGCCACTGCACTCCAGTCTGGGCGACAGAGTGAGACTTCCACTCAAAAAAAACCCCAAAAAACCTTTCTTTTAGTTTATGAAATAATGTCTACTCTTTGGAAAATGTATTCTGGCTTGTATTTTCAATTCATACAAAGAACTAATTAGTAAAAGCAACTGTCAAGATGAAACCAGATAACCATTACCAAGAAATAAAAGAGGGGAGGTGAGGCACTACTTCTGCTCTCCGTGAAGGAGAGTCAGAAAGCCCAACATGATTACCAGCTTGTTCTATAGGATGCAAACATGGGCAAGGAACTTCAGTTCCACTCCTCAGTGCTTCATCAGTACATTTTTAAAGCATCACCTAATTGGTGAATTCTGATGAAAATTCTCAAAATTAATGCTTGTAAGTAAACAGACCATCGATAACAAAATATTGGGAATTGAGTGAGAATGAAATTATAATTTTACAGTTGTCCCTCAGCACCTGAAGTGGGCTGGTACTGGGACCCCTGCAAATACCAAACTCCTTTCACGTTCCTTACACGAAATGGCATAGCTCTGCAAATAACCTACGCGTATCTTCCCGTTTACTTTAAATCATGTCTAGATCACTTATATCTAACACAATGCGAATGCTGTGTAAATAGCTGCTATGCTGGACTTTTAAAATTGTATTATTTTTTGTGGCATCGCTATTTTTTTATTAATTTTTCTGAATATTTAGGTTGAATCCTGAAGATGGAACCAGAGCATATGGAAGGCTGACTGTCTGACAGTGGCACACAACAAACAAAATGAGCTGGCTTCCAAAAGCTGACTGAAGCGGAATGTTTGGAACTTGGAACACATTTTTCCTACAAAATTAAGGCTGGTGGCTACATCCTAGGTCATCTCACCAAAGTCCACTTAAGCTACAAAACAAAACGGAAATGCTGTGTTGCCATCAAACACGATTCATGGGAAGCGTGGGGCCCCGGTTGCCCTCGCCCCCTGAATACCTGTCTCCACTTGGTTCTCTGGGGAATGCCCTCACCACGCCCTCTCCTCTTTCCCACTCCTTTTCCCTCCGTGGCACATATCATAGGACAAACCATTTATTTTTAATTACTTTAAGCTCAAATTGTAATTTCAATTAAATCAAGATTTTGCTCTACTGTGTCTAGATCAAAGCCTGGCATCCAGTAAGTGCTCAATAAGTATTTGTAGAATGAATGAATGGTTACAGGGAGGAGGGAGACTCCTATGACATCACTAAAAAGCACACTCGATTTTCTGGGGATGAGACTGTTTCATAGTCCTGGCTCGGCCGCTCACTGTGTGGTCTTGAGCAAGTTGCCTCACCTCTTTGGGCATTAATCTCCTCATATGTAAGGCGTGCAATCTGGACTAACCACCTCTTACCACTCCAGGGTCCTGGACCCTCTAGGAGTTTTTGAGAGTAGAAATGGAAATCTGTTAGCTGTTCTCAATATTTTAAATAGTCTAACTGAAAAAACATACCTAAGTAAGTAAGTAGGGCTTCTGCTACTTAGATTTTTTTTTTAATGTCAAATTTTTTTGGCTTTAGGCCCATGTTTTCAAAACCCATACTGGTAGTTTATATGGGATTAATATAAAATAAGGATTCAAATTACCATCTGAGATACAGTTTTTTGATAGAATTTATTTATTTGTTTATTTATTTATTTGAGTAGGAGTCTCTCTGTTGCCCAGGTTGGCGTGCAGTGGCACCTGCTGGGCTCAGGCAATCCTTCCACCTCAGCCTTCCAAGTAGCTGAGACTACAGGCATGTGCCACCATGCCTGGCTACTTTTTAAAAATGTATTGTAGAGATGAGGTCTCGCCAAGTTGCCCAGGCTCATCTTGAACCCTGGGCTCAGGCAATCCTCTCACCTCGGCCTCCCAAAGTACCGGGATTATAGGTGGGAGCCATCACGCCCAGCAATAGAATTTTTTTAACTAAAAGGATCAATATGGGACATTAATTTTACAAAGGCTGCACAGCTGGGTAGTCACCACAGAGAGTGGCAGCATGGGGACTGGGCTTCCCCACAGCGCCCACTGAGTCTGCAGGGAAGTGCCCAGAAAAACAACACTGATGGAGAAGCAGAAAAGGGACAACAGGAAGAAAATCCCCCTGCGGGAAAAGGCAGGAATGGCCGAGTTGAGGTGTGTAAAAGCAAAAAGGCAACAGCATGTTTGGGGATGCCGGGAAGAGGGGACAGAAAGAGGAGGACAAGAAGGAGCTGAGAGGAAGAGGAAGTTCCTGTGGCAGAACCAAGAGCGGGGTGACACGAGAACCAGCGCTCCTATGTGTGAACGGGGATGCCAGGCAGGTAGGGACCACATGCAGCTAAAACTACACCAGCTGCCGACATGGCAATGCAAAGATGAGCTGATGGAACTCGCCATCAACAGCACACCCTTATCACAGAACAGTCTCCAAAATGCTAGAACACCTTCACGTGCTACCAAGGTTAAAGGAGTTACCTAAAAAACACAGGCTGGTCACCAAACGATGCTTCCTCAGCAGAGAAGGCCTTCTCCTCTGCCCCATTAACCACCTCCATGGGATTGGCACTGTCACTGTGGGAAGGTGGTTTTGGCCCAGGGAAAGAAAGAACGAGATTTGGCTCCTTTGAGGTACTCAAATGCCTTGGCAGACTGCAGGTGACGTCTGCGCCAGGAGACTTTTTAACTGAAAACATAGTGAGCACATGTGAAGAATTAGGCATGCTTCTCCAGAGCAACCGTTTAAATCAATCTTGAGCCAACTTATTTTGCTGCTTTTATTACTCAAAATACAATTCCTTTACACAGAAAATCCGCTCTCATCTTTTAAATTACTTTTACATAAACTACATTAGAACAAATTAACAAAAGCAAACACAGAACACATATAAGTATACCCTCAAAAAAGCCTCCTAGCACTCAAAATCAAGCCGAGTACTTTTAATCTAGACACAGTTAATACCTTCTGGATCTGGAGTCAACAGAAGCTCCACTTCTGTAGAAAGACTCGTGAAGAAATCCTTTAGGAAGAACAGGGCATCCTAAAATTGAGAGCAATTATATTATAACCGGAAGAGGAAAAAGTACACCTGTTTGTAAAACAATGAACCATGGCCTCTTCAACTCATACTTCACTCATTGTTCACACAGGACTCTGCTCTGTCAAATCCGTGCTCCGCCCGGCATTGTTCCTGTTCTCCCTTCCCCACACTTCCCTGCCCGTTCCCATGTCTCTACGAGGAAGTTTACAGATACCAAATTGAGAAACAAATGAAAGATCACAAAGCCAGGAAGGATTTCTGAATCAAAGGACGTGTTAGTCTTCTAACGAATGGAGCACTCTCATTTTTACATGGCATCAGTTCTCTTTCAAAATGGTAGTGATAATACTACTACCATGAATAATAGCAGCCAGCATGCACTGGATATCCATGTGCCTAGAAATTTCTTTATGACCTGTTTCTGCTTTGCTATTATGCTATATTGCCTTGATACATTTCATCATTGGACATGATATTCAAATTAAAATAAACAAAATCATCCATTCAATGTGGTCTCTTCTGAAATCATCTAATTACAAACCAAAAAAAAATGCGTGGCTCTGTCTCAACTCTGCGCGCACACGGCATGCTTGCCATTATCGGCAGCTTGATTTTGCCTGCCTCACTCAAACTGACAAATACATTTCGGAGGATATAAAATTAAGCGCTTGAGTTTGTGCTTATTTATTCGTTCCATTTTTAAAAATCTTAAATTAATATAAAACATTACTACTGTTGCACAATGCAATATGAAGGGTCAAAATCTTTGGCAGCACATCCAAAGGTTTGACAATTACAAGAGAGCAGACTGCCAACTGATCACATTTATCGGAAGTCTAAGCAACGTGGCAGAAGGGAGACTGAGCGAGAGAACTCAGAACAAACAGAGAGTCTCAACAGTATTGCCAATATTCTGGTTCAGAAGCAGGGGAGTGGGTTCACAAACTGCTCATTATATTGTTATGCTTTATATATACGTATATTCATATATGTATTTCACATATCATTTACATTATACACATTTAATATACGTTACATATTATTTATACTAAAATATTACATACTAACAAATTTAATAGTACATAAAAATGTTAAGCCAGGCTCAGTGGCTCAGCCTGTAATTCCGCGCTTTGGGAGGCCGAGGTGAGTGGATTGCCTGAGCCTGTGGGCTTGAGACCCACCTGGACAACTTGGTGAGACCTCATCTCTACAACAAATAAAAAAATTAGCCGGGTGTGGTAGCGTGCACCTGTAGTTCCGGCTACTCGGAAGGCTGAGGCGGAAGGATCGCCAGAGCCCAGCAGGTTGAGGCTGTGGTGGCCGGGAGCAGCCACTGCACTCCAGTCTGGGCAACAGAGTGAGACTCCAACTCAAAAAAAAAAAAAAAAAAGTTATCCTTTGGCCATTAGATGGTGATATTTTAATTTGCTATAAATGTTTGCACTCGACTGCCTGCAAAAAAAAAAAAAAAACAGGAACGTCGGGTTTCAATCTGCTCTCTAAGAAAAAAGAAAGACAGCCAGGCTCAGTGGCTCAGACTGTAATCCCGCGCCTTTGGGAGGCTGAGGTGAGTGGATTGCCTGAGCTCACAGGTTCGAGACCTGCCTGGGCAACTTGGCGAGACATCATGTCTACAATAAATCAAAAAAATCAGCCGGGCGTGGTAGCGCGCGCCTGTAGTTCCGGCTACTTGGAAGACGGAGGCGGAAGGATTGCCGGAGCCCGGCAGGTCGAGGCTGCGGTGGCCGGGAGCGGCCACTGCACTCCAGTCTGGGCGACAGAGTGAGACTCCGACTCAAAAAAAAAAAAAAAAGAAAGACTAAGGACATCATGGTTTCTACACATTTTTCACCACAAAAGCACAAAACAAAGGGATGCTAATCGCAAGCTTTTTAAAATGGTCTCAAAACGTCTTTGTTTTGTTTTTATGCTAAAATCTTAACAACTCAGTATGACAACCCAGTTTTACAACTAGCGACACAAGCATTTCACAAACGAAGAAGATACACAAATGGCTAATAAGCACATAAAAAGATGTTCACCATCACTCGTCACCAGAGAAATCCAAATTAGAGCCACAAGGAACAAAAACAAAGCAGCTAGAAGGAAAAAGATGACAGCCGCAGGTCTGGCGAGGATAAGCAGCTGTGGCTTACCAGCTGCAGGCAGGAGGTACAGTGGGACAGCCACTGTGGAGAGCCGGCTGGCAGCTTAGACAGCTCAGAAGTTAGGAGAGTTAAGGACACACCTATCCTGTGACCAAGAAATTCTGCTTTTATGTATGTATTTGTTGACCCACGAGAAATGGAAACAAATGTCCATAAAAAGACTCCTGACACAAACTGCATAACAGTTTTATTCATAAGAGCCAAAGCCAAGAAGACCCAGATGCAAACTGGCAGGTACACGAATAAACAAGCTGTGGTGTATCTACACAGTGAACACTACTGAACAACACAAGTGACCGCCGATCCACGCTGCCACACAGCTGAATCTCACAGACATAATGCCGAGTTCAGGAAGCCAAATGCAGCTCCATTTATAGGAAACTGCAGAACAGGAAAAACTCGTCTGTGGTGATTGAAAGACCAGGGGCTGCTTTGGAGTGAACACGGGCCACAAAGGGCCATACGCAGACCCTGCAGGTGGAGACGGTGTTCCACACTTCAACTGGTGTGGCAGCTTCTCCTGTGTCTAAGTCTGTCTGAGCTCCACCGAGCACTTAGAAGCTGTGCCTTTTATTACACATAAATTACACCGCAACACAATTTTTAACTTTAAAAACGGTTACGTGTGCTGCATTTTCCCTGTGACATATTTCTGTCTAGCTTTAAGATCCTGTGGTGATGGCTATGACTAGAGCAACATGACTGGCTCTCGACATTCACAAGCAGCAAAGTCCTGATGATGAAAACCACAAACGTGCAAACTGCTGCCGCTCCACTTCCCTCCTATTCAGCCTCAGCTGAGCATTTGCTTACCTCACTCAGCAGAAGTTCAACCCCAGGCCATACCCCGGACTAGGGCCCCAGTACCGGCACACAAGTCTCAACCCATCGAACTCCGCGGCGCTCCTTAAGACCCAGCTTGAAAGTCACCAGCCCGGAAAGTCTCTCCCAGTCATCCCTCATCCTTCCAAAGTCCCAGCCTCGCTCCAAGCCTCCTTCCGATCAAGCAACCATCCCATGCCGAGCTCTAGCACTTGGACTCGCCACAGCACGCTAGACCGATCTGTTTCATGTCCGTCTTCCCCACTCTACAGAGAACTCTGAAGACAGCAATGTCTTATTCAGCTCTGTATCCCCAGCACCCAAAGCACAGAAGCTGGGACAGGTGGGCATTCAGCAAAT
This sequence comes from Cephalopachus bancanus, assembly GCA_027257055.1. Classification (NCBI taxonomy): domain Eukaryota; kingdom Metazoa; phylum Chordata; class Mammalia; order Primates; family Tarsiidae; genus Cephalopachus; species Cephalopachus bancanus. The sequence continues at coordinate 5,562,959 of JAPVLO010000166.1, read as the reverse complement.
GGTTTTGAATTCATTAATACATCTTCCCTACACAGATTTCCAGGCAGAGCGATACTAAAACGAACACTAGACTACAGAGTCAGGAAGTTGAGCCCTCCTCATATTTTGAACCTCAGACTGCCTGGCTGTCTGACCATCATCCACTCGTCCCATCTGTATTACTGCCTGCCTTGTGGGAACACTGAGCTTTGGAAACAACTGCACTTAACTTCAACGGCAATGCAGCTTTCTAAAGAAAACAATGTGTGCCAGGTGTGGTGACTCACACCTATAATCCCAACACTTTGGGATTACGAGGTGAGAGGACTGCCTGAGCCCGTGGGTTCGAGACCAGCCTGGCCTAAATAACAAGACCTCGTCTCCACAATAAACAAAAAAATTAGCCGGGTGTGGTAGTGCACACCTGTGGTTCCAGCTACTTGCAAGGCTGAGGCAGAAAGATGACCTGAGCCCAGGTCAAGGCTGCGGTGGCCGGGAGTGTGCCACTGTACTCCAGCCTGGGTGACAGAGAGAGACTCCAACTCAGAAAAAAAAAATGTGTGTTGCTTTCATTTCTATGATCCAATTAAGATAAAGATGTGCTTGATACGAAAAATATTACTCAAAGCATTATTGTTCATCAACTGATTTGTTTTCACAAGGAAAAAAAAATGAACTGTTGGCGTTCCACTCAGAGGATTGTTTACAATCTCAAAATATGGTGTGTCAATCTTAGAAGATGCAAACTAAAGGGATCTTTTGGTTAGGTAACACACTGCATTAAGGCTTAAGCACTTGTAACATGGCTTTGTTTTCCTAGATATTATGTCTTAATGATTTATTAGTCATTCTTCCTTAGTGTAGTCATAACATTTATTTCCCTGTTTTCTCTAAGACTGATAGTTCCCTATTTAAAAACATTCTGTTGTTTTAAATAGGGAATCGCATTCGATATTAAAGAGCAAGTCTATAAAAGAAAATTCAACTTGCTGAGTTTGGTAAAGTCTCCATAAAGGTGTCTCTGACTCTAAGTCTTGCTCACACTGGTGATTTCCACAGGCTGATTTTCCCATAAATATTTATTATATCTCTACTAGGCCAATATATGGATAGATTAAATTATGGGTATCAAAAGATATTCTTGTAATGACAAAACATGAATCTAAAGTACTAATTGGCAAGTCTAACCCAGTTCAGAAGCCAGAACCCTTAGTGTAAGGGCATGGTAAACTTCTGCACTTCCCACTGTATCTTCTCTGAGACAGCGCCTGTTTTGTTTAAAACATAAATGTTATTTCAGCTCACTCCTAAAATACTTGTTACTCGCTTTTAATAATCAACCCTTTGCACTCAGATGTCCTCTCTAATGGGACGTCATAAATCTAGCAAATCACTCAGATGTCCCTTCTCAGGTGATATAAAGAGATTGCTGATGATTAGATGGGGCGAACTTATGCCAGTGCAAATTTTTCAAAAATGTATGTTTCCTTGAAGTTTTCCATTCAAACTGCACAAAAGCAAATAATGAGATGGAGTATATACTGAGATATAATCAACCAGTTGAGAAGTGGTTTTCAGGACTCACAAGTGCATTCTTCCACATCTTCAAACAACAGACTGGACAATAAATTACATATTATTAATGTGGACAGAAAACAAGACTGCACTGTCTGCTCAAATAGAAAAACATCACGTGGAAGATGTCCAACAAATTACTGTTGAACTACATGTATCAATGGACCTGCAATGTATGTCAGTGATGGTCTCACATGTTATCACACGTTAGAAAAATATAAGATATATAATTCTGACTTTTTGGCTGTAAATAAGTTTTTCGATGTCCAAAATTCCATTATAAGCCAAATATCATTACAATAAAATAAGTTGGCTCCAATGCTGTAATATTTAATATGAAGTGATTCCGTTTTCACTATTTTGTAAAAAAGTGTGGTCAAGTTGTTGGTAGGTGATCCGCAGTCTCTGAGTGCACAGGGTTAATTATTCAAGCTTCATTTAAATAACTAACAAACATTACTCAATTAACACTACTTAAGATGAATAATGACACCCCACAAATAAATACTTCCAAGCCTGAGCTCACATCAATGTTATCAAGATTTTGTTATTTCAAAGCAGAATATTTTAAAACTCCACTTATGTTCTACAGTCATTATTATGTTTCAGTGAATAACAACAAGTGACATTACTGATCCCTACCTAACACAGTATGCCAGACACCAAGCTACATGTTTTTCACACACTAATCTATTTAATTCTCATTTTTCAAAAATTATGGTACATGTATTACCATTCGTCCCATTTTATCTATAAAGAAACTGAGGCATGGAGATGTTAAGTAACTTACCCAAGGCCATAAAACTAGTAAAAGTCACAGAATTAAAACTAGAACCCAAGTCTGACTCCAAACTCATGTTTCTTGCCACTGCACTAAACTACCACTAAACATCCGGTTTTCATATACATCGAATGAAGTTTCTGGAAAAGGCGCCAACTATGTTTAAACAGCTCTTTGGATCAAAGCGAAGTCCAGAAGAATGTGATTGGATGCTTGCTAGAATATAGAAAGTAGACTTCTTTGTCTTTCCATAAATCTCTGTTGTTTGTGACTTCTTGAGGTATACCAATTTACTAATCTGTCATACTGCCCAACACTGAAAGAATTCTCTTCCAGATGCTACAATTAAGACACAATCCCAGCCGGGCTCAGTGGCTCAGCCTGCAACTCCATCACTCTGGGAGGCCGAGGCAAGTGGATTGCCTGAGCCCGTGGGTTTGAGACCAGCCAGGGCAACTTGGCGAGACCTCATCTCTACAACAAAAATCAAAAATTAGCCAGGTGTGGTAGTGCGCGCCTGTAGTTCTGGCTACTTGGAAGGCTGAGGCGGAAGGATTGCTGGAGCCTAGCAGGTCGAGGCTGCAGTGGCCGGGAGTGGCCACTGCACTCCAGTCTGGGCCATAGAGTGAGACTCCAAATCAAAAAAAAAAAAAAAAAAAAAAAAAGTCACAATCCTGGCCGGGCTTGGTTGCTCAGCCAGTAATCCCAGCACTTTGGGAGGCTAAGGTGAGTGGAATGCCTGAGCACGCAGGTTCGAGACAAGTCCGGGCAACTTGGCGAGACCTTGTCTCTACAATAAATCAAAAACTAGCCAGGCATATTAGTGCATGCCCGTAGTTCCAGCTACTTGTAAGGCTGAGTCAGAAGGATTGCCAGATGCTGGAGTGGCCGTGAGTATGCCACCGTACTCCAGCCTGGGCGACGGAGTGAGACTCCAACTCAGAAAAAAATAAAAAAAGATACAACCCCTTATACTGTACAGTTAAATTCATCAGGGAGTCCTTTAATACTCTCTGAAAATATACGCACGTGAATTGGGAGTATATATGTAAGGGGAGAGAAGATAAGAAGCAGGTATCAAGGCCTAAGGCACACAAGGACTAGGAGACCGGGGTAACATCTAGCAATAGTTCCTCTCCAACAGTTCAGATTGCAAACATGTAATGCATTTGTCTTGTTCCTTACCAGAAGTTTGCTTTAACTATGCAACTTCCATGGAAGTTCAGCAATAATAAACATTACAATGGCCTTGTTCTGAACAGAGAGGGCATTCCTGACCGTGATGGCATGACTCATGCTCGCACTACCAACCTGGTCAATATTGAGGCGGAGCGGCATCAGGGACACCCTCAGGCAGCATTCCTGTGGCGACCTGCCAGATTCTGGACGCACATGTAAGGCTTTCACTGTCAACTACAAGACAAGAAAGCAAAAGCATTTCCCCACAATGACACAACGATCTTGTTCTCACCAAAAATGAGAACAAAATAAAAAGAAAGAAAAATTCCTGCTCCTATTCTGCATGAGAGCAAAGGTGGAACTGTTATCCTCTTTTCTTAAGAGTCTGAATTAAACTTTTTTGGGCTGCACACCCCCTTCGAGAATCTGATGAAAGACAGGGGCTCTCTTCAGAGGGGAAACCACAAGGGGAGAGCACGGTACTTGCGGGCTCGCAGGAATTCACCAAGACCCTGAGTTACTCCGCAGGCCCATTTGCCAAGTCACTTTTATGAAGAACCTTCTGAGTCCTGAGCTGATCACGTCTACCTTACTAAAATGTAAGAAGTGTTAGAAATCTGAAATGCTTTTAGCGATACTTCCAGCAATACCAAATATTTTGTAGAGATCACTATGGACTTCTGGTTTTCTTCAGCTATCGACTTACTGAGGCAATTATAGTTAACGGATCCTAGAAGTGACATGTGAAATAATTTTTTAAACAGAAAACTTTAAGCAGCACATTTAAGAGACTGTTCATATTAAAATGAGAAAAAAATATCCAGTAGTTTCCCCCCTCTCCTGCAGTTTGACACAATAAAAACATTTTTCCAAAGCTAATAGAACAACAAAAATAGGGTTTTACATCTTACCATGTTGGAATGAGCTTTCCGAGGCATTTCTTTACTGCAATACAGGTACAAAAATTTATTCATTTGTGATGTTGCCAGACGATCTCGAATCTCAAGATCCTGAACAATGAACACCTGTCGAGAGACTGGGTGTTCTAAGAGGCTGGAATCGCATTCTGGCTTGCATGGGGGGTACACTTCATGCTGAAACTTCACCTTGACAGATAAGAAGGAACACAGAGCAATCTTTGTATCTTTTTTAGATTCGATTTCCTCTTTAAAATGCAAAATATCACTGATCATTTTCTTTTAATTCTATCCCAGCTTACAATTCCACTTTCAAAGAGCTAAACACCATGACATCCCCTCATCTGTTCACTCATTTATTGATCTGCAGTGACCTCCGTTGTCTGAGGTTTTGCTTTCCTTGGTTTCAGTTACCCGCTGCCAACTGAAGTCCGAAAATATTACAGCTAATTTAAGACAGAGAGAGAGACTACATTCACATAACTTTTATGATATACTGTAATGAATTTCTCAGTGTGCCTAATTTAGAAACTAAACGTCATCACACATATATATACATAGGAAAAAACACAGTATATGCAAGGCTCAGCACTACCTGCAGTTTCAGGCACCCACTGGGGGCCTTGGAGTGTATGCCCCGTGGATAAAAGGGGGCTACTGTATGTGTGCCCCACCACACAGACAAGCATGACTAGCTGCGAGGTAATGGCCTAGACACCGCCTCTTTTCTCCTCCTGTGCCCTCTATCTGGCTTCGTTCGGCCTCTCTGGCCAGGGCTGGTCTCTGAAGGGTGTACACGTGCCTCAGTGATGAGTGGGGAGGGTGACCAAGCAAAGCTGAGAGTAATGTGGGTGTCACATTCCGTGTAATGAAGGTGATTGTGAACACCACATCGAATTTGACTACCCGACTTGCTTATCTATAAACACTGTTTGCTGTACTGCCCTGAGATGTGGACTCTCCTGCACCAACGTGCCGCCATCAGTACCTCATGGGCAGTTTCTTTCCTCACCAACCAGTTGCTGTTGGTGTCTCATGGGTGGTTTCTTTCTGCCAACCCATCACCACTGGTGCCTCACGGGTGGACCCTCTCCTCACTGGCTAGCTGCCATCACTGTCTCCTGTAAGTACTAATAAACCAGTGTCTTTCCCTTCTGGACCTCCAGGTGACTTCTTTGAAACAGGCAAAGAACTTTATGTACAAGTCCTCTCAGATCTGGGGCTGTTGTGTTACATCATTTCTTATCTGACTGACCAGATCCCTGATCCTTTTCAAGGAAAATCCTCAATAGGAATAAGACACAAAGTTATCTCACATACCTAAGAAAGGGCTTAAAAATGAGTCAGTGGAGGAAGCAAACAGGGGCAAAGAGATGACTGAGTCTATGGGCCTGCCATCACGACGCTGTCTCTACGCTAACTGCCCTCACGGTGGCGCCTGGTCCAACCTCAGACTAGAGAGCCTGCGACGCCGCCAGTGGTCTGGCCCTACCGGCCGCCAGAGGGTCGCAAAGGACCTGCCACGTGCACTGTCCCACCACAGGCCTTCCCAGTCAGGGCAGCGGTTCCTGAGGATCCTGGGAAAAGGGACTGGCACCACCTGAAAACTCCCTGCAAGTGCAAATTCTCGGACCCTACCTCAGACCTACTGAATCAGAAACTCCGGGGTGGTCCAGAACCCAGGGCATGCTGAGCTTGCTCAACTCCAGACCACTGCTCTAGGGAGAGACTGGGGAAAGAAAAGAAAAACACCTCAGCCATCTCAGAACACCTGAGAAAGAAAAAGAGGTAAGAGTTTCATACGAGATCCCTGCACTCTCTAATCTGAAGGGTTGGGACTTAATGCTCAAGACCATTCACCGGGGGGTTACCAGAGAACCCCCGCTAATGCTCCTACTTAAGTGGACTTTTCCTTTCAAGATGCCGTCTTACCTTGCTTAACTGTATTTCCATCAAAAAATCATGGTTCCTTCCTTTTCCGCCACATACCATACCACGTCCATGTCTTGTGGGCGTGTGAGAAGGCGAACCGTGGGGACTACTAAAAATAAGCCAAAAATGAAAAAAAAAAAAACAAAAAACCTCTGTTAAAGAAATATCCAAAGAAAACCAATGAATAACATCATGAAAAAATAAGATGAAAGAGAAAATAAGATTACAGAACTATCAAGATGTTACCACAAATTATATTACTACCAATCAAAATCATGCTTTATACACTGGAGACACTGTAAACATGCATTTTATCATCACATTAGCATAATCATGTGCTTGCTAAATACTCAGAACTATAGAAAAAGCTACTGATGATGCTGGAGGCCACATCACAGGAGACACTGAGAAATGAGACCTCCTTCTAAGTTTTCTGTTACTTCAGAAACCCTCAGAGCACAAATTCTATAAATCCCAATTAATACAGGAAAGAATTACAGTAGCGAGAAGCATTTTTAAATCACTTTTAAGTAGAAAAAGTTGCTCAACTATTGTAACAAATGTTACTGCTCCACGAAGCCCCACATGCCCTGTCCCACCCCAATAACAGGTGCCCTGCACCTGTTCCATATACCTGATTCTCTTCTAGGACTACCAAGCATTGCATCCATCTCACACGTGCTCAGTGAGTGCCAGATGACGGGGGTCAGGGCATGCCTGGCCCAGCCTTCTCACACTCACTTCACTTCACTGCCCTCATCCACTCTCATGACTGTTTCTCCCCTTAGAATCGAGGACAAGGTCTGGGACTTATTCATTTTTATGAACAGGCACATGGTAGATATCTGAATATTTTTGCTAAATGAAAATCATATGTCAACCTTTAGTAAAAATACAAACACTGCCAGGTGCGGTGGCTCAAGCCTGTAACCCCAACTCTTTGGGAGGCAGAAGTGAGAGGACTGCCTGAGCCCAGGAGTTCAAAAGACCAGTCTGGGCAACCTGGTGAGACCTCATCTCTACAATAAATCAAAAAATTAGCTGTAGTTCCAGCTGCTTGCAAGGCTGAGGTGGAAGGATTGCCTGAGACCAGCTGTGGTGGCTGTGTGCATGCCACCACACTCCAACCTGGGCAACAAAGTGAGACTCCAACTCAGAAAAAGAAAAAAAAAATACAAACACTACAAATCAGTTCACAAATAACAAACTCTAAAATTGACGCTTAGATTGCATCGTTTTTAATATTACTTTATTGATAATTCTTAAAATAACAAAAGTATGTATTTTTCAAAAAAAAGAACACACTGGCCCACCAAGTAAACTTGTGTAGGGATTGAACTTACATGTGACTTTTAGCTGGCGAAGTGGGAGGGGCTGTTCCAAAATCCTTTCCTCCGTAAAGGTGCCACACAAGAGAGACCTCCTTCACCACATACCGGACGACGGGGACAGGAAAGTGCAGCGGGGCTTTGCTGGTGTCTGTCTTCCTAGCCGGCAGGCTAAAGTAATTGTCTCTGATCACAATCGCGTCATCAACCATGATTTTTATGACTGGCTCTTCCTCCTTCTCCTAAGATAAACAGACAGGTAGCATGTTTGTACTTACCACACTAGCAACAACTACGATGCTGCATATCCACAGAGGCGTTCTTGATTCTACATCTCTCTACAACTTCAGTGTGGAAAATGAAGCAATAATCACTGACACTGACCTTCATATAAAATATTCTGCTTTATTAACCATAAGAGGTACTCTCTTTCTGTTCTATGAAAATCTCTCCATAAGTATTTTTTATAGTTTACAATTTGGCTTTCACTATTTGATAATGGAGGCACAGGTTTAGTGTATGTGAATGCATGTGTATTGGTGTTTAGTTTAAAGTCAATACTGCATTCCAAGCCAAACTTGAAAAATTTCAACATACTGATCAAATTACCAAGTTTCTAATAATAGGTTTACTGAGTTTGATTGCTTTGATTTTTTAAATTTAACCAGAAAGTTCTTAGAGTTTAGTAAATAAATACGGCCACTTACTGGATAGGTACTATGGAACAGTGCCCCCACACCCTCCGAAAAAAGAAAATACATATATAAAGAAAGAAAGAAAGAGAGGGAGAGAGAGAGAGAGAGAGAGAGAGAGAGAGAGAGAGAGAGAGAGAGAGAGAGAGAGAGAGAGACCTCATCTCACCTCTACAAACACATCCACACACATCCACACACATTCACACACAAAACTTCAGTCTTCACACACATCTTATCCTTCCCAATTCTTGGACTCTGAACAGTCAGCCATCTTAACTACATACATCTGTAGTTCAACAATCTATGTTAGGAATTTTGCAAATATAAAGCATCTTCTTGGGCTCTCTGAGAGATGTGTCATAGAAATAGTAAAGTATAGCAACCATTTACAAAAGGTCAGCAGTAAATTATTAAACAAAGTAATTCTGAACCATTAAAAGGTAACAAAACCAGCAGTTTTTCCTCTTTGGAAAACCTGCCCACGGCAGGTCTCTCTGCCGTGAATCTTCCGTTTTCCTTCTTCTCTTTTTCTTGCTAATAAACTTTGCTTTAAAAAAAAAGTTAACAAAACCTAAAGAATCTTCTTCAGGTGCCCTTTAGTCAATTTAATTGTAAGCATTTTAAGGCCTCCACGACGTTACTGATGTACTACCTGGACGGCTGCTTTTGGTGCAAAAAGAATGCAGAAGTCATCGCTTTCCGTGGGTACACCTGCTGTATCGCCAACCAAGGGATGCGTGAACGAGGTGTACACAGGGCCTGGCTCCTGGGACACATTCCCACTCTCGTCTGGAAACAGGAAGAGGTCTGAACAGCACGGCTCCTGAATGTGACACTGTCCACCCCAAACTCCTAGATCAAAAGATTGCAAAATTGTGTTGGACACACTTTGAAATATCAGCAACACCTTAAGTTTTTTTAACTGTCAGTTAGTTACACGTTGAGTGCTTCTACCTGTAATAACTCATTTATTCCTTAAGATCACCCAACAAAGCTGAGGCTTAACTAGAGCTCCCGTAACATGTCTAAAAACACCTCAGCAAGAGGCAGAAATACACCAAAGATCACTAATAAAAAGATTACCAATAAATCTGACATTCTCTAAGAAAAGTCAATGGCCAGGCATAGTGGCTCACGCCTGTCATCCCAGCACCTTGGGAGGCAGAGGCAAAAGGATTTCTTCAGCCCAGGAGTTTGAGAGCAGCCTAGGCAACAAAGCAAGACCTCACCTCTACTGATGAAAAAAAAAAAGAAAAAAGAAAAAAGAAAAAAATTTGTGCTGGACGTGGTGGCTCACGCCTGTAATCTCAGTACTTTGGGAGGCCAAGGCAAGAAGATTAGGTGAGCCCACGGATTCGAGACCAGCATGGGTAACTTGGTGAGACCTCGTTTCTACAATCAGTTAAAAAATTAGCCAGGTATGGTGGCGCAGGCCTGCTAAGTAGCAGTTCCAGCTACTTAGAAGGTTAAGGAGGAAGGATCACCCGAACCCAGCAAGTCAAGGCTGCGGTGGCCATGAGCATGCCACTGCACTCCAGCCTGGACAACAGAGTTAGACTCTGACTCAAAAAAAAAAAAAAAAAAGTAAATTTAAAAACAAACACCGAAAGAGTAAACGTTGGCGTCATAAAGTGAAGACCGTGCTCCCAGAGAGCCAGTGCGGGAGAGGCTGAAGAACTCTGCAGCAGCTTGTTGCTGTGGCCAAGGCTTGCTTCAGCTAAGATGCCACCGTGCTCACTCCATCCCGGGGCAGAGCTCTGGAAGAAACTCCTCGGGCAATGTGGCAAGGGGTTATACCTAGCAGAGCCTACCTAAAACTATAGGAAATCTCTGCGTGAGGGGAAGGGAGAAGAGTAGCAAGCAAGCCTCAGGCTGGAGAGGAAGGCAGTGACTCCAAGCTGTGAAAAGACTACTTCTTGGGGCACTGGATACTCAAACCACAACCTGGCTTCAGATAGCTGCCTCAGGACAGAGCTCCCAAAAGATGCATGTGCACTGAAATCTGTATGTGAACATCTATTTTTATACATTTATATTGCATACTAGAGTCACTAATTCCTTCCCTATTCACTCAAACCAAGCACAGTGATGGGAGTTGAGAACACCAAGATGAATAAAGTGATATTTTGGTCTCAAAAGACTTACAGACTAGATTTTTATTTATTGAATTTGAGTGGAAGTCTCACTCTGTCACCCGGGCTAAAGTGCAGTGGCTGAATCCTGGCTTGCTGCAGCCTCAAGCTCATGGGTTCAGGCTATCCTCCCACCTCAGCCTTTCGAGTAGCTGGGACTTCAGGTCTATAGTTCATGCCCAGCTAATTTTTTGATTTGTTGGAGAGATCAGTTCTCACTATGTTGCCTAGGCTGGTCTCAAATTCCTGGGCTCAAGCAATCCTCCCATTTCGGCCTCCCATAGTGGTGGGATGACAGGCATGAGCCATGGCACACAGTCCACAGACTAGCTTGGCTTACTCATCCTTATAGGTGTCCGGTGCCGAATCTTGTATATTGAAGCTGCTATAATCATTAAATATCCTTTCCCATGTAATTAAGACAGCTGCTAATATTTATTACAAATAATGTAGTGCATAGGAAGCTAGAGGTCTCAGTTCACTTCCCTAGTTTGAATGTACCCTCAGTTAGAATGAAAGCAACTTTTAGTGCTAGACTTTTAAAGCACCATGAAATAGTTTCTTAATTAAAATTTCACAATATAGAGAAATGTCTATGTCCACTGAAATAGAAAAAAATGTTTTGGAACAGAGGCTGCAAAATGTGTAGATGCTTCCATTTGGTTTTCAAGGCTCTCTAGTCGCCCGGCCCCTCCCTGCTTATCCAACTTCACTGTCTAACTCTTGTCAAGAAGAAGGGAACTTTTGTTCTACAACAGCCTGAAAGTCATGGCTCAATAACTGGGGCTCACGCATGCCTTTTTCTGTGCTTAAATGATGTTAATGAACTTGTCAAGATTACCTTCTCCCCCTCTCTTTACACACCTAAATCCTATCCACTTTGTAAAAGCCAATCCATCTCACTTTTACTGAAGTCTAATGAAATTATTTTAGTCCTTTCCAAGTAGCAGTAGAGCATATACCACCTCTGAAGTGTTTCCTCGTAGCATTTATCAGTCTAAGTAGCAGCATAGTCCAGTGCCACTGGCTTTACTAGGCTATAAGCTACCAGACAACACAAGCTCTGCCTTCCATCTACTCTGCATTCCCTACACTATCCTGGCCAGAGTTACTCATCTACTAGACATTCAATAAACACATGCTGATGGACTAACAGATATCCACCCAAACTCAGATGTGACTTCTCTTTAATGAGTTACTTATCAAATTCATGAGAACAAAATAATGTAGGCCTCAACTACAGCATCAGTGGTCCCAGAGAAAAAATCTGGTCTTACCATTAGCCTGTGGTTTCACAGAAGCAGTGGCTTGTTGCATGTCAATCTCCTCCATTGCATCACTCATGAGATCTCGTAAAATCTGCTGATCCGCTTCCGGAAGCACTGGGCCACGTGATGATGATCGGCCACTGGGATCTACCTACAGCCAAAGAGCCTCATTACAAATAACTGAAAATGCTCTTATGAAACAAACCGTTTACATTTATTTTATTCTAGAAACATGCTACATTCTGCAAAAACACCAGGACCTACTCATTTTTCCATGACCAGCAGCTGCTGTACTTTTAAGTTTTCAGCATCTTCATTACCACCCTAACAACTACTAGCAAATAGAAATAAATGTATCATCACCTCAAAGCCAGTACTGTGACCTGGAACCCTGAAAAGGCAATGCAACTAAAAAGGGGGAAGTTGGAAACTGCAGTAATGCTGGGGGAGGGTATACCTAAATGAGTTTGATTTTCCCAAACCCTCTGAGACAAAGCAACTGTAGATCAAAGCCTCACTTCTCAGACACCTAAGGACAGTCAAGGCCTACCCAGCAGGGGAAACCCACCAAACAGTGAGCCACAGGGTTCAATTTCAACACCAGTACCATTCTGGTTAGGGAACCACATATTCATTCAATCCAGACCGCGCTTTTTATATGTGAGTATGACTCTAAGGTGGAATGATCCACATTGAAAGGAGTCATTTAAAATAACTTTTAATAAGCTGGAGAATGTTTTCACAAAGAGAATAAATAGTAGAGAGGGAGTGCCAAAAATCACCTCATTATCACTAAGAATATAGCAGGAGCAAGGCATCACCAACAGAAGTGTTACACAAATGACGTGTAAAATAATCCTGAACTAAAGATAACGATCACAGTGCCAGTCGGCCCTTACTGGAGTACATGACAGAGGCCGCGTAACCTAAGGGGATTGAGAATTCTAGCACAGAAGAGGCCCTGAAGAAAACAACACTGAAAAAGAAAAATGCTGAGCTGGACATTGTTCGAGCTGGACATACAAGAAAGGTCAGAAAGATGGCACCTGAGACATAAAAAAAGCACTAAACTGAGAAACAAAATATCTGGGTTTGTTGCTATTTTTGCTACTAATTAGGGCAATCACTTACATTCTCTGGGCCTTAACTTATCATCTGTAAAACAGAGGAACTGATCTTTAATTTAATCTTTAACCTCTCTATCTCACTAGGTTGTCATGAAAGGAAAAGAAAACCATACATGAGAAAGTACTGACACAGGATACCCAGAAAACTGGATAGTCTTAGAGATAACAAGTAGGGAAACATATGATAATATAAACACATCTTCTGGTAACAATACTTAACACCTGCTATCTACCTACTTGCATAGGACTAGCTTTTGCCTAAAAATGTACTCTTTCTTCCCTGAAGACAGATGAAAATAATCTGTCTGAGAAAAAAGTATTATGTTAGTTCAGTTTAGTGTTCTGAAACAAAGAATATCAAACAGTAAAATGGTTTTCCAAAAAGGCCCATGGAATCACCTTTCCAGACCCTATTACTCTGAAGGTAAAGAAGAGATGGATGACTTTTCAAGTTTCTTTTCCACCTTGTGCCTGTCATGAAGACCCCAATGATGCCAGCATGTCACGACAAGATGGGGACTGAGGTCAGCACCGTGGACTGTACCTTCGACTTTCTTTGAGGGGCTCCAGGCTTCACTTCTGTCTTGTTAGGCGCATGCAAGTCTCCGTAGCTTGCAATGTACTGAATGAGGTTCATTAACGCAGCACAAGAGTCTGAGCATGTTCTGATATGGACAATATCGCTGGAACAGTGTAACTCAAAGCGGGGCTCAGTCTGGACAGAGACAGAGAAAAAAAAAGATGAAAATGTTTTCAAGAAAAAGAGATTAAAATTCTTTTTGTTACACAGATTCACATTTTAAAAGATATAATAATAATCTGTCTTGCCACACGAAAAAATGTCTCTATAATAACTCAATTTCAGTTTTAACATATTTATCTGTTTTTGACTAAAATTAGGTAAGTGGAAAAATTTCATGGTCAATTCGATTTTTTAATATTTTTACTTTTCATTAGTTTGAGTCAGGGTCTCACCCTATCACCCAGGCTGGAGTACAGTGACATAATCATGGCTCGTTGCAGCCTCAACTTCCTGGGTTCAGGAGATCCTTCTGCCTCAGCCTCCCCAAGCGGCTGGGACTACATGGCTGTGCCACTATACCTGGTTAATCATTTGAATTTTTATAGAGACAAGGTCTCGTTATATTGCCTAGGCTGGTCTCAAACTCCTAGGCTCAAGCAATCTTCTCACCTTGGCCTCCCAAAGTGCGGAGATTACAGGTGTGAGCCACTGTACTAGGTCATAATTTTTTAATCTCTCAAAAAGTAGGATTTAAATAAACATTTCCATTTATTTTGATAACTTACTTGTTCTCCATCAGAATCAGACTTCACTGCAGTTATGGTTAATTCCAAAAGCCCCATATCCATCACACGAACATAATCTAAAATTTTTAAAAGTAGTTAATAAAATGTTTGAGTACAGCTTTCAAAAGATGTTTGCTTATCCAACCAATGCCTAACAAAACTAGCATGTCTCGAAAATTCATTGCAGAGAGCGCTACAAATATTTATAATGAAATGAAAACAGTTTCAACCTACAAGTCACTTTATTTTAGTTAGAAACAAAATTTGTCTTACATTAAATATTTGGAGCATATATAGTAATTTGATGCACAAATGTAGCAAGAACATTACCCAACTGAAAAACCAGTATCTGAAAAACCAAGCTCTGAATATATACCACATTGATCACTATATAAAGATCCTTCAAACTTTACAAATCTTTAGTAAGATCCCTAGTCCACCAGTACTACCCCAGAGTTAAAATGTTTTAAAATATTCACACACAAAATACAAAGCAGTGTTCATCTACTCCAGACTTTGTTGTTTAACTCTTACCTCTATGCAAATTTATAGTGACAGTGTTACATTTGTCAGATAGATGTAAAGCAGCTTCATCCAAAATTATTCTGAGGCAAGAAAGATAAAAACCAATATCTAAAAATCCAAGTTTTGAACATTATACCACATGATCACTATATACTTAGTTAAATCATTCTTCCTGGTATGAACATCACCAAAATTATATGCAATTACTAATTTATAACTGTCATCAAACATTTTTTTAAGTCACTGTTTTGGGTGCTTGGAATGTTTAAATGGTACAAGCAATTAGATTAAATTATTTGCCCAAATTAATCGTAACTTTTTAGCAGTTTTTAATGTCCAAATTCACAAGGCTTAAATTACACAGATAAAGTGGGCTGGGCATGGTGGTTCATGCCTGTAATCCCAGCACTGTGGGAGGCCAAGGTAGGAGGATGGCGTGAGGCCAGGAGTTGGGGACCAGACTGCGCAGCACAGAAAGACCTAGTCTTCACGAAACTGAAAAACTTTTAACAGTTAGCCAGGTGTGGTGGTGCATGCCTGTAGCCCTAGCTGCTTGAGAGGCTGAGGCTGTAGGATCACTTGAGCCCCAAAATTTGATATTACGGCAGGTAATAATCACGCCACTGCATTCCAGGCTGGGCAACAGAGTAAGACTCTCTCTATAAATGAGTAAGTAAATAAACAAATAAATATTTAAAAACAAAGTAAAACAAAAAAATATAAAGTGTATCTGGTATTATGGGAAGTTTACCATATGTTTTAAAAAGCAAATTAAGAATCTCAAGAATTAATTTCTTCCCTAAACATGAAAAGCAATAATGAAAAGGCAAATGAACCAAGCCACCTGAGGAAAAAAAACTGAGTAACTTGGATAAAAGAATATGACTATTAGTAAAAGAAAGTTCATTTTAACGAAAGGTTGAAACTTTAATGAAATGGCTATTGTGTTTTGAACAGCTACATTCAGTACCTGAGAGTTGAAGAAGATTTATCCAACGCAGCACTGCTAGAAATGCTGAAGGTTTCAACAGTAAGAAGAGATCGAATGGGCAAATAAAGGGGCCTAAGACCAAAAAGAAACAGCACATCACTTGACACAGCACCAGAAATGCTCTTCAAAAATTTTGAACCTCAACTCTACTGGATTATGTATTTTTTTCAAAACCTAATACATATTTTAATAAAACTTTACTGTGCTCCATTTTTGCACCTACCTATAATCAAGTGCACAGCTCCAAAGATGAACATGAAAAGTTGTAAATGAAGTTGGAGGATTATATCCCAAAACTGGTTCATCAGCAATATTCAAGAAGTATAAAATCTATAACCACAAAAACAGAAAATGCCCTGCTTTAGAAGAAAAAAAGAATCGCTATAATATACATAATACCAATATAAAACAGAATGTCTCACAGAAAAAGCAATCATTTAATTGGAAAATCATAATGCTACATGAAAAACTATGATCATTTTGAAGGAATTTGCTGCAAAAAGTACTTGTGTCAGAAAAAAGGGTAATTATGGAAGGTGACAGATATGTTCATTTGTTTAACTGTAGGTAATCATTTCTCTATGTATAGGTATACCAAAACATTGTGCTATTCACCTTAAACATATACAATATAAGATAATTTTTTAAGTACTTGTAAAATTAGATTTGAAATGAAAAGATTCATCCAACAACTGCAATGCTATGGAAACCTGAGAAAACCATACCTTATGAAATTAATAACAAAGTATGCACAATATAATTTTCAAGAATATTTTGCTTGGAATAATTCTTAGAAAAATAAGTTTTGCTGGAAACTGCTTCAAACCATCAATCCGGTTTCCTATGTAACCCATTATGGGAGGAAAATCTGGTTTTCTATCTAATGCATTGTTGCAGGAAGTTCTTTTCCTTAATTTATACCTAGCTCAGTCTAAAAACCAGTCCCTCTCACCAACATCTATTCTCTTATTTGTAATCTGAGCTAACAAGGAGGTTATGCTAAATCTCTCCCTTACAGCCAGTTAGTATTCATGCCAACCATTTCTCTACTACTAGATATTTAGACAGATAGCCTCAAGTTTCCTAGAAGCTTTCCAGAGAAAAGCATACTGAATACGTTTGTTTTAAAATAATTTATTTTCCCAACCCAACTAAGAAACTCCTCTTTCCAAGGAACACGAGAAAGAATCAGAGTGCACTAGTTTTCAGTCTCACAAAAAGAAAAGCTAACTTCTTACTCAGAGTCTCCCGTGAAAGATAACCATGTTTTATTACCATGAAGAGTTATTCAACTGAAAATTACAGAAAGCCTGACAACATGCTTTAAAAAAGTATCACATTATTGACCTAGGGGTTAATATGCAAATATGGCACTTATAGAACGTCTGGTTACACAAGCAACTGAGCACATCATTCACTGCTCCTGTATGCTAGGCACTCTCTGGGTCCTGGGACACAGAGTCCCCTTCCTTCCTTTGATGACATTCAAGACAACTCTGTCTCTGAGAGGCTTTGGGGACCAAACTTGAAAGCTAAAATCAATTACAGTCTGTGGTGATAAATAATACTGTTCCCTAAGCTAAAAGGTGGCGACACAGTAGTGTTTACTTCATAATTCACTGAACTGAACATTTATGATGTGTGAACTTTTCAGTGTGTGTACTACATGTCAATACAAATTTTAATACATAACAGCCCTCTTACCTGCTCGTGCCAGCTAAGCCCAGAAGGAAGCATTCTATGCTGGAGAGTGGCTCCTTTCAGTCCTACAGCAATGAGAAATTCCTATACAGAACAACAACACAAAGAACTCCATTTACCACCTGTGTAATCCCATAAGTCAAAAAGTGTTTCCAAGAAAATGTATGTGACCTTTCATGCAAATTTTTTTGCTAGTGATCAAATCAACAGTAAGTACTTAATGGCATAGAAATATAAAACACAAACCTTTGTATTGGACTCTGACTTATCAGACAATATTTTAACTGCAACAGAAAGCATATTCAAACTGTCTCCTCCAACTCCATCTGACGAAGTTCGACTGAGGCCATCTTCTTCAGAGGAATAAATG
Source organism: Cephalopachus bancanus (assembly GCA_027257055.1). NCBI lineage: Eukaryota > Metazoa > Chordata > Mammalia > Primates > Tarsiidae > Cephalopachus > Cephalopachus bancanus. Next base: position 5,545,151 of record JAPVLO010000166.1, on the reverse strand, counting down.
GTGGGTTCCAACCAGTGTGGGCGTGTTGAACTGGGCAGGCGCATTTCGGTAGGAAGAACTACTCCATCTACCATGCCTAGATCCACATTGAGGGGAAGACATTAACAAAATGATTACTCGAACTTAGTTTGTAAACTTCTATAACTTAAAACAAAAACCCATGTTCTTCCACTGAATATAACATAAAAATGTATGATGACAAAAACCAACTTGGCATTAATAAACCACTCTTCTTTGCTAATGCTAGTATGACTGACAGTGTACAACCTACAAAAAAACAAAAACTAAGATCCTGAAATGCTAGGAAAAACTCATAAACATTAAGAACAGGCAAGCACCTCATATCCATTCACAAGGTAACTCAGGCAACTGCTTTAAAAAAAAAACGGTAAGTTCTGACCAGGCACGGTGGCTCACGCCTTTAACCCCAGCACTTTGGGAGGCCGAGGTGAGAGGATTACCTGAGCCCACGGGCTCGAGACCAGTCTAGGCAACTTGGCAAGACCTCATCTCTACAATAAATTTTTTAAAAAATTAGCTGGGAGTGGTGGCGTGCACCTGTAGTTCCAGCAACTTGGAAGGCTGAGGCGGAAAGATCGCCCGAGCCCAGCAAGTCAAGGCTGCGGTGGCTGTGAGCGTGCCACTGTACTCCAGCCTGGGTAACAGAGTGAGACACCAACTCCAAAAAAATAAATAAATAAATATTTTAAAAAAGGCAAGTTCTGTATCAGAAGCCAAAAGGAAATATTCCTTAAGGGAGAATCAAGAACATAAAAGGTCCATCCCTTGGTGAAGGGACACATAAGAGATGACAGATCTACACCATGGAATATTTGTCAGCAACAGAAACCAATGGAGTACAGATGCAACTTGGCTGAGCCCTGAAATCAGGTTGAATTAAAAGAAGCCAGTCACAAAAGACCATATTATATGATTTATGTATATGAAACTTCTAGAATACGCAAACCCACAGAAACAGAGCAGATGAGTGGTTGATTGGGGCTGGGGGGTGGGAGGGTTGCAGGGCTACAGCTAAAGTGTAAGAAGTTTCTCCTTGGGGTGATGAAACCTTTAAAACTGACTTTGGTGATGGCTGCATAACTGTGAAATACCGAAACCACTGAAAGGCACACATTAAATGAGTGAGCTGTACGGTATGTGAGCAGCAAAGCGACTGCAAAAAAGAACACAGAGCTGGCTTCTAATTTAAAAGTATCACTTTGACAACAGAATCAGAACCTCTCCCAGAAAGTGATTTCTAATGTCAAAGTTCTGTTCTCAACAGAGTTCTTTATTAAGGATATTTAAACATGTCTAAACAGAAGCGACCAAAACACACATCTGCCGTACCTTTGTGGTACAGACTGAAGCTGCTAGAATGAAGGCAGATGTAGTGCTTGTCATCAAAACCTTCATATTTTGTCACGCAAAACAATGACCCATTATTGAACTCTAACCAGAATTCGCCATGCTTGTTTTCCAGCAGATCTCCGTTATCCTGCTAATAAAAAGATCAGAAAAACACAAAAGTCATTATTTAAATGCAGAAAAGTAAGAATGTGATTTGGGATGCTCCTCCTTCATTCAGCTTAGGGAAGTCTCCTACATCACAGCAAAGCAGTCTAATTCTTGAACCATTCAATACAGGAGCACTAAAATCAAGTACCCGAAGCGCACATGGGACCCCTTCTGCCAAATGAGTCCCTCTACTCCATCCTCCTTTATAACAGCCACCAGTTATCACCCTCAAGAGCAGAATCAGCACCTGTTTTCCCAAGGGAGAGTCACACAAAGTCTGCTCTGCAATGAAAGCTAACTCCCCAAAGTGGCTGTCACCATGGCATGTCAGAAACACTGGCTTTTACCAGTCACACAACAACCTCAAGCTGCTTCGATCACTGGATGTGCATCAGAGTAGATGTGTTTAAAATAAGACACGTTTGAAGAAAACACTTTGGATTGGTGAACCTTACCCTTACATCTGTGAACACTGCCATTAATCCATGATTAATATTCAGAAGAACCGAGAGAAAACTCTGTGAATTCTTGTTCTGAGAGTCTAGTTTTTTTTTCCTACGGGAACGACGGTTGGGATCAACAGTGGAAAAACACTGCAAAGTCTCCTCCTCAGATCCACTTTCCTCATCTATGATAAATAAACATTAAGATTATATGAGTTCTGACAGTTCTTTAAAATAAAACAGCAACTTAACAATTATCTCAAAAATATTTCAAATTTATAACCTGCTTACTTTCACAAGGAACATGCTGTGACACAGAAACATGCCTTCTGTGGTTTTCTCTTTAGCCCTGAACTTCAAACAGCATGCACACTATCACTCTAAAGATAACATGTTTAAATGATAATGATATTCTCAATATACTGATAGAAATGTGGAAATACCCTCATGAATTACTAAAAGAAACTATAAAATACAGTTACAATGAAAAACAGCCAAAGAAACATTTTTAAAAAATTTTTTTGTAGAGACAGGGTCTTCTCATGTCACCCAGGCTGATCTCCAACTCCTGACCTGACCTCAAGTGATCCTCCCACCTCAGCACTGAGATTACAGGTGTGAGCCACCACACCTAGCCAAAGAAATATTTTAAAATCCACAACTGAAAAAGTGACTACTTTGTTGACTGACAAATCAGACATTGTAATTCAGAATTAAAAATATATTACCATAGTGAACTGTAGATTTAAATGGACTAAAGCTCTCTTTGTTGAAGGTATTAATCAGTTGACTGGCTACTGAAAGCCCAATACCATAAGAAATATTCTCCAGTGTCTCCACTGGAGAAGGGGCTGTTGGCTCCCACAGCAGCAAGTCATTAAAGATCCTAGAAAGACAAAAGTTGAAAACAAGCACATAACTCCCAGTTCAAGGGGAGGCAGACTAACAGACATCCTTTTAAGCGATCACCCAAGCAATACCTTTTTAAATGATGAAATGGAAATTACGTTCTACAAAAGAGTTTTAAAGGAGGAATTGTGTTCTGCCAACAAAAAAAGAACGGCCACGGCTATAATGCAGAGCAGGCAGAAAGCAACCTGCTAAGTGGACACCTAATTGGATACTTGCCTAACTCCACCTGTGTTAGGTGCATCAAATTACAAATTCACGCTGGACTTCTACGTACACTTTGGAGACGGAAACCAGTTCAAGCAAAAACCCACAAAGAACAAAAGGAAGACGGCCCACTGTACAAGTGAGCAGTCTGTAAACGACAGATGGCCCTGCATCATCTAATGTGACCTGCCATCAGTCCTGTGGGGCATCCAGGAGAGAATCATTACTTTCACCCTACACTTGAAGAAACCGTCTCATAAAGGCCAGTGTCCTTCCCAAGGTCGCACAGCTCATCAGTGGAAGAAGTGGGCGAGGCTCCAGATTATGTGGGTTATGTCCAATTCCTAACTTGGGTTTTGTTTTAGGCAAGCATTTGCCTGGAGGACCAACTCAGCTCTTCCCCTAGAGACACCGCCTCTCCTCTCGCCAACAGAAAGCACAGCTTCACCAGGAAGACCCTTGAGACGAAGAGGGCACTGGAGCAGGAACGAAGAGAGAGAAGCCCTAATGACAGCCAGACTGGCCCAGCTGACACTGCTGACCATGTGTAACAGATGACACGTCCTGCTTTCTCAAAGAAATACTGGCCACTGCTCAGACGCCCTTCTGTCCTAGCTCCCGCCTCTCACCCACCCTCTAAGCTATCAAGAAACCTCGAACTTCACAACGCGCTCCAGGAAGCCTTTGGTGTGATCTGGGCCCCCAGCACACCTTCCACGCACACAAACCCAGTGGCCGCACCTCGACCCCTTGGCTGCATCTCCTTGTTTCCCATTCCTCGACGGCTAGCCCCGAGAGCGGACTCGTGTCTCCTCATCTCTACGTGTGTCTAGCACAGTGGCTGTCACACAGCAGGCACTGCCAGGTGGTGAGGAAGAAAGGACAGTGAGGACTCACGTGGGAGGACTGCCAAAGCTCAGAGTACCGTAAAGCCTAGTGTGAATACCAGCAAGGTGCCACACGCTGAGGCAGCTCTGTCCCTTCCTGTGAGAAGCCACTTGCAGGCCAATTCCTGAGCTTCCGAAGCCCTAGGAAGTATAAGCCAGGACTGAGTACTGTGATTCTCAGTAGTTATAATCCCCACCTAAAAGGTCTCTCTGTGGAAGCATCACTATGTCAAGAACACCAAGGGTATAAGATAGAAAGGTGTCACAGCTAAGACACATTGACACATCCCAAAATACAGTGATTAAAAAAATGGCTGTTTCTTGGGCGTATTACAGGACAAAGAAACAAGAGTATCAATCCAGATCTTGGTCTAAACTGTATATAAATAATGACAGTATAATGACAAATTTTCCCAGGAAATGTTCTTTTTTTATTTCCTACAAGCATAAGAGAAAGAGAAACTGTTGCTTTTTTTTTTCATTTGAGTTGGAGTCTCACTCTGTCGCCCAGACTGGAGTACAGTGGCCACTCCTGGCCACTGCAGCCTCGCCCTGCTGGGCTCTGGTGATCCTTCCACCTCAGCCTTCCAAGTAGCTGGAACTACAGGCACGCGCTACCACGCTCGGCTGATCTTTTGATTTATTGTAGAGATGAGGTCTCGCCAAATTGCCCAGGCAGGTCTCGAACCCACGGGCTCGGGCCATCCACTCACTTCGGCCTCCCAAAGCCGGGATTACAGGCTGAACCACCGAGCCTGGCTCTTTTTCCTTTTTTTAGCAGCAAGGTCTCACTCTCTCGCCTAGGCTGGAGTGCAGTGACGCAACCATAGCTCACTGCAGCCTCCAACTCTCCTGGGCTCAGATGACCCTCCTGTATCAGCCTCCTAAGAAGCTGGGACTACAGGTGTGTGCCATCATACCCAGCTAAAGAAACTCCTACTTTAAATAAAACCTGAAGTTCATGGTATAGGACCTGTAAATATAAGTTTCTTATGATTTTACTATGTTTTCCTTATTTATTTTGATCTAAACAGAGTCTTGACACCATTAATACAATAAAACATTGGATGGTGTTTGTAGCATCAAGAAAGAAAACAATGCTTAAGATATTTAAGGACATATCACCATGATTCTGTGTCTGTGAGCCTGAAATATAACAGATGCTCACTATATATTTGATTTAATGAAACTAGTAAGAATTATTTTTTAAATCTATTTTAAAGAATTTTGACATAAAAAAATCTCCTGTACCTGAAACCATCTTTCTGAAAGCCTCCAGTTGACCAAGACATTATAAGAATAAACCAATACCTTAATTATACAAAATAAAGGCAGAGTTAGTTATAACTCCTGGCTCAGGAAAATAAGAGACATTTAGTAAAATTTGAATGGGAGTCGGGCTCGGTGGCTCAGCCTGTAATCCCGTGCCTTTGAGAGGCTGAGGTGAGGGGATTGCCTGAGCCCACGGGTTCGAGACCCGTCTGGGCAACTTGGCGAGACCTCATCTCTACAGTAAATCAAAAAATCAGCCGGGCGTGGTAGTGCGTGCCTGTAGTTCCAGCTACGTGGAAGGCTGAGGCGGAAGGATAGCCAGAGCCCAGCAGGTCGAGGCTGCGGTGGCTGGGAGCGGCCACTGCACTCCAGTCTGGGCGACAGAGTGAGACTCCGACTCAAAAAAAAAAAAAATTTGAATGGGGTATGAGGATTATTTTGTAGCATGTATTCAGTGCAGTTTTCTGATTCCAATAGCTGAATCACAGTTGCATAGAATCTATTTGTTTGTGGGAAATACACACCCAAGGACTTAACACTGAAGGGGCTCAGGTCAGTAACTTACTTTCAGACAGTTGCAGGGGTAGAAAGTTCTTTGAACCGTACTTGCAAAATCTTTAAGTCCAAGAATGTTTAAGCATTTTAAAAATAATATTTATTTTAAAACACAAAGCCAAACAAGGGGCAAAGAATGCATACCCTGAAGAAGTGAGATGTGCGCGTCACAAGATCCACAGCGAGGGAGCTCTTCACTGCTTATGCAATTCTAGGAGCCTCAGAGACCAAGAAGTGGGCAGAACGGGATAGAACAGACACTCTCTTCAGCGACCCATTTAACCAACCACTCAGACTAACAGGTACTCGAATCCCCTGACTCACGCAGTCAGCAGCTCAATTCCCCCATCTGCCATCGCCCACGCTCCCGTCTGCTCACCTCCTGTGGCGGCAGACGACTCTCTGGCACGGCTGACAACGTCTGCTCCTACCGGCTGTCTTTTTTCTGTGGGAGGGGGCACCCCAAAAACCTGGAGCTATCTTTTTGGAGGGCAGGTCCCCTACAGCACAGGCATCCCTAGCTAGGTGCGTGTTCTAGAAACCCATCAGCATCCGTATACCAGCCAGCGGTGTTGTTAGAGACATTTTACTGAGGAAAAGTCCCAAGATGTGGTAAACATGTGATTGGTTCTTTTACCATGACAACAGACCTGCCCACACCGCACTGATTGTTCAGCAGTCTTTGACCAAAAATGGCATGAACCCCATTGCCCACTCTTTCTATTCACCCAATCTTGTCCCAAGTGACTCTTTTTTGTTTCCCCAGATGGAAAAAGTCCTAAAAGAGAAACATTTTGTTGATGTGGAAGAGGCGAAACAAAAAATGGCAGAAGCACTAACAGGTAGTAAAATTAAAGCGTTCAAAAGCTGTTTTTAGCAGTGGAAAAAGTGCCTCAATAGGTGTATTGCATCAAAGGGAGAGTACTTTGAAGGTGACTGAAGTTTAAACATTAAGAATACACAATTTTTTATAAATAAATTATGGTTTTGGGGGTGTCCCCCCTTGTATTCTCCAAACATCGACTATATTTAGCCTCAAATCCGCCTGCATTTGTTATTATAAGTACAGTTGATTCAAAAACTGAGCTAACAGATTTAACTAATGCAAACTGAGTTGGGGAAAAAAATCTTAAAAACCTATAAGGATTCCACACTCAGACCACTTGTGAAAAAAAAATTTTCACTCTAAAGAAAACAGAACTAAAAACTGTAGACAATACCTTCAGGATATGTCATATAAAAGGATATATAGCATAAAAGACACAGAAAGCTCCAATCAGTGGCTCATACTCAAAGAAAAGGCCTTGCCCCATATTCTAAAATGAAGTGGTAAACAAATGCACATGTGTAAACTGAATGTTTAAGGTCTGTAATACTGTTCTTGATGTCCTGATTCAACTGAAAGCAATCTGCTCAATCAATACAGAGCAAGAGAAAGACACAGGCCAAGTGCCCTTCTGACCTCCGGGCCAGCCTTGAAGGAGTTGTTCATTTCCCTCAATCTGGCCTTGCATGTGCTTCAGCTCTTAGCAGACGTCCCTCAGCTATAGCATAAGGGGAGGAGCCTGGAGATCTGAGGTTCCCAAACTTTACATCACGTGTTAATGAACCCCAAAGATTATAAACAATTCGTACAATGCTGATGTGAATGTATGAGTTATGTGCCACTATTTATAATGTATATTATAAAACAAATATTTTTAAATGTCAATTTCAAAAGGGGTTTTTTTTTTTTTAAGTTGAACAGAAGTGCTAGAGTTTTCTTCCTATACTCCAATGGACCGTCAGGTGAAAATCATTTTCTTTTTTGAGTTGGAGTCTCACTCTGCCACCCAGGCTGGAACAGTGGCACACTCCCGGCCACCACAGCCTCAACCTGCTGGGCTCAGGTAATCCTTCCATCTCAGCCTTCCAAGTAGCTGGAACTACAGGCAGATGCCACTATGTCAGCTAATTTTTTCATTTATTGTAGAGACGAGGTCTTGCCAAGTTGCCTAGGCTGGTCTCAAATCCTTGGACTCAGGCAATCCTCTCGCCTCAGCCTCCCAAAGTGCTGGGATTACAGGCATGAGCCACCATGCCCAGTCTGAATCTCATTTTCAAGACTGCTGAACTGATGTGGACCCTAGAATCCTTCCTGGAACTTATTTTTCTGATTCTAAGACCAATAATCAACGGCAATCAGGGAGAAGACCCAGAGTTTGATAACACTTAAGGAATAAAGGACCAGGGATATCTGATACCAAGCAAGCCTACAGCAAAAATGAGAATTTGGTGTTTATGATGACTAATGGAAATTAGAATAACTTGATGACATGTGGGAAGCTAGTAGTGACAAACACTAAAGACTTTTTTTTTTTTTTTTGAGTCAGGAGCTCATTCTGTCATCTAGGTGGAATGCAGTGGCACAATCGTGGTTCACCGCAGCCTTGAACTCCGGGTTCAGTCATTTCTCCTGCCTCAGCCTCCCGAGTAGTAGCTGGGACTACAGGCACACGCCACCATGCCCAGCTAATTTTTAAATGTTTTTTGTAGAGACAAAGTATCAGTATGTTGCCTAGGCTGATCTCAAATTCCTGGGATCAAGCAATCCTCCCGCTTTGGCCTTCCAAAGCGCTGAGATTAGAAGCATGAGTCACCATACCCAGCTGAGATTTATTTTTCTAGAAACCCAAATGTCCACCTTTCAGGTATGCTATAGAAGAAATCCCTTCACCAGGTAGGAATTACACTAGACAATTCTTATGTACTAACTATATGCCAGACACTGTTCTCAGAACTTTCCAAGTGTTACATCATTTAACCCTCCAAACAATCCTTTGAGGCGGGCACCAGAATCACCTCCATTTTACAGCTAAGGAAACTGAGGCTTATGGCGGCTAGGTAAATTGTCCCAAGTCATCAGAGTCTAGGACCTACAATTACATTCATTTCAACATATTTCCTTGATATATATATTGAGGGGCATTTAACTGTAACAAATTTAAACTTCTGTATACAAGTTGACACAGTAGAGTTTAGAATGCCAACAAGATACCTTCTGAGCACTGCAGAAAAGATGACTCTAGTATTCTGAGTCTACCCTCAGTATTGCCTAACTCTTCCTGTCGCTGCACAGGTAGAAAAGACAGTGTTTGATCAGTGCCCTGCAATAGGCTGCCAGAGAGCAGCCAGCCAACCCAAGGGCTGAGGGAATAGATATCTCCCACACCAGTCGCCCAGGCACCAGACACACGGGTTGGGAAACTCTGCCATGACAACAGTACATCATAGTGGTAATAGTTCCACAGACACCATCAACCCCATACACAGTACTGAAATGGTAGGAGATACTAAGGCAAGGAAAGAAAGGGGAGGCAGTCAGGCAGAAAGTTTCATTTGAAAGACTCAACTCTATATGCTTAGACTCACCTGTTATACAGCTTCTCATAAAAGTTCTTATTAGGTAGTGTTATATGAATATTTGGCAACGTAAGTTCCAGCACATAGTGAGAGTTGCTGATTGCTTTATCCTGAAACTCTGTCATTTCTACAGGATCTCCTGGCATCACCATCTAAAACATAATAGTTTAATGCAAAAAAGGCATCAAATAACCATTTTATGTTTAAAATAGCAGTAGCACCTTCTTAACCTATCCATGGACTTGGTATATATGAGCAAATAAATAGGCAGGTAACTGGGGAAAAAATACATCAAGAAAAACCAGATCTTATTCAATCTTGGAGTTTAATACCTAGCAAAAACAGTACACTTTAAAGCATTAAAAGATAAGAAATTAGCCGGGCTCGGTGGCTCAGCCTGTAATCCCGCGCCTTTGGGAGGCTGAGGTGAGTGAATTGCCTGAGCCCGCGGTTCGAGACCCCCTGGGCAGCGAGCCATCTAAACAATAAATCAAAAAAATCATACCTTGTTTATGCAGTAGCACCTGTTAATTCTGGCTACTTGGAAAGGAGCAAGGATCGAAAAGCCCAGCAGGCAACTGCGGTACACTGCAAACCAGTCTGTGACAGAGTGAGTAATACCAATCAAAAAAAAAAAAAAAGTTTAAAAGATAAGAAATTAAAAGCATTGCTAAATACAAAAAATAATAGAATTCCTTTGTTGCCTGCTCACACCTTTATCTTACCTGCTCATTTTCAAACATGACTCTACGAGAAGAAAACGGAGATGGGGCTGGTCTCCTGAGATCACACACATCTTTCAGAGAATGAGCACCTCCTTCCTCTTCTTCCTGATAGTGACCATCATTCTCCTCTTCTTCTTCAGCTGCTATTCTCGCCAAAATGGAATGCATGGCTGGGGGATTTATTTTTAGTACAAGTCTGATAACAAAGACAATTTTTAAAAGATCGAGATATAAGCGTAAGTGGCAAATCTTTATCTTTTGTGCAAATTAATATAAAGATCAGTGTTAGATCTTAATTACAGAATTAAACTTCTCTACAAAGTCTCATTATTTCTACTGTATCCCACTTATGTATGCTGTAAGCGTAGTATGGAATTAAAACAACAAAATAAAGACATTAACACTGTATACTTGGCTAGTTAAAAGGTTAATCTTCTGAAGGCAAAGCATTATTTTAAAATCTCAATAACAGCCAACAAACTTTACCAAAGAATTATAACCATTAAAACAAATCCTCTCACATAGTTTGTTCTGTATAACAGAATGCTTGCCTACCTAAGAAACCTCATGGTGTATAAACCGTTCCAAGTGATTTGGGAACACTGTCCAAACTGCAACAACAAAGTTATCTTTTTCCTCCAGGAATTTCGGTCCTAAAGGGCTTGTGTTTGTTTCTTAGCCACAAGCCCGAAATGTCACTGACTTCATGCAGCTTTTGACTTCAAAAGTGAATGCGCTTTGGCTCGAAAGCAATCCCACCCCTTGCCTAATCTTCTGTGGCACACCATTAGCACTGGCTTCTTAGCCTTCTTTTTATCACCGCATCAACCCGTCATTACGTTGAGGCCTGGAACTCTCACACAAAATAGCAGTGTTGTAACTATAACAACTTTTCTTCCCTAGACAGGTAGTGTCATTTGGTTCTAGGAAATCATCACAACTATCTCTTAACTTATAGACATTCTAATGTAACCCATGCTTCTAAGTTACTTAATTGAAGTAGAGCACAATTATGATGAACTTAGGCTCACTTCCAGACAGGTACTAACAAGGCCTGGCCTAAGGATCACACAGAGTGGATACAGAGTGGGAAGGAGTCATAAAACCAGGCGGAAAAATGGTATATAAAGCATCATTTTAATTATGGGAAAATCTCCAAAATACTTAGTTTTTGATATAATTATAGGTCACTACTTCAAGCAAACTAAGCTTTTAAAATATCCAATCCCAGTAATTTAACTTAAGGAATGACTTCTCCTGCCTAAGAAATCTTGAAACAGTGGATCTCAAAGTCCAAATACATATTGGAATCATCCAGTGTACTCTTAAAAATACACTGATGCTGGCAGTTTCTCTTCTTTAAAAAACCTGCCCATGGCAGGTCTTTCTGCCACGAATCTTCCTTTTACATTCTTTTTCTTGCTAATAAACTTGGTTTTAAGACTTTGAAAAAAAAAAATACACCAATGCCAGGCCCTAGCCCAGAATCTCTGGGTGGGACCCAAGAAGCAGTGTCTTGTAAAAAGCTCCCCAGATTTGAAAAAGACTGTCCTAAAGTACTTACTGCCTACAAAATTCAACTGACAATTACCTATATGGTGCCTTATACCTCCTACTCCTTGAGGTAGCCTGGAAGCACAGTATTCTTTAAACGGCAAATCAGTGTTTTGTCTCTCCGATTAGAGCAGGAAACCCGAGACCAAAGAACACAGTTTATGCTTTCTTCTCTCACAACAGTGAACGTATACCTTTCACAGAGCAGTGTTCAATATTTACTTTTTATTTGACTTGCTTGTCTTCTTTTGGGCTCACTCATCAAGGCTGAATATTTTAATTGAATGTACTGGTCAAAATGAAGGTCAAAACGACTAGAATATTTTAGTGCTAAAAGGAACAGCCCACTCAGTCTGTGCATTTGCTTGCTCACCGAGGCCAGTCAAAGTCATCTGACGACGCTGTATCTCCATCTACTCCACTAGACACATGGAAAAACTTAGTAGATGGTTCTCCTTTCTCTTCCTGGAATGACCCTAATAAAACAAGACTGATTTACTAAAATGCATTATTCCCAAGCTCTAAAAGGAAAGACTGAGAAGCAAAGCTCTCTCAGTCAGGAACATAATGCGGCATTAAGTTCGGCAGCATTATTTACTTGCTCCTGTTTCGCAGGTATAGGGAAGACAGGATGAGCAGGTAAGTTAAGGATGCAAGATGCTGTTGTGCGTTCAGACTCAAATTCTTAAGTCCCGATGTATAGTCTGTAAGGTGTGTAATCATGACATAGTAAACGCAGCAGTTACCACTTTCTGAGTGCTATTAGTGATTATTTCATTTTAAAAAGTCTATAGTTAATCTATTACTAGGAAAGATAACAACAACATTTCTTGAATATATATTTTGCACAAAGCACTATAAAAATTACTTCTATTCAGAATGACTCCATACTTTTTTCCTTCCATTTTGAAGTGAAGAATGGCTTTCCTTCAGAATAATGACCTTCTTGCCACTGGAGATAAGAGATGATTTCATAAGACCTAAAGGCCCTTTCAGGATGTCATAATTGGCAACAGTCCATATTAAGTATCTTTTAAGAAATGCTGAACTGAGGCTGGGTGCCGTGACTCACGCCTGTAATCCCAGCACTTCGGGAGGCCAAGGCGAGAGGATTACCTGATTCCAAGGGTTCAAGACCAGCCTGGACAACTTGGTGAGACCTCGTCTCTACAATAAATCATAAAATTAGCCAGGTGTGGTGGTGTGAGCCTGTAGTTCCAGCTACTTGGAAGGCTGAGGCGGAAGGATCGCCGGAGCCCAGCAGATTGAGGCTGCTGTAGTCATAAATGTGCCACTGCACTCCAGCCTGGGTGACAGAGTGAGATCCAACTCAAAAAAAAAAAAAAAGGTTGAGGGCCTGCCACTTCCTGGGCATGACCTTGGTCACATTACTTAATCTGTCTGGTCTAAGATAAATACTGTATCAGAAAGAAAAAAAAATTTATTAAACAAAAAACGAAAGAAATGCTGAACTGAGAGAGAGCAAGCAAGGGAAGCATCTGCAGCGTGTTCTCAGGTCAGGGACGGTGAGTGGAGTCGCAGAGGCAGGTGGCTTAGCAACCACAGGACAAAAGAGCTTCCAGAGTCCCTCACAGGCGAGGTCCGCTCAAAGTTTACACATGTTGCCTTCATTAACTGCCAAAAACAAAGTAACACAGAAAAAGTCAAAAACAGGTTTACAAATAAAAGCCACTAGAGACTAGGCAGTACAGTGGCTGAAAGCACAACCTCTAGTGTCAGACTTGAGTCGGAGTCTTGATTTTGCCACTTACTGCACCTACAGGGGGACACCTTCTAAGTCCACAGACTGCCTCATCTACTAAATTACAAAAATAACCACAAAAAACAAGCATATGGTGATTACAATGATTACAAGAAACAGGACAATGTGCATGAAGTGCTTAGCACGGTATCTAACATATAGTGACACTCAATAAATTCTACTATCAGCTCTACAAGTAAGTGATAGATAATTATAAGAATGTAGGCTAAAGCACTATGTTCTCCTATGGAAAATAAGGCGGTTTTTGGTTTTTTTTTTTTAATGGTATTCTCACTCTGTCACCCAGCCTGGAGTGCAGTGGCATACTCACGGCCACCACAGCCTCAACTTGCTGGGTTCAGGTGATCCTTCTGCCTCAGCCTTCCAAGTAACTGAAACTATAGGCATGTGCCACCATGCCCGGCTAATTTTTTTATTTATTGGTAGAGATGAGGTCTCACCAAGTTGCCCAGGTTGGTCTCGAACCCATGGGCTCAGGCAATCCTCTCACCTCAGGCTCCCAAAGTGCTGGGATTATAAACGTGAGCCACTGTGCACGGCCGAAAATAAGTATTTTAACAAAGCAAATAAATCATCATCTTTAGTAATTTTTTAAGACCTATATCACATATTTGTATACAATACTAGAGAAAAGTTGTTGTTCTTGTTTTCTAACAAAATGTTCTTTAATTTTAGTACATTCTGGGGCTGTCAGGTACTTTTGCGACACGTTTCAGTAAAGTTGTTTCTATCTTTTACAGGTACATTTAATCTTACCAACTAGTTCTCTAAAAGTAAGCTCCAATTTAATTTGTTCTGGGGTCGATCCTCCTATAAATTCAGTCTTGAATTCTAGATCTGTGAAGGCTAGAAGAAGCATCTCCTTCTGAAGCGACTTCTTAAACCATGGTCCTCTTTCCTGATCTGATCGAAGATCAGGTATCGGGAAGCGCACAGAAAGGTTTAATGCTGGTGTGGCAACTTGCACTGATATCCGACAATTTGCAGGACTATGTGAATCATCTAGAAATACTTCAGTGAAAGCCTTGTGCTAAAACATAAAACATCAAACAAACATATGCCAAAACATTAAATAAGTATAAATGACATTAGTATTCAACATTTCAGCATGTAACTAACACTCTTTTCTCATTTGGTATGATGCACCCAAATATAATTCAAATTACTACCACATTCATTTAGTGCAATGAAATGTTACAATGCAACAACTATTGGCAAAGTGAAAAACTATTGGCAAGTTAAATCCTAACATAAAAATCAAAATAAAAACTGAATCAAAGTGAAGACAAAGGCGCTATAGATGGATATATCTTACTATAAATGAAAAAAGAAGGATATAAATTAGCCTATGGACAAATTCACTATTAGTTAAAAATCACGGTAGTATCCAACATGCAGTTTGAAGGATTTTTCTACCAACATTCTACTTTAAAGACTCAATCCAAAATCAGAGGAATTATGCCAATGCAAAGACCCATCTCTGACTTATCTTTGTATTTCCAGTATTAAGCCCAGAGCCTAGCACATCTCAGGTTCTAAATATTCACTAAATGACTCACCCTGAGCTCCTATCCAATCTAAGGGTATGAGATCACCAAATGGCTCTAAGAAACCAAAACGTATGCACCATTTACCCAAAACCACATTACAATGAAAGGGTCAAAGATCATTTCATTCATTCATTACAGTTTTTCTTCATACTGAAACTAATAAAACTCTAGTCTACTGTAGGTGGTAAAACTCTTCAATTTCTTTAATCAGTTTCTAACCTCCTTGATTACAAAGCTCCCATGTTAAAGAGGCTTTTTTTGGTTTGTTTTGGTTTAGAGAAATGGGGTCTCACTAAACCACCCAAGTTGGTCTCAAACTCCCAGGCCCAAGGAATCCTCCCATCTCAGCATCTTGAGGACCTGGGACTATAGGGGTGAACCACCACAACCAGCTAGCTTTAGATTTTTAACAAGCCTATTCTATGTCTACCCTATTTGACTTTCTAGTACTAACCCCCAACTCTCAGGCAAAAATAGCCCAAGAGACCAAAAATCATCCTCATGCATCTGTGGCCAACAGCTACTATGGAGACTAGCCAACAGAACTGAAAATAACCAGCAGTTGGTGACCAGAAAAAATAAAGAATGCTAATGTGAATACCCACAACTAAGAGAAAAGCAATTAAGTAGAAAAATAAATGTCCTTTTCTTTCCTTTTTAACTAAAGCTGTCTCTATCTGATCCTGATCCTACAGCCCCAAATTCCAGCTCCAAAGTTTTTTTGTTTTTTTTTTTTGAGTTGGAGTCTCACTCGGTCACCCAGACTGGAGTGCAGTGGCCGCTCCCGGCCACCGCAGCCTCGACCTGCTGGGCTCCGGCGATCCTTCCGCCTCAGCCTTCCGAGTAGCCGGAATTACAGGCGCGCGCTACCACGCCCGGCTGATTTTTTGATTTATTGTAGAGATGAGGTCTCGCTGCCCAGGTGGGTCTCGAACCCGCGGGCTCAGGCAATCCACTCACCTCAGCCTCCCAAAGGCGCGGGATGACCGGCTAAGCCACC
The DNA here is from genome assembly GCA_027257055.1 of Cephalopachus bancanus. NCBI lineage: Eukaryota > Metazoa > Chordata > Mammalia > Primates > Tarsiidae > Cephalopachus > Cephalopachus bancanus. Next base: position 5,529,346 of record JAPVLO010000166.1, on the reverse strand, counting down.
GCGCCCGGCTAGCTCCAAAGTTTTTAACAGACTTCTTGCAAATCTGACTTGTTTGCCTAGAAAAGACCCTAGGCGCCAGATCTCAGTAAAAGTGATAATAATGCGATGCTCAGTAGTTCATTTTCAAAAGTTGTCTGGGCTACAGTTTTAGGTGGTTCAAGTAGTTTACTAAATGTGTGAACAGATACAATTTTGTGAAGATATTATAATCACAGTGTACGAAGTTCAGATAAACACAGAAAAGTAAAGGAAACCTAATTCCACTATAACACAAACAGTGCTACCAATTGGCATATTTCTGTCCATTCTTTTTCTATAAATCAATTTTATTTATACAGTTGTGATAAAAGTTTACGTGGAATAATATTCTACTTTTATACTTAGTTCTTGATGAGCCTTCTTAATGTTGCTACACCATCTTCAAAACCATCATATAAAATGATCATGAAAAATTTCATTCAGTATATCATTAAAACTTTAATTTAGCTAGTCTACTATCATAAAAGATGTCTCCATTTTTCATTATTACAATATATGCTGTTTATTAAAATTCTTAAGCTCAGAAATTATCCCAATAAACCTATTAGTAACTATAATTATGACCCCAATTTGCAACTTTTTGAATACTTACCAGACTAACATGCTTATTATATGACGTATACATGTGGGATGCCATCATCTCTACTGTAGTAAGTTTTTGTGGTTGAAGCAAGGAATTTAACCTGTCCACAATACTGATATCCAGTTCACAACATACTGGATTTAATTTAATTTGTAATTCTGCCTTCTGAGGAACTGAACTAAGTCTTGCTTGGTTACCCTTAATTAAAAAAAAAAGGGATTAATGTGATCACTAAAAAGTACCATAAAATTAGGTTGAAATCTTACAACTATGACAAAATGTACCAAATGAAAACTTCCAGGTGGTAACTGCACAAAAAGATGGCTCACCTGGGGTCCTCTATTCTCAGAATGCTTGTAATGAAGCTGAAGACACACAGGCGGGTGGGAATCAGTTCCTTCTTTGGAATGGAACGTTAAGAGCTTAAGATAAAGATTAAGATATATTAAACGTAAGACATACCCATAATTAATCACATGAATTAACAGAGGTGCCAATATAATAGTGGGAAGAGCTTTCTGAAGTCAGAAATCTGGCTTTAAGTTTCATTTTTGTCACCTATTAGCAGTGTAAATCTTAGACAAATTAGTTAACTTCTATGATACTAAGCATCTAAGCAAAATATAGGTAAGGATTCAAATAAATCTGTGACCAAGAAAGTGTTTAAAAATTTATAAGGACAAAGTAACAGTAATAAATGTTATTTTGACAACTTCCTAAAGTTTCTCTAGGTCATGCTTTTATATTAGGAAACAATCAGAATAAAGGTAAATAAACACAAGATGTTTAATCCGTCTTCAACAGTGCTTTAACAAAACAGCAGGCATCCAACAGTATTTGCTCAATAACGGAATTCTTCTGAAATGAAGAGTGCTTTGAAGAGGAGTGAAATGAAGTCATTTGTCTCATAACCTAAATCTAAATTCTAACAGACTCATAGTGGCCTTGAATGCCATTCTTTAAAGTCTGTTTCAACTGGACGCGGCAGCTCCTGCCTGTAATCCCTGCACTTTGGGAGGTGGCGGCAAGAGGGCTGCCTAAGCTCTGGGGTCGAGACCAGCCTGGGCGACATGATGAGACCTTGCCTCTAAAAAAGAAAAAATAAATAAAATCTGTTTCAACAGATCACAAATGCAAAAATATATATATATAATGACAATACTTCTCCCACGTAACTTTCTATACATTTTAAAAAGAAACTCCTTGCCATTCATACAATTATTAAAAAGGAAGGGCAACCCCTTTGGGTCCCCTTCTGCTCTGGGAACTTTTCTGTCCTCTTAATAAATTCTACTTTCCTAACCAAAAAAAAAAAAGAAAAAGAAAAGAAAGACAGATTTTGAGGTGAGTGGATTGCATGAGCCCGCAGGTTCAAGACCCGCCTGGGCAACTTGGCCAGACCCCGTCTCTAAAAATAAATTAAAAAATTAGCTGGGCGTTGTAGCGTGCGCCTGTAGTTCTGGCTACTCGGAAGGCAGAGGCGGAAGGATCGCCGGAGCCCAGCAGGTAGAGGCTGCGTTGGCTGGGGGTGGCCACTGCACTCCAGCCTGGGCGACAGAGTGAGACTCCAACTCAAAAAAAAGAAAGAAAGAAAGACAGATTTAAAGAATAATCCTAGGCCAGGCATGGTAGCTCATGCCTGCAATCCCAGCACTTTGGGGGGCTGAGGCAGGAGGATTGCTTGAACCCAGGAGCTCAAGACCAGCTTAGGCAATACAGCAAGACCTCATCTCTGTAAAAAAAAAAAAAATTCTTAAGTTAGCCAGGGGTGGCGACGCACGCCTGTAGATCCAGCGTACTCTGAGGGCTGAGATGGAAGGATAACCTGAGCCCAGGAGGTCAAGGTTGCAGTGAGTCATAGTCATGTCGCTGCACTCCAGCCTGGGCAACAGAGTGACGACACCCCTGAGCTGAAGGACTTTAATAGATTTAAAAAAAATTAATATAAAAGACTCTTGTAATGGCCTCGAATGTCACACTTTAAAATCTGCTTCAACATAGCACAATGCAAAAAATATACAAAATGCCAATTCTCCCATATGATCTTCCATATATTTTTAAATGAAAATTCTTGCCACTCACACAATGATTAAAAAGCAAGAAAGAATTCAAGAAAATGACAAAAAACAACTTCTCCTAAAAGTATACAACATTTACCTCTGTATAGTGAGGAGGAACAGAATGAAAATCAGTTGGAAACAGGCACTCCAGAAACTCCACTTGTCCAACGGACATATCGGTACTAAAATATCGGGAAGCTGATCTTTGTCTTTGTTCATAGGATACTTTAACACCAGTACCTATAAATCTGTTATAAAAAATGCAGCATGTCAGAGTATCCACACACATCAAGATTAAACAACGTATACGTAGTCAGAGAATAGAACAAAATGTTAATGTGTAACAATTATCCGCCTATTTTGACAAGTTCAAGTTGTTAGCAAAAACTAATATTCCCAAAAATATTAACCAGAAAAACGGTTTCAAACTTCCCCTTCTCTGCCATAAGCTAAAAAAACCAGTTCTGATGATGGGAAGTTTTCTAGGATACATTTATTTCCCAGCACTATCCTTCCTTCTTCCACATTTTAAAAGTAACATTACAATAGATACAATCTTTCAAATCTGTAAAATACATAGTTTCTTAAAATCATCTTAAAACATCATGTGATAATTTTAAAACTTCAGTCAAATGAAGTCTACCACTAGTTTCTGTTGCTTTTGTTGTATTTTATTATGGCAGATACTTGAAACCTTGTCAAAAATGAAAAGAAACAAATGCTTTTAGTTTGATTATAAATACTATAGTCCTAACCTGTACAGTTTCTCTTACAAGGAGTCAAACTACTTTGCATATCAATTTTAATACTTCAAAAAAGTGAAAAAGATAAAATAAAAGCCCAAAGAATTTTATAAAAATATTAATGTGTTTAAACCATTTTATAAAATAGCATATTACTCAACAGTTTATAGACCACTTTCATGTTAAAGAGTGCTTGCATGTTAACAATGCTATACTAGGCCAGGCACGGTGGCTCTAAACCTGTAATCCCAGCACTTTGGGAGGCGGAGGCGAGAGGATTGCCTGAGCTCAGGTGTTCGAAACCAGCCTGGGCAACTTGCTGAGACCTCATCTCTACAATAAATAAAAAAATAAGTCGGACGTGGTAGTACATGCCTGTAGTTCCAGCTACTTGGAAGGCTGAGGCAGAAGGATTGCCTAAGCCCAGCAGGTCGAGGGTGCGGTGGCCGTGAGTGTGCCACTGCACTCCAGCCTGGGTTACGGAGTGAGACTCCAACTCAAAAAACAATGCTATACTTACAAATTCAATTATCTTCTCATCTATCAGGACTCAACTCACTATATAACCACTGGCTATTTAGATGGCTTTGATTTTTCTTTTTAGGCAGAAGTTAAAAATGTAGCTCCCGAGCTCAGGATCCCCCCTGGTATTATTTTTCGCCCCAGGACCAGCAGCATTTGGACAGTTTCCAAGCCCCTTCTCGCTAGTTCATTCTACTCTCACCACCACTGTCATCTCTGCTAATGCCAGTGATGCTAACTGTTTGCATGACTGTAAAGGTGCCAAGAGGGATAACGGCAAAATGCAGTCAGAGAAACTTGACGAGAATGGGCAGGGAACGAAAGAGATGAAATAGAGAACTTCAGATTATCTAGATCTGCTATCCGCATTGTTCTGCAAGCCAAATAGCCTGAATAAAACATCCTATACTAAACTCTTTGCAGCACTCCAAGAAAACTTCACTCATTCATTTGCAAACAAAATGGGAATTAGAAAAACAAATGCAGATAGGTAGACAGATGGATACAAAAGTCCACATGTGGTTCTTTTTCAAGAATCATTAATAAATATGAGAGGTTTTACCTAAGGTGGTCATGTGAGCAAGCTTCAGCAAATACTGCTCGGAAAGACTTAAAATCTTCTGTTGAGAATCTTGCTGGATCAATCTTTTCTATACAAGTAAAGAAAGCCGTTGCCATAGGTGTCAATGGATTGAGGTTCAGGGATGTTTCAGGTGGAGATAAAGGATCAATGTGAAGCACAGAAATTGAAAAAGCCCCCACAGCTAATCTGAGAATGAGTTCAGGCCTGGATTCATCCACCGACACAGACCTAGATGGGAGAGCTAAAATACACGTTAAAATTATATACATAAAACTAACGCTTAGAAAACAATCTATGGTACCAAAATTACAAAACATTTACTCATTTATTAGTTGTACAAACAGATGATCACACATCAGCTTGAATGACATTAAATAACTGATTTAAATAAAATAAACTGTTATCTTGCTGTATTTTATACCAGTTTTCTATCCAGGATTTTTTTCTTTTTTGAGTCTGAGTCTCACTCTGTGGCCAAGCTGGAGTGCAGTGGCACGCTCACGGCCACCACAGCCTCAACCTGCTGGGCTCAGGCGATCCTTCCACCTCAGCCTTCCAAGTAGCTGGAACCTCAGACGTGCGCTACCACACCTGGCTCATTTTTTTATTTATTGTAGAGATGAGGTCTCGCCAAGTGGCCCAGGCTGGTCTCGAACCCTCAGGCTCAGGCAATCCTCTTGCCTTGGTCTCCCAAAGTCCTGGGATTACAGGCTGAGCCACCACGCCCAGCCCTATCTAAGATTTTTATACTTTAGGTACAAAAGGGCACATTACAATAGTAAGCGTATGAACAAGGCCTTTTCATGAATAAAACTGTACTAGAAAAGTCAAGATTAACCAAAGGTTGCTCACCCAACTTTCCCTTAAGCTTTGTGTCTCCTTCAATTAAATTTTGCAGAAAACAGATCTGAGGTTCTCTTTCGAGGCATATATAAACAGTGAAACAAAAACCACAGGGTTGGTTGAGCCCTCCTACTGTAACGATCACATGAGGCTCATGGTGCGCTTTTCACTATATTCTTATATTTAAGAATTTAATTTAGGCCAGGCTCGGCGGCTCACCCTGTAATCCCAGCACTTTGGGAGGCCGAGGCGAGTGAATTGCCTGAGCCCGCACGTTCAAGACCAGCCCAGGCAATCTGGCGAGACCTCATCTCTACAATAAATCAAAAATTTAGCTGGGCGTGGCAGCATGTGCCTGTAGTTCCCGCTACTTGGAAGGCTAAGGCGGAAGGATTGCCGGAGCCCAGCAGGTCGACACTGGTGTGGCTGTGAGTGTGCTACTGCAATCCAGTCTGGGTAATGGAGTGAAACCCAGATTCAAAAACAGAAGGAAAAAAAAGAATTTAAACATGCAAAGAAGCAAAAGAAGCAATGTATAAGCAACTATTCTATAACACTTCACAATGAATTGTTTGACAATGCTTCATTTTCCTTCTAAATGCAGCAGTTTAAAACAAAAATTGCGCCAGGCTCGGTGGCTCAGCCTGTAATCCCATGCCTTTGGGAGGCTGGGGTGAGTGGATTGCCTGAGCCCGAGGGTTCAAGACCCGCCTGGGCAGTGAGACCTCATCTCTACAATAAATCAAAAAATCAGCCAGGCGTGGTAGCGCAAGCCTGTAATTCTGGCTACTTGGAAGGCTGACGCAGAAGGCTCACCGGATCCCAGCAGGGCGAGGCTGCGGTGGCCAGAAGCAGCCACTGCACTCCAGTCTGGGTGACAGAGTGAGACTTCAACTCAACAAAAAAATTAAAGTAAAACAAAAATTGCTTCCGATTTTTAAACTTTTAAAAACTCAGTGGAAACAAATAACGACTGTCTTGTTTCAGCTTACCTGTCTTCTGTAAAGATGCCGGGTGAGCTAGATGGGATGGAAACGCTGGCCCTCTTACTGGCTGCTCTTTATGATGATCAAGAAAATCTCCCCACGTGGGCTGAAGCTATAAAATAATATTCTTTTAAGCACATGAATAAGTGCAGAATTTTAGAGGCAACTTTTCAAGAATAAAAGAAAAATTAAATACTTTACCACAGTTGTGCTTAAAGGAGATCCCGCAGGGCTGTTTGTGTAAGTACTAGTTAAAGATAACTCAAGATCCATGTTAGGGGGGTCTCCAAGGGGTGGAAGAGAAGAAAGACTATGCGACATGTCCATATCCGCCATGGAGAAGAAAACCTCTTCTTCTAGAAAGAATTAAACTTGGTCACTTATAATTCTACCCATTCGAGCCTTTAAAGTTAATGTACATTAACACAAACTTCTTCCTTCAGATTATGAGATACAGTGAGGCCCCAAATTTTATGTTCCTTCCAATGGGGCAATATATTTGAATCCAGATACTAATGGCATAGTAAAAACTCAACTGAATATAAGTTAACAAAGATGAAACTATCCTACTAATGAACGTTTTGTTTTTAAATGTATGGCACACAGTATTACATGGTTTATTTTTATTTGCTTTTTTTTTTTGGAGGGGGGTCGGAGTCTCACTCTGTTGCCCAGGCTGGAGTACAGTGGCATACTCACAGCCACTGCAGCCTCGACCTGCTGGGCTCAGGCGATCCTTCCACCTCAGCCTTCCAAGTAGCTGGACCTATAGATGCTGGCTACCACGCCCCGCTAATTTTTCTGATTTACTGTAGAGACGAGGTCTCACTAAGTTGCCCAGGCTGGTCTCAAACCCCCAGGCTCAGGCAATCCTCTCGCCTCGTCCTCCCAAAGTGCTGGGATTACAGGCTAAGCCACCACACCCAGTCCACATGGTTTATTTTTTAATATCAGATGACAGTTTAGGAGTTAAAACTCAGATTTTAAAAGCATAAGTAGGTTGGGTGTGGTGGGGTGGATTATACTTGTAATCCCTGCACTTTGGGAGGCTGAAGTGGGAGGACTGCTGAGCCTAAGAGTTCGAGACCTGCTTGGGCAACAAAGTGAGACCTTGTGTCTACAAAAAAAATAAAATCAGAAAATTAGTCAGGTGTGGCAGCACTCATCTGCAGGACCAGCTACTCAGAGAAACTGAGGCAGGAGGACTATCTCAGTCCCAGAGGTCAAGGCTGCGGTGAGTCACGATTGTGGCACTGCACCCTAGCCTGGAGGTCAGAGTGAGACACAACTCAAAAAATATATGTGGTATCAATATATCCCAACTTCTGCCTTCATATGGATACAGCTATTTTCTTCTTTTAAAAAAGAATACATTGTTTAGAATTTCATTGACATTTCAGTTCCTTCTTTCTGGAGACTGTTTTACCCTCACGCAATGAAGTTTATTAGTGACAAAATTTCTTGAGTAGGCTTTAATTTTTATTTGGTTCAACATTCCACACTTAAATTGATTCTTATTATTTATGGTACTAATACTTGTATATTCTGAAATACCTTTAAATGCAAAGTAAGCTGGGTAAAGATTATACTTACATATAATGATAGATCAACAACGAAGTTTCCTATTTAAAGGAATCTACTATAAATCATACGAGCACATAATAATTTGCCAAGATATATCATTATCCCACTTATCTTTTATATAAATTTGCCTGTATAAATGAGCTTTTCTTAGAATAAACTATCATTTGCAAAACAAAACACAATTTTAAAAAGGTACTATCATGCCCGTGTGCTATAATGCATCTCAATAGTATATCACTGGAATGTTTTTTGTTTTTTTGTTTTTTGTTTTGAGTTGGAGTCTCACTCTGTCGCCCAGACTGGAGTGCAGTGGCCGCTCCTGGCCACCGCAGCCTCGACCTGCTGGGCTCCAGCGATCCTTCCGCCTCAGCCTTCCAAGTAGCCGGAATTACAGGCATGCGCTACCACGCCCGGCTGATTTTTTGATTTATCGTAGAGATGAGGTCTTGCTGCCCAGGCGGGTCTCGAACCCGCAGGCTCAGGCAATCCACTCACCTCAGCCTCCCAAAGACACAGGACTACAGGCTGAGCCACCGAGCACGGCACTGGAATGTTATAGTTAGATCACTTACAAGTTGAAACTTCCTACAGAGTCTTTTGTTCTCGCATTGCTAAATTTCTTTTCACAACAGCAAAATTAAGTTTAATTTTATCTATGATGATAATACATGACTCTGGTGTCAACTGTTTGAGTTGCTTACCACGGCTAGAAGGTGTCCGCGCTGTTTCTGTCTCATAAAAGCTTTGCTCTGAAGACACACCTACAGAGAGGGAATCTTTCCTCAAATAATATCGGTTCAATTCCATCTGAATTCGATACTCATCTTCCTGTTGCATGGGTCGATTTTTCCTATCTTTATTAGCTAACCCTATTTTGCTAGAATTTTCTGTAATTACACAAAAGGAAAGTAAAACAGTAATTAAATTTAGAGTTGCCTAATTAAGTATTTCTTTCCTGAACCCATTTATCTAATACCCATGGCAACCTAACACCACAGTACAAAGCTACTGCTATTTAATAAGTCAGAGATCTAAGCAACAGCTTTCAGCAACTATCCAAGAAGCACAAAATCTTATCTCTAATAGAGAGGAATCATTAAAAATATTTTTAAGTGTGTGCTACAGCCAGGCACAGTGGCTCATGCCTGTAATTCCAGCACTTTGGGAGGTGGAGGTGAGAGGATTGCCTGAGCCTAGGGGTTCAAGACCAGCCTGGGAAATTGGGCAAGACCTCATTGCTACAATAAATCAAATAATTAGCCAGGCATGGTGGCATGTGCCTATGGGTCCAGCTACTTGGAAGGTTGAGGCAGAAGAGTTGCCTGAGTCCAGCAGGTTGAGGCTGTGGTGGCCATGAGCATGCCTCTGCACTCCAGCCTGGACGACAAAGTGAGACTCTGACTCTGACTCAAACAAAAAAGAAAAAGACAAATGAAATAAAAAATAAATGTGTGCTACTACTGTGTTCAAGAATAATTTCTTAATTGTAGGAAGTACTATCCCTCCACCAAAAAATAAGTCAGAACAAAAGTTAAGAATGTGATACAAATATGTGAATGTGAACTTGTGCCATGTTAACAGTTCAAAAGACTACTTAGGACTTGGCCACTTAGAATCAAATTTAACTACTCAGAATTATAATTTACAATACATCTTTAACTGCACATATTAAAAAATAATAGACGTTCCTATATGTATATTATATATTTTAATTTTAAATTTCTTTCAAATTAGAAAAATAATAACAAGAGTCATACTTGCCTGGTCCAGCAATAGCTGCCAACATATCCAAAAGCAAATGCACTTGTCTTGGTGACAGGAATAGATGAATAGAATCGATCTGTCCATCAACATCCAACTTAAAAATAAAAATAAAGAACTATTCAAGATGAATACTCTTTATAACCTCATCACCATAAATTTCATATTACATAATATATATATGTGTGTGTGTATATATATATTTATATATATATATATATATATTTTTTTTTTTTTTAGGATGAGTTATTGAAAAGTTGCTGGGACTGGTCTTGAGCCCGCGGGCTCAGACAATCCACTCGACTCAGCCTCCCAAAGTGCTGAGCCACCAAGCCTGGCTGTATTTTTGTTATATTTTAACACCGAGACAAATACTGATGGAGTCTGTAGCCTGAAACTCCTTCGCCTAAGATTATCTCTACTCATTCACACAATCTAAATGAAAAAACTTAAAGGCCACCAAATGGTTGTTCTAAGAGGAAAAATCCTACTGAGAAATTCCAGGTTGGCAAGTCCAGTGTCATACTTCTTATCTCTTTAAGTCTTCTAAGCACTTAAGGCATTTGAGAGGCCTTAAGACACAGTTTCCAGGAAAGACCACTCAGATAGCAGTAGTACAGGACATTGTAGTACAAAATAGCTGAGTACAGCATTCGCAGTCTTCCAAAGATCAAAATCCTAATTCCTAAGGCTTGACTCCAACCAAGAGCAAAGAAGTAGGCTTGCATAAAGCTGCCATGATCACACTCCATGGCAGGGCACGGAAGGACCTTCTCTACCACCAATGTGCCTCTCCCAAGGCCCACTTCACAAGCCTGCTCGCTCCTTGGCATGGAGGGGAAGCCACGCAAAAATGTGGACAGGCGATGGTGCTTATGCGGACTTCCTTCCCCCTTCCAACTCTATCACTCCCTCTAGAAATAAAAGCACCAGCCGGGCATGGTGGTTTACGCCTGTCATCCCCAGCACTTCGGGAGGCTGAGGCAAGAGGGTCGCCTGAGCCCGGAGCTTCCAGACCAGCCTGAGCAACATGTCAAGACCTCATCTCTACAATAAATCAAAAAATCAGCCGGGCGTGGTAGCGCGTGCCTGTAATTCCGGCTACTCGGAAGGCTGAGGCGGAAGGATCGCCGGAGCCCGGCAGGTCGAGGCTGCGGTGGCCGGGAGCGGCCACTGCACTCCAGTCTGGGCGACAGTGAGACTCCAACTCAAAATAATAATAATAATAATTAAAAAAAAAAAAGAAATTTCCATGATCTAAGAATACATTCTCTGGTCATAATGATCATTATTATCACTTTTTTTCTGAGTACTGGGGAACCATATTAATAAGGGCATCTATATATCGCTTCTCTAATTCTTGTTACTGTTCCTGTCTTACAGATGAAGAAACAAGTTCACAAACATAAAGTGATTTCCACAAGGTCATGTAATAGATCCAGGACCAGATTTTAACCTAGGCTAACCCAGATGAGAAGCCCTCAACTCCATTCACAGCATGGTTTCCCTGTTCTACTCATAGACCGCTTGTTTTATGAAGCTCCTTACTGACTGCTAACATCTCAGGCCATGAACCAGAAAAAAAATTAAGGCTAGAAGTGGGAAAATGTGCTTCTGATTATATGCCAAATTTCAAAATTGTTTTTTAATTTCTTAGTATTGAAAACATAATCTCTGACCTTCATAAGAATGGGTGATCAAGACTTTTATTTATTTATTTATTTTTTTGTCAGAGTCTCACTCTGTCACCCAGGCTGGAGTGCAGTGGCAGCTTATGGCCACCACAGCCTTGACCTCCTAGTGCAGGTAGTCCTTCTACCTCAGCCTTCCAAGTAGGTGGAAGTACAGGTAATGTGCCACCACGCCGCTAATTTTCTAATTTATTGTAGAGACAAGGTCTCACCATGTTGCCCAGGCTGGTCTTGAACCTGTAGGCTCAGGCAATCCTCTTGCCTCAGCCTCCCAACATGCTGGGATTACAGGCGTGAGCCACCATGCCCAGCCAAGAGTTTTATTTCTAATTAATGGATATTAAATTTTTCATAGAAGTATTTTATTACTTGTACATTCTAAGTTTCGTGTACAAAGAACAAAGTATATAATACTTGCTTTTGTAAATATAAAATATAGAACATAAATAAAACACAAACTTCAACTCAATATGGTAAATGACATAAAACATCTCAATTCAATACAAGCCATCCCCTATTTTCATATAAAGGCATTCCCAAAAACATATGCTAGAACTGAATACATGAAACAGATTTGCACACTACAAGTGAGTACTATTTGGAGAAATAAAAAAAATTTTTTTGGCCGGGCTCGGTGGTTCAGTCTGTAATCCCAGCACTTTGGGAGGCCAAGGTGAGTAGAATGCCTAAGCTCGCAGGTTCAAAACCCACTTGGGCAATTTGGTGAGACCTCATTTCTACAATAAATAAAAAATTAGCCGGGCATGGTAGTGCGCACCTGTAGTTCCAGCTACTTGGAAGGTTGAGGCGGAAGGATCGCCAGAGCCCAGCAGGTCGGGGCTGCGGTAGCCAGGATCATGTCACTACACTCCAGTCTGGGCGACAGAGTAAGACTCCAACTCAAAAAAATAAAACAAAATAATTTTTTAATAAAAATGTATAAAACATGGCCAGACATGACAGCTCACGCCTGGAGGCCAAAACAGGAGAACTGCTTGAGGCCAAGAGTTCAAGACTAGACTGGACAACATGGCAAGACTTCATCTCTACAAAATATAAAAAATTAGACAGGCATGGTGGCATGTGGCTGTAGTCCTGGCTACTCAGGAGGTTGAGGTGAGCAGATCATTTGAGACCAAGAGTTTAAAGTTATAGTGAGCTATGATTGTGCCACTGCACTCCAGTCTGGGTGACAGACAAAACCCTGCCTCAGAAAAAGGAAAGAAAATTAAAACAAATATGAAATCTTTCATACTATTTTGAACCTACAGTTTAGACTTAAGCCTAATGAACACTGGGAAGAGACTAGATCTGACAGCTGGAATACTCCTAACTAATGCCAGCTTTGTCTACACTGTGAAGGTTATGAGACCTGTGTCTCTAAATAAACAGGAATGGTGGCGCATGCCTATGGTCCCAGCTACTCCAGAAGGTTAAGTCGGGAGGATCAACCTGGGCCCAGGAGATTGAGGCTGCAGTGAGTTATGGCCACACCACCACAATCCAGCCTGGGAGACAAGGCAAGACCTTGTCTCTTACAAAGTGTGCCACTGCACTCCAGCCTGGGTGACAAAGTGAGACTTGCACTCAAAAAATAACAACAAAACAAACACTCAAGCTATTACTCAAAATTTACTGTACAGGCAAGGATGGTAATATCTCCAAATATGCATACTGGCTGGCAGACGATGCTACTATGTAATATTTCCAGATGTTCATTTGTCACTTAACACACAGAACTCCAAAAGTTACATATCTATATATTTATACAAATGTATACATGCTTTATTGCAAAAGGCACTTACACAAATCAATACATACTACACAAAAGTTTGGGTTTAAACAGTATAAAAAAGCATGAATGTTGAGGACTACATAAAATTAATCAAGACAGAACTAAAAGTTGCGGCTACGATTCCTCCCCAATGAAACGGCAAACATGCTTCCGAAAGATGTTCCCCCAGCAGAGGATTCCCTGCAGTGTTTACAGTCCGTTGACTCTCTACTCTACCGACAATCCCTTCACATTATTGAAGACCCCCAAGACCCGGTGCAAGCATTCTGTGCCATCTGAGAAGGGACGGGGCAGTGACGAGAGGAGGGAGGGAAACAAGTAGCAGGGGTGGCTTTGTCCTCATCATCACTTCCCCCTCCTCGAACCCCAGCCGGGATCTCCATTCCAGGGAAGGATTTCGGGAGATTCTTCAAGCCTCTGAAACTCTGTTTCTCTGTCTATTCACAGGTAATCAGTGACTCCCTCTGCCATGTTCCCACAGCAACTCCCATGCCCCACGCTGTATCTTTTACGAAGGCAAAGACGGCATTTCACTCATCTGGGCACCTGTCCCAAGAACTTGCACAGGGTCTGGAACACAGCAGTCACTCCAACATCGCAACTAGGGAGCTCAGTAAATAAACCAAGAGATGAATCCTGAGATCTTCTTAGTTACACTACACTTTACAGCGATTATATAGAAAATTTGCCTTCAGCAGACACTCTTGCTGCCGTCCTGTCCATTGTGCCCTTCACAAACTCTCTCTCCTTTAATAAATCTACCTCTTGGCCGGGCTCGGTGGCTCAGCCTGTAATCCCAGCACTTTGGGAGGCCGAGGTGAGTGGGTTGCCTGAGCCTGTGGTTTCGAGATCTGCCTGGGCAACTTGGCAAGACCTCATCTCTACAATAAATCAAAATCAGCTGGGTGTGGTAGTGCACGCCTGTAGTTCCAGCTACTTGGAAGGCTGAGGCAGAAGGATCGCCGGAGCCCAGCAGATCGAGGCTGCGGTGGTCAGGAGCGGCCACTGCACTCCAGTCTGGGCGACAGAGTGAGACTCCAACTCAAAAAAATAAATTAATTAAAATAAATAAATAAATAAATAAATCTACCTTTCTTAATTTAAAAAAAAGAAAATGTTTTCCAAGTATTAAAATACTTGACAAGTATATTTTTAACTGACTAAATAAATCCAAGTATCCTTATTCTCCAAAAGATTGATCAATGTTGTTCTCTAAGAAATAAACACAGCCAAGCGTAATGGCTCCCACCTATAATCCCAACACTTTGGGAAGCGGAGGCAAGAGGATTGCCTGATCTCAGGAGTTTGAGACAAGCCTGGGCAACATGGTGAGACCTCGTCTCTACAATAAATCAAAAAATTAGTCAGGCGTGGTGGTGTGTGCCTGTAGTTCCAGCTACTTGAAAGGCTGAAGCAGAAGGATCACCTGAACCCAGCAGGTTGAAGCTGCAGTGGCAGTGAGCAGCGTGACACTGCACTCCAGTCAGGGTGACAGAGTAAGACTCCAACTCAAAAAAAAAGAAATACAGTTGTTTTTATACAGTGTCTTCAAAAATCTATGAGAGAGAAGGCCAGGCGTGGTAGCTCAAGCGTGTAATCCCAGACTTTGGGAGGTAGAAGTCTGAGTCCAGGGGTTCAAGACCACCCTGGACAAATTGGTGAGACCTTGTCTCTACAAAAAATTAGCCAGGCATGGTGATGTGCACCTGTAGTTCCAGCTACTAGGAAGGCTGAGGCAGAAGGATCGCCTTAGCCCAGCAGGTCGAGGTTGCAGTGGTCATGAGTGTGTCACTGTACTCCAGCCTGGGCAACAGAGTGAGACTCCACCTCAAAAAAAAAAAAAAAAGCACACACACACAAAACACAAAAAACCAACAAACAAAAAAGCTATGAGAAAGGAAACCTGCATACACTTTGGTGGGAATATAAATTAGTAAGCCACTATAAAGAACAGTTTGGAGGTTTCTCAGACAACTAAAAATAGAACTCTCATAAGATCCAGCAATTCCACTGCTGGGTAGATAGCCCCCAAAAAGGCAATCAATATATCAAAGAGATATCTGCACCCTCATGATGTCTGCAGCATTATTCAACGTAGCCAAAATATGGAATCAACCCAGGAGCCCATCAACGAATGAATGAAGCAAATGCGGTATATAGAGAGGGGAATACTATTCAGTCAAAGCAAAGAAATCCTGTCATTTGCAGCAACATGGATGGAACTGGGGGGCACCCTGAGTTGGCCGGGCAAGGTAGCTCACGTCTATAATCCTGGCTCCTTGGGGGCTGGGCAGGAGGATCGCTTCAGGCCAGGAGTTCGAAACCAGCCTGACAGCATACCAACACCTCGTCATTAAAAAAATCAAAAAGTCAGCCGGGCACACTTGTTGTCCAAGCAACTTGGGAGGCTGAGGTAGGAGGATAGCTTGAGCCCAGAAGCTCAACATCACAGTGAGCTCTGATGGCACAACTACACTCCAGCCTGGGCAACGGAGCAACACCCTGTCTCTCAGAAAACAAAAACTGAGCTGCAGCAGTAGGGTAAAGGCCATCCTAACATAAATTTTGAGCCCAAGAACACCTAGAACCAGCACCAACTGATAGTAAAAATGCCAACTCCAAAACGGCAGGTACCTAGTTACAGGATAATCTGTGGCAATCTGTCAGTGGGTCACTGTACAGATTAAGGAATGCTGGTACTCTCATTTTGGTTTTTACTATAGAAAACAGAAAATAAAATGAATACTGACCTTAGCTCCAGGAAGTACTTCATTCTGTTTCAGCGTGAGACTCAACTCCAACCTACCAATTAACCCTCCAATCTGCACTGGGTCGGAGGGTGCTATCTCTGGCAAATTTCTGGTCAGTTGTGGGTGTGGCTCATAAACAATTTTGGGGTTCCAGCTAGGTGAGAGCTTTGGCTCAGTTTCCTACAGTAAGGCAATAAAAATAATTATTTAAAATAGTTTCAAGTAAACAAATTGAAATGCAAACTACAAATGTCAACTTAAGAAGAATAAAATATTTGACATGCAAAACCATATCAGGTTATTAAAAGCACACCAGTATCTTACAGCTAAAATGAAACACAGTAATGTGTTGGCACAGTAGACTGATAATAAAAGCAAAACATGAAAAAAAATTTTATGAAAAAAGTACGATCTCTGTTCAAGCTACAGCAATAAAAAAAAACCTATAGACACTGTTTAAGAAAACTCGGTTTGTGAAATGACATAAAAGGTACATTATGAAATAAGTGATTTATAAAAAGACTCTACTCTTGGAAGGAATTAACAGAGTTCCTTAGGCCAGGTGCAGTGGCTCAAGCCTGTAATCCCAGAACTTTGGAAGGCCAAGGTGAGAGGATTGCCTGAGTCCGGGGCTTCAAGACCAGTCTGGGCGACTTGGTGAGACCTCATCTCTACAATAAATAAAAAAATTAGCCGGGCGTGGTGGCACACGCCTATAGTTCCAGCTACTTGGAAGGCCAAGGTGGAAGGATCGCCTGAGCCCAGCAGGTCGAGGCTGCAGTGGCCGTGAGTGTACCACTGCACTCCCACCTGGACGAGAGAGTGAGAGTCCAACTCAAAAAAACGAAACCAGAGTTCCTTAGTTACAAAGCTTTCTAAAGATAAAATGCCAGCAATACATTCACTATGTAAGGTAAATGTAAACACGGCTTGAATTCCTGTTTTTATTGTAAAAAGAAAATTATATGTTAATATAATACAGGCTGAACATCCCTAATCCAAAAACCAAAATCCAAAACACCCCAAAATCCAAAACTCTTTGAGTTCCAACATGATGCCATAGGTGGAAAATTTCACACCTGACCTCATGTGACAGGTCACAGTCAAAATACGATTAAACCTTTGTTTCATGCATAATATTATTTAAAATATTGTATGAAATTACCTCTAGTTATGTGTACAAGGTATAAATGAAGCATATATGAATTTTATATTTAGACTTGGGTCCCATCCCCAAGATATCTCATTAGGTAGATGAAAATATTCAAAAATCCAAAATTACTAGACACTTCCAGTCTCAAACACTTCGGATAAGGGATACTCAACCAGTATACCATTTTTGCCCAAGATATAGTACCAGCATTTCTCTATCAAACTAAAACACAGCACACTGCTAGAAAAGGCATTAATTATCAAGATGAGCATTTTTAAATCTCCGAAATATATGTCCCCATTATCAAACATTTGTGTTAACTCCCAAAACAGATGGAGACTAATTAAAAGGTATTACATATCCTAGCAAAATTTAACAGCCCTCATTTAAATCTTTAAAAAAATCCACGATTATGTTTCTGGGGTTTTCTGTTTTGTTTTCCTTACCACTGGTGCAGTTGAACACACTGGGGAAGATTTTGCTGATGCAGAAAACTCATCCCAGAAGAGAGACACTCCAGAGAGCTGAAGTAACTTGTGAGCAAAAGCTGTAGGCTGATGTACATTCATTCCCGAGGATTCATCAGCAGTTTCATCACAGTATACAGTCCTGAAATTTAAAAAAAAGAAAAAGAAAAAAAAAGAGCATTGACACAAAGCTCCTAGGAAAACCTATCCACAGTGATAAGAAATGCACACAGCTTTAAGTTAAAGGGATTGTTCACATGTTAGCACTTCTTAGAAAATGCCTATAATGTATTGGGTCAGTATCACTGTGCTTTACTACAACAAATATTTTCATGAAAGGACCCTAACTCCAAGAAATACAACCATAAGAGGCTTAAATGTTAGAAAAAATTGATAACACTTCAAGGAAAACAATTCCTGCACCACCCCCCCAAAACATTTCTTGGACAGTAAGACAGA
The DNA here is from genome assembly GCA_027257055.1 of Cephalopachus bancanus. Taxonomy (NCBI): domain Eukaryota; kingdom Metazoa; phylum Chordata; class Mammalia; order Primates; family Tarsiidae; genus Cephalopachus; species Cephalopachus bancanus. The sequence continues at coordinate 5,511,327 of JAPVLO010000166.1, read as the reverse complement.
TTCAGCTCCAAAGCTCCAATCACAAGTCTGACATAAATTACATTTCTTTTTTTTTTTTTTTTTTTTTTTGAGTCAGGGTCTCATTCTGCTTCCCAGGCTAGAGTGAAGTGGCACAACCATGGCTCACCACAGCCTTGATCTCCGGGGCTCAGGCGATCCTTCCACCTCAGCCTCCCAAGTAGCTGGGACTACAGGTGCATGTCACCATATCTGGCTAATTTTTTTATTTTTATTTTTTGTAGAAATGAAGCCTCACTCTGTTGCCTCAGCTGGTCTCGAACTCCTGGGCTCAAACAATCCTCCTGTGATGGCTTCCCCAAAGTGTGCAATTACAGGAGTGAGCCACTGCGCCTCGCCATGAATGACATTTCTTGAATTCTTAAGCATGACTAATCTTCATTTGAAACAAAATACAGAATGTGGTTCCAAATGCGTGAGATTTAATTTTTTGAATATGCCATTTAAGGTAATATACCCTAATTTCAAAGATCTGTTAACAATAACTGTTTTACTAATAGTCGTGTTTTGGAAAAGGCAGACACCATAACATACCTGCTGCTTAAAATTTAGTATCGGTCCCCAAGAGATCCACATACGAAGTGGCTTTGGTGTTCACTGCTCAGTGCGCACACTTCACCCTGCTCATTTCTGCTGGTAGTTCACACAGCAGTCAGACAGTGAATAGTTACAACCTCGAATCAACACTCGGGGTATACAAATTAATTCCTGCTTTGGAGCTATTTATAAGAGCTCCAGGCAGGCATACACAGAAAACTAAAAGCAATGTGTTTTTTACCTTCTGAAATAAATCACTATTGCACAAACTGACTTTACCATAATCCTCATAGAATCCTTAAGAAAAACAGTGGCCTTAGCCTTTTTCACTTAGATAAGCAAAGCCAAGCAAAAAAGTCTTTACATAACAAAACACGCCTAAATACTGCATTCTTCATATAAAAAAACTGAACTCTCCCACAGGAGCACCTTAAACTTAGAAGCTCTCAAGTACTTATTATTTTGATTTGATAGTAACTAAAACGAGAATTACATGTTTTGAATTCAACACAATATTACATATAATTATACCCCAACTGGTACTTTTAAGTTTTTTATAATGGGATTAGACTAATGGTATTACACAACATGACTTGAAGAGCAGCACTTTACTCTGAAATTATGCAATATTTTTATTTAATATCATTACCTCTAATCTCCAAAAGCATCCTGAAATATAATGTGAAAGTTACAGTAGGGTCAGTTGTTTTCAGATATAAGAATTCTTACCTTTCTATTCGAATTTCAAGTGCAGTTCCAGTTTTGGAATTTTCTGGCACGTGTTCGATTCTCAAAACAGTGTCTATAAAAGTGACTTTTACTCTTCTTAGTACTAGAGTAAACAAGTAATTGTCAACGCAAGAGGCCATAGGCATATTAAACACTTCCAATGAAAGGAATAAACACTAGTTTGATGAGAACTTACAAAATGAAGTCGAGCTTCTCTCCTTCAAAATCCCCAAATCCTGAGTTTTGTAATAAACATTTTGCCTTACTGAGCACTTACCCATCTTACCTCTTAACAGACACTTGGGACAATGACTAGCACTATCTGTTGAATTCTAATCCCTTCATGATGCAAGCATACTGAAATATTCTAATCCCTTCATGATGCAAGCATAGCGAAATAAGCAAAAAAAAAAAACTAAGACAAAAATTTTTTTAAAAGGCAAAGAAATTGAATTCAATATTTAAAATACCTCAATCATAAAGTTCTAAAGTGAGAACAGTAATTCTTTTAAAATCCACTCCAATGGACTTGACTTATACAAGGTTTCTTAAATAAAGGTACTAAATTACTATATAAAATCTAAAATTTTGAAAATGCTCGATAACACCAAACCTGTTTCAATGGTTTCAGCAAACTTTTCAAGTCCTTCAAAAGGCTGGGATCCTTCTCCTTGCTCATCTGTTAGTTTCTGGCTAAGACATTCTTTTGCCAGTTGCATACTGCTGGTCATAAAACTTGACCAATACATAGGCTCAGAACCGGTTGCTGTGGACAATAAAGATTAATCCTAAATAATTACAACAATGCCATTTCTTAAGATAGCACATTTCAAATAGATAAATTCTTCATCTCCCATGAGATTTCTTAATTCCAAGGTGTTACCCAGGGAAACAATATTCTAGAAATTACTCTTGAGTTATTATTCCAAGAAGATTTTTTTAAAACACAGAAAAAAACCCAGAGGCACGTGCTCTCATTATATATTTTTACGAAATATTAATTCATGTATTGATTCAACAAGTATTTAGTGGGCATCCCACACATGCATGGAACTGTTCTAAACACTGTAAGCAGGGGTTGACAAACTTTTTCTATAAAGGGCCAGGCAGTAAATATGTGTAGGCAATATAGTCTATATCGCAACTATTCAACTTTCACACTATGGTGCAAAAGCAGCCACTGAAAGTAAATAAATAAGCATGGCTGTGTTCCAATAAAACTTTATTTACAAAAACAGGTGACAAAATCAATTTGGCCATAGTTTGCTAATACTGCTGTAGGGAACAGAAAAATTAACTTTGAAATCTGCCCTAGAGAAACTGCAGTATACAGAAATAAATAAGATATGATTAAGAATTAGTAGGCAACTACTGAGCATCAACAGAAAACATTCAGAAAGCTAAAAGAGGTAAATTTTTCTAGCTGAGAGAAGTAGCAGGAAATCTGAGAGAGACAGCAGATGATACAGGCTTTGGAAATGAGTATAAACGTAGATAAAAACAGAAGCTTATCCTTGGAGGAAACATATGAACTGCGAAAAATCATTTCCAGATCTTCCCTCACGAGAAATTCTACACCTGCTTACATTATTCAAAACCAACTGACAGACAACTAGAATGACTGGTTTCCAGAATGGAATTTCAAAACCTTTCTACTGGAATTTTTTTTTTTTTGAGTTGGGAGTCGCACTCTGTCACCCAGGCTGGAGTGCAGGGGCACACTTGCTCATGGCCACTGCAGCCTCAACCTGCTGGGCTCAGGCAATCCTTCCACGTAGCTGGAATTACAGGCACGTGTAATCACGCCTGGCTAATTTTTTGATTTATTGTAGAGATGAGGTCTCGCCAAATTGCTCAGGCTGATCTCAAACCTGTGGGCTCATGCAATCCTCTCACCTTGGCCTTCCAAAGTGCTGGGATTATAGGCATGAGCCACTGTGCCCAGCCTCTATTGGAATATTTTAAATGTAAAGGAAAAATATTTAAAAGTTTGACTTTCCATAGAGAAATATTTTATCTATTCCTCATGGTTAACAGATAGAATATTCTTATAAATTAAATACCACATTGGAGGATTTTCAACCACACATTATCAATTTTCAAAATAGAGCTCACTAAGCATAATTTAAACTATACTGTTTCTGGCAGCACTTGGGATTATAATTCAATTGCATCTATCATATCATATATATCTATCACATCAACATACACTTCACCTAGATTTATAAATTCTACCTAATTCTATCATTTGTTCTAAATGTATAAGTAGCCATTGTATTATAAAGAAGAGAATTCCTTCTCCCTGTCCACCTTACATATCCACTTGTATCAGTATGGACTTAGGCATGTTTTTATCTAGTGTATTACAATTCATTATTGTCATTATTCTTTTTAATACTCAAGTCGTAAGGCCCTTGAAACCCAATCCTGTGTCCTTTTAACATTTCTCCATAAATCTAAGCATCCTTCCTTGCTATCTGGCACAATACTTAAGTCTTTTTTTTTTTGAGTTGGAGTCTCACTCTGTCATCCAGACTGGAGTGCAGTGGCTGCTTCCAGCCACCGCAGCCTCGACCTGCTGGGCTCCAGCAATCCTTCCGCCTCAGCCTTCCAAGTAGCCGGAATTACAGGCATGCGCTACCACGCCCGGCTGATTTTTTGATTTAGTGTAGAGATGAGGTCTCGCTGCCCAGGCAGGTCTCGACCCCGCGGGCTCAGGCAATCCACTCACCTCGGCCTCCCAAAGGCGGGATTACAGGCTGAGCCACCGAGCCCGGCATACTTGAATCTTTAAAACACAAATCACTTTAGATAATTGGCAACAAATAATTACATAAACCAAATAATCTGTATACTAAAGTTTTTGTGAATGAATAGGGAAAGAAACAATTACAAAGGTATAATCCATACATACTCTATATAAAGCCAAGATCTAATATATATATAATTTTGGAGTCAGAGTCTCACCCTGTGCCCAAGCTGGAGTGCAGTGGCACATTCACGGCCACCACAGTCAGGTGATTCTTCCACCTCAGCCATCCCAGTAGCTGGAATTACAGGCATGTGCCACCACAACAGGCTAATTTTTTTTTTTTTTTAGTTGGAGTCTCACTGTCACCCAGGCTGAAGAGCCATGGCACACTCACGGCCACCCCAGCGTCGACCTGCTGGGCTCCAGCAGCAATCCTTCTCTCAGCCTTCCAAGTTGCCAGAATTACAGGCACGTGCTACCATGCCCAGCTAGTTTTTGATTTTTTGTAGAGATGGGGTCTCGCCAAGTTGCCCAGGCTGGTCTGGAACCCCCGGGCTCAGGCAATCCACTCGTCTTAGTCTCCCAAAGAGCTGAGATTACAGGCTGAGCCACCGAGCCGGGTCTAAATTTTTGATCTATTGTAGAGATGAGGTCTCAATAAATTGCCCAGGCTGGTCTCAAACTCGTGGGCTCAGGCAATCTTCTTACTCAGCCTCCCAAAGTGCAGGGCTTACAGGCGTGAGCCACCATACCCGGTCTCATGCCCTAATATTTTATCAACTGACTATCTCACAAAAATAAAGCAAAATAAAAAATCAGATATTGAATTTCATGCAATCAGGTCACTTCCTCAGTCTCTGAAGGCTAAAAATAGAAACAAATAAAACAGAAACATATAACACACCTACCTAGGCGAGGTCTAGGTCGGAAGACCATCTCTAGCCCTTTCACTTCCAGTGCACAATTATCCTGTAGCAAGGAGCCCCATGGAACTGACAGGGAAATTGACTGAATGAATCCTTCAGTGACTTCTAAAGGCGCATCTGCTGATTCCAGGATTTCATTGAGGCACTAAAGAGAAAAATCAAATGCTGTTAACTTATTTAAAGATGTCAAACATGCTCACGCATACATCAGAGATAAAGCAGAATCAATCTCTCTTGATACAAGGGAAAAGAAAGAAAAGACACGAAAAAACAAGACAAGAGAGGAAGCAAGCAAGCAGAGAGCAAGGTACAGGTGACTCCAGGACTTCACTAAGCTTACAAGGTCGAATGCCATGAAAGAAACGAGTGATTAAAGTGGGATGAGTTGTATGACAGAGGAAATACACCGTCCTATTTAAGCACATAACAGAACTTAACAGGCCGGGCACAGTGGCTCACGCCTGTAATCTCAGCACTGTGGGAGGCTAAGGTGGGAGAATCACTTGAGGCCAAGAGTTCAAGACCAGCCTGGGCAACAACAAAATTTAAAAATTAGCCAGATGCGGTAGCCGCACTTATAGTCCCAGGTACTCTGGAAGCTGAGACGGGAAGATCGCTTGCGCCCAGGAATTTAAGGCTACAGAGAGCTATGACTGTGTCACTGCACTCTATCCTGGGCAGCAGAGCAAGACTCTGTCTCTTAATAAAAAGAAAGAAAAGAAAAGAAAAAGAAAAAAGAAACTAATTCAGAGATTCAAGGCAGGCCACCTGAGGGAGTACTGTTTTGAGCTGAGACCAGAAGCCTAAGGCGTTAGCCAGACGAAGTGGTCGAGGCAAAGAACATAGCACATGGAAGGATTTCAAGAAAACAGAAGTCAGAGAAGCACACATATTTGACCCCAAGAGTATTTGGAAAAGAGAGCTGCTTTAGGCATTCGTGTGCCAGGGCCAAGCCAGGAATAACGCTACAAAGACTGGGGGGGGGTGGCAATGGATCTACAGAGCCTTGAAATGCAGGTTAGAGAGTCTGAAATTCATCCCAAGGGCCATGTGAAACCACTGGAGGATTTTAAGTAAAGATGCCATGATGAGATTCAAGCTTCTAGTGGGCTGTCTCTGCAGGTACGGAGAGCAAGAACTGAAGAAATGCCAAAAGTGGGCAGGAAGGCTTTGAAGGGCAACAAGCAGGAGAAAACGGTTGGCGAGGATAACCCAGGGCACTGGGAAGCTGGAAGTGGTGGACTTTCATAATATATTTAGGAAATAGGAAAATTGGCACCATGAGGGGTAAAGAAAAGAGGGAATTAAGAACGACATCCAGAAGCTGGGAGCAGTAGCTAACACCTATAATCACAGCATTTTGGGAGGCAGAGGTCAGAGGATTGCCTGAGCCCAGGGTTTCAAGACCAGACTGAGCACACGGTGAGACCTCGTCTCTACAACAAATCAAAAAATAAGCTGGGCATGGCGGTGCACGACTATAGTTCCAGCTACTTAGAAGGCTGAAGCAGAAGAATCGCCTGAGCCCAAAAGCTAAAGGCTGCAGTGGCCGTGAGTGTGCCACTGTATTCCAGCCTGGGCGACAGAGTGAGACTCCAACTCAAAATAAAAATTAAATTAAATTAAAAAAATAAAGCATAGGTAACCCCATTAAGGACAATTTCAGTGGGATGGTGAAGCAAATCAGACTACAACGGGAAGAAGACAGAATGAACATAAATGCAGTCAGCAAAACGATTTAATACAATTTCTTAAGACAATGTACTTTTGAAATTAAAACAAAGAATATTAAATGCCAGTTTATATGTAAGAGGCTTTCTGCATGCTCCATTGCATAGGGTAGCACTGTCAGTCTTTGTCTACACTCTAATGTTGAATACATTTGGATTGACTCATGTTTTATCTTTGGAGATTACTACTTTATTTTATTTATTTATTTATTTATTTTTTGAGTTGGAGTCTCACTCCGTTGCCCAGGCTGGAGTGCAGTGACACACTCACGGCCACCCCAGCGTCGACCTGCTGGGTTCCAGCGATTCTTCCACCTCAGTCTTCCAAGTAGCCAGAACAACAGGTGCGCGCTACCATGCTCAGCTAATTTTTTATTTATTGTAGAGACGAGGTCTCACCGTGTTGCCCAGGCTGGTCTCAAACCAGCGGGTTCAGTCAATCCTCTCACCTTGGCCTCCCAAAGTGCTGGGATTAGAGGCTTGAGCCATCGCGCCCAGCCTGGAGATTACTACTTTAAAACGCTTTCTTCCAATTTAGGCTTGTGTAACCCTAAAGACTTTCCTAGGAGCACATGGGCATGGATGATTCATTTTGTTTTTCAAGTTGGAACATCACTCTGTCACCTAGGAGTCTCACTCTGTGCAGTGATACAATTACGGCTACCACGGCCTCGACTTGCTGGGCTCAGGCGATCCTTCTGCTTCAACCTTCCAAGTAGCTGGAACTACAGGTACATGCCACCATGCCCAGCGAATTTTTTGATTTATTGTAGAGATGAGGTCTCATCAAATTATCCAGGCTGGTCTCGAACCCTTGGACTCAGGCAATCCTCTCACCTCACCTCCCACAGTGCTGGTATTACAGGTGTGAGACACCAGGCCTGGCCCATGGATAGTCTTAAGGTATAAACATCATCAGTCTCTAACTATATTATTTCCTAAAATTGAGAAGAATACATAAAATGGTAGCATCATGTTTGGTCTCCTGTCCCACCGTCCCTTAAACACTCTTCCTTCCCCCACTTAGCCAAAAAAGCTGTATTTTTCTCCCTTCCTACATTCACCTTTATGTGCTAAGGTATAAAAACTTCCACAGGGGGCCAGCAGTAAGTACCTTTTCCGGTCTTTTCCTATCTTATGCATCGTTTTTGGCAAGGCATTCAAAGAACTAAGTGACACTGGTACTGCTGCAAAATCCCTCAATTCTCATCTATTGATTTATAGCATCGATATTTCTCAAGTTTGTATCTAATTTAGACATTTAGAATAAAAGGTATGCCGAGGCCTGTTCGATTCCAGCTGTTAGCATACTCTGCTATGAATGCATGAACTAATTAGAGAGGAGGGAACCACATCCCACCTCTATCACTAAGAATTCATTTCCAGTAAGTTTTTATATTTAACTATAAAATGTGTATTTGTATTGTTTTGATCAACTACCCACTTACAATAATTGTAGTTGCAGCAAAACCTGGAAGAAAATCTTTTTTTTTGAGTTGGAGTCTCACTCCATCGGCCAGACTGGAGTGCAGTGGCCGCTCCCGGCCACCGCAGCCTCGCCTGCTGGGCTCCGGCGATCCTTCTGCCTTAGCCTTCCAAGGAGCTAGAACTACAGGCGCGCACTACCATGCCTGGCTAATTTTTTGATTTATAGTAGAGATGAGATCTCACCAAGTTGCCTAAGAGGGTCTCGAACATGTGGGCTCAGGCAATCCACTCACCTCAGCCTCCCAAGGCGCGGGATCACGATTACAGGCTGAGTCACCGAGCCCGGCAAGAAAAATCTTAACACTTAAAGCCTAGCGACTCTTCGAAGGAGATAGTCGTGCACCATATAACGATGTCTGGTCCAACAACACACATACAAATGGTCCAAATCCATGTGTAAGATAGTAGTCTTCTAAGATTATAATGAAGCGGAAAAATCCCTATCACCTAGGGCACAATCCCCTATTATCTTGTAGCATCTGAAATTCATGCTGTGAAAATCTGAGGTCTACTACAGTACGTGAGTAGGCTAAAATTCCCCACCTACTTGGCCAAATTGACTCCCTATTAGCTACTCAGGCAGCATCTTCCTCACTTGTCCTTTGAAGGGTTCCATGTGATTCGACGATTCTTAAATGTGGAGCCTCCTGAACGGCTCAGCAAGTAAATGCTCTGACACAGAGTCCCTTAGCGCCTTTCTTCTTCTGAGGCCATTTTGCTTTCAATCACCATCCGTGAGTTTCATGCATACAAACAAGAGAAGGCAGCATGCTAGTCTCCATGTAGCATCTGACAAACACTTTGTAATCAATGTTTTTTGAACTGAAGACAATTTTATTATATATGCCAAACAAGTATAAGCAGCAAAGCAATCAAAACAGATTACTGGCCAGGTACAGTGGCTCACACCTATAATCCCAACACTCTGGGAGGCTGAGGCAGGAGGATCACTTGAGGCCAGGAGTTCAAGACCAACCTGGGCAATAAAATGAGACTTTGTCTCTAAAAAAAAGAAAAAAAGAAGAATTAAAAAACAAAAAGATTACTGAATTAAAGCTAAAAGGCCCCAGTGTAATAAACTGTTAGTATCTATCGTCCTGGATATACTGAGCACCTGTGAGAAAAACGTCTTTGCTGAGTTCACGGCTTTACCTTCCAGCCCCTCAGAGTGGCAGTGCTAAGGGCTCAATAAATGTATTGAATCAATTAATGAAACAAGTTCCACTTAAACATAAAAATAAAGTCATAGTCTTAAAGAGTTAGAAAGGAGAGGCTATAGTGGCTGACATCTGTAATTCCAGCATTTTGGCAGGCAGATGCAAGAGAATTGCCTGAGCCCAGGGTTTCAAGGCCAGCCTGGACAACGTGGTGAGACCTCGTCTCTACAATAAATTTTTTTTAAAAGTTAGCTGGGCGTGGTGGCGCGAGCCTATAGTTTCAGCTACTTGGAAGACCGAGGCGGAAGGAGCGCCTGAATCCAGCAGGTCGGGGCCGAGGTAGCCGTGAGAGTACCACTGCACTTCAGCCTGGGCGACACAGTGAGACTCCAACTCAAAAAAAAAAAAAAAAAAAAAAGTTAGAAAGGAAAAGAAAGCCGGGCTCGGTGGCTCAGCCCGTCATCCCGCGCCTTTGGGAGGCCGAGGTGAGTGGATGGCCTGAGCCCGCGGGTTCGAGAGCCACCTGGGCAGCAAGACCTCATCTCTACAATAAATCAAAAAATCAGCCAGGCGTGGTAGCGCACGCCTGTAATTCCGGCTACTCGGAAAGTTGAGGCGGAAGGATCGCCGGAGCCCAGCAGGTCGAGGCCGCGGTGGCCAGGAGCGGCCACTGCACTCCAGTCTGGGCGACGGAGTGAGACTCCAACTCAAAAAAGAAGAAAGGAAAAGAATGAGTCATTAAATCCAACTTCCTATCCAAATACGATTTCCTCCTTTCAATATTTTGCAGCTTCAACCACTTTCAGGACAAGCAGCTCATGAAACTTGATGATAACCCATTCCACTATGGAACAGTTCAAATCTCTTGCCTCTATCCTCCCCCGACTTCAAGCCATGTCGGAAGTAGTGATCTCCAAAGAGCATATCCGATGACTTATGGGGATCCAAGAAGAAAATTAGACATTCTAAGCCCGGGTGTGATGGCTCATGCCTATAATCCTAGCACTTTGGTGAGAGGGTTGCCTGAGCCCACGGGTTTGAGACCAGCCTGGGCAACTTGGTGAGACCTCATCTCTACAATAAATCAAAAAATTAGCTGGATGTGGTGGCACATGCCTGTAGTTCCAGCTACTTGGAAGGCTACTTGAGGCGGAAGTATCACCTGAGCCCAGCAGGTCAAGGCTGCAGTGGCCAGGAATGTGCCACTGCCCTCTAGCCTGGGTGACAGAGTGAGACTCCTACTCAAAAAAAAAAAAAAAAAGAAAAAGAAAATTTGCTGGACTCAGTGACTCAGCCTGTAATCCCGCGCATTGGGAGGCTGAGGTGAGTAAATTTCCTGAGCCCGCAGGTTCAAGACCCACCTGGGCAACTTGGCGAGCCCTCATCTCTACAATAAGTCAAAAATTAGCCGGACGTAGTAGCGCGCGCCTGTAGTTCCAGCTACTTGGAAGGCAGAGGCGGAAGAATCGCCGGAGCCCAGCAGGTCGAGACTGCGGTGGCCAGGAGCGGCCACTGCACTCCAGTCTGGAGGACAGAATGAGACTCCAACTCAAAAAAAAAAAAAAAAAAGAAAAAGAAAATTAGACATTCTATATTAAATTTTTCCAATTTTAGATTTGTACCAGTATTCCATAAACAAATGGGGACTGGCACCTTTCTGCAGGCCATACTCCAAAAGGGCACAGAGAGAAGACCAGCAGTGCCACAAATCAGAAGCATTCAGAGTTGTGAGTGGTGCCCTCTGTGTTCCATTTCTAAACCCTGAAGTTTACTTCTACACACATTCCACACAATAAACACAGACATTGAAACGGTAGAATCTTTGTAAAGATATGGTGAATGGCAATAACTTTCTGGTTTCCTGGTTTTTCTTATGGCCAAGTACTTAAGAGTTGAATTTGAAGATAACCAACTTCCTTTTACACAGAGGTTTAAATGTGCCAAATGCTCATGCGACGACAAGCGGCCATCAATACTTCATGCTACCTAGCAGATATTTTCCAAAAAACAAAACCCACAATCTGTCTTTTCAAAATAAAGACAGCACTTGAATAACGAGAAAGAGAGCAACTGCTTTTCAAAGGATACTTGTACTACAGGGAGATCAAAACTGTATTTGGAAATATTTCCACTGTTCCATGATTTTGCTGCTGAAAACGCAATAAAAAAAAAAATCTATTTCCTTACACAGGTCACAAAATGTTTGAAAACATGGAAAGAGGCAGTTTCTTTCATCCGTGCTAGCTGTGGCATGTTTCCCTTTCTTTTCTCTCTTTTTTCTCTAATAAACTTTGTTTAAAAACTTAAAGAAGGCCAGGCACGGTAGCTCAAGCCTGTAATCCCAGCACTTTGGAAGGTCGAGGCCAGAGGATTGTCTGAGCCCAGTGATTCGAAACTAGCCTGGGCAACTTGGTGAGACCTCATCTCTACAATAAATCAAAAAAACTAGGTGTGCTAGCGCACACCTGGAGTTCCAGCTACTTGGAAGTTTGAGGCATAAGGATTGCTAGGCCTAGTACAGGAGGTCGGCTGCAGTGGCCGTGAGCGTGCCACTGCCCTCTAGCCTAGGCGATGGAGTGAGACTCTGACTCAGGAAAAAAAAAAAGAAAGACTATTCCAACCAATCTAAAAGTCTTCTGAACAAAGAGTTTGAAAATTAGGGTTTTAAACCAATATATATATGGTTTAAATCGTGTGTGTGTGTGTGTGTGTGTGTGTGTGTGTGTGTGTACCAAATATGCAACATCTTCCAATTAATTAGCAAGAATAAGAGAACAACTCACTGAGATCAGGGACAAAGGGAATGTCATTGTCAAAAACATCCTTTGCATAATCGATGGTTAAGAATTGAAACAGTAATATAGCAATTCATCCATTTAGGATCAATGAATCTTTGTAGATATCTTTTTTCAGTCATAAAAGTAATTAAAATCAGTGTCAAAGGTAACAGATTTTGACATTCAGAAAAACGAAACTTAATCCCTGTCTCTCACCATACACAAAAATTAACTCAGCCGGGCTCGGTGGCTCAGCCTGTAATCCCATGCCTTTGGGAGGCTGAGGTGAGTGGATTGCCTGAGCCCGCGGATTCGAGACCCGCCTGGGCAACTTGGTGAGACCTCATCTCCACAATAAATCAAAAATTAGTCGGGCGTGGTGGCGTGCGCCTGTAGTTCCAGTTACTTGGAAGGCTGAGGCAGAAGGATTGACTCCCAACTCAAAAAAAAAAAAAAATTAACTCAAGATGGATTAAACACTTAAATGTCAGATCTGAAACCATAAAAATCCTAGAAGAAAACCTAGGGAAAACTCTTCTGGACATTGGCCTAGGAAAGAAATTTATGGCCGAAGCCCCACAAGCAGATGCAACAAAAATAAAAGTAAATAAGGGGGATTTAATTAAATTTAAAAGCTTCTGCATAGCAAAAGAATCAACAGAGTAAATAGAAAACCTACAGAATGGAAGAAGATATTTGCAAACTACACATCTGACAAAGGACTAATACCAGAATCTACAGAGAACTCAAGCAAATAACCCCATTAAAAAGTGAGCAAATGACGTGAACATACATCTCTCAAAAGAGGATATACAAATGGCCAGAACACATGAAAAACGCTCAACATCACTCATCATCAGAAAAACGCAAATTAAAACCAGTGAGATACCACCTCACACCAGCCAGAATGGCCATTATAAAAAAAAATCAAAAACAATAGATGCTGCCACAGATACAGAGGAAAGGGAACGCTGTTGGTGGGAGAGCAAATTGGTACAACCTCTATGCAACTCGGTATGGAGACTTCCCAGAGAACTAAAAGCAGGTCTACCATTTGGTTCAGCAAGCCCACTACTATTATCTACCCAAAGGAAGAGGCCTTTACATAACAAAGGCACCCACAGCCGGCATGTTCAACACAGCACAAGTCACAATTGTAGAGATGTAGAATCAACCCTAATGGCCATCAACTGTCAGTGGATAACAAAAATGTGCTACATATACTGTGGAATACTATTCATCCATCAAAAAGAATGAAACAACGTATCTTGCAGCAACATGGATAGAATTGAAGTGCATCATCCTAAGTGACCTAATGCAGGAACAGAAAACCAAACACCCCATGTTCTCACTTTATAAGTGGGAGCTGCCAGGTGTGGTGGCTCACACCTGTAATCCCAGCACTTTGGGAAGAGGAGGCAAGAGAATTGCCTGAGTCAAGGGGTTCGAGACCAGCCTGGGCAACTGGCAAGACCTCGTTTCTACAATAAATTAAAAAATTAGTGGGGCATGAGGGTGCTCGCCTGTAGTTCCAGCTACTTGAAAAGCTGAGGTGGAAGGATCGCCTGAGCCCAGCAGGTTGGGGCTGTAGTGGCAGTAAGTGACACGGGCTCAGCAACATGAGCCTGGGCGATAGAGTGAGACTCCGACTACAAAAGAAAAAAAAGAGAGAGCTAAACTAAGGATCTGCAAATGCAGAGACAGCAATAATGGACTGGAGACTCAGAAGGGGGAGGGTGGGAAGGGGTGGAAGGATAAAAAGTCACCTATCGGGTACAAAGTACACAGGTAGGGGTGGTGGGTACACTTAAAGCCCAGACTTCTTTGCCACTATAAACGCAGCTGTGTAACCAAAAACTATTTGTACCCCCTAAAGTTATTGAAATAAAAAGAAAATTAACAGAATTTGGAATCAGAAATTTTAAAAGACCTATCTGAGGGTCACATGAAGATTTCTCTTATCAACACATCACACTAAAATAAATAAATAAATCATCAACAGTCTCTGTTTACTGGATGCTTTGACATTATCATTTTAGACATAACCCTCACACTCAAGGAGAACAAAACATAATCCTCAGATTAAGTCTAGCTATAAATTATTTCACCAACAATCCTGAAATCAAACTACAGAATTCATTTATCTGATTTCCCATAAGGAATAAACAAAACCACAAAAGAAAGCGCCTAGTGCAGTGCCTGTTGTGAACAGATGCTCAAGAGACATTCATTGCATTTCTCTTGATCCAAGGCCACGTGCTGTAAAGAAGGCAGTGTTCAGGAATTAGGCTCGAATTCTCATGAATCCCTTGCTACGATGTATAACTCGGGGCCAATTACTTAACTCCATCTGTAAAATGAAAATAATAATGCCCACCTCACAGGGTTAATGTAAAATCTTTGAAGAATAATGCATACAAAGCCCCTCCACCCCCCAAAGGCAGTTAGTGCATGTCCAATGTCCAGCCTCCCTCCTTGAGGACAGTCTGTTGACAACTGGTCCAAAAGTAAGCACTCGTGGGTTGTTGAGTTAAAAAATACCCACCTGGATCCCGATCTCCTGGCAGGAATCACAGCAGTGCAATACCCTGTCGCAGGACCTGGCTGAAGTGTTTGCAGCATTAATGCTTATTGAACTCTGGTCAATCACTGTGTCCGCTGCACTTGGCTGTTCCTGGCGAGGGCCTGGGTCTTTCTGCCCCTCAGACCCGGGCTCTTTCTGCTCTCTTGTGCACATGCCTACTTTCAGCCGCCTACTTACTGATACCACGATACACTGAGTCACACTCTCCAGCACCAATTCACTTGAGGGTCATAATAAGGTGTGGCTGTCATTTCAGCTTTCCTGCAGCTAAGGATATGAGGGCTGGGCTAAAGGGAGAAGCCACTCTGTTTCGGTCAAACCCAAGGCTGCATGCACTTTCAGTAAACTGCTGGGCACTGAACAACGGCAGGCACAACTGTATATGGTGAGCTGAAATACACGTGACGACTTGTAAGACACAAGGGACAACTCAACGGCCTCCAGACGGCAAGCAGAAGCAGGTTTTGTTTTGCTTTGGTTTTTTTTAAGTCGAGTCCCACTCTGTCGCACAGGCTGGAGTACAGTGGCACGCTCACAGCCACCACAGCCTGACTCGCTGGGCTCAGGGGATCCTCCCACCTCAGCCTCCCAAGTAGGTGCCTGTGGTTCCACCTACTTGGGTGGAACCACAGACACGCACGCCCGGCTCACTTTTTTTTTTTGTAATTGTAGAGAATAGGTCTCGCCAAGATGCCCAGGCTGGTCTCCAGCCCCTGGGCTCAGGCCATCCTCTCGCCTCCGCCTCCCAAAGTGCTGGGACGACAAGCGCGAGCCACCGCACCCGCCCGAAGCAGGCTTTGAAATGTCTGAGTTGCAGCTTCGGCGCTTTTGCAACACCTGCTTTTACGAGCTGTCACGTGAAGCCAGGAGGCAGAACTCGACAGCACGGCCGGGGCCGCATCGCCCGCCCGGGCCCCAGACACGAGCTGCTCTTGTAAACACAGAACCCGGCAAAAGCAGGCAACCCGGCGGAGAGGCCGTCCCCTGGCTGCACCCCCGAGGGCGGCGTCCGCGCGCCGGCTGCCAGCCTCGGACCGGGACCCGGGGGCTTCGACCTCCCCGAGGCCCGCGTCACCCCGATCCCTCCGGAGTGCCATCCCCTGAAGCCGGGCCCCTCGCGTCCCCGGGGCCGGTCCCCTCTTTCCGCGGACCCTCCGTCGGCCCCAAAGCACTGACTCGATGGCTCCCGCGGTGCGGACTGCGCGACATCCGCGAAGCTGCGGGGACACGTGACTCGGGGCGCACACCGGCCAGCGACGAGCGAGGCCCTCCGGCAAAGGTCGCCGGGCCAGCCGCACCCGGGCGAGACCGGCCCACGGAGGGGCCGCATGCCGCCCGCCGGGGGCGACCCGCGGCTCTTACCCACTTGTCCAAGGGCACCTGGGCGAGGGAGCCGGTGCCCTGGTACAGGTCCAGGCTGAGCTGCTCCAGACTCAGCTTCTCCTGCAGGAAGTGGCCCAGGTACCGCTGCAGGAGGTAGCGGCAGGCCCTCTTCTTGATCGACTCCGAGAACGGCCACGGCATGGCGCGGGCGGGCCGCGGGGCCGCGGGGCCGGCGGGGGCGGCGGCGGCGGCGGCTCCGGCCTCGCGGGCCCGGCTCGGGCTCCAGGCCGCGGCGCCTCGGGTCCCGGCCGGCGTCCCCAGGCCGCGGCGGGGCCTAAGCCCTGGGCGGCCCCTCCATGCCGCTCGGCGCCAGGCGTCCCTCAGGGCGACCCCATGGCCGGCGCCGCTCGCGCGAGGCCCGGCGCGGCCCAGGCGCAGAGGGGGCCCCGCGACCCCCGGCCCGCGGGCTTCCGAGGGGCGCCCGGCCGGCACGCAGCGGGGGCGCGAAGCGGGGCGCCGGAGCTCAGGCGGACACCCCTCGGCAGCCGCGCGGCGAACTTGTTGTCATCCGCGGGCGCGCGCCCGACGCTGGGGACGCTCCCGGCGCGCTCGCGAGACCTCGACGCTGCGCGCGCGGCCGGCGCCGGCGGAAGTGACGCCACACTGGGGGCCGGAGGGGCGGGGCGGAGAGCCGGGGCGGCCGCTTCCGGCGCCGAGGGGGCGGGCCCGGGCGGGGAGGCGGGGCGCGGCGCCGCGGGTCGGCTCCAGTCGCCTCCGGAGGGAGGAAGCGGAGGAAGCGAAGGACGCGGGCCCGCAGGTGAGCTGCCGCCGGGCCGGCGGGGGGCGGCCACGAGAGGGGTCGGGCCGCCGGCGAGCGGGCGGGCCGCGGGGCCCTCGGGACGGGGCCGCGAGGGGCGACGCCCGGAAGGGGCCCCGAGCCGCGCCGAGAGGGTCTGGGGGCGGGGCCGGCCGGCCGGGGGTCGCGGGGCGCCCCGGAGGCGGACGCGCGGGGCGCCGCGGACTCCGGGGCGGACGGCAACCCTCGCGGGCGCCTCCGCGCGCCCCCGACGCGGGCCGGCGCCCGCGGCCGGCGGGTCCCGGTCCTCGCCGCGCCCGGGCATTGTTTCCGTGCTCCCCGCGGCCCCGGGCTCTTCGGGTTCCGCGGCCGGCAGTTTGCAGAGCGCCCCTGGCAGGGGCGTGCCGGACCCCCGGGCGGGTCGGCCGGCCCGGGAGCGCGGGGCTTCGAGGCGTCCGGGGGCAAAACTGCCTTTGCCGAGAGCCAGAGGCGCCCTCCGACCCCCGCGGGCACCTCGGGGAGCCCCCGCGCAGTGGGGTTTCTGCCCGTCGGATGGAGGCGGGGCCGGCCCTGAAGTTAGTGGGCCCCGAGGCCCGGGCGCGAGTGTGGGGGTCCCGTGCCCCGGTGGGCGCCCTGACGCCGACCGGCAGAGCCGCCTGGCACCGGCCACGGCCCTCTCCCAGCCCCCAGGTCGCCTTTGCCAGCCAGGCGTGAGCGGATTAAAACCTGCTGTCCCAAGATCGGAAGGAAGATTAAGGGATGGGAGGAGTGCACCGACCCAGGCAGAGTCCCGACTCACCGCTGCTTGGTTAAGGACGGGCGGCGAAGGCGGCCGGTTGCAGGAGTTCAGTGTTGGCTGTCTCGCCTACTGTTTTCAGGAATGGCAGTCTAAGACGTTGGCAGATGGAGACGAACCTGGTTCCTTTCGGCCAACTTTTCGTTTTAGAACCAGGGTGCTCTGTGTGTAGTTTTTACCTGGATTGTTTTTCTTGTAAGCTTTTTTTTTTTTTTTTTTTTTTTGAGACGGGGTCTCACCGGTTTGCCCAGGCTGGAGCGCAGTGGCGCGATCACAGCCCCCTACAGCCTTGAACCCCTGGGCTCAAGCCATCCTACAACCCTTTGGCCTCCCAAAGAGCTGGGATTGCAGAAATATCTGTTAAGGGTCCGTGAGGCGCAAGTCACCACGGTGGTGATGTGAAAAGTGTGAAGAAGAGTCAGACAGAACCTTGGAGGAGTTTGTGTGTTAAAGTAAAAGGTGGCCAGGTGCCGGCAGTTCTCGCCTGTAATCCCAGCACTTTGGGAGGCCAGGGCTAGAGGATTGCTTGAGACCAGCCTAGGCAACATAGCGAGATCCCCTCGTCTCTTCAAAAGATGCTAAAGTAGCCAGGCGTGCTGGCTATACCTGTAGTCCCAGCTACCCAGGAGGCTGAGGTGGGAGGATCACCTGGCCCCAGGAGCTTGAGGCTGCGGTGAGCCGATTGCAGCACCGCACTCCAACCTGGGTGGCAGAGTGAGACCTTGTCTCACAATAAATAAAAAAATAAGGGGGAATGTTGCTGGGCTCTGGTGGCTCCTGTCTATAGTCCTAGCTACTCAGGATACTGAGACTGGAGGATCGCTTGAGCCCAGGAGTTAGAGTCTGCAGTGAACTATGATCCTCCCACCACACTCCAGCCTGGAGAGCAGGGCAAGACTCCGTCTCTTTAATTAGTTAATTAATTATTTAAAAAATTAATTCAGGAGGAAGGACCATTCATTTATTTAGTAAATATTTATCAGTTGTGTATTGTGTTCCAGGGATTATTCTGGGTGCTGGGGATACAGTAATAGATAAGTACCTTCCTATGTGGAGCTTACATTTTATTGAAGGGAGGAGAGGCAGATAATAATTAAGTGACTAAGGCCAAGTGTGGTGGCTCTTGCCTGTAATCCCAGCACATGGGAGGCTGAGGCAGAAGCATCACCTCAAAATAATCGTCCTTCAAAGAAATCCATGTCAATTCGCAAAATCAAAAAAGAGCCGAGGAAATATTGTTGACCTTTTTTGAAGACTTGCATCCGAGGTCATGGGAATATGCTGTCAGGTCACCTACGCCCCACGGCATAGAGGAGCAGTACAAGACAGCAACTGCCCCCTACACTGTGTCATGGAAAGAGCACCTGACTTGGAGTCAGAAGGCTTGAGTTTCAGGGTCAGGCGTTCTTCTTTAAAGATGTGTTGAAATACTTTACTTTTAATATAGGATAGCTAACAGATACTCTTCTTGAGCTTCACTGTGTGCCCAGCACGATGCTAAGCACTTTCCATATATTCACTCATTTGGTTTTCTCAATATCACTTTAAGATATTAATAGAAGCTATCGTTAGCTTCAATTTGAAAAGGAACAATGTGGCCCTGCATGGTGACTCATGCCTGTAATCCCAGCACTTTGGGAGCCAGAGGCCAGAGGATTGCCTGAGCCCAGGGGTTCTACACCAACCTTGTCTCTACAATGTATCAAAAAATTAGCTGGGCATGCTGGTGCACACCTGTAATTCCAGCTACTTGGGAGGCTGAGGCAGAAGGGTCCCCCCCTGAGCTCAGCAGGTCGAGTCTGCAGCAGCCGTGAGCATGCCACTTCACTCTAGCCTGGGCAACAGAGTAAGACTCCAACTCAAAAAAAAAAAAAAAATTAGAGAATAAAGGATTTAGCAATCAATATCTTAATAACTGTTTCATGAATCCTCCAAAAACACTAACACAGCCCCCAAATTTTACCAACAGATGGAGAAGGAGCTGATTCCTAAATAGTCTTTGTATGACGTTTTAAGGGATTGTTTGAAGCAACTTTATGCAAGTTGATATAACCTACCAGACTAAATTATAGCAATTGAAAGGCATTCTAATTTTTGAAGGTCAACTGACTATGGCT
Organism: Cephalopachus bancanus; assembly: GCA_027257055.1. Classification (NCBI taxonomy): domain Eukaryota; kingdom Metazoa; phylum Chordata; class Mammalia; order Primates; family Tarsiidae; genus Cephalopachus; species Cephalopachus bancanus. The sequence continues at coordinate 5,491,597 of JAPVLO010000166.1, read as the reverse complement.
CAGAATCTGGTAGAGAACCAATATAGAAGTAGATGGAAAGCAATGAGGTTTCCCATTGTATATCTCTTCAGATATTGATTTACTCTAGGTAGGTTCGAATGGACCTTATTTATTTATTTATTTTTTTTTTTTTGAGACGGAGTCTCACTCCATTGCCCAGACTAGAGTGCAGTGGCACACTGCCAACCACCATGGCCTCGACCCGCTGGGCTCTGGCGATCTTTCCACCTCAGCCTTCCGAGTAGCCGGAATTACAGGCACATGCTACCATGCCCGGCTGATTTTTATTTATTGTAGAGATGAGGTCTCACCATGTTACCCAGGCGGGTCTCAAACCTGCGGGCTCAGGCAATTCACTCACCTCGGCCTCCCAAAGCGCAGGATTACAGGCTGAGCCGCCAAGCCAAATGGACCTTATTTAAATATAGCACAAAATAATCCTTATTTCCTAAGGGATCATATAGAAAAAAAAAACTGTGGCCAGGAGCAGTGGCTAACACCTGTGATCACAGCACTTTGGGAGGCCAAGGTGGGAGGACCACTTGAGGCCAGAAATTTGAGACCAACCTGGGCAACATAGCAAGACCTGTTGGTACAAAAAATAATAATAAAATTTTTAAAAATCAGAAACTGTAATATTTGGATTTTAAAGAACTTATAACTTTCAAGATATTTTCTTAGAACCTCATTTTCAGTTTCTCATTTTGAAGAAAAGGTTTACAAGGTTGCAGTGTTGCTGCTTATTGACAGTTTTAAAAACTCAAATTAGCACTATCTCTTCACCCTGAGCGCCCTCCTGAATCAACAAAGGTGCTGCTGGTCGGTGGATATGTTTTGTTTGGCCCCGCCAAATCTTTTATCGATTTTTTTTTTAATTGAAGTTTCACTCTGTCGCCCAGGCCTTGGAGTGCAGCGATGTGGTCAAAGCTCAGGACAAGAACAACCTTATGAGCTCAGGTGACCCTTTTCTGCCTCAGCCTCGAGGCTACAGGTGGCCACCACACCCTGCGGTTTTTTGTTCAATAGGGACGGGACCTTGTTGTGTTGCCCAGACTGGTCTCAAACTTCTGGGCTCAAGTTCTGGCCTCCCAGAGGGCTGGGATTACAGGCGTGAGGCACCAGCCCTGTCCCTTTTGTTGAGATTTAATCCCCCGTGTTGGCAGACGTCAGCCATGGGACCTGCTGGGAGGTGTTTGGATTGTGGGGGCGGATCCCGTGTGAATGGCTCATTGCTGTTCTTGGAGTGAGTTCTGACTCCCGTTGCCAAGGGAACGGGTTGTTGAACAGAGCCCAGCTCTCCTCTCCCCTCTCCCACCCCACTCTCCCCCACTCCCTGTGCTCTGCGCCCTCCCACTCCCTGTCCACCCCAGGTGGGGCTGGTCCGAAGTCCTCACTGCAAGCAGATGCCCGGGCCATCCTTCCTGTGCAGCCTCCAGGACGTGAGCCAGATAAACCTCCTTTCTTTAATGACCTCCCAGCCCTGGATATTTACTTCTTGATAGCAATACAAACAGACGAAGACAAGCACAACGCAGCCCCCTTGGTTTGATTTGTGACTACTAGGTTATATGTATGTGTCTGTCATCGCAGAAAACAGGGTGTAGAGGGTGTACCTGATAAATCGGTGTATAAATGGGAAATAGCCTTTTTACTTGAATTACAAATACTTTGTATGTGTAATACTCCAAGTGATTTTGAATTTAAGCTTGAATTTCAAAATAAATATGTATGTCTCAGAGCGATCGAAAACAGGAAATGTTATGTGTTACAGAAAATAAAGACTAAACTGGGTTTTAGCTTTGCCTAAACTCTAAAGGTTACAGTTAGTACAGTGGCATGATCAAGGTTCATCGCAGCCTTGACTTCCTCGTCTCAGATGATCCTTCAACTTCAGCCTCCCAAGTAAGTGGGACTACAGGCATGCCCACCATGCCTGGCTAATTTTTTGATTATTTTTGTAGAGACAAGGTCTCACTATGTTGCCCAGGCTGGTCTCAAACTCCTGGACTCAAACAGTCCTCTTTCTTCAGCCTCCCAAAGGGTTGAGATTACAGGCATGAGCCACCGCGCTCTTATTTTTTATGCAAATATTCCTCACTCAGATATTCCTGTCAGAGGCAAAGGAAACCCTAGAGGTGTGAGGGTGACACCTGGAGAGGACATGGTTTGACATTTCCAAACATTTATGTGTTTTTTTCTTTAAAATTCTAGGCAGTTTGTCAATATTTTCTAATATTGATATAGTAGCGGTGTTATGTGTTTTCCTAGAATATCTGTGTTGTTTATCTTGTGGCTTTGTGTGCCCCTGTCACTGGGCTTCATGCCACAGCTTGAGAAGCAGAAGCAGAAGAATTTTGTTCAGGTGTTTATTCATTTAGCAAAGACTCAGTGAGGACCTGCTTTATGCCAAACACTGTGCTGGTGATGCGGACACAGGTACCCATCCTCACAAACCAGTGGTAGCACAGACACAAAATATATTTACTCTGAGCTGTAAGTTCAGCAGTACCAATGCAGAGATACCAGTAAGGAGGATATAGTAATTAACTACCTTGAGGTCAGATACAGAATCCTGAAATAGGGTGTCTGGGCTGAATCTTAGAGGATTAAGTCTTTAAAGTAGTGTTACAGTAAGTCGTTTAAAGTTAAAAACGTAGGTCTCATACAAACATATAGTAAGTATGTCAGAAATGCATTTGTTTGTTTGATTTGTTTAGAGTCGGAGTCTCACTCTGTCGCCCAGGCTGGAGTGCAGTGGCACACTCAGGGCCACCGCAGCCTCCACATGCTGGGCTCAGGCAATCCTTCCGCCTCAGCCTTCCAAGTAACTGGAACCATAGGGGTATGCCACCATGCCCGGCTAATTTTTTTTTTTATTTACTGTAGAGACGAGGTCTTGAACCCCGGAGGCTCAGGCAGTCCTCTCACCTCCACCTCCCAGAGTGCTGGGATGACAAGTGTGAGCCACTGGGCTGGTCCCTGGTCCTTCTTTAGCTCAGAAATTGCTTCCTCTAATTCTTTTGGGCAGCTCTTTCCCCCATCCTGGGGCAGTGTGCTCCCAGACATGTGCTGTATTTGGTTGCAGGGTGAAGGAGTCCCTCTGTGTAGCTCCCCGTTCTTGCTCTCTGTGAAGCCCTTTCCTGTACAGCTGTCCTCGCTGCCTTGACCTTACTGGGTTTCCAGCGTCATGTCCTCAGTCAGGGACACTACCAGGTTGTACCTGGATTCTTTCTCCCAGGGCCAGGCCAAGAACCTCTCCATGACATGAACCTCTCCATGACATACGCTGCGGCAGGAGGGTTACCTGGCCTGTCTCCTGCCTCTCAGGGATCATGTCCATTGCCTGATGCCCAAAGCCTTGAAAATCATATATTTCTGCCCAGTTTTGTTATCACAGGTGGGAGGGTTCCTATGATTACCTTGGCCAGTTTTGAGCTAACTTTGCCATCCTGTTTTATCAGTTTTTCTTTCATTCACTTTGGTTTCTCCTACATGCTTTGAACTCACTTTTCAGTCAAACTGCTTCTTTCACTAATGAGTTAAATGTATTTCTGATGCGGGGCAGGGTGGCTCATGCCTATAATCCCAGCACTTTGGGAGCCCGAGGCCAGAGGAGTGCCAGAGCCCAAGGGTTCCAGACCAGCTATGGTCTGGACATTGAAACATCCTGTTATATCAAAAGCCAATACCTCTGTGCAGGTGTCAGCACCCTGTCAGATCGGGCCACCCCTCCCTCTGGCTGTGCTTCCACTAAGCTAGTCCCTTCATGCAGACCCTGTGCAGACTCTCCCTTCTGCGTTGCCGTCCACAGACTCCTTCCCAGTTCCCAAGACCCCTCTGCTTATCCATAATTCTATCCCTGCTCACTGCAGACCCATTTTTGACTGGCCTATTTCCTGAGTCAAGTGCCATCGTGACTAACAGTTATGTCATAGATCATAGAATGTCAGAACTCTTAGAACAGTAAGAAATTCCCTTTCCTGTGGCAGGAGAATCACTTGAACCCAGGAGTTTGAGGCCAGGCTGGGCAACGTGGCAAGATCCTGTCTCTACAAAAAAATAATAAAATAAAGTAAAAAGGGTTGCCAGGCGCGGTGGCTCAAGCCTGTAATCAATCCCAGCACTTTGGGAGGCCAAGGTGAGGGGATTGCCTTAACCTCTGGGTTCCAGCCCAGCTCGGGCAACTCGGCGAGACCTCGTCTCTACGATAAATCAAAAATTTAGCTGGGCGTGGCAGCATGTGCCTGTAGTTCCGGCCACTTGGAAGGCTGAGGTGGAAGGATCGCGGGAGCCCAGCAGGTTGATGCTGGGGTGGCCCTGAGTGTGCCACTGCACTCCAGCCTGGGCGATGGACTGAGACTCCAACTCAAATAAATAAACTAAAAAGAATTTTCCATCTGTTTCCCTTCTTTTATGAATGTGAACTCCATGAGCCCAATGAGGCTATGGCCAACTCAAGTTCATACAAATTTAGTTGTAGGGTGTGTAGGAGGGCCAAGACATAGCATTGTTTCATGTACTTTTCTGCCTCTCACAGTTAAAAAGTTTTTGGTTGTAATTTTGATGTGTGCCTTTGGCATTAGTTGTGTAAATATTTCATATGCCTGTCTTTCCAAATTAGACTGCAACCTACCAGTAGACATTCTTTCATTCGTATTTTAGTGATTAGAAAAAATGCTGAATATATAAGTACACAGTGGATTATGGTATTTGATTAATAAGCTTAAGTCCAAACAGACAAGATTATAAAATATATACTAATTTTCACTATTTGAAACAATGATGGTTGATTCCTCGCAACAGAGTAGTTAGGATTCAGTTGTGTCTCAGCTTTCAATTTTGCTACTCATATATAAAATAACTTTAATTCAGTACCTTTATCTCCACTGAGTTTTTCAACCATAATGTAAACTTTGTTCATTATCTTTTTTTTTTTTAATCAAAGTCGCCCAGGTTGGAGTGCAGTGGCACGCTCACGGCCACCGTGGCCTCAGCCTGCTGGACTCAGGTGATCCTTCCACCTCAGCCTTCCAAGTAGCTGGGAATACAGGTGCATACCCCCACACCCGGCTAATATTTTGATTTATTGTAGAGACAAGGTCTCGTCATGTTGTCCAGCCTGGCCTCCACCTCTCAAAGTGCTGGAATGACAGGTGTGAGCCACCACACCTGGCCCATTGTCATATGATTTACAAGTAGTCACAGAGGTCTAGATCTGTGCTGTCTGATACATTAACTACTAGTTGTTTAAAAGAGTGAAAGTTAAATACAATTTTAAATTCTATTTTTCCATGATACCAGTCAAACTTAAGGTGGCTAGTAGCTACTGTATTGGACAGCACCATTAAAGGGCATTTCCATCATCTCGGAAAATTCTAAGATTTCTTATATAATGATAAGTTGTTTTGCCTACAAAAAAAGGAAAGCAAAGATTTTTACAGACTTCACATTGGTGAGTCAACCATTCTGATAACCTGACGGCAGCTCTAACATGTCAGTAGTAATTATATTGATTGTCCCTTTCTTGAAATGGGCATGTGTTTCATCATCCTTGATGGTGCAGACCTCCACAGTCAGGGGCACAGATAATCCACTGAAAAGTAAGTATATCTATATATCATAGGATCACCTGAGCCCAGCAGGTCGAGGCTGTGGTGACTGTGAACATATTGCACTCCAGCGTGGGCGACAGAGACTCTGACTCAGAAAAAAGAGAGAGAAAACTATGTCAACTGCCCAGCACCTTACACACCCATCCAGTGTGTTTGTTAAAAGTAATTTATGGCTCTCTCAAAAAAGAAAGGGCAGGAAAAAAGAGTCTTTTGAATGTTTTCCCTGCTCGTTAAAGGTACAGGAAGGTAGTATGAGGCTCCCCAAAAAGGGCAAGCTTCCTTCCAGAAGCCTCTAGAAGGAATACAGACCTCCTGACCCCTTGAGTTCAGACTTCTCCGGAGCCTTGAGAGGATAAATGTGTATTGTTTTAAGCCACTAAGTTTGTTATAGTAGCAGTGGGAAACAGATACAGACACTCATGGATATGCCACCTCTACAAAGCGTTTCTTAAGCACTTTGTACGTGACAGGCACCAAAATACTCATCATCACCATCAGCTCTGTTTTCTTCTTCTCTTCCGTGGCCGCTGTAGGGCTAGATCAGTCACTGCCTTCCTTGCGGGTAGACTCCTCCTGCATCCGCTGGAATGCTTTCTGTTGCCAGTGAAATAATGGGAACGTATGGGCTCCAGTAACTGGAAACCGCAGAGCTGGAAAGCGTCTCTCTGTGACTCCTGGCTCTGCTCTTTTCTGTGGTCAGCAGCATCCTTGGACCAGTGGCCCATCTCAAGATGGCTGCTGGGAGCAGCTGTGGCTCTGCGCTGTCACGGAATGAATCTGTATTAAAGTGACCAGGGAGACTGTCGTGTGTTGATCATCTTAGAGCAGCCTGTAACTGGGGCTTGGAGTCAAGCTCAGCCAAACTGCTTGCTTGCCTTCCTTAGCACAAAGAGAGGGCATTGGGATTGCCCATAGAAAATGTGAGTGGTATCAGACAGGAGAAAGGACACATTGGTAGATAACCAAAAATCTGTGACAAGCAACAAAAAGATAAGTTATGATAATACCTTAAAGTAATAGCTATCAAAATGTTCTTAAATTGTGTGAGACTTCAATAATAAAATCTATCATTTTAATTTATACATGTTATCAAAAGTTTTGAATTTATGTATCATTCAAAGGCAACTTAAAGAAAATCTTTTGAAAGTTCAGTCTTAGAAAGGGGCTCAGTGGCTCACGCCTATAATCCCAGCAACTTGGTAGACTGAGGTGAGAAGATTGCCTGAGCCCACGGGTTCGAGACCAGCCTGGGCAATTGGCAAGACCTCATCTCTACAGTAAATCAGAAAATTAGCTGGGCATGGTGGTGCATGCCTGTAATTCCAGCTACTTGGTAGACTGAGGCAGAAGGATCACCTGAGCCCAGCAGGTCGAGTCTGTGGTGGCCATGAGTGTGCCACTGCACCCCAGCCTGGGTGACAGAGTGAGTCTCCAACTCAAGAAAAATGTATTAAGTGAAATGGGATTGGAAGAATGCATCATTTATACATTGGCAATGTAATTTTTTGAAATAGCTTTACGTAGTTTATCATAAATTGCCTTTAGCAAATAGTTTTGACTTTTATGATGTGCAAATGATATGCAGCTGAAAGAACTGTAGTACCTTAATATTCTTGATGATTTAGAGCACTGGGCTACATAGCAAAATCACCAGAAGCTCTTAAAAAAAAAAAAAAACTCCCAGAGATTTGATTTTGTTTCTCTGCAGTGGGGTCAATGCATCTGTAATTGCATGAGCTTTTCCAGGTTATTTTTTATTTTATTTTTATTTTTGAGTCGGAGTCTCACTCTATTGCCCAGGCATGAGTGCAGTGGCACGTTCACAGTCACCACAGCCTCAACCTGCTGGGCTCAGGTGATCCTTCCGCCTCAGCCTTCCAAGTAGTTAGAACCACAGGCGTGCACCACCATGCCCAGCTAATTTTTTGATTTCTTGTGGAGACAAGGTTTTATGAAGTTGCCCAGGCTGGTCTCGAACCCCTGGACTCAGGCAATCCTCTCGCCTCGGCCCAAAGTGCTAGGATTAAGGGCTTGAACCGCTGCACCCAGCCTTTTTGTTATTTTTTGTAGCAACGAAGTCTCGCCAGGTCACCCAGGCTGGTCTTGAACCCCTGGACCCAAGCAATCCTCTCGCTTCCACCTCCTAAAGTGCTGGGATTACAGGTGTGAGCCACCATGCCAGGCTCCCAGGTCATTCTAATGAGCAGCCAAGGTTGGGAATCACTAACTTAAAGGATTTGGAATATCACACAAATAGGGTACAAATTAATAACTTCAGAAAAAGAGATGGAATGTGTCATGTACCAGACAAATGGTATAAATAAATGCTCATACTGGTGTCAGCATTGTCAGAAAAAAAGTTAAGACTCATTTCTAAAAATGTGTTTAAGGGTGAGGGGTGGTGACGCACATCTTAGTCCCACCCGCTCAGGAGGCTGAGGAAGTAGTAGGATGGCTTGAGCCGGGCCTTTGAGGCTGTGCTGCGCCATGATTGTACCTGTGAATGGCCTCTGCAGTCCAGCCTGGGCAACTTAGTGAGACCCTGACTTTAAAAAAAAAAAGCCAACCTGGGCAACTTGGCGAGACCTCGTCTCTACAATAAATCTAAAACAAAAAATGAGCTGGGCGTGGTGGCATGTACCTCTAGCCCCAGCTCTTGGATGGCTGAGGCAGAAGGATCGCCCGAGCCCATCTGGTCAAGGCTGCGGTGGCCGTGACCGTGCTACTGCACTCCAGCCGGGGCAACAGAGTGAGACACCGACTCAAAAAGAAGCTTTTTGTTCATCTAATTCTAATGTCATGGGGAGGGGAGGAGCCTAGACCTTGACGACAGTGCTCAAGTCAATAGGATGAATGTTTGTTGCATCGGAGGGGCTGAGGGGCCATGCTACATTCAGAACCGTAGGGACCCAATCCATGTCCGAGAAGTAAAAACTTGCCTTTGAAGCATGCCAGGTGAAAAAATGCAGTATATGAGTTTGTCTTTCTTTCTCTTTAAAATTTTTTTTAAATTTTTTGTAGAGTTGCAGTCTCACTGTGTTGCCGGGCTTGTCTTGAACTTCTGGACTCAAACTGTCCTCCCGCCTCAGCCTCCCAACACGCTCGGATTATAGGCAGGCACTGCACCCGTCCTTTTTAGTTTTGTTTTGGTTTTTTTTTTTTTGAGTACGGGTCTCACTCTGTCTCCCAGGCTGTAGTATAGTGGGACAGTCACAGCTCACCACAACCTCGACCTCCTGGGCTGTAGCAATCCTTCTGCCTCAGCCTCCTGAGTAGCTGGGACTACAGGCGTGTGCCACCATGCCTGCTGATTTTTTAATTTTTTTGTAAAGATGAGATCTGGCTTTGTGGCCCAGGCTGGTCTCAAATTCCTTGCCTCGAGTATTCCTCCCACCTCAGCCTCCCAGAGTGCTGGGATTATAGCTGTGAGCCACTGTGCCTGTTTGTTCTGTAAAGCCCTTTTTACATTCCAAAGCAGTTTCACATTCATTAACTTTTCTCATTTATACATTTTGAATTTTAACCCTACACACAGCCAGGAAAATCCTCTTAACCCCAGGCACAGAAGAAAAGCTAGAATGACATAGCAGCCTGGCAGTAATATTGAATCAAGTTAACATGAAAAATAATATTTTGAAAAATATCACCTTTGGGCCAGCTCAAATAAGTGGTGAAAAGATTCAGTAAATGGTGTTGGGACAGTGGGCTATCCATTTGGAAAATAAAGCTACACGAAATAAATTTCAGATGGATCAAAGGGTTAAATGCAGATACAATGAGAATTTAGAAGACAATTTGGGGGAATTTCCAAATGTTCTCCTGGGATGGGGAAGGCGTTAAGTAAACCCCAGATCCAGAAGTGGTGAAAGCATCTACTGTGAGAGGTAGTTCCCCGTGGACTTGAACTCTGATTTCAGATGGCTTGGGTTCATTTCTATTCCTGCTCTTTGTAGCCGTTTGATCTTGGAACTAAAAATATCCTATAAATCTCCAAAAAGATGTTCCCTCAAGGAAATACATATGAAAACAATGAGCTGTCATTCTTTGCCTCTCAAATTGGCAGAACTTTTTTTTTTTTGAGTCAGAGTCTCATTCTGTCACCCAGGCTAGAGTACAGGGGCACACTCACAGCCACCACAGCCTTGATCTGCTAGGCTCAGGTGATCCTTTCACTTCAGCCTTCTACATGGCTGGAACCATAGGTGTGTGCCACCACACCCAGCTAATTTTTTAATTTAGTTTAGAAGCGAGATCTCGCCATGTTGCCCAGGCTGATCTCGAACCCATGGGCTCAGGCATTCCTCTCACCTCCACCTCCCAAAGTGCTGAGATTACAAGCATGAGCCACCGTGCCAGACTGCAAACTTTAAAAGAAGTGACGCCAGGTGCAGGGGCTCCAGCCTGTAATCCCAGCACTTTGGGAGGCAGAAATGAAAGGATTGTCCAAGCCCACGGGTTTGAGACCAACCTGGGCAACCTGGTGAGACCTTGTCTCTACAGTAAATCAGTAAAATATTAGCCGGGTGTAGTGCACCCGGCCTGAGCATTTACTTTGACTCAGCATTTTTTTTTCTGAATACGTATCCTAGAGAAGTAATTACACATTTAAAAGTGAGTGTGCACCCAGGCTCTTCCTGCAGTATTGTTCAAGATAATTAAAACTGCAATATGAGCCGGGCTCGGTGGCTCAGCCTGTAATCCCGCGCCTTTGGGAGGCTGAGGTGAGTGGATTGCCTGAGCCCGCGGGTTCGAGACTCGCCTGGGCAGCGAGACCTCATCTCTACAATAAATCAAAAAATCAGCCGGGCGTCTTAGCGCATGCCTGTAATTCCAGCTACTCGGAAGGCTGAGGTGGAAGGATCGCCGGAGCCCAGCAGGCGAGCCTGCGGTGGCCGGGAGCGGCCACTGCACTCCAGTCTGGGCGACAGAGTGAGACTCCAACTCAAAAAAAAAAAAAAAAAAAAAAAAAAACTGCAATATGCTAAATGCTAATCAATATGGGAATTAATCTTTTGGGAGTAAGTGAAGAAGAAAGATCCGCTTGAAAACCTACGGGGTCTGGAGCTCTGCTGTGGAAAGCTACTAGAGATGGCTTCAGAGAATATTTTCCCTAAAAATTGTTAGTGTTTTGTTCCAAGTTGCAATTGTAATTCGTATCTAATTGTAATCCTGTGATAATGTTTTGAATGTCTTTCTTCTGGGCTCAGGTGATCCTTCCGCCTCAGCCTTCCAAGTAACTGGACCTACAGGCACGTGCCCCCATGCCCGGCTAATTTTTCTGATCTATTACGGAGACGAGTGCTCACCAATTGCCCAGGCTGATCTCGAACCCCTGGACTCAGGCAGTCCTCTCGCCTGGGCCTCCCAAAGTCCTGGGATGACAGGCTTGAGCCACCACGCCCAGCCTTGACTATCTTCCTATAAACAAACTTTATATCTGCTTGTTTGCAGAATGGAAACAGACTGCAACCCCATGGAGCTGAGCAGTATGGCAGGGTTCGAAGAAGGTTCCGAGCTGAACGGTTTTGAAGGCGCTGACATGAAGGACATGAGGCTGGAAGCCGAGGCCGTTGTCAACGACGTGCTCTTTGCTGTCAGCAGCATGTTTGTCTCCAAAAGCCTGCGCTGTGCAGACGACGTGGCCTACATCAACGTGGAAACCAAGGAGAGGAACAGATACTGCCTGGAGCTCACTGAAGCAGGGCTTAAGGTGACACACTCCTCTTTTGAGAAGAAAAGAAAATATGTCTTTACCACTTTACCAGAAGGAGGGGCGAGGGTGGAGGGCAAGGGTATTCGATGAGAACTGCACACCCCGCAGCTTCCAAACTTTTTAAGGAAAACGTTTTTCCTAGGAACTTTTATTAGTTTTAAAGTCTTTTGATCAACATGGGGAAACTCAATTATTTTTTTTTTCTTTTGAGTTGGAGTCTCACTGTGTCACCCAGGCTGGAGTGCAGTGGACAACTTGAGTGTGCACCACCATGTCCAGCTAATTTTTTTTTTATTTATTGTAGAAACAAAGTCTCACCAAGTTTCCCAGGCTGCTCTCAAACCCCTGGGCTCAGGCAATCCTCTTGCCTCCACCTCCCAGAGTGCTGGAATTACAGGCGTGAGCCACCATGCCCAGCTTAGAAATAGATCTTAAAAGTAGAGATAAGCCGGGTTCTGTGGCTCAGCCTGTACTCCCATGCTTTGGGAAGCTGAGGTGAGTGAATTGCCTAAGCCCGCAGGTTCGAGACCCACCTGGGCAACTTGGCGAGACCTAATCTCTACAGTAAATCAAAAAATTAGCTGGGTGTGGTAGCGTGCACCTGTAGTTCCAGCTACTTGGAAGGATCACCGGAGCCCAGCAGGTCAAGGCTGCGGTGACCGGGACCGGCCACTGCACTCCAGTCTGGGCAACAGAGTGAGACTCCAACTCAAAAAAAAAAACAAGATGGGCTCGGTGGCTCAGCCTGTAATCCCATGCTTTGGGAGGCTGAGGTGAGTGGATTGCCTGAGCCCAAGAGTTTGAGACCAGCCTGGGCAACCTGGTGAGACCTCATCTCTACAATAAATCAAAAAATTAGCTGGGCATGGTAGCACGCGCCTGTAGTTCCAGCTACTCGGAAGGCTGAGGCAGAAGGATCGCTGGAGCCCAGCAGGTCAAGGTTGCGGTGGCCTGGAGCGGCCTCTGCACTCCAATCTGGAGACCAGCTCAAAAAAAAAAACAGAGATAAGGCTGGTCAAGACTGGCTCATCCTACAATCCCAGCACTTTGGGAGAGAAGAGGCCTAGGTGCTTGAGGGAGGGTTGCTTGAGTTTGAGACTAGCCTGGGCAACATAGTGAGACCTTATCTTTACCAAAAAAATTTAAAAATTAGCCGAGAGTGGTGGCAAGTGCTTGTAGTACCAGCTACTTGGTAGACTGAGGCAGAGGATCATCTGAGCCCAGGAGGTCAAGGCTGCAGTGAGCCTTGATCATGCCACCGCACTCCAGCTTGGGCAACAGAGTGAGACCCCCAACTAAAAAAAGAAAAAGTAGAGATAAATGACCCCAGGTTAATTAATTCTGTCTTGCGTTAGTTAATTCTAAGATGACTGTGGTGCAATAGGAGTTTAGATCAGAGAGTTGCTCTTCAATATGGGTTGGGGTGATATGTCAGTCCACCCCTCAGAGGCCCTGCTTCTTGTTCCTTTCTTCTTTTTTTTTTTTGAGTTGGAGTCTCATTCTGCCGCCCAAGCTGGAGTGCAGTGGCATGCTCACAGCCACCACAGGCTCGACCTACTGGGCTCATTTGATCCTCCCACCTCAGCCTTCCAAGGAGCTGGAACTACAGGCATGCGCCACCACGCCCGGCTGATTTTTTGATTTATTGTGGAGATGCGGTCTCACCACGTTGCCCAGGCGGGTCTTGAACCCATGGGTTCAGGCAGTCCTCTCACCTCGGCCTTCCAAGGTTCTGGCATGAGCCACCACAACCAGCCAAGGCTCTGCTTTTTATCTATGACCTGGCGATTAGTTATCTGGAAACAATTTGGGAGATAATTATATAAATAAATGACATGGAAAAGTCTGGATCAGTTCTAAAACCCGGTAGGTAGTAGGTGCTCAAATATTTATTTTTCAGTCTGATTCAGCTTAACATTTATTGAGCAGCTACCCTGTGTCAGCAGTTGCGTATCAACCCATGAATAACACATGATCCGTGTCCCACCAGGAAAACCCCAGTCTAGCAGGAATAAGAGGAATGCAGACGACTCTGCTCCTTTCTAGAGAGTGCCGTGTATATATATGCTGGTGAACCTTCATAAGTCTTATAATCTTATCAGAGAGAAAAGTTTTAGCTATGTTTACAGACAAAAAACACATGTCACTTCTCGACCTTTTTCACTGAAGTCAAGTGTAGTATCTGTTCTACCAGTTTGATGTCTGATCCATCCTCCGAGGACAGCATATTAAATGGATTTTTGGAGCAGCAAAATGGGACAGGAGCTTGCTCTGCTTACTTTCCACGTCTGCCTGGTGTTGTAGTACCTCCCGCATGGGACACTCCTCCCAAGGAAAAGACAAAACAGTACCATTCCCCTTTATCTCAGAACTAAGCATCTGTTCTCTGTCTGATAAATAATGTCTTATCATGCATAATGTAATTATAAAGCTAAAATCATTAAAACTAATTATTAATGAAACAGTTATTAAAATGAGTGCGCTAATTATTAAACCTAAATTTCTAGCAATAGCTTCTAGAATTCTATTTATAAAAGGCGTGCAAACCAAATAAGTAATAAAAATATGAACTAATCACATTAGCTATTATAGAACCTTAATATAGTGGACCCACAAAATATGGTAAAGAGTAGGTGCATGTTTTGGAATATGAAAATGAAATACTGTTTTGTGTAGCTTTTAAAATTCCTTCTCTGAATTTCTTTTAGGATTAATAGTAGGTAAATCAAATCTCTTAAATATTGAAAAAAGAATTCCATAAGGGAGCGTATTGCTGGTGTTGTTTCTGTGTTCTATGTTATATATTATATGTTGCTTAAATATTAAGATTGTATGAAAAATGTGTATATTCTGATTTTGATTTGAGAAGTTGTGTCATTAGACAATTACCCTTGTAAACACTTGGTTTTCACTTTCTGTACCAAGGTGAAACTAACTAATTCACTGTTGCATTTCTCCTGTAGGTGGTAGGTTATGCTTTTGACCAGGTAAATGATCATTTACAGACTCCCTACCACGAAACAGTCTACTCCTTGTTGGATACACTCAGCCCTGCCTACCGGGAAGCGTTTGGAAATGCACTCCTCCAAAGACTGGAAGCTTTGAAAAGGGATGGACAGTCATGACTCATCTTTGTCCTCTGAGAGGGGCTGGTGCTGGTCCAGAGTGTTGACATAAGGCGTGAAATTCTTGCATATGGTCATAGAAAACACATCTTTGGTTTTGTCTTTATCATAGGCTCCAAATTTAGGCTTTTGACTTCAAAGATTTTTGAGTAATGAATTGTCTTAGTTTCTGATTGACTAAAGGAATTCGAGGCCGTTGCTGTGACACCATTGTCAAGACATTCACATTTCTTCATATAATATCTCTGCATTTCAAACCCTAATCAGTATTTCATTCTCTTACTACAGGGCTTTGATGCTGCCAGCACTCTCTTTCACATAGAAAATTCTAGATTTGCACAGTAATATAGGAATTAGAATTACCTGACTGTACGCTTTGATTCAACCTGCTAAATCAGGGGTTCAATACTAGCTTGGACTGACTTTGTAGGAATTATTTTGCTACTAGCCTTATTGGAAACAAATTATCAACTAGTTTCCCCTGCACAAATTTTAAAATTACTGCTTCACTTAATCTATTTATATTGCTAATATGAATTGATAAAGATGAATAATTATATATTGCTTAACTAGTATTAAATGAAAAACAGGGACTGAAGTAGTTCTGTGTCCCATGTTTGCAACAGCCAGCTACTAAGAGAGGACAAACCGTTAGCAAATGAATGTAATAATTACTCATTTCTAAGGTCTCTAAGCACATAAGCAAATACAGGAACACACTCCATTCTTTCTCTTAACAAAAAGCATCTCCGGTATGAGTGATTTAAAAGAAGGAAGATTCTGGTTTCCTAGAAGATGATATTTTGGCCTGTGTTGATTCTTCTTCTGAATGTTTGTTTACATGATGTACAGTATATATTCAGAAAGTATTTTTGCTTCAGCGTTTGCTTTCTCTAATGTAGTGCTTTGGTATTTCCATGGCACCCACCTTCCCCAACAGATGTACAGTGTTCCGTCTCCGTGCTCAATCTGCAGTGTCATGTGAGTGCATTGTGTGGGTTTGAAACCAAAGGACGAATGAAGCATTCAGAGACTTAATATTTGCAAAAGGAAGACTCTGTATTTTCTATTTTATTACAGGTACTGATATTTGTAAACCCAATAAACTGTACCATGCTGCTGCATGTTTTCAAGGACATGTTGAACAATAAGGATTGGGGCGTTGTTTTTTAATGGTCACCTAAAGCAGCTGCTGTAGAAATGTGGAACTAAAATTCTCCATCTCAACACACCCTCATAAATGTGTCGTTTGCAGGGTTTTTTTAAATCGTTATTTTAAAAGCAGGTACTTTTAGGCTCTGAAGATCACGTGGACCAGAGCCACTTAAAGTTCATTTGCATCACAGTTCATTGTCAAACTCCATTGGATGCTTTGTTCGATGATGTGTGTTCATTTCTCAGCTTTGTGTTCGGATGCTTAAGTGGGCAATGAAGTCTAACTCCAGGTTGAACTTTCTCATGCTTAATCTCAGGCTAAATGTAAATGATATTTGTAAAGTTTGAAAAAAAGTTCTGTTTGCTCACTTCGAGTTAAGTATGAAGAAAAGTGATTGTATGTTTAAAAATTGAAATTGTTCATTTTGTGATAAATGACTGATTGATTCCGAGAGCTTCTGTTTCCATTTTTTAATTCTGCGTTGTTACATTTTGATTTGAAGTGAGTGAGTGAGTGAGCTTCTCTGTGCTACCGTGAAAGAGAAGAGAGGACATTATTAAAACAACACAGCTCTCCTTGACAGCCTAGATATTAAAACCTCCATTTTAATCTACACTGTTTAAAGAACTTAACCAGATAAATTAAGCCTTGATTTCACTTCTAAAGGAAAAAGTGGGGAGGGGAGCACACGAAATAGATAACTCTTACAAGTCGAGAAGAAAAAGAGAACAGTGGGCAAATTATATGATCAACTAAAAACAATAGGGTGATTTCACCTAATAATTTTGTGATTTCTCTTATTTAGATTCAGTACCTGTAAGGATGTAGTGAGGGGTGCTCTCCCATTCTCTCGGAAGAGATATTGGTGAAAACTTTCTGGAAATATTGGAAATAGAGCCTTCACAATGTTTACAACTTCTGAACTGGCAGTACTCTAGAACTGAGCCTAGGGAAATGATTCAGCAAAAGATAACTCCAAGGGACATTCCCTTCCCGTACTGAACAGTCAGGAGGGCTCTGAAGAGGGGTGAGGTTATGCGCCATCCTTTTGATGGAAAAACGTGCAGGCATTAAAGATCCTGGAAGAACAACGGGGGAAAATTGTTGCGTGAAAAGAGACAAAACTATAAATACCGTATTTCGACAATAACTGCATATGTAACAAGGAAAAACAAAATGAGATCGTGTTAACAGTCACCATCACTAGGTGATAAGATAGGTCATTTTGATTTCTCCTTTCTCGTATGTTCTACATTCGCTTGTGTGTGCTCATTAGGAGGGGGAGAAGAGTCGAGGTGAGTTTCAAGCCTGCTGAAGAATGACCCCCTGACAAAAGCAGCAAGGCTTGCTGGGTAGCGTCTGCTCCCAGGGTCCCGTTTCCCATCACGACCCTCTTCCCACCTCCCCGCTGGGTCCGGAATCAGCCGACGCACGGCTCGCACCACAGTGTGTCCCTACCAGGAGCTGCTTCCACAGCACACTGCTGTTCCCTCCGGACACAGAAGCAGTCAAGATGTTGGCATGGTAAGGGAGGGATGACCAGGAGAGCCCTGAGATTCTCCTGTGTGTCATGTTGACCTCAGAGCTGTCTCTTCAGTCCCTTCACCTCACAGGTGACAGCACTGAGACTTGGGCCGATGAGGGATTTGCCCATTGGCCCACCTGAGCAGCAGAGTTGAGTCAGAACTCGGGTCTTCCGACTCCACCAGCTAACCTCGTGCAGTCAATGTTAAAAGCCTTCACATGAACTTTGTGGTTATATGAAAGCCGGTTTTGAAAGAGGGAAAGGATGCAACATTTGTTGGCATGATGGAATTAATACAGTCTCCTTTTCTAACCTACCGTTACATATGTACAATTTTCTGGAAGCTGCCTGGCACAAGGGCTCACGCCTGTGATCACAGCACTTTGGGAGGCCCAGGCAAGAAGATCGCTTGAGGCCAGGAGGTCAAGACCAGCCTGGGCAACTTAGGTAGACACTGTCCTCTACCAAAAATTGTGAAAAATGAGCCGGGTGTGGTGGTGACACCCCTAGTCCCAGCTACTTGGGAGGCCAAGGTTGGGAGGATCACTTAAGCCCAGGAGTTCAATGCTACAGTGAGCTAGGATCACACCACTGCCGTCCAGCCTGGTTGATAGAGTGAGACCTCTTTTTAAAAAAAACTGACGTGTGCGGTGGCTCACGCCTGTAATCCCAGCACTTTGGAAGGCCGAGGTGAGGATTTCCTGAGCTCATGGGTTTGAGACCAGCCTGGGCAACTTGATAAGAACTCATCTCTACAATAAATCCAAAATTTAAAAAAAAATTAGCTGGGCATGCTGCACGTGCCTGTAGTTTCAGCTACTTGAAAGGCTGAGGTGGAAGGATGGCCTGAGCCCAGCAGGTCGAGGCTGTGGTGGCCATGAGCATGCCACTGCACTCCAACCAGCCTGGGTGACAGAATGAGACTCCAACTCAAAAAAAAAAGTTATCTGGAAACCATTCACCACCCCTATGGAGCAAGCTCATTTACCTGTTAGAATTTCTGTATAAATGTCCAGGCATGGTGGCTCACCCCTGTAATCCCAGCACAAGGCAGAGGTGAAAGGAATGCCTGAGGTCAGATGTTCGAGACCAGCCTGGGCAACCTGGTGAGACCTCGTCTCTACAATAAATAAATTTTTAAAAAATTAGCTGGTTGTGGTGGCACACACCTGTAATTCCAGCTACTTGGAAGGCTGAGGTGGAAGGATCGTCCGAGCCTAGCAGGTCAAGGCTGTGGTGGCCATGAGTGTGCCATTGCACTCCAGCGTGGGCGACAGTGAGAGACTCTGACTCCAAAAAAAGCATTTACCTGTAAACAGTAAGAATGAAAGGTAATTTATAATATTTAATTATAGCTTGGCTAGTTGAATAACTTTCAAAGTATTTCCCTGCTTAATTGCATATTAATAGGGAGTGCAGAGACAAAATAAAAATTTGGAAATGAGGAATCAAGCAGATTTTAGAATATTTGAACTGACAAGTCATTTGAAAAAAATGCTGGTGAGGAAAAACATTGCTGTATGTTACAGTAAAGCTATCTGGAGAGAACACATAAATGATTTTGGCATACCAATAGAGAAGCCATTTGTAAAGCTCAAATGACCACATAAAGTTTATCAAGGAGTCTAGATTAGTTTTGTTTTATACCATATGGGATGAAGAAAATAGAAATGTCAGTAGAACTCATTGAGGGTGCTCTTGCCAGCTACTGAAAAGTAGAAGTTGGCTACTCTCGGTGTTTGCTCTAAAGCGGGACAGATTTGCTTTGTTTTAGGGTAAAGCTATGTCTAAGTCCACATTTTCTCTTAAAATTGAATAAAATCTCTGTATACAGATTCATTGTATGTACCTTTATTGCTTCTTGAGAGTTCTTGCTGTATAGACAGTCCTGCTTCAGAAGTTGCTGCTTTGTTTGACTCACTTGTAAATAAGCAGAACTGTTTTGTTGGGTTTTTTTTTTCCTAAATATAAAACCTCCACACTTGGTTTATGCTATAACTTTGAACTTCGATTTCTAATGTCATACTTAAAACTGTGTGGAATAAGACTTTTGCCATAAAAATTAACTATGGAGTCCTCTACCTACCAGAGCCTTTTTGAGTTTGACCACCAAGTTTGAGTTCAGTCAGTTTAAAAATTGTTCATGTTGTTTGGATGACATCGAAAACTAGAAACCACTTTTAATAATCAGTGTTTAAGATGCTTGGTTTGTAGTCCAATCTATGATGGACTAACTGTTCTAGCAATTTCCTTCTGTCCCAATTTATGTGAAATTTTGGCCTTTAAACAGGAGTCCATTCATAAGAAAGAGCATTACTATATTGTGGTTATTAAAACTGAAGTTGAAATTTGTTAGCTTTGTTAGCAGTAGTATTATTGAATAAAAGATCCATCAGCTGGTTCATAGACTGAAAAAAAAATGCTGAAGTGTATTTACTTCAAGTTTTGCACTGGTCTTGCATGAATATTTTTGCACTTAAAATGACAGCGTTTTCTGATTGATAATGAAAAAAGAATTTTGCTGCGAACAAACTGTTCCCAAATTGAGTTGGCAGAATTTCAAAGCATATTTTAGTTGATCACAACAAATGTTAATGGCACGTGCATGTTAAAAAAAAAAAGTGGGGGGGGGAGATTGGGACCAAAAACTGGAAGGAAAAGCTTCCCGTGTGTAGAAGTGTGCCTTAGCCTTGCAAAAAGGCACCGGCTTCACCTATGGAGACCGCTCCAGAAAATGCTTCCCATGTGTCTTGGTGAATCCTAACAGCCCTGGTAGGTTAGTGGCATCACTCCTGTTTTATAGCCAATTTAACAGCCCGGGAACGATTTATCCCTGTCTCCCACAAATGGCTGCGGAGCTGGGCCTCCAAGCCAGATCTCACAGTGCCTGACAACCCAGAGCCTCCAAGCTGCCTGGAGATCCCGGGCTAGCTCCACTCTTTGAGACAACCAGTATCTGTTAAAAGTTAGAGGAGACCGGCCAGGTGTGGCGGTTCACGCCTGTAATCCCAGCACTTTGGGAGGCCGAGGCAAAAGGATTTCTTGAGCCCAGGAATCTGAGACCGGCCTGGGTAACAAAGCAAGCCCTGTCTCCACAAAAAATTTTAAAAATCAGACGTGAGCCAGGATTAGTCCCAGCTACTCAGCAGGCTGAGGCTGTGGTGAACAACTACTCAAACACACGCACACTGCTGCATATGTTAAATACTGACATTTAACAAGTTTTGTTGTTGTTGTTGTTTTTGAGTCGGATTCTCACTCTCACCCAGGCAGTAGTGCAGTGGCATGATCACAACCACTTCGGCCTCCACCTGCTGGGCTCAGGCAATCCTTCCGCCTCAGCCTCCGGAGTAGCTGGAACCACAGACGCATGCCCCCACGCCCAGCTAATTTTTTGATTTATTGTAGAGATGAGGTCTCGCCGATGGCCCAGGCTGGTCTCGAACCCCTGGACTCTGGCCATCCTCTCGCCTCCGCCTCCTAAAGGGCTGGGATGGCAGGTGGGAGCCACCGCGCCCAGCCGGTTAACGTGTAAACCGCAGAAACATGGCTCTATGATCTGTCTATTCCCAGGTCAGCAGGGCGTATCCATAACCCGCGACCTCTGCGGTGCGGTGATAAGTCGAATGGCACCCTCCTCTGTGGGTTTATCTCAGCGACTGCATGGACACCCCCATCTGGAGAGGTCAATCCCGGCACAGATGGCCTCGGGTGGCCCCCACCCCCGCAGGCCTTTCCAGGATTGCCCGAGGGGACGGCGCCCAGCCAGCGGAGACCCTGGACCAGGCTGCAAGTGGCGGCACGTGGGACCCCGCGGCCTGGGCGGAAGTCCGCCCAGACCACCCCTAGGAAAACGCTCCGGGGAGGCCCAGGCCGGGGGTCTGTCCCTGGCCGCCAGCTTTTTTCACCGCTTTGGCCCCCCCCCCGGGTCACGTGGACACGGGTGTGTGTCCAGAAAGAGATCATCACGTGCCCTCAGTGACGGACGCCCGAGCCGAAAGAGAACGTGCTCCGCCCGAGGGCAACCGCAGGTGGCAGGGCGGGGCGAGGGCGGGGCTGCGCACAAGGTCCCGCGACGAGCTCCCACGCGGGGACCCCCCCGCCTGAGGCCCAAGGAGCCCCGCCCCCCCGCGGCCCGCCCCGCCAGCGCCCTAGCCCCGTCCCCCGCTCGGCACGCACCCGCCCCGCGCCTTAGCACTGCCCGTGCACGCCCCGCCCAGCGCCTTAGCTCCTCCCCTACACGTCCAGCCCTGCGCTGTAGCCCCGGGCACAACCCCCTCCAGCACTCTAGCCCCGCCCACCATGCCCCGCCCAGCGTCTTAGCACCGCCTCTGTACTCTGTCCCAGAGCTCGGGTCGCGCTCCCGCCCCGCCCAGCGACCTAGCCCCGCCCCCGCGCGGCACGCCCCGCCCAGAGCCTTAGCACTGCCCGTGCACGCCCCGCCCAGCGCCTTAGCTCCTCCCCTACACGTCCAGCCCTGCGCTGTAGCCCCGGGCACAACCCCCTCCAGCACTCTAGCCCCGCCCGCCATGCCCCGCCCAGCGTCTTAGCACCGCCTCTGTACTCTGTCCCAGAGCTCGGGTCGCGCTCCCGCCCCGCCCAGCGACCTAGCCCCGCCCCCGCGCGGCACGCCCCGCCCAGAGCCTTAGCACTGCCCGTGCACGCCCCGCCCAGCGCCCTAGCTCCTCCCCTACACGTCCAGCCCTGCGCTGTAGCCCCGGGCGCAACCCCCTCCAGCTCTCTAACCCCGCCCATCATGCCCCGCCCGGCGCCTTAGCACCGCCCCTGCAAGTCTCGCCCAGCCCTCTAGTCCCGCACCCGCCCCGGGCACGCCCCGCCCAGCGCCCTAGCCCCGCCCCCGTCCAGCAGGCCCCGGCACGCCCCGCCCAGCGCCCTAGCCACGCCTCCGAAAGTCACGCCCCGCCCACCCAGCGCCCTAGCACCGCCCCTGCACGTCCCGCCCTGCGCTCTAGCCCGGGCACGCCCCGTCCAGCACTCTAACCCCGCCCACCATGCCCCGCCCAGCGCCCTAGCCACGCCTCCGAAAGTCACGCCCCGCCCACCCAGCGCCCTAGCACCGCCCCTGCACGTCCCGCCCTGCGCTCTAGCCCGGGCACGCCCCCGTCCAGCACTCTAACCCCGCCCACCATGCCCCGCCCAGCGCCTCAGCACCGCCCCTACAAGTCTCGCCCAGCCCTCTAGTCCCTCTCCCGCCCCGGGCACGCCCCGCCTAGCGCCCTAGCCACGCCTCCGAAAGGCACGCCCCGCCCACCCAGCGCCCTAGCACCGTCCCTGCACGCCTCGCCCTGCGCTGTAGCCCCGGGCACACCCCGTCCAGCACTCGCCCCTCCCATCATGCCCCGCCCAGCGCCTTAGCACCGCCCCTGCAAATCTCACCCAGCGCTCTAGTCCCACTCCCACTCCGGGCACGCTCCGCCCAGTGCCCTAGCCACGCCCCTGAACATCAGGCCCCGCCCCCCAGCGCCCTAGCACCGCCCCTGCACGTTCCGCCTAGCGCTCTATCCCCGCTCCCGCCCGGGTACGCCCCGCCCAGCGCCCAAGCCCCGCCCCCGAGAGCCTGACCGGCCCAACCTCCCAAGCCCGCCGCCTCCTTGGCAACCGAAGGGACGCTTTCACCTTAGCAACCAGCGCGGCTCCCACCATGGCTGAAGAAGAGGAAGCTGCCGCCCCGGCGGAGAAAGCGATCCAGATCCAGAGGGTGTTCATCAACCTGCTGGACTCCTACAGCAGCGGAAACATCGGGAAGGTGAGCGGCGGAGGTGGCGGCCAGAGCGGACCCCAGCCCTCAGGTCGCAGGTCCGCGAACCTGGCGAGGGCCTGCGCCCCGGGGCGCTGTCGGGGCCACCTCCGAGGGAGGGTCCCGCGCCCTGGGCACCGCCAAGGACCCCGGACTCCAGGTCTCACCCAGGCTAGCCCAGGGCTCCCACCCTCAAGTCTGGGTGTCTGGTGATCGCGGGCCCAGCTTCGGGGTCTCCTCCTTTTTTGTTTGTTGTTTTTGAGTTGGGGTCTCACTTGGTCGCCCAGGCTGGAGGGCAGTGGCACGCTCCCGGCCACCGCAGCCTCGAGCTGGGCTCCGGCGATCCTTCCTCCCCTGCCTTCCAAGTAGCTGGAACTACAGGCATGCGCCACCACGCCCGGCTAATTTTTTGATTTATGGTAGAGATGAGATCTTGAAGTGAGCTAAATCAGTTAATAAAATCAAATTGCTAGCAAAATAGTAGTATCAACCAGCTTACTCTATTTTTTTTAAAGCTCCCATCTTAGTTGCCTGCCTGACCTAAGAATCACCCCTCAATGCCTACGTGTGATTACTGTAACGTTCCCATGACCACAGACTCCCAACTTTGTCCCCTTTGGGCAGGTCTTTACAAAACTCCCCAGCCATAAGTTCCAGGGAATTGTATGCTTTGTTAACTGAATTCAAATGCTACACTTTGCGAAACCTCATTGTCACATTTTCATATTCTGTTCTTATATTCTGTGAGTGACCTAACAGAATGGCGATAACTCCATTGTGTAATGATTCTTCTACCTTGTCGCTATGTAACTGCCTTAAACAATATCTTGCTGGCAGAACTCCAGGGACTTTCTGATCACCGGCTATACCTGGAACATAAAATTAATCAAAACTCCCTAACAATCAAAAATTCCCATTTTGGTTGCCAAGTTGTTAGTTAATGGTTGCTGTGGTCACTAAGTTGCTATGTAGCCAACACTGCAAATTTTACCTATAAAAGTTTGTCACAAACTGCACTAGTTTGTCAAGAGCTCTCCTGGCATGAGCCACTCTTGACCGCGCACTAATAAAGGGCTCTTAATCTGAAACTTGGCGTGCTGGCGTGACTTCTTGCTTTCTCGGTCATAACAAGCTCGCCAAGTTGCCCAGGCTGGTCTCCAACCCGTGGGCTCAGGCTGTCCTCTCACCTCAGCCTCCCTAAGTGCTGGGAGTATACAGGTGTGAGCCACCATGCCCGGCCTCCTCCTTTTAATGAGAGGAGACTAAAGCTCGGAGGGAAGGAAGGACTTGCAAGAGAATTCATGGCGAGTTGAGGACAGAGCCCCGATTCAGAGCCTCTCCGCTAGGTTCTCCTTCCATGCCTACAGCGACCAGGAGGCAGATGGCGAGAAAACATATCGCATCGTCCACCAGGCACCCCTCATCCAAATCTGCAGTGTCTGGTTTTGGGGCATCTATGACACACCAGGTGCTGTTTGAGACCCTGAGTTCCTTGACACTCCCTCGCCTTCCTCCATCCTTAGCTCTGGAAAATGGAGATACTCAAAAGGAGGACCCCGGGGGCTCCGTTGTCCAAAGAAATCCGTGTTTGTATCATTTCCCCTGGGTAGGGCAGGGGGCCTCTCTTGAAAGGTGACATTTAATCTGTCCCACGGAGGGTGAGGATCAAGTGATCAGAATTCCATCCTTGGGCGCTACACGGACATCTAGCCTCACTCTGGGCAAACTTCTGTGCGGCTAAAGATGACATGTTCCCACAACACAAAGCTGCTTAAAATAAGGCTGCAGAATATACCATCTGTGTTGATTTCCTAGGGCTGTGATAGCAAAAACGCCACAGGCCAGGCGCAGTGGCTCACGCCTATAATCCCAGCACTCTGGGAGGCCGAGGTGAGAGAATTGGATCACCTGAGCTCACGTGTTCGAGCTAATTTTTTTTATTTATTGTAGAGATGAGGTCTCACCAAGTTGCCTGAGCTGGTCTCGAACCCGTGGCCTCAGGCAATCCTCTCGCCTCCGCCTCCCACAGTGCTGGGATTATAGGCGTGAGCCACTGCGCCTGGCCTACGTTTATTTTTATTTTTCTGAATCAGAGTCTCACTCTGTTGCCCAGGCTGCAGGGCAGTGGCACGCTCATAGCCACTGCAGCCTCGACCTGCTGGGTTCAGGCGATTCCTCCAGCTCAGCCTCCTGAGTAGCTGTAACCACAGGTGTGTGCCACCACACCCGGCTAACTTTTTGATTTATTGTAGAGATGAGGTCTACGCCAAGTTGCCCAGGCTGGTCTCGAACCCCTGAGCACAGGCATCTTTCTCGCCTCAGCCTCCCAAAGAGCTGGGATTACAGGTGTGAGCCACCCTGTCTGGCTGCTTCGTTAATTTACATGTGAAATACCTAGGGATGGCTCGCGCCTGTGATTCCAGCACTTTGGGAGGTCAAGACGAAAGGGTCACTTGAGTCCAGGAGTTTGAGACCAACCTGAGCAACACAGTAAAATCCTGTCTCTACAATAAAAAAAAAATGGCCGGGCATGGTTACGTGTGCCTGTAGTCCCAGCTAAAAAATGGCCGGGCATGGTTACGTGTGCCCTCCAGCCTGGGCGACGGAGTGAAGTCCCAACTCAAAAAAATAAAAAATAAATAAAGCTAAAAAGAAAGAAAGAGAGAAAAGACATCCACTTAGATGAGAGGACAGCGCGCAGAGCTTTGCTTTGCAGTGTGGCACGTAGCAAGGTGAGTTTCGAGAATCTCCATTCATTGGCTGCCCTCACCGCAGCGTGCGGTTAGCATGGGCAAATCTCTGTTTTCTTGCAGTTTCTCTCTAACTGTGTAGTTGGGGCTTCCCTGGAAGAAATTACGGAAGAAGAGGAGGAGGAAGACGAAAGCAAGTCAGCTGTGCCAGAAGCTTCGGCGGCCAAGCTGAAGGAAGGCACCTTCCAGATTGTGGGCACGCTTTCCAGTTCCAACAGCACTCGGCCTGACTTCGCGGTGGAGACATACTCGGTAAGGTGGTTTCTGCCAGGGTTCTTGTGGAAGGACTGCGTACACACAGCAGCCCTCGAGGGCAGAAACCAAGAGATGGAGAAGGGGGCATGAGCCGGGCACGGGGGGCTCACGCCTATAATCCCAGCACTTTGGGAGTCTGAGGCTAGAGGATTGCCGGAGCTCATGGGTTCGAGACCAGCCTGGGAAACTCGGTGAAACCTCATCTCTACAATAAATCCAAAAATCAGCCAGGCAAGGTAATGCATGCCTATAGTCTCACTCTGTCGCCCAGGCTGGAGGGCAGTGGCCGCTCCCGGCCACCGCAGCCTCCACCTGCTGGGCTCCGGCGATCCTCCCGCCTCAGCCTCCCGAGTAGCTGGCACGGCAGGTGCACGCTACGACACCCGGCTAATATTTTGATTTAGTGTTATTGAGAAGCAGTGCCGCTTCCACGTGACACATTCTACCCAGGCCTCCGAGACCCGCTGCCCCCTGAGGGGTGGGCCTCCCCCCTCCCAAGCTGACTCCTCCCTCTGCCCTGCCCACTGCTCTCTGGACTGTGCTCACCCTGGAACCGCCTTCCCTCTGTCTTCACCCACCTGGCTGTAGCCATCCTTCAAGCTCACAGCGTCACCTCCTCCGGGAAGCCATCCACGGTTCCTGCTTCTCCCCCGATTTGGATCTGGAGTTCCCTGCCTAGATCCCGGCACTTCTCACACCCCAGTGCCGTCATCTGCCCGTCGTGGGTCCTGTGGACTCTTGGCTGCTCAAGAGTAGACTGTGCCACGTCTGTCCTCGTGTCTGCCCATCTGTCTCTGGCCCCAACCGCAACGGCTGGCCCGGCGTGGCCTCCACAGGCACTGGTGGACTGGAAGAACGAGCCCCCGCCCCGCCCTCGCTGGCTCCCTCTTCCCCACTTGCCCCCAGTCCCCTCTCTTGCAGGGGTTCGCTGGCCACTGGCTGCCCCTTTCCACCTGCACGTCCACTCAAACCGGTCCCTACAGGGCGGGCTCGGTGGCACAGCCTGTCATCCCGCGCTTTGGGAGGCTGAGGTGAGGGGATTGCCTGAGCCCACGGGTTCGAGACCCGCCTGGGCAACTTGGCGAGACCTCATCTCTACAATAAATCAAAAATGAGCCGGGCGTGGTAGCGCGCGCCTGTGGTTCTGGCTACTCGGAAGGCTGAGGCGGAAGGATCACTGGAGCCCAGCGGGTCGAGGCTGCAGGGGCCGGGAGCGGCCACTGCCCTCCAGTCTGGGTGACAGAGTGGGACTCCAAGTCAAAAAAAAAAGATCAGGCACGCTTACTGATTTTATGCGCCTCCCCTACCCCCCACCTAGCAGTGTCCTGTTACTGCCAATTCCTTTCCTGAAGTATTATGATAGGTGTTCAGGGTCTGCTGATTAGTGAAGACATGTGGTATTCAGTTCTTCGGTTCTGTGAGCAATCACTGAGTATAAAAAGACTCCAAACCCATCCAAGTTGCTGCGAAGTCCAAAGTTTTTTCCTTCTTTGTGGCTGGGTAATATTCCATCGTGTATATATACCACATTTTAAAAATCCAGTCCACTTTCGACAAGCAGCACGGTTGGTTCCATGTTTTTGCTCTTGTGAACAGTGTTGCAATAAACATGCGTGTGCAGGTATCTTTTTGGTAGAATGATTTGAGTTCCTCCAGGTATATTCCCAGTAGGAGGAGTGCTAGGTCATATGGAAGGTCACGTTCTAGTTCTTTTAGGAATCACCACACTGTTTTCCATAGAGGTTGACTAGTTTGCATTCCCACCAGCAGTGTAGAAGCGTTCTTTTTTTCTCCACGTCCTCGCCAGCATCTGTTGTTGTTTGTTTTATGACTGATGGCCATTCTTAGAGGGGCTAGGTGGTATCTCAGTGTGGTTTTGATTTGCATTTCTCTGATGGTGAGTGAGGATGAGCACTTTTTCATGTGTCTGTTGCCGCCCCTACATCTTCTTTTGAGAAGTGTCTATTCATGTCTTTTGCCCACTTTTTGATGGGGCTGTTTGTTTTGTTTTGCTTTTTCCTTTCAGCACTTTTGAGTTCCTTGTAGATCCTCACAGGCATTTGTCAGATATACAGTTGGCAAATATTTTTTCCCAGTCTGTGGGCTGTCTCCCCGCTCTCTCGATGGTTTCTTTGGCTTTGCAGAAGCGTTTCAGTTTGATCAGGTCCCACTTGTCTATCTTATTTCTTAAGGTATGGGCATTTAGGGGTCTGAATAGGAAGTGGTTGCCAGTTCCAACTTCCATAAGGGTGTCGCCTGCATTTTCTAAGGTTCTTACAGTTTGAGGTTTTACATTCAGGTCTTTGATCCATTTAGAGTTGATTTTTGTGTATGGTGATAGGTAGGGGTCCTGTTTCGATCTTCTGCATGTGATCAGCCAGTTTTCCCAGTGGTGGTTGGTGGAGGCTTTGTCGAAGAGGAGGTGGCTGAGAAATTGAGGTTTTGCTTCTGGAATTTCTATCCTCTTCCATTGGTCCATATGTCTGTTCTTGTACCAATATATTTTTTAAAAATATAATACGAATAACTTTTTTTTTTTAGATAGAGATGAGGTCTCACCATGTTGCCCAGGCTGGTCTCGAACACGTGGACTCAGGCAATCCTCTCACCTTGGCTTCCCCAAGTGCTGAAATTATAGGCGTGAGCCACTGCGCCCAGCTGAGAACTTGGGATTTTTAATCATTAAACATTTTCTGTATTTTTAAAAGATTCCCAACTGTCAACTGAAATGAGGTACCTACATCTAGAAATTTTTAATCATCCATTCCGAGCTGTTTTCTTTTCCTTTTTTTTTTTTTTTGACTTGGAGTCTCAATGTTGCCCAGGCTGGAGTGCAGTGTCACGCTCACAACCAAGCAGCCTTAACCTGCAGGGCTCAGGAGATCCTTCCACCTCAGCCTTCCCAGTGGCTGGAGCTACAGGCATGCACCACCACACCTGGCTAGTTTTTGTGATTTATTGTAGAGACAAGGTCTCGCCAAGTTGTCCAGGCTGGTCTCCAACCCCTGGGCTCAGGCAATCCTCTTGTCTCCACCTCCCAAAGTGCTGGGATGACAGGTGCGAGCCACCACACCCAGCCTCAAGCTGTTTTCATAAACTTCTTTGCTATTTGAAAACTACATGCAAAGCCGGGCTCGGTGACTCAGCCTGTCATCCCGCGCCTTTGGGAGGCTGAGGTGAGTGGATTGCCTGAGCCCGCGGGTCCGAGACCCGCCTGGGCAAGCGAGACCTCATCTCTACAATAAATCAAAAGTTAGCCGGGCGTGGTAGCGCGCGCCTGTAGTTCCGGCTCCTTGGGAGGCTGAGGCGGAAGGATCGCTGGAGCCCAGCAGGTCGAGGCTGCGGGGGCTGGGAGCGGCCGCTGCACTCCAGCCTGGGCGACAGAGTAAGACTCCATCTCAAAAAAAAAAAAGAAAGAAAGAAAAAGAAAACTACATGCAGAAGAAAGCCTACATTTCATTTAGTTTTTCTTTTCCTTTTTTTTTTTTTTTTGAATTGGGGCCTCACTGTTGTCGCCCAGGCTGGAGTGCAGCGGCAAGCTCACAGCCACCGCGGCCTCGACCTGCTGGGCTCCAGCGATCCTTCCGCCTCAGCCTCCCAAGGAGCCGGAACTACAGGTGCATGCCACCACGCCCGGCTAGCTTTTGTGATTTATTGTAGAGACAAGGTCTCGCCAAGTTGTCCAGGCTGGTCTCCAACCCCTGGGCTCAGGCAATCCTCTCGCCTCAGCCTCCCAAAGTGCCGGGATGACAGGTGCGAGCCACCGCGCCCGGCCCATTTCACTTCCAATAGTAATCCTTCTGCGCACGTTTCCCATGGGACTCTTCCATTTTGTCAATTGTCATTTCATCTAAGTCTTCACGTGACCCTCCCAGCCTCTTGCTGCCAGTGACTGTCGATGTCCTTTGCAGACCACCTCTCGAGAGGACCTTCTGCAGCGCCTGCTGGAGTGTGACGTCATCGTCTACAACATCACTGAGAGCGCCCAGCAAGCGGAGGAAGCCATCTGGGCCGTCTCTGGTCAGTGAGGGGCTCGCCCATTTCCAGAATGCTCTCCTCGTGCAGCTAACCTTGCCTGGTAGTCATCTAAGAACCCTGCACATTAGAGCCATGGAAAAGCTGGTCTGAGACTCGCCCAGAGAACAAAGTCTACGCTAGGGAATATGTCTGTGGATAGGTACTTCTGAAGAATAGAGCTTTTAAAAACGTACTTATTTCTTTTGAGTCAGGGTCTCACTCTGTCGCCCAGGCTGGAGTGCTGTGCCACAATCACAGCTCACCGCAGCCTCGACTTCCTGGACTCAGGAGATCCTTCTGCCTCAGCCTCCCAAGTAGCTGGAACCGCAGGCATGCACCACCATGCCCAGCTGATGTGTGATTTATTGTAGAGATGAGGTCTCGCCAGGTTGCTCAGGCGGGTCTCGAACCCCTGGGCTCAGGCAGTCCTCTCGCCTCCACCTCCCAAAGTGCCGGGATGACAGGTGAGAGATCCTCCTGCTTCAGCCTTCCAAGTAGTTGGAACCACAGGCGAGAGTCACCATGCCCGGCTGATTTTTTTGATTTATTGTAGAGACGAGGTCTGGCCAAGTTGCCCAGGCTGCTCTTGAACACCTGGACTCACAATCCTGTCACCTGTGCCTCCCAAAGTGCTGGGATTACAGGTGTGAGCCACCACACCCAGCTTCATCTCCCCATTAAGCTCGGAGCAGAGAGGAAAGCAAATCAGCTTGCTGGAATAATTATTTTAGGCTAGGCCAGCTGAAAAGACACAGCAAGGCTCATTTCAATGCCTCGAATTTTTTGTTTTAGGCAGATTGGATTAGGATTCAGTAAACCTTTTCTGTAAAGGACTAGATAATAAGTATTTTTGTCTTTATAAGAAAAAAAAACAGCCATAGACAGTATATAAAGGAGTAGGTTGGATTCCAATAAAACTTTATTGACAAAAACAGGTGGTGCTTTGCCGACCCTTGAATTAGATTAACATTTGTCCTAAATTCAAAAAATTGGGACAGAGCTCAGGGGAGACTGCCATACCAGGGAAATGAGGGTGGAAAGGTATGTGTGTGTTCATGGGTGTGATTCCTCACGAGCTTGGAGTGTTTGATTTGTTCATTGACAACGTTGTGCCTGAATTTCCCTAAGAAACAAAGTTTATAAAGTATGAGCATTGCATCATCTTTGGGACCCGAGCTTGTTTAAAGCCGGCTTTCTGCATTTTGTCCCTTGCAAATATCTACAGATAATGTATGATTGCACCAACTAAACTAATTATCAGCGCTAATACTAATTAAGCACTTATTGTGTGCCTGACTTTGAAAACTGGCTTTTTCTTTTAATG
Source organism: Cephalopachus bancanus (assembly GCA_027257055.1). NCBI lineage: Eukaryota > Metazoa > Chordata > Mammalia > Primates > Tarsiidae > Cephalopachus > Cephalopachus bancanus. The sequence goes on along the minus strand of JAPVLO010000166.1, from coordinate 5,460,362 downwards.
TATACTTGCCATTTTCTTCAATTTTTTTTTTAAGTCAGAAGCTCACTCTGCCACCCAGGCTGGAGTGCAGTGGCACGCTGCTCATGGCTATCCCAGCCTCAATCTGCTGGGCTGCGGTTATCCTTCCACCTGGGTCTTCCAAATAGCTGGGACCACAAGCTCGCACCACCACACCTGGCTATTTTTTAAAAATTTATTGCATAGATGAAGCCTCACTAAGTTGGTCAGGCTGGTCTTGAACCCCTGGGCTCAGGCAATCCCCTCGTCTCCACCTTCCAAAGTGCTGGGATGATAGGTGTGAGCCACCGCACCTGGTTATTTTCTTTAAATTTTTAATATTTGTTCCTGAAATAAAACTTGGAAACGTTTTGAAAATTAAAAGGCACAGTAGGGCTTAGAATAAAGAGTGACGATTCGCTGAATTTTCTTTCTACCCCATCCCTACTTCCCAAAGCAAACTCATTTCATACATAAAATGTGTCATGGATGCCCCTCGACTGTGAATTTCAGACACCAACCACTGACTTCCTGCCATGAGCAATGGGCCTTGGCTTTTCTTTTTTATGTTTTTTTGAGTCAGAGTCTCACTCTGTCGCCCCGGCTGGAGTGCAGTGGCACGCTCACGGCCACCGCAGCCTCGACCTGCTGGACTCAGGCGATCCTTCCACCTCAGCCTTCCGAGGAGCTGGAACTATAGGCATGCGCCACCATGCTCAGCTAATTTTTTGGTTTATTGTAGAGATGAGGTCTCACCAAGTGCCCAGGCTGGTCTCGAACCCCCGAGCTCAGGCAATCCTCTTGTCTTGGTCTCCCAAAGTGCTGGGATTACAGGATTGAGCCACCGCGCCCAGCATTTTTTCTTACAATGGATATGAATGACTTTGTAATAATGTTTTGTTAAATTATTTCAAAATGTAGAGTTCCTCTGTCTTGCCTTTCACAGACACTGTGGAAGGAAGGCAGGTGACATGGGGGAAAGGAATGCGTAATTAGAAACGAGAGAAAAAGTTTGCATATATACAGGATGTGTTTAAAGGGGAACATGCAGATTGTCTTAGACCCGTAATAAAGTTCATAAATAAAAAAGGATAACCCAGTGAGAGGGCCTCAAAGTGTGCCAGGTATTCACAAAATAGGCCAGACCGAAGCTCAGCAGAGCAGAAAGGTTAAAAGAGCAAAATTAAACTGAAGAGACAATTTTGTCATTAGCATAAAAACAGAAACTAAAGTTCACATTTGAAGTTGGGATTAATCTGTGAACATGGTGTTCTCAGACTCGATTCAGCGACTCCGTCCCATCTCAAGGTAGAAATCCACACAAGTGTTAGATACAGGACGTTGGCATTTCATGTTTTTGCTTGTTGTTGAGGGCATCCCTTCAGGGAACTGAAAGCGTACCGTGATGCTGTGTCATGTAGACTCTGACGATTTAAGCAGACGTCACCTTCCAGCTTAGAGTTTTTTCTGGAAAGTCAGACATCACGGAGAAGATTTTGGTGGGAGCCCTTTGCCACGTGCGTTTAGGAGACTCAGAGACGAGCTGTGTCGTGAACCCCGCTGCAAAGCAAGCGGCCCTTTGGAAGTCAAGCGCTCACCTCTCTGTCCACCTCTATCCTGATGCCGGTCCCTACGTGGTGCTCGTATCCCAGCATCCCACACAGCCCCCGTGCCCCCCGAATGACAAGGGCTTGGCTGAACAGGCCTGCCTCGCGTGAAATCCCAAGGGGCCTTCGCTTCGGACCTGGGGCCTCTGCTGCCCGGTCCCCAGCAGCCGGACAGGGTGGTATGCGGGGTGACACAGGCCTGACAGCCAGGATGCCTGGGATGGACTTTCTGCAGCATCATTCTCTCCCATGCCTCAGTTTCCCCCCCTCTGGGAAACAGAGCACCCGTCTCACGTGGGTGAGAATCCAGCAGAGCCCAGGAATTGCTCTAACTCATGTCAGCCATGACGATGACTGTCAACTGCCCTCCAAAAAGGTGGTGGCTCCTATCTGCAGGGAACAGGAAGGGGCTGAACTTCTGAGTCAGCTTAGAAGGGACCAGGCGACTGGCAGGCTGGAAGAGCAGAAACAGGGGCAAGAGAGAACGAGAAAGCAGCCACCCCGGTGTCCAGTCGTCCCGGCTGGTAACTGACAGTGCTTGTGATTTCTTTTTTGTTTGTTTTTTGAGTTGGAGTCCCACTCTGTCACCCAGGCTGGAGGGCAGTGGCACGCTCCCGGCCTCCGCAGCCTCCACCCGCTGGGCTCCGGCGATCCTTCCGCCTCAGCCTTCCAAGCAGCTGGAACTACAGGCGCGCGCCACCACGCCCGGCTAATGGTTTTAAAAATGTATTGTAGAGATGAGGTCTCGCCAAGTTGCCCAGGCTGGCACTTGTGATTTCAAAAACAAATCACCGCTCTGCTTGTTGGCCCTGCAGCCCTGAATGAAGAAGTCAGCCACTTTGAAAAGCGAAAAGTGTTTATTCTACTGTCCACGGTGATGACATGGGCGCGATCCAAACCCCTGGACCCCGTAAGTAGGCTGCCTTCCTTGACGTAACGTTTTACCCTTGACACCTCATCACTGGTGAGTGGAAGGGACTTTCTGCACAACGTTGTGTATTCTTGCTTCTCTTCCCAAATAAGCACTCAACAGAGCTCATGGACTTCAACCACGTTCAAGTCTGGGGAATTCCATCATTTTTGTTTTTTTGAGTCTCACTCTGTTGCCCAGGCTGGAGTGCAGTGGCACGCTCACGGCCACCGCAGCCTCGACCTGCTGGACTCAGCAGTGATTCTTTCTCCTCAGCCTTCCAAGTAGCTGGAACCACAGGCATGTGCCACCACGCCCGGCTATTTATTTATTTGTTGTAGAGACGAGGTCTTGCCACGCTGCCCAGGCTGGTTTCGAACCCCTGAGCTCAGGCTATCCTCTTGCCTCCGCCTCCCAAAGTGCTGAGATGACAGGCTTGAGCTACCACGTCTGGCGAGGATACTCCTTCAAAAGACGTTCTTAAATGCAATTAAACCAACATGAGTACATACCCAACTCAATTTGAAGTGATGACACTAAGAACCGTGTGTTTAAGGTCACCAAGGCACTAGCAATGACATTGCCTGTGCTTCCTGGCTGACCATAATAATCCTAAGCTGTTGATTACAAGACGGGGTCTAATTTCAGAAATACCAAATGTGAAAATAAAGTGCATGTTAGGATCAATGAAACGTATTATTTCTAACAAGGAAGTATTTAGGAATGTTCGCACTTATTGTATCAAATGCCACTTATTTGTTTAATTGTTTGTCTTGCTGGGCTGAGAAGATCCTTCTCAGGGATGTCCTTTCCTTGTAAAGTTCACTCACCTGCTGCATTTGGCTGCCATCACCTCAAGGAGCAGGTCAGGTCTTGTTATTTCTGTTCGAGTTCCTTCCCTCAGCGTGGCGAGTTAAGTGTCTGCTGCAGAACGATTAGCAGTCACCTGACTGGCTGACCCGTGTTCTACCTTCCCAACAGATTGTCTCCACCGACTCAAGCAAAATGGGGAACTGACTGACTCACATCACTGGTCGCTCCAATAGTGAATTTCAGGCACAGCTGGATCAAGAGGCTTAAATCTGTTCTCAGCCAGGTGCAGTGGGTCATGCCTGTCATCCCAGGACTTTGGGAGGTGGAGGCGAGAGGATTGCCTGAGCCCAGGGGTTTGAGACCAGCCTGGGCAGCGTGGTGAGACCTCACCTATAAATAAAATAAAAAAATTATCCAGGTGTGGTGGTGCGTGCCTGTGGTTCCAACTCCTTGGAAGGCTGAGGCAGAAGGATCGCCTGAGCCCAGCAGGTTGAGGCTGTGGTGGCCGTGAGTGTGCCACTGCACTCCGGCCTGGGCAACAGAGTGAGACTCCAACTCAAAAGAAAAGCCAAAAAACGAACTTGGTCAGGCACGGTGACTCTCGCCTGCGATCCCAGCACTTTGGGAGGCCCAGGTGGGGATATCATTTGAGGCCAGGAGTTCAAGACCACTCTGGGCAATGCAGTGAGACTCTGCTCTACAAAAAGTTTAAAAAATCAGTCAGACATGTTGGCACACACCTGTCATCCCAGCTGCTTGGAAGGCTGAGTCAGGAGAATCACTTGAGCCTGGAGTTCAGTGCTGCAGTGAGCTATGACAGCTTCATTGGATTCCGACCTGGGCAAGATAGCAAGACTCTGTCTCAAAAAAGGGGGGGGAGGAAGGGGAAGCCGCAAAACTAATCCATAGAATTTATAGGGAAGAATTTCTTTTGGGGCGGGGCTCCGGCAATTCTCTCACCTCCACCTCCCAAAGTGCTGGGATGACAGGCGTGACCCATGCCCAGCTGAGACCCCACCTAAAATAAACAAGAGCGAGAGACAGAGACTTGAGGAGACACAGTCTTTCTCCCTCGGGGACGTTGTCATGTCTGGATGGGTCTTGCTACCAGCCTGAAGAGAAAGGCCACACACAAGAGAGGCAGCGTGAGCCATTGAACGTGGGCCCGGAGGCCAGCCTGGACACACCCAGCCCACTCGGGAACTTTGCTTACGGGAGATGCTGTCCGTCCCCAGTGCTTGGACTGGCTAAGTCTGATCGGTTGTTGTCTGTAGCCAGAAGCATCCAAACGGATTCAAACCTGCATGGAATCCGTTTTTGACACAAAGGAGGGATACATGTGACAGAGTGTTTTTTCACCTGTGTTGATTTTCCAACACGCGAGAAGCTTCATGCTTTTGAAGTCCAGCTACGCGCTTCTTCATGTGTGAGCAAAGAGAGGTCGCCAGAGGTGACCCTGACTCAACCGGATGGCCCAGAACAAGCAGGACAGATGGCTCTGGTTGCCACGCGGAATGACCAGGTGGGAAACAAATCCGGCGTGACCCATGCAGGCGGTCAGACATGCTGACCGGAGAGAGAGATGGTCCAGCCAGATGACCGATTTTTCTGCTGCCCTAAAAAGCGGGGGGACATTTCTCGGTAAGAGTCAGTTATTCACCTCCTGGAAAGGCACGCTCGTGGCCACCGAAGCCTTGACCTGCTGGCATCAGCCACCATGCCCGGCTAATTTTTCTTGGTTTATTGTAGACGCAAGTTCTCGCCAGGTTGCCCAGGCAGGTCTCGAACCCCTCGGCTCAGGCAATCCTCTGGCCTCAGCCTCTGAAAGTGCTGGGATGATAGGCATGAGCCCCCGTGGCCTGGCAACAAATGAATTTTTTTTTTTTGGAGTCTTGCTATGTTGCCCAGGCTGGACTCAAACTCCTAGGCTCAAGGGATCCTCCCACCACAGGGACTACAGGTGCAAGCCACCACGCCCAGTTAAAATGTAGGGACGGAAGGAAGCACAGCCCCACCGCTGGGAGCAAAGGTTCACAAAGCACACACAGGTCTCTGTCCCACCAGGATTCAAGGGGTGACCACTCAGAGCCACAGTCCTGGGAGGTTCCGGCTTTTGGGCTACAGTGCATACAGTATAGTCAGCCTCTCTGAGTCCCAGTCCCAAGAGAAGAGAAGAGACTGGCTGGCCATCGGAGCTCGTGGCCAGGTGCGGCACATCCCAGAAGGGGGTGTTGGCAACCTTGGGGAGCAGGAGGTTGGTCAGGCCAGCCACCACATGTGCTCACCGGGGTTGGGGACACAAGGACTTGACTGGTCCCGGAGGCAAAGCTGTTCACACTGTTTCCAGACTTGTGTAAAAACACAGGCACCCAGCGACGCTGGCGTTTCAGATACACAGCAAATTTTTTTTTTTTTTGAGTTCGAGTCTCACTCTGTCGCCCAGGCCGGAGGGCAGTGGCCGCTCCCGGCCACCGCAGCCTCGACCTGCTGGGCTCCGGCGATCCTTCCGCCTCAGCCTCCCAAGGAGCTGGAACTACAGGCACGCGCTACCACGCCCGGCTGATTTTTGATTTATTGTAGAGATGAGGTCCCACCAAGTTGCCCGGGCGGGTCTCAAACCCGGGGGCTCAGGCAGTCCACTCACCTCGGCCTCCCAGAGTGCTGGGATGACAGGCTGAGCCACCGAGCCCGGCCAACAGCAAATACTTTTTTAGCATAAGTACTAGGGGGACACCACCCCAAACAAACAGAAATTATCTTTTTGGAGGGCGGGTCCTTTGTAGTCCACTCCGAATTTGTTCCTGCAGATCAAACGGGCAACCAAAGTTTTTGTCTGGAAGTTCTGAGAAGGCTGCACCACGATTTGCAGAAGAAACATCCCGAGATGTGCAAACCGGTGACTGGTTCTTTCACCATGACGACACGCCTGTCCACACCGCCCTGAGCGTTCAGTGGTTTCTGACCCCAAATGGCAAAAACCCATGCCTCGCTCTCCCTGGTCACCTGATCTCGCTCCGGGCAACTTTTTTTTGTTTCCCCCATGAAAAAAATCCTCAAAGGGAAACATTTCGTTCACGTGGAAGAGGTGAATCAAAAACCTGCAGAAGCACTAAAAGGCATCAAAATGGACAAGCTCAAAAACTGTTCTGAGCAGTGGGAAAAGCATCTCGATAGGTGTATTGCGTTGAACGGAGAGAACTTTGAAGGTGACTGAGTTTTGTTTGTTTGTTTGTTTGTTTTTTGAGTTGGAGTCTCACTCTGTCACCCAGACTGGAGTGCAGTGGCCGCTCCCGGCCACCGCAGCCTCGACCTGCTGGGCTCTGGCGATCCATCCGCCTCAGCCTTCCAAGGAGCTGGAACTACAGGCGCGCGCTACCACGCCTGGCTAATTTTTTGGTTTATTGTAGAGATGAGGTCTCGCCAAGTTGCCCAGGCGGGTCTCGAACCCGCGGGCTCAGGCCATCCACTCACCTCAGCCTCCCAAAGGCGCGGGATTACAGGCTGAGCCACCGAGCCTGGCTGTGGCTGAGTTTTAAAACGTTAGAATAGATACCCGATTTCTTATAAATTCCGGGTATTTTGGGGTCCCCCTTGCATGCCCCATGCAGTATTAGACACATACTAGAAAACTAGTCATTTCTCTGAGACGCAAAGGTAGCTGGGCGTCCCGTCTTTTACCAGGCCACCCTCCACCTGAGCCACGGGACAGATGTAAGGGGACAGCTCATTATGCAATAGGTATTCATCACGTGTCTGCAATGACCTTGATCTTCCTCTCAACAACGAATCCTTCCGTCTTTCTCCCAAGGCTGTCCCCAGCATTTTCGCTGCTTTCGCCCCACTCCCCGCCAGCCAGTGGCCAGTCCATCGTTAAATGCTATTCATTTATCGTCCAAAAAGTGTCGCAAACCCACGTGGGTCTCTTTGTATCCACGGCAACCTTGGAGCCCAGCCTTGGCCCCTGGTTTCTGCCACAACGAATGAGGCTGCGGAGCCAGGGCCTGCCCGCCTCCTTCAAGCCATCCTCGGCGGCACTGCCTCGGCCACCGTGTTATCATCGATGTCCCAACCGGGACATTTCCTTTTTTTTAATCCTCGAGTCAGAGTCTCACTCTGTGGCCCAGGCTGGAGTGCAGTGGCCGCTCCCGGCCACCGCAGCCTCGACCTGCTGGGCGCCGACGATCCTTCCGCCTCCGCCTTCCAAGTAACTGGAACTACAGGCACGAGCCACCACGCCTGGCTAATTTTTTGATTTATTGTAGAGACGAGGTCTCATCAGTTGCCCAGGCTGGTCTTGAACCCGTGGGCTCAGGCAATCCTCTCACCTCGACCTCCCAAAGCGCTGGGATTATAGGCATGAGCCACTATGCCCCGCCTATTTTTATTTTTTATTTTTTTGAGTCGGAGTCTCACTCTGTGGCCCAGGTTGGAGTGCAGTGGCATGCTCACGGTCACCGCAGCCTCGACCTGCTGGGCTCTAGCAACCCTTCCGCCTCAGGCTTCCAAGTAGCTGGAACTACAGGCGTGCGCCACCATGCCCAGCTTTTTTTTTTTAATTCTAGAGATGAGGTCTCGCCAAGTAGTCCAGGCTGGTCTCAAAGCTCAGGCAATCATCTTGCCTCTGGCTCCCAAAATGCTAGGATTACATTGCTGACTTTTTTTTTTTTTTGAGTTGGAGTCTCACTCTGTCACCCAGACTGGAGTGCAGTGGCAGCTCCCAGCCACCGCAGCCTCGACCTGCTGGGCTCCGGCGATCCTTCCACTCAGCCTTCCAAGTAGCTGGAACTACAGGCACACGCTGCCATGCCCAGCTTATTTAAAAAAATTTATTGTAGTGACAAGGTCTTGCCAAGTTGCACAGGCTGGTCTCGAACCCATGGGCTCAGACAATCCTCTCACCTCCGCCTCCCAAAGTGCTGGGATGACAGGCGTGAGCCACTGCACTCAGCTCCAACTGTGATATTTCAATAAAAAAGACTCATATCCAAGTATCACAGGTACCTCCTCAACTCTATACCATGATGATATATCAATAAAAATACACGTATCATAATATTAAAACCTAATTTAGATCGCATGCGGCCCTGTTTCGGCTTGAAGCCTCGTGTGGCCTCCGCCTCTCTTGGGGTCCGTCTAGACCTGTCCACGTGGCCTGCCAGCCCTGAGAATCGGCTGCTGCTCACCACGTCTCCTGCCAACGCCCAGCCTGGCCCCGGCCACTCGGGGTTTTCGTCCCATTTCTCAGACACGCTGGCAACCAACTGTGCTCCACCTCCAGGCCCTCGTCCTGTGTTTCTTCTGCCTCTTTGGTTTATTCCTTATAAGATCTGGGCTCAAATCTTTGGACTGGCTATTTAACTGAGACCAATGCGCTGTGATAGCAAGGTTCCACAGTGAACACTGTCAAACCCGGCTCCGACAAGGACCTCCACGTGCGGGTGGATTTGCGGGGAAACACGAGAGCATGGCTCTCCGCTTCTCCTTTGATTCGAGCGAGTTTTAATTTCGTTGTTTTACCTGCCTCCCTCTCGGGGACTGCATGGGAATGGAAGTTGTGTGGAGAGGAAATGGGGTCCAGGCCAGGCGCAGCTCATGCCTGTCATCCCAGCACTTTGGGAGGCCGAGGGGAGAGGACTGCCTGCCCAGGGGTTCGAGACCAGCCTAGGCAACATGGCAGGACCTCGGCTCTCCAATGAATCCCAAACTTAGCCAGGCATGGTGGCACGCACCTGTGGTTCCAGCTACTCGGAAGACTGAGGCGGAAGGATGGCCTGAGCCCCCAGCAGGTCAAGACTGCAGTGCCCATGAATGTGCCACTGTACTCCAGCCTGGGCAACAGAGTGACATGCTTGACTCAAAAAAAAAAAAAACCATTAAGACCAGGCACGGTGGCTTACACCTGTATTCCCAGCACTCTGGGAAGCAGAAGCGAGAGGACTGCCTGAGCCCGGAGGTTCGAGACCAGCCTGGGCCACATGGCGAGCCCTCATCTCTACCATAAATCAAAAAATTAGCCGGGTGGAGTGGCGCACACCTGTAGTCCCAGTTACTTGCAAGGCTAAGGCGGAAGGGTTATCTGAGCCCAGCAGGTCGAGGCCACGGTGGGCGTGAGCCTGTCCCTGTACTCCAGCCTGTGCGACAGAGCGAGACTCCGACTCCAAATAAATAAATAAATGTGAGGGGCAGCTCGGCGAACACTCGAGAGGTGTTTTTCATACCTGCTCCCCAGGATAACCTGATATTTCTTCTTGGATGAAACCAGTTTTAAAAGCCTGGGACAGCCACTTGTACGAAAAGTGTTCTTCTTCACATGCGATTGGCTGGGCATGGCAGCTCATGCCTGTAATCCCAGCAATTTCAGAGGCCGAGGAAAGAGAATCATTTGAGCCCAGGAGTTTGAGACCAGCTTGGGGAACACAGCCAGACTTCATCTCTATAAATAAAATTCTTAAAAATATATTAACCCCCCCCAAAAAATCAAACAAAATGTGATTTACTGGGGGAAGGGTCAGTATGGAAAAGAGAGAGGAAAAAAAACCACAATTTGAATTTAAAAAATGAAACTACATACATTCCAAGAACCAGTAAGAAATAGTTTATTGGGCCAGGCGCCGTGGCTCAAGCCTGTAATCCCAGCACTTTGGGAGGCTGAGGTGGAAGGATTGCCTGAGCCCAGGGGTTCAAGACCAGCCTGGGCAATTTGGCAGGCCCTTGTCTCTACAATACATTAAAAAATAAATTTAGCCGGGTGTGGTAGTGCGCGCCTGTAGTTCCAGCTACTTGGAAGGCTGAGGCGGAAGGATCGCCGGAGCCCAGCAGGTCGAGGCTGCAGTGGCCGGGAGTGGCCACTGCACTCCAGCCTGGGTGACAGAACGAGACTCCAACTTAAAAAAAAAAAAGAAGTAGTTTATTTAATACCTTTCTGGAATCTCAGTGACAACCTGCCACCATCACTACCAAACAAAATAAGAAATTTAAATGTTTAATTGTGAAGCTGAGTGCGGTGCCTCACACCTGTCATCCCAGCACTTTGGGAGGCAGAGGGAGAGGACTGCCTGAGCCCAGGGGTTGGAGACCAGCCTGGGCAACCTGGTGAGACCTCGTCAAAAAAAGTTAATCGTGTTTACAGTAAGTTTAAGTTATAAAACTCGGCTAGCTAAAAGCATCTTATTTATTTATTTGAATTGAGTCTCACTCTGTCGCCCAGGCTGGAGGGCAGTGGCCACTCCCGGCCACCGCAGCCTCGACCTGCTGGGCTCCGGCGAGCCTTCCGCCTCAGCCTTCCAAGTAGCTGGAACTACAGGCTCCCGGCCACCACAGCCTCGACCTGCTGGGCTCAGGCGATCCTTCCGCCTCAGCCTCCCGTGTAGTTGGAACCACAGGCACGCACCACCACGCCCAGCTAATTTTTTGATTGATTGTAGAGACGAGGTCTTACCAAGTGGCCCAGGCTGGTCTCGAACCCGTGGGCTCAGGCAATCCTCTTGCCTCGGCCTCCCAAAGTGCTGGGATGACAGGCATGAGCCACCGTGCCCGGCCAAAAGCATTTTAAATAAAACTACATCGCTATGAAAACAAGTGGGCCCCCAAAGTCCTTGGACCGAGCACTTTTGCATCGCTCTAACGCCCCCAGCGGCTTTCTTCTCTTCCAGGAGGACTCTGAGGTCCCATTTACGGAGGAGGATTATCGAAGGAGAAGGCCTCATCCTAATTTCCTGGACCACATCAATGCTGAAAAACTGGTCCTCAAATATGGAAAAACTGTGAGTCTGGAATCGTGGGACATTCCTGCCCTCTCGGTCCTCCAAGCGTCTCTTGGTTTGGTTTCCTGTCGTTCACACAGGCTGGTCTCTGAGCTTTAGGCTCGTTCGGGACGGGCTGGCCTTGGGGGGAAGCCCTGGCGGTGTCCATCCGGGCTCCAGCCCTCGCCCGCAAAGGGGTCCCTGGGTTTGAAGACGCTCTTGGCCCAGAAGAGGCAAATAAACTGGGAGCTGGGTGGGGAGGGCGAGAGCCACACTCCCCTGTCCTCAGACTCTGTCTCCCTTGTTTCTTAAAACGCCTCTGAAAAGTGCCTGTTAGCCAGGCATAGTGGCGCACGCCTGTCATCCCAGCACTTTGGGAGGTGGAGGCGAGAGGATTGCCTGAGTCTAGGGGTTCGAGACCAGCCTGGGAAACATGGCGAGACCTGGTCTCTACAATCAATCAAAGCATCAGCTGGGCGTGGTGGCGCACACCTGTGGTTCCAGCTACTTGGAAGGCTGAGGCGGGAGGACTGCCTGAGCCAGCAGGTCGAGGTTGCGGTGGCCGGGAGCGTGCCACTCCACTCTAGCCTGAGTGGCAGCTTTGACTCAAAAAAAAAAAAAAAAAAAAAGGATGTGTTACCTCATCCTACAAATAAAGAAACAAAGGCTCCCAGAGGTTGAGTTGCCCAAGGGCGCATGGCTAGGGGTTCCAGGTCACCTAGGAGCTCTTCCCAGCCTCTTCTGATCCACCCCTTACAACAAGGGAAATGGCCAGCAAGTTCACGGTCCCCATGGCAGTGCTGAGGGTGCCCAGGGCAGTAGCTTGAGTCACGGAGCTGTGATTCCGACGGAGTCATTGCCCCCAAAGCCCGTGGGGGTTTGTTTTTCATGTTTTTCTCCCGACTCCAAACGCCATCACTCAATAGCGTTCAGGTTGAGACTTCCTTGGGCACTGGTTGTTATTATTATTATTATTATTATTTGAGTTGGAGTCTCACTGTCACCCAGGCTGGAGTGCAGTAGCATGCTGACGGCCACCGCAACCTCGACCTACTGGGCTCAGGCGATCCTTCTGCTTCAGCCTCCCAAGTAGCTGGAACTACAGGCACGCGCCACGGTGCCCGACTAATTTTTTAAATTTTATTATTTATTGTGGAGATGAGGCCTCGCCCGGGCTGGTCTTGAACCCGTGGGCTCAGGCAATCCCCTCGCCTCAGCCTCCCATAGATTATGGGATTATAGGTGTGAGCCACCGTGCCTGACTGGGCACTGATTAGTGAGACGTTACCCACAGCTGGAAAGGTCGCAGAAACACTGACAGCTCACTCGCCTCCCGCTGAAGCCAAGTTCATCACCCTGGGTCTGTCATCAAATTATTTTTTGGTTTTTTTTCTTTCTTTTTTTTTTGAGTTGGAGTCTCACTCGGTCGCCCAGACTGGAGTGCAGCGGCCGCTCCCGGCCCCCGCAGCCTCGACCCGCTGGGCTCCGGCGATCCTTCCGCCTCAGCCTTCCGAGTAGCTGGAACTACAGGCGCGCGCCACCACGCCCGGCTAATTTTTGATTCATTGTAGAGACGAGGTGTCGCCAAGTTGCCCGGGCGGGTCTCGAACCCTTGGGCTCAGAGCGATCTTCTCGCCTCTTCCTCCCAAAGTGCTGGGATGACAGGCGTGAGCCACCCCGCCCGGCTCAGTTATGTTGCTTCTTTCGTGACTTATCAGAATAGAGGACGGAAGTGCCCCGATGCATGTTTTACCTGTGGTGTCTCGTGTCCTCCCCGAGTGCCCCCTGCATGCCATCCCCAAGGCTCCGTGACGTTGGCACCATTCCCTTCCCTTGGAAGGACTGGCGGTCACGGACATGCAATGACAGTTCGAAGGTGACGCCCAGTGGTCACAGAGGATATTACAACAGGAACTGTGTCCTACAAAAACCACATTGATGGTCCTTTTGCAGTTCATGCGGCGAGACGATGGGGTGTTGGCACGCGCCGGTGTGAGGTGTGCCACCCTTAAACCTTGTTACGACGTGGGCACATTCCCCGTCTAGCAATAAAGTAAGAAAGGGAAAAATCGCATTTACTTTAGAAATACAAACACCGTGAGCAAAAAATATTTGAGGGAAGCTACGTGGAATGAGGAATCTTCACCCTTTTATACCCATTCATTTATAACGTCAGCCAAGTCGTTAAACATTGGAGGCTGAAATCAATCAATAAAATAAAGGGGCCAGGTTAGAAGTTCTGATTTTCGTCTAGCTCCTTGGCCTATGTTATTTGATCAAAATCCGTGATTGCTTTTCCATTTATGTCTCATTTACTGATTGAGAACATGTGATCACACACACAAAACTTAGGTGAATAGTCTAAAATGGAGAAATATTATTCTCGTAGTATCTTTTTTATTGGAAGAACATCAAACTCGTTTAAACGATAAAATCAAAATGTATTCTTTCTATCGCCAGCTTTTGTTTTTTTTTTTTTTGAGTTGGAGTCTCACTCTGTCGCCCAGACTGGAGTGCAGTGGCCGCTCCCGGCCCACCGCAGCCTCGACCCGCCGGGCTCCGACGATCCTTCCGCCTCCGCCTTCCAAGTAGCTGGAACCACAGGCGTGCGCTACCCCACCCGGCTATTTTTTTATTTATTGTAGAGACGAGGTCTCACCAAGTTCCCCGGGCGGGTCTCGAACCTGCGGGCTCAGGCAGTCCACTTGCCTTGGCCTCCCAAAGTGTTGGGATTACAGGCTGAGCCACCGAGCCCGGCCATCTCCAGTTTTCTTAATCACTGCTTAATAGGATAATGCTGATCAGGTCAATTTGAGCATCCTTGTTTATTGATGATCCTAATGTTTTCAGCTAGAAGATAGAACCTTGCAAATAATCATTTAACACATTCATGTAACAAACATCCAATTAGATCCTATCATGTGGCCGGGCTCGGTGGCTCAGCCTGTCATCCCAGCACTTTGGGAGGCCGAGGGGAGTGGATTGCCTGAGCCTGGGGGTTCGAGACCTGCCTGGGCAACTTGGCGAGCCCGCATCTCTACAATCAATCAAAAATCAGCCGAGTGTGGTAGCGCGCGCCTGTAGTCCCAGCTACTCGGAAGGCTGAGGCGGCAGGATTGCCGGAGCCCAGCAGGTCGAGGCTGTGGTGGCCGGGAGCGGCCACTGCCCTCCAGTCTGGGTGACAGAGTGAGACTCCGACCAAAAAAAAAAAAAAAAAGAAAAAAAGATCGTATCATGTGCCAGGCACTGTGATCAAGAGTTGGCCTCATAGCCGGGCACGGTGGCTCACGCCTGTCATCCCAGCACTTTGGGAGGCCAAGGCAAGAGGACTGCCTGAGCCCACGGGTCCAAGACCAGCCTGGGCAACTTGGTGAGACCTCGTCTGTACAATAAATCAAAAAATTAGCCGGGTGTGGTGGCGCGCACCTGTGGTTCCAGCTACTTGGAAGGCTGAGGCGGAAGGATCACCTGAGCCCAGCAGGTCGAGGTTGTGATGGCCGTGAACGTGCCACTGCCCTCCAGCCTGGGTGGCAGAATGAGACTCTGACTCAAAAAAAAAAAAAAAAAAGAAAGAAAAGAAAAGAGTTGGCCTTATATCCTTGAACAAGGCAGACGAGTTTCCTGCACTCCCAGGTTGGGTTGTCAAGTAGCTATCTACAGTTCACACATATGCAGCCAGAACATTTATATTTTATTCATAATTACATAGACAAAAACGTGAACTTATTTAGTATTTTTAGGCAAAAAGGAGTTTGTAATAATTATACAAGTTGCCCAAATAGTTCTGAATTGCCTAATACCAAGCCTGGCTTCCATCTTTACATGAGTCACACTGATTATTTAGAGTATTTCAAAACATTGTATTGCAAAATATAATTATTTTTTACTTTAGTATTTCGAGTAAACCAGAATTACCGATATGTTTTTGCAAAAGTCACTGAAATCATTAAGTGTCAATGAGTGCTGTGTATGATCTTCAGGGAAGAGACTCTACCAATCCCCAGCGGCAGTTTATGAAATTTGTTGAAATAGATAATTATCCCACTGGCCTTTGATGTTTATATACTCTAGTCATGATAGTTTCAAAAGCTTTTTTTCCTGGCCAGGCATGGTAGCTCACACCTGTCATCCCAGCACTTTGGGAGGCAGAGGCGGGAGGATTGCTTAAGGCCAGGAGTTGGAGACCAGCCTGACCAACATATGACCTGTCTCTTTTTTTTTTTTTTTTGAGTTGGAGTCTCACTCTGTTGCCCAGACTGGAGTGCAGTGGCCACTCTCGGCCACCGCAGCCTTGACCTGCTGGGCTCCGGTGATCCTTCCACCTCAGCCTTCCAAGTAGCTGGAATTACAGGCATGCGCTACCATGCCTGGCTGATTTTTTTATTTATTGTGGAGATGACGTCTCGCTGCCCAGGCGGGTCTCGAACCCGCGGGCTCAGGCAGTCCACTCACCTCAGCCTCCCAAAGGCGCGGGATGACAGGCTGAGCCACCGAGCCCGGCTCTGTCTCTATTTTTTAAAAAAATGTTTCTGGATTTGCTTTAATAATTTTATTTTGGGGATTTTTGCATTTTTATTCTAGTTTACAAGTGACATTATAGTCTCCCGTTCACTAGCTACCTTTTTCTGGTTTCATATCATGGTTCTATTATCCTCATACAATTAATTGGGAACATTTCTTCTCTGTGGAATTTGTGTGGAATTGGGCTTATTCTCTGAATGTTTGGTAGGATTTGCCTGAAAGACTGTCTTGCACTATGGGAAGGCAGTTCGCAGGGGTTTGGCAACAAGTAATGAGCCCTTTAGGCTAAATTTTCAACTTAGTTGGCATAAAGTTGTGCGTAAGTCTCTCTGAGGATTTTTGAATCTCTGCTATATTTGTGGTTATGTTTCCCCCCCGCCCCTTTTTTTGAGTCAGAGTCTCACTCTGTCGCCCAGACTGAAAAGCAGTGGCACACTCACAGCCACCGCAGCCTCGACATGCTGGACTCCGGCGATCCTTCCGCCTCAACCCTCCAAGTAACTGGAACCACAGGCGCGCGCCACCACACCCAGCTCATTGTTTGATTTATTGTAGAGACGGGGGTCTCGCCAAGTTGCCCAGGCGGGTCTCGAACCCGCAGGTTCAGGCAATCCACTCACTTCAGCCTCCCAAAGCGCTGGGATGACAGGCGTGAGCCACCGCGCCCACCTATGTTCCCTCTTTCAGGCCGAATATCTGGGAGGACAGATCACAGCCTTTCCATTCCTCTGGTTTCCATCAGGAAGCGCCTCCTAAGTGCTCCTGTCTTCGTGCACCCAGCCCCTTCTCCCACCCCAAGAAGCTCAGGCGGATTTTTTGATTGGTGGGCTGGGGAGGGCGTGGCCATGTTGGTCTGGCCCCGCCTCCCTCCCGTCGCTCTGAGCTCCCACTGCTGACACCCCTAAGTTCTCCAAGGGGCTGGCCCCATGTGGAGACGTCCCTAGTTTCCCCGTGTTGCCTGCGACTGGTTGGGGTCAAGGTCAGGGTTCAAGGTCAGGAAGCTCCTCATCCCTGCTTACCTAAATTGTATCCTCCAGCGTCATGTCACGCATGATATCGTGATAAGGGGGTATTTTGAGCTTATCTGGTTAAACACTGAGGCCTGGTATTCCAGCGCCAAACCTCCAGGGCGGAATCCAGGTCAAGTACCATCCTTGTGTTAAAGCCCTTCTCTGTGTCCGGCCGCCCCTACGAGGTAGTGAGAGCCTCAGGCAAGGACTGTCTGTGTTCAGAGCTCCTCCTGCCCTGCAGTGCTCAGCACAGAGCTCACAGGGATTAAGTATCCACAAAATCTCTGGCTTTAAGTCAAGAGTCCCTATTCCATTCCCTGGGGTCAGAGGCATTCTCGAACAGAGTGGGGCATGTTCTCCCCCTTTAGAGGATGCTGTTACTACGCTAGGCAGTACCTTGGCAGGCAGAAAGAGCTGACGAAGCTCTTTAAAGCCCTCATCTCAAGTACTAAAACAATCTGGTGCGAAGCCGGGCGTGGTGGCTCATGCCTGTCATCCCAGCACTTTGGGAGGCGGAGGCGAGAGGATTGCCTGAGCCCAGGGATTCGAGACCAGCCTGGGGAAACTTGGCAAGACCTCGTCTCTACAATGAAAAAGAAATTAGTCGGGCGCGGTGTCATACGCCTGTGGCTCCAGCTACTTGGAAGGCGGAAGGATGACCCGAGCCCAGCAGGTCGAGGTTGTAGTGGCTGTGATCGTGCCCCTGCACTCCAGCCTGGGCGGCCGAGTGAGACCCTGACTCGATAACAATAATAATGGTAATGATAATAATAATCTGGTTCAATATGATTTTTTTCTGTATTTTATCTAATAGGTAAAAAAATTTGCCACTTACGTCGTCGCGGCTGGACTTCAGTATGGCAGGGAAGGTGGCATCTTACACACTTTTTTTAAGGTATGACTTTTCACTGACTGGATTTTTTAAAAGTCTTCTACAGTAAGGATATGCAACACGAAGGGGCTTTGGGTGGTTTCTGGATGCGGCTAGGTCAGTACGATGGCAGGAGATTAAGGTGAGCACAGGGTCCACCACACGCCCCTTTGGTGGCTGCCACAGCCCCCTGCGGTGTCACACCCCGCCCCCCGGCGTCCACCGCATCCCCCTACGAGGGCCACCATGCCCGCCTCTGCCTCTTTCCCATTCTCGGTGTAACAGAGAAAAAGATGGATTTTCTTTCATCCACGAGACTGAAGTGCTTGATGTGTTTGCAGTGCTCAAAACGTTTGAGGTTTAATAGGAACGATTTTAGTTTAAAAATTGTTAAAACTCCATTTTGTTTGCTTAAACCCCTGGGTGGCTGATGCGACATTTTTATTTTTGTTTTTTGGTTTTTTTTGAGCTGGAGTCTCATTCTGTCGCCCAGACTGGAGTGCAGTGGCCGCTCCCGGCCAGCGCAGCCTCGACCTGCTGGGCTCTGGCGATCCTTCCGCCTCAGCCTTCGGAGTAGCCGGAATTCCAGGTGCGCGCTACCACACCCAGCTGATTTTTTTTTTTTTAATTGTAGAGATGAGGTCTCGCCGAGTTGCCTAGGCGGGTCCCAACCTGTGGGCTCAGGCAATCCACTCACCTCGGCCTCCCAAGGCGTGAGATTACAGGCTGAGCCACCAAGCCCGGCTTGATGCAACATTTTTAAAGTTTGCGTGTCATCGATGAACAGCCTTGTACCTCCCCTTATCTGAGCTTTTACCCCTGCCCACCCTTGCCTAACCCAAAGCTGGATGTTCTATCTCTGTCATTCCTCAGTTTGCCTATAAAAAACCTCTGAAAGTTTTACTCGGGGTCGAGAGATTTGGTGGCGCATGCCCCCTGTCGACCGCCGGCTATTAACGGACTCAGAATCTGACCTTTTGCTGTGCGGGCAATCTGTTTGCTCGTGACCCGGTGACAGCAAGACAGCCATTGATCTAGGGCCACCACGTGCCAGGAACGGCATACACATCGGTGGGGCCAGGTGACATCACCTGGTGATGGGTGTGGAGTCCTGGGGTTCTCTAGTATTGGGGGGCACAGCGAGATGGAAACAAGTCAGGAGAGGAGGTTGGGAAGGATCCCCAGGAGGTGAGAGGACAGTCGCAGGGGGCATTGAACAACAAGTGAGAAAAGTGTTTCTTGAAAGAATGGCCAATAGTGTCGACCACTGCAGACCGGAAGATCAGGTGGTTCTTGGGAACTGACCCCTATGTGTGTCATTTTTTGGCACTGGGCAGGACAGGTACGAGTGGGTTCAAGAGGGGACAGGTGCAGCGGACTTGATGATGGTGAGAACGGGGACAGGCCCAGAGGGATTTTTTTCTATCAAGGGGTGCAAAGAAGGAAGGCGAGACTTGAAGGAACAAATGCAGTCAAAGCGGTTGACTTGGGTTGCTTTTTTATACACGAGCTCTGACGGCTGACAGGGTCATGCTCACAAAAGCCCTTTCTCCTTTTTTTTAATTTTTATTTTTTGAGTCGGAGTCTCACTGTCACCTAGGCTGGAGTGCAGGGGCACGCTCCCAGCCACCACAGCCTTGACCCGCTGGGCTCAGGCCATCCTTCCGCCTCAGCCTTCCAAGGAGCTGGAAATACAGGCATGCGCCACCTGGCCTGGCTCGTTTTTTGATTTATTGTAGAGACGAGGTCTCGCCAAGTTGCCCAGGCTGGTCTCAAAGGCCTAGGCTCAGGCAATCCTCTTGCCTCCGCCTCCCAAAGTGCTAGGATAACAGGCGTGAGCCCCCATGCCCAGCTTACTGAAATACGTAATGAGAGGAAAAACAAGATTGGACTCTGATGACAGGTTTCAGTCCAGGCTTGGGCCTCACTACAAGCGTAACCTCCTGCAAAATACTTTCTCCACTAAGCGTTTCATCTATGAACCCATGACAATTATTCCCCCATCTCCAACCCCATGAGTGGGGGTAATTTTAAAATTTAACTCAATTTTCTTTTTGTGAGAATTAACAACCATCTTATGTATGAAAACATCTCTGTGTAGACGACATCCAGATGAATACTAAATATACCTGAGATTGTAGATTTCTTTTTTTTTTTTTGAGTTGGAGTCTCACTGTCACCCAGACTGGAGTGCAGTGGCCGCTTCCGGCCACCACAACCTCAACCTGCTGGGCTCCGGCGATCCTTCCGCCTCAGCCTTCCAAGTTGCCGGAATTACAGGCACGTGCTACCACGCCCGGCTGATTTTTTGATTTATTGTAGAGATGAGGTCTCGCTGCCCAGGCGGGTCTCGAACCCGCGGGCTCAGGCCATCCACTCACCTCAGCCTCCCAAAGGCACGGGATTACAGGCTGAGCCACCGAGCCTGGCTTGTAGATTTCTTAAAAAGCGTTTCATTCCCAAGGTTCCACTATGTATCTAACTGGTTTACAAAAGACCTAAAAAATATATTATTTTTTTAACTTGTAGTCTCACCCTGTCACCCAGACTGGAGGTCAGTGGCACGCTCCCGGGCACCGCAACCTCGACCTGCTGGGCTCTGGCGATGCCTTCCAAGTAGCCGGAACTACAGGTGCACGCTACCACACCCGACTCAGTTTTGATTTATTGTAGAGACGAGGTCTCACCAAGTTGCCTGGGCAGGTCTCGAACCCATGGGCTCAGGCAATCCACTCGCCTCGGCCTCCCAACATGCTGGGATGACAGGCTGGGTCACCGAGCCCGGCCTGAAAAAATTATTAAAAAAAAAAAAAAAGCCATAGGGGGCATTGCCAGGGGCAGGAAGGAGGGGGGAAACACATAACATCACCAAAGATACCTGATTCTGAACCAGGTGAGGTGAGGACCAATCAGAAGCCCAAACTTGACTGTATGGAGGCCATTTGTGTACCTAATCCTGATTCGTACCCCGTTTCTAAAATAAAATAAAATAAAATAAAATAAAAAATTTAAAAAGCCAGATACAGCGGTTCATGCCTATAATCCCAGCACTCTGAGAGGCGAAGTTGGGAGGATCACTTGAGGTCAGGAGTTCAAGACCGGCCTGGGCAACATAGCGAGATTCTGTCTCTAAAAAAATTTTTTTTTTCATTTATTTTTTACAGAGGTACCCTAAACGGAATTACTTCAGCAGACAGACAGTCCCCTCTTGGCTATCTCCGGCTTTGTGTTCGTGTGTGAGCTGTAACAGTCGTACACAGATAGCTGAGGAAATGCTTTTGCTTTTTTCTTTTAGATGGCTTGGTTGGGCGAGGTCCCTGCGCTACCAGTGTTTGGCGACGGAACAAATGTCATTCCAGCGATTCATGTCCTCGATCTCGCAGGGTAAGGATTCTCCCCCAGATACGACATCTGTAGAATCTGTCCGTGTGGCTGTCTGTAGGCTGACACTTTTTTTAGCACCTGAGACCCTCGCATGTGTTTATTCTTTACGCAACCTCACGCAGAAGGCGCTCTCGTCTCCATTTTGCATCTAATGACATCGTGTCCACTACCTAAAACTCCACGTTTCTGGTGGCAAGTTCAGGTTCACTTCTCAGAGACTTTATCAACAGACTAGCAATGCCCTCCAGTTTTAGAAAAGAAAGATCTTGAAATGTGCATTCTGGGAACATAGCTTCTCAGTCCTTTGTGTCAGATGAGAGGAATATGTCTAGACACCATATGTCTAATCCCAGCACTTTGGGAGGCTGAGGTGGGAGGATCGCTTGAGTCCAGGAGTTTGAGGCCAACCTGGACAACATAGCAAGATCTTGTCTCTACCCCAAATTACAAAAATTAGCTAGGCATGGTGGCATGTGCCTGTAGTCCCAGCTACTCGGGAGGTTGAGGCAGGACGATCACTTGAGCCCAGGAGTTTGAAGCTGTGGAGAGCCATTGTCTTGACACAGCGCTCCAGGTTAGGTGACAGAGTAAGAGCCTGACTCAAAAAACAAAAGAAAGCTAACATCCAGGAAGAATCGACAAGTTGTCATGACAGACTCTATTCACTGTTGTTTCTCTCCAGACGTCTTTAATTTATGTTCTAGGCTGGGTGCAGTGGCTCACGCCCATAATCCCAGCACTTTGGGAGGTCAAGGTGAGAGGACTGCCTGAGCCCACGGGTTCGAGACCAGCCTGGGCAACTTGGCAACGCCTCATCTCTACAATAAATCAAAAAATTAGCCGGGCGTGGTGGCGCACGTCTGATATTCCAGCTTCTTGGAAGGCTGAGGCTGAAGGATTACCTGAGCCCAGCAGGTCTAGGCTGCGGTGGTCATGAGCGTGCCACTGCATTCTAGCCTGGGCAGCAGAGTGAGACTCTGACTCAATAAATAAATAAAGTAACAATTAAAAAAAAAATTTGTTCTAAGGCCGGACATGGTGGCTCACACCCGTGATCCCAGCACTTTGGGAAGCCGAGGTGAGAGGGCTTCCCTGCCTGAGCCCATGGGTTTAAGACCAGTCTGGGCAACTTGGCAGGAACTCATCTCTACAATAAAAAATAAAAAATAAAAAAATCAGCCGGGCGTGGTAGCGCATGCCTGTAATTCCGGCTACTCGGAAGGCTGAGGCGGAAGGATCACCGGAGCCCATCAGGTCGAGGCTGCGGGGGCCGGGAGCGGCCGCTGCACTCCAGTCTGGGCGACAGAGTGAGACTCCAACTCAAAAAAAAAAAAAAAAGGAGCAGTCTGACAGGCAGGGGCTTCGAGATGGCCACTGCCGGTTGGCTGGAGATGACATCATGGGGGTGTCAGCACTGTCTCCAGCGCCCGGAACCAGTTTCTGGAAGGGCATCCAGGCTGGGGGGTAGCCAGCTTCTTGGTATGTGCTCTGGGTCTGCATGGGACTTCAGGTCCATCAGAGTGCAAAGTCTGAAAACTGTGGAACGAACGCCACTCTTAGGCTTTAGACCTGCTACCTGTAAAGCCGGTTCAGTGACTCCTGGAGGCAGTTTTCGGAGGGACCATGGAGATCAGAGCTGTGCGTGCCCTTGGGCTGGTCATACTTCAGGAGGCCACCAGAGGCTCTCTGTGACCTCAGGCCCATTGTTTAAGGGAAAATATGTTTATCACCCCCGAGGGCGCCTTTCCCCTCCCCAGGCACAGGGCATGGACATAATCAGTTGCCTTCTAGTGAAGTGAAAGTGAAATGCCTGTTAGCAAACCAACTGTGGTAACTCTAATTCTAGTGAACTCCCCATTTTGCCTGCTCCCCTTTGACCCCCTCCTCCGTATGACCGCCCCAACCTGCCAGTAAGCAGTAAATCACATCCTGCTTGACGGGAAACCCAGAAAAGCTGTTCTGTTACTGCTCAAGATAAACTGTCCTGTTCTGTCCTTTAACCGAAATGTCCTGCTTGCACTTCACCCAACTCTGATGAAATTGTGGTATTGGCCTTTATAAATACCTTGCTTGCTCCATTCAGGGTCGAGAGTTTTCCTGGCATGAGCCTGCTCTCGACCCCGACAAATAAAGGACTTGAAAATTCACCCCTCTGGATTGCCTGAGCTCGCGGGTTCGAGACCCACCTGGGCAACTTGGCGAGACCTCATCTCTACAATAAATCAAAAATGAGCCGGGTGTGGTAGCGCACGCCTGTAGTTCCAGCTGCTTGGAAGGCTGAGGCGGAAGGATCGTCAGAGCCCAGCAGGTCGAGGCTGCGGTGGCCAGGAGCAGCCACTGCACTCCAGTCTGGGCAACAGAGTGAGACTTCAACTCAAAAAAAAAAAAAGAAAAGAAAAAAAGAAAATTCGCCCCTCAGCGTGTTGGCATCTCCTTTCTTGCAATCCGGCCATCACAAAACCAAACTTAGGAACAACAGGTTCATTCATTTCTAATCATCACTGGCATCTTGCAGGGCTCAGGTCTCTTCCACTACCTTTAGCCCATGGCCCTGGATTAATTTTTTCTAGGCAGTTTTAGTCATAGGATCCACACAATACGGCTGTGGTGAGAATTCAATGGTTCACACCTGTGTGACCCTCAGCATAGACCCAGCACAGAGGTAAACACTTGGAAATGTTGGCAGCTAGGCCAAGGACACTGTGGGCTCAGTTGCTGTGTGGCTATGTGACTTTCTTTTTTCCTTTTTGTGAGTTGGAGTCTCACTCTGTCACCCAGACTGGAGTGCAGTGGCTGCTCCCGGCCACTGCAGCCTCGACCTGCTGGGCTCTGGCAATCCTTCTGCCTCAGCCTTCCAAGTAGCTGGAACCACAGGCACGTGCCACCACGCCCAGCTAATTGTTTGATTTATTGTAGAGACGAGGTCTCGCCAAGTTGCCCGGGCTGGTCTCGAACCCCCGGGCTCAGGCAGTCCTCTCACCTTGGCCCCCCAAAGTGCTGGGATCACCACGCCCGGCTGACCGAGTGACTTTCTTGAAGACCCACAACTCGTCTGAATCTGGGTCTCACTTCCTAAAACACCTACCCCAAAGCGCCAATGTGAGTCCTTTGGTAGACAGAGTTTCACAAGCCAAGGCCCAGTTGGGTGGAGTCCACTTGCAGGGAAATAGTGCAGTTTGCTGGGGAGGAGACCGGACAGAGCCAGGGGCATCTGACTCCAAAGACCAGCTCTCCACTTCCACAAGAGCTCTCCAGCCAGAGAAATGTCACTTAACTGGAACGTCTCCCTCTTCTGTAGAATCCAGGCCATAATCCCTCTCCCCACCTTGCTGGAAATCAAGTGAGATAATTTATTAAAGCACCAAACACAGTGCCTGGCCCGTGGGGGAGGTACTCAGTGAATTCTAGTCTCTCTTGCCTTTTCCCTCGGATGATTACTTTCCTTGTGGGTTGCAGAGTGATACAAAATATAATCGACCACGTGCCAAAGCCTCACTACCTGGTCGCCGTGGATGAGTCCGGTCACACCCTGGAAGACATCATCAAGGTACAGTGGTTTCATCCCATCCCTTGGATGGCATGTCCGCAATAGTTTTATCCCCTAAAGTACAGCGGTGCAATCAGCTGTGCTAACACTGAACACAGAATAACGCCTAACGCAGAATATCCTTAGAATCCAAACTCACTGCCTGCATTTGCAGCGTGTGCTTTTAAGAAATGACTTCCCAATGGCCCTTCTCTTTCATGTGCATGGAGAGAAGCAAGAGAGACACCGTAGGGCTCAGGCTGAGAAGAGGGAACCATTGCGCCTCAAACACACACAAACCATACACCAGGAACTAAATGTGTCGACAGATACTTGCCTAAAGTACTGGCATGGTCAGGTTAACCAGTTAACTAGACCCACCAGCCACTGCCAAAGGCTCTTGAGGGCTGCCACCTTCAGCCCAGGCCACCCCAGCCAACTGCAGCCGCCATGTCACCTAGCCAGTCCAGCTAGGGAAGCCTCCTCCTGGCCTCTCATACTCATCGTTAAGGTTCAACTCAGGTACCTTCTTCTGCATCCTCCCTGCCTGTATCTCACCTCCCACACAGGACAGGCACCTCTCTTCTGTACCCCCAGAGTGTCTTGGTCTGTTTGAACTGCTACAACAAAATACCATAATCGGAGTCGCTTATACACAACAGACATTTGCTGCTCACAGCTCTAGGGGCTGGGAAGTCCAAGAGCAAAGCAGATTTAGCTGGGCACAGAGGGTCATTACTGCATTCCCAGCACTTTGGAGGCTGAGGCAGGAGGATCACTTGAGTCCAGGAGTTCCCGGGTGCAGGGAGCTATGATCATACCTGTGAACAGGCACCGCATTCCACCCTGGGTGACAGAGCAAGATCCCATCTCTAAAAATAAAAATAAGCTGAGTGCAGTGGCTCACGCCTGTAATCTCAGCACTTTGAGAGACGGAGGTGAGAGGATTGCCTGATCCCAGGAGTTTGAGACCAACCTGGGCAACTTGACAAGACCTCATCTCTACAATAAATCAAAAAATTAGCCAGGTGTGGTGACACACACCCGTAGTTCCAGCTACTTGGAAGGCTGAGGCCGAAGGATCACCTGAGTCCAGGAGGTCGTGAGCGTGCCACTGCGCTCCAGCCTGGGCGCCAGAGTGAGACCCCGACTCAAAAAATAATAATAATAAAATAAAACGGCACATTCAGAATCTGGTGGGGGCCTGCTTTTTGGCTTCATAGATGTTGGCTTCACGCTGTATCCTCACACGGTCGAGAGGGCCAAGGAGTCTCGTATACAGGCACTCATCTTGCTCGTGAGGGCTCTGCTCCAAGGACCCAGTTGCCTCTCAAAGGTCTTGTCTCCCAACACCGTCATCTTGAGGGTGAGAATCTCAGAGGCACGTGGACATTCGACCACAGCACAGAATCTCCTTTGCTGAACTGCAAACATTCCACATGATCTGTGTCCACATCCATCTCCCTTTCCACACCGGGACCTCCCGGGGACGGAGCTCAGGCCATCCTTCTCCTTGTCTCCTCAGCCTGGCAGGGATGCACCTATTCTTGTATTGCATTACGTAAACATTCATTTGCGTTTCATCTAAAATAAAGCCTTTTGGGGTAAACCAAATAATATGTCTGTTTCCTTCCAACAGTGTATCAGTAAAACTACGGGTCCTGGGAAGATTCAGAAATCACCTAAAGAAAATGCTTCCCTCATCAAGGACTTAACGGTCAGTATATGAGACTTTTTTTAACTGCTTTCCTGAATAAAACTGATTTAAAAAAAAATTACCAGACATGTTCTGGCTAAATAAAATTGACTCTCAAGGGACGTGGAGTCCGAGGCTTGGCTTTGAAGGTAATTTCTTCTTCTTTCCAGTTGTCTTTTCTGAGAATCCTCAGTGGATGTGGCCAGAAAAGCATTTGAAAGCTGTTTTATATGTAAAATATTATACGAACACTGGGGCTTTTGGGTTTTTTTTTTTTTCAGCTGGAGTCTCACTCTGTTGCCCAGGCTGAAGTGCAGTGGCACCCTCATGGCCACCGCGGCCTTGAACTGCTGGGCTCAGGCTATCCTTCCACCTCAGCCTTCCGAATAGCTGGAACTACAGGCGCCTTCCACCATGCCCAGCTAATTTTTCTGTGATTTATTGTAGCGACAAGGTCTTACCAAGTTGCCCAGGCTGGTCTCAAACCTCTGGGCTCAGGCAATCCTCTCGCCTCCACCTCTCAAAGTGCTGAGATGATAGGAGTGAGTCACCGTGCCTGGCTCAAACACTGGTTATTATTTTCCTTGGCTTCTTTCAAAGTTCAAGCAGCAGGTTGAGATTCCAGTTCCATCGTAACAAAAAACAACAGATCTTAGCTACACCATGCCCTCCTCAGGCTTGTTTTAAAGGGTAGTTCTTGGCCGGGTGCGGGGGCTCACACCTATAATCCCAGCACTTTGGGAGGCCAAAGTGAGAGGATTGCCTGAGCCCAGGAGCTCAAGACCAGCCCGCGCAACCTGGCGAGACCTCGTCTCTACAATAAATCCAAAAATTAGCCAGGCGTGGTGGCACACGCCTGTAGTTCCAGCTACTCGGAAGGCTGAGGCAGAAGGATGACCTGAGCCCAGCAGGTCGAGGCTGCGGTGGCCGGGAGCAGCATACCCCTGCACTCCAGCCTGGGCCACAGAGCGAGACCCCAACTCAAAAATAAAGAAATAAAAACAAAAGAACGAGAGTGAACGGTCTGTTGTAGCTTTAGGAATGAAACAAGATGACCACATCTCTGACTTTTTTGTGTCTTAGCAATACTGTCTTGACCACTTACTGGTCAACCTGAGAATGGAGGCGCTCTTTGTGAAAGAGAACTTCAACATCCGATGGGCGGCCCAGGCAGGTTTCGTGGAAAATGTCAGCAGCGTCCTCAGAGAGTACAAGGAGACCAGAGGACTCTTGGTAACTATGACCCGCTCCTATGACACTTGCGGTTTATGCAAACGAAGCCAACTTTTAGTGCGATGATGCCAGCGAGAGCATGTTCTTTTTCAAATGTCCACATTTCTCTTCTTTTTTTTTTTGAGTCGGAGTCTCACTCTGTTGCCCAGGATAAAGTGCAGTGGCTGGAGCCCAGCAGGTCGACGCTGGGGTGGCTGTGAGCGTGCCCCTGCACTCCAGGTGGGCGACGGAGTGAGACTCCAACTCAAAAGCAAAAGAAATATGGCAAGACACGTTCAAGAGACCATATCGCTCCTGATTAGCAAGACAGGACAAGAACATAATAGAAGAAATCCCGTGTCTAAAAACTGAACAGGGTGTGTCCATTCCAAGGGGTGGTGGTTAGCCATAGCAGCGAAGAACAGGAAACACTGTCAAAGTCTGTCTAGAGATACCAGGATCATCCAGGGACAACTCAAAAAGCGTCCAAACCACGCACTTCTGCACAGTTTCAGTTCCTTTAGCAGGGAGAAGTCATCACGGCTGCAGAGACTGATGCATCAAGCCACGTTGTCCTGATGCCACCAGACATTCCATTCATCTAACCCCTTGCTCTGATCAGGGAGCCCTGTGAGACTTGGCTCCCAGTGCCTGCCTGCTCTGAGAGAGTAAATATGCCAGCTATGTGGCCTTGGCGCACTCCGAGTGCAGTGGCAGTCATGCTGCTCCTTTTCAAGAAACGAACAGATTGGCATTCTGGTTGTGTCCATGGCTGGACGAGGTGAGCCCACCCCAGGGGACAGGACCGACCTTTGATCCACGGGCAAAACCAGGCATACAACCCTGCTCGGTTGACAGCTGGGTCCCGGGCCTTGGCGAGCGCGCCAACCCCATGCAGAGCCCAGCCTTGCCCTTCAAGACCCAGCCCGGGCGTGGCTTTTCCTCGCCCCCGACACCTTCCAGGCTGGGCTGGCTTGGTGGCGACCCTCATCCCTAACCAGCTGGGACCATCCGTGTCCAGCACACCTCACCCAGAACCAGCCGCGTGCTTGCTAATTCCCTCACTGCCTTGGCGTCCTCGTCTGCCAGGTGGTAGTGGTCACAATCACCAGCTTTGTGGATGAGGTTCTGTGATCTTTAAGGCACGCGGGCACCCTCCTTTCCTTCAGCGTAAGGATAAACTGAGGCAAGGCGGGTCGATGCCATGGGAATAAAGCAGAGAGTTGCAAAAAGAAGCAGTTTATTATCCACTTTCCACAGACAGAAAGGGGCAAAAACTCAGGCAAGCGTGACAAAGCCTTTAAGAGGAGAGGGCTTTTAAAGTTTCTGTACAGAAGCTGGGCTAGTAATAATCTCCAGCAACTGCATTCTTGGGTATCCATGACATTAGCTTTGCTTCCTTTGCCACTGTCAAGGTGATTAGTCTTGTGATTCCAGGTGGTGGGCTGGTAGGCGGTCATGGGAGACTGATCACAGTAGGTGAGGGTAGATGGGTCTTGCGTTGCCAGGAAACACATACTCAGAATAAAAGAGTAATTAGCACAAAATATACTTACAAGTTACAAAACGACCAGGTGTGGTAGCTCACTCCTATAATCCCAGCACTTTGGCAGGTGGAGGCAAGAGAACTGCCTGAGCCTAAGGGGTTCGAGACCAGCCTGGGCAACTTGGTGAGCCCTCGTCTCTAAAATAAACCAAAAATTTGCCAGGTACGGTGGCCCACGCCCGTAGTTCCAGTTCCTTGGAAGCCTGAGGTGGAAGTATCACCTGAGCCCAGCAGGTCAGCTGCAGTGGCCATAAGCATGTCACTGCACTCCAGTCAGGGTGGCAGAGTGAGACTCCAACTCAGGAAAAAGAAAAGTTACAAAACAATGATTAACAACTGTCTCAAGTGCATGAGGTTTGTCCTTGGTTAATGATCGGGGGGTGGGGTGTGTGGAGCACAGTAACTAACTTGCAAAGCATGTAGGGGAAAAAAGGAAGAAAAACCTCAATGAAAATGGCTGCCTTAAAATGACAGCACTTCAGCTAAGGCGACTCCATCTTGACTTTACTGACATCACCCTTCCATTTCCCCATCTTGCTGCTTTAAATAGTCTTATTTGCAGCTCCTGTGACTGTTTCCTGCTGGATTGGGGCGTAGAGATGTCCCTATCTGCCTTCCTGTCTAAACAAGAAGAGTGGAACTCAGGGCAAAATCCATGGAACGTTATTTCTCTTTTTTTTTTGAGTTGAAGTCTCACTCTGTCACCCAGACTGGAGTGCAGTGGCCGCTCCCGGCCACCACAACCTCAACCTGCTGGGCGATCCTTCTGCCTCAGCCTTCAAGTAGCTGGAACTACAGGCGCGCGCTACCATGCCTGGCTCATTTTTGATTTATTGTAGAGATGAGGGCTTGCCATGTTTCCCGGGCGGGTCTCGAACCCGCGGGCTCAAGCAATCCACTCACCTCAGCCTCCCAAGGCAGGGGATTACGGCTGAGCCACCGAACCTGGCTGCTAGAACATTATTTCTTTACTACACATGAAGCAATGTGCTAGTGCACAAGTAGATATGATTAAACACATGCTAATGTGTTTAGACTACTATGGCAGTTGAAATGATAACGGAAAGTTGAAAATGGTCTTGTAGAATAAAAGTGTGTTCTGCTAAAGCTTCTAATGCATTCAACATACTGGATTTAAATCATTGATGGTTACGCCAGGCACGGTGGCTCACGCCTGTCATCCCAGCACTTTGGGAGGCCGAGGCGAGAGGATTGCCTAAGCTCTCGGGTTCAAGACCAGCCTGGGCAACTTGGTGAGACCTCATCTCTACAATAAATCAAAAAAATTAGCCAGGCGTGGTGGTGCGGGCCTGTAGTTCCAGCTACCTGGAAGGCTGAGGCAGAAGGATTGCCTGAGCCCAGCAGGTCAAGACTGCAGTGGCTGGGAGCATGTCACTGTCCTCCAGCCTGGGCAACAGAGTGAAACCCCAACTCAAAAATACATATATATGTTCTGCTAAAGCTTCTAATGCATTCAACATACTGGATTTAAATCACTGATGGTTAGGCCAGGCACGGTGGCTCACGCCTGTCATCCCAGCACTTTGGGAAGGCCGAGGTGAGAGGATTGCCTGAGCCTACGGGTTGGACACCACCATGGCAACTTGGGTGAGACCTCATCTCTACAATAAATAAAAAAACTAGCCGGGTGTGGTGGCACATGCCTGTAGTTTCAGCTACCTGGAAGGCTGAGACGGAAGGATAGCCTGAGCTCAGCAGGTCGAGGCTGCAGTGGCCGGGAGCATGCCACTGTCTTCCAGCCTGGGCAACAGAGTGAGACCCCAACTCAAAAAATATATGTATATGTTCTGCTAAAGCTTCTAATGCATTCGACATATTGGATTTAAATCACCAATGGTGCCACGACAAACACCACCTCCCACTCCACAGAGACCTGCCTTTACCAATAGAAAATTCAGCCCCGAGAAGCATGGCGGGGAGGCGTGTGCGCGCTGGCGCGTGAGGCTTGGCGGGCGCTGCCAGAGTGCCAGTCTGCGGCCGCAGTCACGGACGCCAGAGATGCCAATGGAAGAGTGGGAGGGACGGCATGCGATTAGTCGTAGGCTCTGCTGCCGTGACCGTGAATATTAAGTGCTGGAACGGCCTGGCCACTTGGCTCCGGGTGGCCGATGCTGAGAACCCTGGCATCGGCAGGGTGGCATTTAATGGCTGCTGTCCAGACTGTCAGGTGCCCGGCGACAACTGCCCGCGGGAGTAGGCCAGTGCTCCCACTGTTTCACATGCACCGCATCCTCAAGTGGCCGCACGCGCGACAGGTGCACCTGCCCCAGGCGCCGCCAGGCGTGGACGTTCAGGGACTCAGGGTCCTGCCGCCAGCACTGCGCCTGGGCTCAGCCCCCACCCTCAGCCCGAGAGGACGTCCTGAGACCCACTCGTGGTGGGACCGGGTGGCCGCAGCAGCCCCCACTGGAGGTGGTCCCCTGGGCTGTGACAGGGTTGCGACGAGGACTGGAACTATACCGGTTTTTCCATCAGAATGCTGATGCTTTTATCCAATAAGCAAAACTCATTAAACTACCTGAACCTTGAATAAAGAAAAGAAAGAAAGAGAATTCAGCGCCCTGCGGTCAGTCATTACCTGCTGTCTGATTTCTCCTTCTTTACTAAGACCTGGTCCTCGGGAGGTGTATTCTGCCGTAGAGTGGTCCCGGCATACGATAGCCTGGAGATCAGGAAGGATATCCTCACAAATAGCAACTCCAGCCAGCTGAGATCCTACCCTAGGAATCCATCCGTGCCCACGACAGTTCCCACGAAGTCTCGAGTCCAGAGATGAATGTCTCCGCGATTTGTGTCCGTGTCTCCGTGAGTCCTACGGTGGAATTTGACCTTGAGTCCTGGGTATAAAATGTCCCTCCCCCGCAGGGAAACCAGTCGGTTGCTTTAAGTTGGCTGCTATAATTAGCTAAGATGACAGTTCTGTTAAGGAATTGGGCAGTTTGGTTAAATTTTTTTTTTTTTTTTACACTCAGAGGCTCGCTCTGTCACCCAAGCTGGAGTGCAGTGGCACGCTCATGGTCACCGCAGCCTTGACCTGCTGGGCTCCAGCGATCCTTCCATCTCAGCCTTCCAAGTAGCTGGAACCACAGGCGTGTGCCACCACGCTCAGCTCATTTTTGGGATTTATTGTAGAGACGAGGTCTCGCCACGTTGCTCAGGCTGGTCTCAAACCCCTGAGCTCAGGCAATCCTCTCACTTCCACCTCCCAAAGTGCTGGGATGACAGGAGTGAGCCACCATGCCCGGCTAGGTTAAATTTTTGAAATGAATACACACCCAAGAAGCCAGTTCCCTTACTTCTGAGTTGGAACTGGGCTTCTCTATCATTTGGGGTGCAGATTTTTTTTTTTTTTTGAGTCGGAGTCTCACTCTGTCGCCCAGACTGGAGTGCAGTGGCCACTCCAGGCCAGCGCAGCCTCAACCTGCTGGGCTCCGGCGATCCTTCCGCCTCAGCCTTCCGAGTAGCTGGAACTACAGGCGTGCGCTACCACGCCCGGCTCATTTTTTGATTTTTATTGTAGAGATGAGATCTCACCAAGTTGCCCAGGCGGGTCTCGAACCCTCGGGCTCAGGCAATCCACTCATTTCGGCCTCCCAAAGCGCGGGATTACAGCCTGAGGCACCGAGCCCAGCCATGAGGTGCAGACTTTTGCAGCCTTCACATGCCTTGAGGTTATTAATATCACTGCACTGTGCCTAACATACGTATTAACTTTAAAATTCCAAGGACACCTTGGGGGGCCTGGTTTGTCCAAGTTCTTGGAGGCAGGGAAGAGGACAACGACCCCCATACTTCTTGGAATGCTGCAACATTGGGGGGGTGTTCGTAGCAAAACTCATCAGAGTCTCAGTGAAATCCTAGCAGGGGCTCTGTAAGTAGAGACTCACCCAGTGGTAGAGGATGATCTGCTAACCACAGGTTATCTTGGGTATTTAGACCTGGAGTGGGTGGCACAAAACCCGGCACGATTAGAGTTGCGTTCACGAGTGGGTGGGTTTGACCTAAAGTTACCTGAACAGGAAAAATAATATGCCGGCCAGGTCCAGGTTGAATTGCTGTATTCACCGTTATCTTTAAGCAGAGGGGTCCATGGCTTCTTGGTGTGGTTTCCCGACACCAATTTCTTTCTTTTTTTTTTTTTTTTTTGAGTCAGAGTCTCACTCTGTCGCCCAGACGGGAGTGCAGTGGCACGCTCCTGGCCACCGCAGGCTCAACCTGCTGGACTTAGGTGATCCTTCCACCTCAGCCTTCCAGGTAGCAGGAACTACAGGTGTGCACCACCATGCCCAGCTAATTTTTTGAGTTATTGTAGAGACGATGTCTCGCCAAGTTGCCCAGGCGGGTCTCAAACCCGCGGCTTCAGGCAATCCACTGGCCTTGGCCTCCCAAAGTGCTGGGATTATAGGCGGAGCCACCGAGTCCAGCTACCAACACCAATTTCTATCTGTGGTGGCCTGTTCTAGAAGGAGACCAGACACAGAGCGCATACACAGAGAAGTCAAAGGTAACGGAGAGGAAGTTATCACAGATCGGGTATCTGCGAAGTCTTGCAAATCTCGCAGTGTTCCTGCAGACCAACTTACAGACCTTTGATCAAGAGTTCTCCACCGATAGTCTGTCTGTCGCAGATGACTTGATGACAAAACATTAAGTGGGGATTAAACGTATCCACAACTCATCATCAGTATACGTAGAAGTTTTAAGTCAAGTTCTAAAGGTTGTTTTTTTTTGAGTCAGAGTCTCACTCTGTCACCCAGACTGGAGTGCAGTGGGACGCTAAGCTTTGGTGTGGCCATGTGCTCCTTGAGCTATGACCAGGCCATGCTTCCTACCTTGGGAAGGTGAATCTCCTCTTTCTCTAACTTACTTTCTAAATAAACTATATTTTCTAATCTAAAAAAAAAAAAAGGTAAACTCGTAAAATGTCTTTGGGACCAGACTTGGTAAAAGCCTTTGAACACCATGTCTGTTTCTTAGTTGTTCTCAAACATTGGCGGGGACTTGAAATAACACGATTATCTAAAAGATTAGCAAACAGGCTATTTCCTACGGGATTCCCTTATTGTCAATCACAAAAATCTATTAAAATCTTTAGAACTTGGCTGGACGCGGTGGCTCACGTCTGTCATGCCAGCACTTTGGAAGGCGGAGGCGAGTGGATTGCCTGAGTCCATAGGTTAGAGACCAGCCTGGGCATCTTGGCGAGACCTTATCTCTACAGTACATTTTTTAAAAAAATTAGTTGGGCGTGAGGGCACGTGCCTGTGATTCTAGCTACTTGGAAGGCTGAGGCGGGCCAGGCCCGGTGGCTCACGCCTATAATTCCAACACTTTGGGAGGCCGAGGTGAGAGGATTGTCTGAGCGCATGGGTTCAAGACCAGCCTGGGCACTTGGTGAGACCTCGTCTCTACAGTAAAATCCAAAAATTAGCTGGGCATGGTGGCGCTTGTCTGTAGTTCC
This sequence comes from Cephalopachus bancanus, assembly GCA_027257055.1. Classification (NCBI taxonomy): domain Eukaryota; kingdom Metazoa; phylum Chordata; class Mammalia; order Primates; family Tarsiidae; genus Cephalopachus; species Cephalopachus bancanus. The sequence continues at coordinate 5,426,045 of JAPVLO010000166.1, read as the reverse complement.
AGTTACTTGGGAGGCTGAGGCAGAAGGATCGCCTGAGCCCAGCAAGTCAAGGCTGCGGTGACCATGAGCATGCCACTGCCCTCCGGCCTGGGTGACAGAGTGAGACTTTGACACAAAAAAACCAAAAATAATTCCATGGATAACTTAGCTGTCCTGAAGAGTGAAATGTTGTGCCCCTTTTCCACTCAGTCTTGAGAACTGAGGATAAGAAGCCGCCTGGAGATTGAATCTATGCCGAGGGCTTCTGAAACCCGCTGTGCTATCTGAGAAGGGAAAACTGTGCACTGTCACTCTATAAAGACAGAGGAAGACCAAAGCGAGGACGTATGTCATTCATGAGGGCTTGTGAAACCTCCGAGGCCTCTTCTGAAGTGGCCAGAAAGGCCTCCAGCCTGCCTGAAAAGGTATCAATGAAAGTTGGCAAATACCTGCACACATACGTTCGTTGCAGCTCTATTCACAACAGCAAAAACATGGAACCAACCATGTTGCCCATCGAAGCTGGACTGGATAAAGAAAAGGTGGTACATGTGCACCATGGAATATCATGCAACCATAAAAGAGGACAAACATATGGACTTTGCAGCCACCTGGATGGATTTGGAGTCGATCATACTCAGTGATCTATCACAGAAACAAAGAACAGAGTACCCTGTGTTCTCACTCATAAGCGGACCTTAACTATAATACTGTAAGAGAAGTGTTTGGCAGTCATGGGAAACTGTCAGGGGAGGGGGGTGGGATTGGCAGTTGAGGGAAACTGCCAGGGGAGGGAGGGGCACACCTCATCAACGGGGGCACCTGCATGATCAATGTTTGTATACCTAACCCTGAATTGTACCCCACATCTTTACAATAAAAAATAATAATAAAAGAAAGTTGGCAGATATTTTGTCTTTCTTGTGTCTCAGCATGTGAGTAAAATGGAGCTGCCAGTCTGGTCCCGACAGGTGTCCCCTTAACTGATAAGAGGGGGGGAAGGGGGAGCCTTAAATGCCCCTGGGGGCTGACCGTCCCCGCAGACAGGGCAGGCTTGGGTAACAGACCTTAACTTACAGCTCAGACTGGAGCAAAGGATCAGAGAACGTAAAAGCTCATATGAAGGGTTTTCTCCCTGTATGCAACGAGTTCTAAAGGCGCATGAGAGTTTCATTCTCTTGACAGAGGTAAGATGAGGCGTCCCTGGAGTGGTAGACATGGCCTGTTTTCTACAGCCCCTCGCCGCTGCAGAAGTTGAATTTCTTCCTCTGAATATTCAGGGGGAATGGTCGGTGACTCAGTAACTGGGTGGGGGCCAAGAGCTGCCTTTTAAGCTCCAGCCTTGACATTTCCCAATGCCTCCAGGCTGTGTGACACCTGGGCTGCAGGCTGCGATGCTTGAGTGAGTCGTACAATTAGAGGGACATGTTTCCTAGGTGTTCCCTCAGCGGCTAACAGTCTTCTGTCTTCCCCATTAGCTGCCTGGGAGTGCCAGGTATGAAAGGCATACTTGGAGTCTGTGGTGGCCCGCGTGCCACTGCCCTCCAGCCTGGGTGACAGAGTGAGACTCCAACTCAAAACTCTTTCTTTCTTTCTTTCTTTCTTTCTTTCTTTCTTTCTTTCTTTCTTTCTTTCTTTCTTTCTTTCTTTCTTTCTTTCTTTTTCTTTCTCTCTCTCTCTCTCTCTCTCTCTCTCTCTCTCTCTCTCTCTTCTTTCTTTCTTTCTTTCTTTCTTTCTTTCACAGTCTCACTCTGTCTGGAGTGCAGTGGCACGCTCACGGCCACCACAGCTTTGACCTGCTGGGCTCAGGCGATCCTTCCACCTGTAGCTGGAACTACAGGCATGCCTCACCAGGCCCAACTGATTTTTTGATTTATTATAGAGACGAGGTCGCATCATGTTGCCCAGGCCGGTCTTGAACCCGTGAGCTCAGGTAATCCTCTCGCCTCTGCCTCCCAAAGTGCTAGGATGACAGGTGCGACAGCCTCGACAGGTGTGACAGCCTCGACCTGCTGGGCTCCGGCGATCCTTCCACCTCAGCCTTCCAAGTAGCCAGAACTACAGGCATGCGCTACCATGTCGGCTGATTTTTTTATTTATTGTAGAGATGAGGTCTCGCCAAGTTGCCCAGGTGGGTCTTGAACCCGCAGGCTCAGGCAATCTGCTCACCTCAGCCTCCCAAAGGGGTGGGATTACAGGCTGAGCCACCGAGCCCGGCTTATGAACTCTATTTAATAGGCAGGAATAGTCTCAGAAATCTTTCTGTTCGTCGGACGTTCGCAAAACTTTTGGTCCCTGAGCTTGAACATGGAGCTTTACTCCACCAATATAGTATGATCTTCGTTCTGTAGTGCATTCCGAAGTTCTTTTTCTGAAGAAAACTGAATCCAACCCACACCTCTGTGAAAGCCAGTGTCTTCGTCAAAGTGTAAGATGCACTTTTGTCTATGGCCAAACTGTGCAATGTGTTGTTTCAGCTCCCTCGACGCTACAGTCCAAGGAATTTTTTCTAACAAAAGCAACGTGGCGATTAACATTTGCTCACAGCGCTACAGCCCCTCTCGCTGCCAAGGTCATCGTCTTTAGACTCAAGGAACATCTGTGAAGTTCACTCTGGCTGCCCGAGAGGTTTCCTAAGTCTCTGGGCCGGAATGACCTGCAGATTCTGGCGTGGGGAGAAAAGTAGCTAAGTTCAGGGTACTCGGTTTCTGGACGGTCACGTTAGGCATTACCTCCAGAGAGTCTGGTATCTGGTAAGGCATGAGCTGGTGAGAAATCTGTAAGCGTTATTGTTTAAAATGTCTATAACCAGGCTGGGCATGGTGGCTCATGCCTGGCATCCCAGCACTTTGGGAGGTGGAGGCGAGAGGATTGCCTGAGACCAGGAGTTTGAGACCAGCCTGGGCTACTTGGTGAGACCTCATCTGTACAACAAATCAAAAAATTAGCCGGGCACGGTGGCGCACATCTGTGGCTCCAACTACTTGGAAGGCTGGGGTGGAAGGATCACCTGAGCCCAGCAGGTCGAGGCTGTGGTGCAGTGAGCATGCCACTGCACTCCAGATCGGGCAACAGAGTGAGACTCCAACTCAAAAAAAATAAAAATAAAATAAAAAATAAAAATAAAATAAAATGAAATAACCCGTGAGTCCCAAGAATGCACGGAGCTCTCTCTTGGACTGAGGAAACAGTAAGGAAACAATAGGCTGTTTTCCCTGGGTAGTCATAGCTCTATGCCCTGGGCTAAGTTAAAACCCCAAGTAAGTAGTTCCTTGTAAATTTAACTGAGCCATAGCGAGGGATACTCGGTATCCCTTATGACAAAGAATTATAAGAAGGGTAACCGTCACTCACAGAGAGAAAGAGAGAGCAGGACTACGTAATAACAAATCATCAACATCCTGGATAAGGGTGCTGCCCATAAATGGAAGCTGGGAGAGGTCAGAGGCTCACACCTGGCCCCAAAGGTGGGGGCTCTCACGAAAGCCTGGGGAGGGGAGACACAGTCCAAATAAGCTGCTGGGATGATAGGTGTCCGGGTCAGTCCCTGTGAAAGCCAAAATGTGATGAGACCCTGGCGATAAATGAATAGTAAAAACGCATCCTTGAGTTCCACCACGGTAAAGCACTGTGTGTTAGGTGGTTCAGCACAGAGGAGGGTATATGGATTGGGAACAGTTGGGTACAGGGACTAACGGTCTCGTTAATGATGTGCAAATCTTGGATCAAGCGGTAGGTTCCATTGGGTTTGTGGCCGGGAAGGTTGGGAGTATTGTAAGGCAAATCAGTAGGTATTCTTAAATTCCAGCCGCCAAGAACTTGGTATTTCTTTTTGAGTCGGAGCCTCACTCTGTCACCCAGGCTGGAGTGCAGTGGCATGTTCATGGCCACCACAGCCTCAACCTGCTGGACTCACGCGATCCTTCCACCTCAGCCTTCCAAGTAGCTGGAACCATAGGCATGCACCACCACGCCCGGCTAATTTTTGATTTATGGTGAAGATGAGGTCTCACCAAGTTGCCCGGGCTGTTCTCGAACCCGTGGGCTCAGGCAATCCTCTCATCTTGGCCTCCCAAAGTGCTGGGATTATAGGCGTGAGTCACCATGCCTGGCCAAGACCTTTGTAATTAACGGCTATAGGCCCGGTAAAGCTTTATGACTAATGGGATACCGTGGCTGGTTGGGGAAAGTGGGTGGGTTTTTAACACTGGATGGAGATAGGTACAACCTATAAGGCTATGCCAAGGGTAGGGGTATCCCAGACCTGAGGAGGGGTCTGTTCCTGTATGCAGGATGAGGTGGAAGGAAGCGGTAGGGTGTCGGGCTGTGAATGAGAGAAGGTTCGGGAGACTCAGGCTCTGTGAAATACTCCAGGGAGACAGAGGGGAGAGGGTTCCGGCCGAGGATAAGGTGAGTTCCCAGCTTAGACATAATACCTCTTCCAAGCAGAGGAGCTGGGCAAGTGGAGAGAAATGAAAACGAGTGGTGGAACGTTTGATTTCCAAGCAGGCACAGAAGAAGTGGTGTGCACAGAGGTTTGGATATCATGCCTTGGCACTTTGGGAGGCCGAGGTGAGAGGCTTGCCTGAGCCCGTGGGTTCGAGACTCACCCGGGCAACTTGGCGAGACCTCGTCTCTACAATAAATCAAAAATGAGCCGGGCGTGGGAGCGCGCGCCTGTAGTTCCAGCTACTCGGAAGGCTGAGGCGGAAGGATCGCCGGAGCCCAGCAGGTCGAGGCTGCGGTGGCCGGGAGTGTGCCACCGCACTCCAGTCTGGGCAACAGAGTGAGACTCCGACTCAAAAAAAAAGAGAAAAAAGAAATGGTGCCTTGGGGCCAGGTGTGGTGGAACAAGCCTCTAATCCCAGCCCTTTGGGAGGCTGAAGTGAGGGGATTACCTGAGCCGTGGGTTCGAGAACTGCCTGGGCAACTTGGTGAGACCTCGTCTCTACAATAAATAAAAAAATTAGCCGGGCATGGTGGCGTGCCTATAGTTCCAGCTTCTTGGAAGACTGAGGTGGAAGGATTGCCTGAGCCCAGGAGGCTGAGGCTGTGGTGAGCCGTGATCATGCCACCGTACTCCAGCCTTGCTGACAGAGTGAGACTCCAACTCAAAAAAAAGAGAAAGAGCCGGACTCGGTGGCTCAGCCCGTAATCCCGCGCCTTTGGGAGGCTGAGGTGAGTGGATTGCCTGAGCCCGCGGGTTCGAGACCCGCCTGGGCAGCGAGACCTCATCTCTACAATAAATCAAAAAATCAGCCGGGCGTGGTAGCACGTGCCTGTAATTCTGGCTACTTGGAAGGCTGAGGCAGAAGGATCGCCGGAGCCCAGAAGGCGAGGCTGTGGCGGTCGGGAGCGGCCACTGCACTCCAGTCTGGGCAACAGAGTGAGACTCCAACTCAAAAAAAAAAAAAAAACAAAGAGAAAGAATGCCTTGGATTCCCACCACGCAGATGGAGGGAGAAGAGGACCCAGAAATTCAAGTAAAACTGAGCTGGCAGCCCCCCGTGTCGATGATGAACAAGTCATGCCTACCAGCTACAGACATTTCCACTCTAGGCTCAGTCGGCTGAATGGTGTGCCCCGGAAAACAGCTGAGGACTTGAACTAGACCAGAGGAGCAGCGATTGGACTACCAGAGACCCAGGAGGAGCTGGGCGCAATGGCTCACACCTGTCATCCCAGCACTTTGGGAGGCGGAGGCGAGAGATCGGCTGAACCCACAGGTTTGAGACCAGCCTGGGCTACTTGGCAAGACCTCGTCTCTACAATGAATCAAAAAATTAGCCGGGTGTGGTGGTGTGCGCCTGTGTTTCCAGCCACTTGGAAGGCTGAGGCAGAAGGATCGCCTGAGCCCAGCAGGTTGAGGCTGCGGTAGCCACGAGCGTGCCTCTGCCCTCCAGCCTGGGTGACAGTGTGAGACTCCGACTCAAAAAAAAAAAAAAAAAAGAGAGACCAGTCCTCTGGAGAGTCAGATTGGTATAGTGGTCTAGGCTGCTTAGTCTCTGAAAGGCAGTCCATTAGATTCATGAGATTCTTTTTTTTTTTTTTTTTTTTGAGTTGGAGTCTTACCCTGTTGCCCAGACTGGAGTGTAGTGTCATGCGCCCGCTCACTGCAGCCTCAACCTGCTGGGCTCTGGCGATCCTTCCACCTCAACCTTCCAAGTAGCCAGAATTACATGCCCGGCTAGTTTTTTTTTTTTTTTTTTTTTTTTTTTTATTGGTTTATCGTAGAGACGAGGTCTCGTCAAGTTGCCCAGGCGGGTCTCGAACCCCGCGAGCTCAGACAATCCACTCACCTCGGCCTCCCAAAGTGCTGGGATGACAGGTTGAGCCACCGAGCCCGCCTCATTAGCCTCTTGATAGATTTCTCTCATTCTATTATAACCCGCCTATTTAATGATAAGCCACTTGATACCTGCGTAAGGCAAGCTATCGTATGATCTCGCCTTTCCTTATCCCAGGAATGACACTGATAATCCCCTTAGGGTCTTCTCCTGGCACTGCCACGGGGCCAGGAGGGTATCGAGCAGGTTGGGCACCATGCAGTTCACTAGCAAGCGCTTGGGCTCCTTCATAGATGTGACTATGCGCCTCGGAATTGGTCATTATGGCTAAGATAACACGAAGATCTCTCCAAGTAAGACCAAGAGAATGAGGGAGACGTCGAGAGTCTTTAGTAGAAAAAGACCCCCGTTTTGACTCAATGACATGGAGAATGGGATACGAGTCCTCACGAGTCCCTCTGCTCCCGCAGCCTCTCTGTGAGGCTGTCGTCGGGGCCTGGAAGGGCCTGCCCGAGCGAGGGAACAGGTGAGGGGTCAGGAGGTGGAGGAGGAAGAGAAGGGATGAACGGGGAAGCCAGTGGCGGGTCAGGGGCAGGTGGGGTCGAGGAGAAACCCGGGCAGCTGAGTCGACAGGGTCTATGTCAAAGTCAGGAAAGAGGGAGTGGTGAGACCCAGGTGACAGGTGGCGCTCATGTCCTGCTGACAAGCTGACTCAAAAAAAAAAACAACAAAAAAAAACAAAAAACATGGTCAGGCCAGGTGTGGTGACTCATGCCTATAACCGCAGTTCTTTGGAGGCCGAGGTCAAAGGATTTCCTGAGCCTACAGGTTCGAGACCCGCCTGGTCAACTTGGCGAGACCTCGTCTCTACAATAAATCAAAACAATTAGTCAGACGTGGTGGCACGCGCCTGTAGTTCCAGCTCCTTGGAAGGCTGAGGCGGAGGATCGCCTGAGCCCAGCAGGTCGAGGCTGCGGCGGCCGGGAGCGGCCACTGCACTCCAGCCTGGGTGACAGAGTGAGACTCCAACTCAAAAGTAAAACATTAAAAAAAAAAACCCTGGTCATAGGGTGTCTCAGCCCATTTCTTATTATTCTTGATGTACAAATTAAGGTGGCAGAGGGTATTAGCAGCTTAGAAACGTTTTTGGGGCCAGACCTCCTGGCCCCCCCGTTTATATTTGGGCCAAGTCATGTGATAATAGAATATAAGTCGTTTAGGGTGGATTTCCTTCTCCAAGGAGAGAACTTTGAGATTTCTGATCAAACACTGCAACCAAGAATCTCACGACGGCAGGCTCACTTCCCACGAGGAATCCCAAGGAAAGAGAGAGGGAGAGGTTTTAAGAACGGTCTCTGAGAGGCTAGAAAGACCAAACAATCATGCACGAACTCAGCTGGCGTCCAGGGCAGAAGAGCAAGGGAATTAGCCCGAGGGTGTGTGAATCCCACTGGAGGCAGCAATAAGGTGCCCCACCCTCATTCTGACACCCCACGTTGCAGAGGGCCTGGACCAGCAAAAGCTACCAGGTGGAGATAGAGGCCTCTCAGGTGGCATTCAAAGCCCCTCCCTTCTAAGAGCAAAATGGAGCTTGAACTCAGTGGTGCTGTCACTTCGGACCAGACAAGGCCAAGGCAACCGGGTGAGGCTTGTTTGACGCAGCTCATTGCAGGCGATGAAAGCGAAAAGCAAATGGCAGAGAAAAAGGGCCGAGCGCCTGGCCAGACGGGCGATGGTGGTCCGAGACCTTCCTTCGGGGGTCTTCCTGCTTCTCCAGGCTGTCGCCCCGGCCAAAAGGCCGGCACTGCACTCTGAGATCTAGTCTGGCACACAGAGAGATCGGAGACCCTGGCAGGGAGAGAAGACGGACAGACCTTGGCTTCCCCCTGATGGGCCCTGGCAGATTAAGGCCTTCCCATAGGGTCTTCAGACTCACGGAGGGCTGCCCCGGCCAGAGCCATCCATGGCCACTAAGTTCTAGCACAGTCCACAGGCAGGCGAGGGCTGGAGAAGGAAGAGTGAAGAAAGAGTCATGGAGGGGATCCGGCCCCCCAAAATATTGAGGTCACCATGCAGGCCGTCAAATGTAAGCATAAACTGAGGCAAGGTAGGCAGGGGGCCTCAGGAGAGAACAAAGACTTGAAAAAAGAAAGGAAGTTTATTATTCACTTTCCGATTTCCATAGACAGAAAAGGGCCAACATCCACAGGCAAGCACGGCATCGGCTTTAAGGAGAGAGGGCTTTTAAAGTTTCTATACTGAACCGGGCTCGGTGGCTCAGCCCGTCATCCCGTGCCTTTGGGAGGCTGAGGTGAATGGATTGTCTGAGCCCGCGGGTTCGAGACTCGCCTGGGCAACTTGGCGAGACCTCATCTCTACAGTAAAAATCGAAAATGAGCCGGGCGTGGTAGCGCGCGCCTGTCGTTCCAGCTACTCGGAAGGCGGAGGCGGAAGGATCGCCGGAGCCCAGCGGGTCGAGGCTGCGGTGGCCGGGAGCGGCCACTGCCCTCCAGCCTGGGCGACAGAGTGAGACTCTGACTCCAAAAAAAAAAAAATTTTCCTTTTTTTTTTTTTTTGATATATATATTTTTATTTTAAAATTGTGGCGTACAGTTAAAGGTTAGATATACAAATATTCACTGTGCAGGTACCCTTGTTGATGAGGTGTGCCTCCTTTCCCAGACAGATCCTCACAACTGCCAATCCCAACTCCCCGCCCCGCCACCCCCTGCCTCAGTTTCCCCCAGTTGTCAATCCTTTTCTCATAGTATTATGGTAGTTGTTCAAGGTTCACTTATGAGTGAGGACATGTGGTACTCAGATCTTTGTTTCTGTGAAAGATCACTCAGTATAATAAACTAATTCCATCCAGGTTGCTGCATAGTTCACGACTGTGTTCTTCTTTATGGCTGCGTAGTATTCCATCGTGTGTAGGTACCACATTTTTTAAATCCAGTCCTCTTTTGATGGACAGCATGGTTGGTTCCATGATCTTGCTATTGTGAACAAGGCTGCGATACACATACATGTGCAGGTCTCTTTTTTATAGAGTGATTTGCGTTCTTCAGGGTATATTCCCAGTAGGAGGATTTTGCGGGGTCATATGGAAGGTCGATTTTTAGAGCTTTTAGGAATCGCCACACTGATTTCCACAGAGGCTGCACTAGTTTACACTCCCACCAGCAGTGTAGACGTGATCCCTTTTTGCTGCAGCCTCTCCAGCATCTGTTGTGTTTTGAGTTATTGATAATGGCTTCCTTTCTTCTTTATAAGTAGGAGTCTCACTCTGTTGCCCAGGCTGGAGTGCAGGGTCACGCTCATGGCCACTGCAACCTCCACTTGCTGGGCTCAGGCGATCCTTCCGCCTCAGCCTTCCAAGTGACTGGAACCACAGGCACACACCACCAAGCCTGGGTAATTTTTGGATTCGTTGTAGACACGAGGTCTTGCCAAGTTGCCCAGGCTGGTCTCAAACCCCCGGGTTCAGGCATTCTCTGACCTCGGCCTCCCAAAGTGCTGGGATGACAGGCATGAGCCACTGCGCCTGGCTGAATATATTTTCAAAAACCAGAATGAATTGACTGTGTTCAAAAATAATTAAAAGACCAACTTCAGTCCAGAAACAATATTCAGGTAGTAAATGGAGCCCCTCATCCTCTGGACCCGGAAACTCTTCTGTTTCTTTTTTTTCTTTTTTCTTTTTTGAGTTGGAGTCTCACTCTGTTGCCCAGACTGGAGTGCAGTGGCCGCTCCCGGCCACCGCGGCCTCGACCTGCTGGGCTCCGGCGATCTTTCTGCCTCAGCCTTCTGAGTAGCCAGAACTACAGGTGCGCGCTACCACGCCTGGCTGATTTTTTGATTTATTGTAGAGATGAGGTCTCGCTGCCCAGGCGGGTCTCGAACCCGCGAGCTCGGGCAATCCACTCGCCTCAGCCTCCCAAAGTCAGGATTACAGGCTGAGCCACCGAGCCCAGCTTTCTTTTTTTTTTTTTTTTTTTGAGTTGGAGTCTCACTCTGTCACCCAGGCTAGAGTGCAGCCGGCTTCTTCTGTTTCTTGTCATCGTGACGAAGGTAGCACAGTACCCTGCCCTGCACACTCTGCTGTGAAACCCACGGCGTGCAATGCCTCAACGAGTATTCCATGGTGATCTGAGGTGTTCCTGAGTGCATCTCGGGAAGTGTCACATTCCCCAGGTCCGGGCTTTTGCTTATCAAACACCTGCTGAGGCCAGGCGCGGTGGCTCACACCTGTAATCCCAGCAAGTTGGGAGGCCGAGGTGAGAGGATTGCCTGAGCCCACGGGTTCGAGACCCGCCAGGGCAACTTGGCAGGACCTCGTCTCTACAATAAATCAAAAATCTAGCCAGATGTGGTGGCGCGCACCTGTGGTTCCAGCTACTTGGGGGCTGAGGCAGAAGGATCGCCTGAGTCCAGCAGGTTGAAGCTGCGGTGGCCGTGAGCGTGCCACTGTACTCCAACCTGGACGACAGAGTGAGATTCCAACTAAAAAAAAAAAAAAAAACCCTGCTGAATGAGTGAACATGAACTAGAACGTGAGCCTTCTGACTAGAGAGCGGAGACCTTCAGGATGTCAAGGCAGCCACCAGGGTGGCAGGGGGTGGAGGCAGAGGAGAGAGAGTTAGTTTACAGGGTCCAGAGACTGTCACCAAGGCACTTTCCTGGGAAAAAAACATTCTGTCTAGTCACGGACAATGTTCCCTTTCAGCCCATCAAGATCTGCGTCCTCGGTCCTCCGGCTGTGGGGAAATCCAGTATTGCTGAAGAACTGTCCAAGTACTACAAACTCCATCACATTAAACTGAAGGACGTCATCTCCGAAGCCATAGCAATGCTGGTAACACTTTCAGCTACTTTATGGGCCATTTTAGTTACTTAATTCAGGCCGGGCACGGTGGCTCACGCCTGTAATCCCAGTACTTTGGGAGGCCAAGGCGAGGGGATGGCCTGAGCCCACGGGTTCAAGACCAGCCCAGGCAACATGACAAGACCTCGTCTCCACAACAAATCAAAAATTAACCAGTTACTTGGAAGGCTGAGGCGGATAGATTGCCTGAGCCCAGCTGGACGAGGCTGTGGTGGCCGTGAGCATGCCACTACACTCCAGGCTGGGTGACAGAGTGAGACTGACTCAAAAAAAAAAAAAGAAAGAAAGAAACACTTTTCTTGCTGGACATAGTGGCTCACTTGTGTAATCTCAGTGCTTGGGAGGCCAACACAGGAGGATAGCTTGAGGCCAGGAGTTTGAGGCTTTAGAGAACTGTCTCAAAAAAAACCCCCAAAAAACAAAAAAGAAAGAAAAGAAATGAAATGAAATGCTTAATGCTTTTCTTAGTCTTGTAATAAACAAGCAACTAATTTTACATGTTGGTAAACAAATACATTTGTTATTTTGGTTGGACTTTATTGATGGCCCCAGTTATGAAAACACAGAGTGGCCAGGCGTGGTGGCTCAAGCCTGTAATCCCAGCACTTTGGGAGGCAGAGGCGAGAGGGTTGCCTGAGCTCAGTGGTTCGAGACCAGCCTGAGCAACATGGCGAGACCTCGTCTCTACAGTAAATCAAAAATCATCCGGGCATGGTGTTGCGTGCCTGTGGTTCCAGCTACTTGGAAGTCTGGTTGAGGCCATAGAGTTCAACTCAAAAAAAAAAAAAAGAAAACACAGAATGTGCGGGGCTTTCCTTGGAGAGACAGACCGTTTCTCCTGGGCTGCCCTGAACCAATTCGGCCTCCAGCTGTGGCTGAAAAGTGTGTCTTGTATTCTCTCTGTTGATCTGTTGACGTGAACATGTTTAAAAAAATTATTATTTGTTCTGAGTCGGAGTCTCACTCTGTTTTTTGTTTTGTTTTGTTTCTGATTTGGAGTCTCACTCTGTCGCCCAGGCTGGAGTGCAGTGGCACGCTCATGGCAGCCTCTACCTGCTGGGCTCAGGCGATCCATCCGCCTCAGCCTTCCAAGTAACTGGAATTACAGGCATGCGCCACTACGCCCAGCTAATTCTTTGATGTATTGTAGAGATGAGGTCTCGCCAAGTTGCCCAGGCTGGTCTTGAACCCGTGGGTTCAGGCAATCCTCTCACCTCGGTCCCCCAAAATGCTGGGATTACAGGCACAAGCCACCACGTCCAGTAGAGTCTCACTCTATTTCCCAGACTGGAGGGCAGTGTCATGCTCATGGCCACTGCATCCTTGACCTGCTGAGCTCAGGTGATCCTGCAGTCTCATGCCTGGCTATTTTTTATATGTGTATATTGTAGAGATGAGGTGTCGCCAAGTTACCCAGGCTGGTCTCGAACCCCTGGACTCGACAATCCTCTCCCCTCTGCCTTCCAAAGTGCTGGGATGACAGGTGTGAGCCACCAACTCCCAGATTGTAAAAATTCTTACCGCATTTTTCTCAGGGTATTACCAGGCTGTTTATTTAAATATTCCTTTTTATCTTTTTATTTATTTTTTTAATTTTTTATTTTTTTTGAGTTCGAGTCTCACTCTGTCACCCAGACTGGTGCCCCCGCAGGCTCGACCTGCTGGGCTCCAGCGATCCTTCCGCCTCAGCCTTCCAAGTAGCTGAAACTATAGGCGTGCGCTACCACACCCAGCTAATTTTTGATTTGTTGTAGAGATGAGGTTGCCCAGGCGGGTCTCGAACACGCAGGCTCAGGCAATCCACTCTCCTCAGCCTCCCAAAGGCACGGGATTACAGGCTGAGCCACCGAGCCCGGCTTATCTTTTTATTTATATATATACGTTTAGTTGGAATCTCACTCTGTGGCCCAGGCTGGAGTGCAGTGGCACGCTCATGGCCACCCCAGGGTCAACCTGCTGGGCTCAGGCGATCCTTCTGCCTCAGCCTTCCAAGAAGCTAGAACCACAGGCATGCGCCACCACGCCTGGCTAATTTTTTGATTTATTGTAGAGACGAGGGCTCGCCAAGTTGCCCAGGCCAGTCTCGAACCTGTAGGCTCAGGCAATCCTCTCACCTCGGCCTCCCAAAGTGCTGGGATTATAGGTGTGAGCCACCACGCCCGGCCTAAGTGCTGACGCCCAGCCAGTTTTGACATTCGCACAAAAACGTATTATTCCCCTAAAAATAGAGGACGAGGAAAAGTGAGGCTGTCATCCATCTGCCCGGAGACCCACACCCTGCCAGACTTTGCATGACAGCTGTTGCTGGGGGCATTCCCTGTTTGGGCCCCAGACCCTTCCCAGATCACCTGCCAGATACGTTGTGGTCACAGCCCGACGCTGGGCATCCTCCCATCTGAATGTCCCTGTGGTGTGTAGGAGGAGATTGTCGCACCCAAGGAGAGAGCGGAGGGAGAGGAGGAGGGTGAGGAGGAGGAGGAAGATGAGGACAGGGTGGAAGACGCACAGGAGCTTCTGGACGGCGTCAAGGACAACATGGAGCAGAACGCAGGTGACCGCGCGCCGCGGGGCCGTGCCTCACCCGCAGAGGCTGGGCTTTTGTGTGTCTGTTTTTTGTTTTTGAGTCGGAGTCTCACTCTGTCACCCCGGCTGGAGTGCTGTGACACACTCCCCGCCACCGCAGCCTCGTCTTGCTGGGCTCTAGCGATCCTTCCGCCTCAGCCTTCCAAGCAGCTGGAACTACAGGCATATGCCACCACGCTCAGTAATTTTTTGATTTATTGTAGAGACAAGGTCGTGCCAAGTTGCCCAGGCGGGTCCCGAACCCGTGGGCTCAGGCAATCCTCCTGCCTCGGCCTCCCACAGTGCTGGGATTACAGGTGTGAGCCACCACGCCTGACTTGGGCAAGGATTCTTTCTTTTTTTTTTCTAAGTCGGAGTCTCACTCTGTTACCCAGACTGGAGGGCAGTGGCATGCTCACAGCCACCGCAGCCTCCACCTGCTTGGCTCAGGCAATCCTTCCAAGTAGCCGGAACTACAGGCGTGCTCCACCATGCCCAGCTAAATTTTTTATTTACTGTAGAGGCAAGGTCTTGCCAAGTTGTCCAGGCTGGTCCCAAACCCGTGGGCTCAGGCAATCCTCCCGCCTCGGCCTCCCACAGTGCTGGGATTACAGGTGTGAGCCACCGCCACCTCACCCGGTTTGGACAAGGATTCTTTTTTTTTTTTTTGAGTTGGAGTCTCACTCTTGTCGCCCAGGCTGGAGTGCTGTGACACACTCCCCGCCACCGCAGCCTCGTCTTGCTGGGCTCTGGCGATCCTTCCACCTCAGCCTTCCAAGTAGCTGGAACTACAGGCATGTGCCACCATGCCCAACTAATTTTTTTTTTCATTTACTGTAGACATGAGGTCTCACCAGTTGCCCAGGCTGGTCTCGAACCCCTGGACTCAGGCAATCCTCTCGCCTCGGCCTCCCAAAGTGTTGGGATGACAGACTTGAGCCACCGTGCCCAGCCGGCAAGGATTCTCAAAGGAATAATTCGGTGGGCAGGGGGCTAGGGAGCGGGCACTGTTGATTGTTTGGGAAACAAGAATGTCACAGAGCCAATGCTTGGGAGGGGGTCACGGGCACCGGCGGAGTCAGCTTCTTGGTGTGTGTCCTGAGCCCCGGCGGGGCCTTGGGGCCATCAGAATGTAAAAACGGAAAGGCATCTGAAATACCACGCTTAGGTTTGGCAGTAGATGCTATCTATAAAGTGAGCCCCTCAGCCATCAGCTACTGACCCCTGGGCAGGGAGCCATCATAGAGGTCGTTTTAGAAGGACGGTATGTGGGAGGCGGGGACCCAGGAAAGAATGCCCGGACTGGAGTGCAGTGGCCGCTCCCGGCCACCGCAGCCTCGACCTGCTGGGCTCCGGCGATCCTTCCGCCTCAGCCTTCCGAGTAGCTGGAACTACAGGCGTGCACTACCACGCCGGGCTGATGTTTTTTTTTTCTGATTTATTGTAGAGATGAAGTCTCGCCTACCCAGGCGGGTCTCGAACCCGCAGCCTCGGGCAATCCACTCACCTCAGCCTCCCAAAGGCATGGGATTACAGGCTGAGCCACCGAGCCCGGCTTACCCACAAATCTTAATGTCACAGGATGGGGCGGGGGAGTACAGACTGAGCTCTTTCCAGGCCCAAGGAGGGGACCATGTAGGAGAATTACAGTATGGTGAGACCTCATCTCTACAATATATCAAAAAATTAGCTGGGCATGGTGGCGCGTGCCTGTTAGTTGCAGCTACTCGGAAGGCTGAGGCGGAAGGATCGCCGGAGCCCAGCAGGTCGAGGCTGCGGTGGCCGGGAGTGGCCACGGCACTCCAGCCTGGGCGACAGAGTGAGACTCCAACTCAAGAAAAAAAAAATAAACAAATAACAAATAAAAAGAATGACAAGTGTTCCTTGACACACCCTTTCCCATATACCCACTTCCTGTAAGACTGAAGAGTTCATTTAATTTCTGGCAACCTTAGGAAGATGTTATTTTTCTTTCTCAAGTTTGTCCCCAAATGCATCCTGTTCATATTCACCTGAAACTGGAACATGGGTCTTGACTGAACGAAACACAACCTTTATCCCGCCGGGCTCGGTGGCTCAGCCTGTCATCCCGCGCCTTTGGGAGGCTGAGGTGAGTGGATGGCCTGAGCCCGCGGGTTCGAGACCCGCCTGGGCAGGCCAGACCTCATCTCTACAATAAAATCCAAAAATCAGCCGGGCGTGGTAGCGCGTGCCTGTAGTTCCAGCTACTCGGAAGGCTGAGGCGGAAGGGATCGCCGGAGCCCAGCGGGTCGAGGCTGCGGTGGCCGGGGGCGGCCGCTGCACTCCAGTCTGGGCGACAGAGTGAGACTCCAACTCAAAAAAAAAAAACAAAAAAAACAAAAAACCCTTTAGCCACTGCCTGAGGGAGCTCATCTTGCGGGTGTTGGTTACCGCAAGGTGACAGTGATTCTGGCGGCACAAGCCTCAGTTCTGTGTGAAGCCCTTGATGTCCTGCTCGTAATTCTATGCCCATGTGCCCTGACAGTGCAGCAAGAGGCCTTTGCCGAACCACAGAGTACAGTGATCATGGATATTCCTTTATTTATGCTCACTTTATTTCAAAAGCATTGTGGAAATACGGAGTCTCTTGGTGATCAGGGGCTTGTTTTTCCACTTTTCTGTGAGTCTGGAAATACAAAGTTAGGGGGGAAAGTGTGAATGCACTTCTTTTCTTTTTTTTGAGTTGGAGTCTCACTGTGTCGCCCAGGATGGAGTGTAGGGTAGTGGCATGCTCACAGCCACCTTAGCCTTGACCTGCTGGACTCAGGCGATCCTTCCATCTCAGCCTTCCAAGTAGCTGGAACTACAGGCATGCACCACCATGCCCGGTTAATTTTTGATTTATTGTAGAGGCAAGGTCTCGCCACGTTGCACTGGCTGGTCTCGAACCCGTGGGCTCAGCCAATCTACTCGCCTCAGCCTTCCAAAGTGCTGGGATTATAGACGGAGCCACTGAGCTCTGTCCATGTTTGGTTTTATCAGTACACTAAAATTAGATTCGTGCCAAAGAGCTTCTGTGTGATTAGTCAGAGTTCAGATTATTATTTTTTATTTTTTGAGTTGGAGTCTCACTCTATTGCCCAGGCTGGAGTGCTTTGACATACTCATGGCCACCGCGGTCTTGACCTGCCGGGCTCAGGAGATCCTTCTGCCTCAACCTTCCAAGCAGCTGGAACTACAGGCATGCACCACCATGCCCGGCTAATTTTTTTAAATTTATTGTAGAGATGAGGTCTCACAAAGTTGCCCAGGCTGGTCTTGAACCCATGGGCTCAGGCAGTCCTCTCACTTCAGCTTCCCAAAGTGCTGGGATTATAGGCGTGAGCCACCACGCCCAGGGAGTTCAGATTATTTTACGTAAAAAGATTAAAATAAGGACAGGCATGGTGACTCACGCCTATAATCCTAGCACTCTGGGAGGCCGAGGCGAGAGAATTACCTGAGCCCATGGGTTCAAGACCAGCCTGGGCAACTTAGCAAGATGTCATCTCTACAATAAATCAAAGAAACAGCTAGATGTGGTGGCGCTCACCTGTAGTTCCAGCTACGTGAAAGACTGAGGTGGAAGGATCGCCTAAGCCCAGTTGGTCGAGGCTGCAGTGGCCGTGAGCGTGCCACTGCATTCCAGCCTGGGCGACAGAGTGAGACTCTGACTCAAAAAACAAAAGAAAACAAAAAAACCAGATGAATCAGTTTTAAAGCGCAAAATCCAATACATAGCTGTTTTAATAAATTAGTGCAGCTCACACCTGTAATCCCAGCACTTTGGGAGGCCAGGACAGAAGGATTCTTTGAGTTCAGGAATTCAAGACCAGCCTGGGCAACATAGGAACACTCTGTTCCTACACAAAATAGAAAAAGTACTAGAGTGTGGTGTGGCGCACCTGTAGTTCCAGCCACTTGGAAGGCTGAGGCGGAAGGATCACCTGAGTCCAGGAAGTCAAGGCTGCAATGAGACGTGATCACACCACTGCCTGGGTGACAGAGTGAGACCCGGCTCAAAATTAAATATTTAATTAATTAATGTTCTATGAAAGATTTTAGAATATTCACATGTGTGCATACCAGCTCAAACTGAAGATCTTGAAACAACTACCAAGAGCCATCTTTTGCTTCCTCTGAAGATATTTCTTTTTTTTTGAGTTGGAGTCTCACTCTGTCGTCCAGACTAGAGTGCAGTGGCCGCTCCCGGCCACGGCAGCCTCCACCTGCCGGGCCCGGCGATCCTTCCGCCTCAGCCTTCCGAGTAGCCGGAATCACAGGCATGCGCTACCACGCCCGGCTGATTTTTTGATTTATTGTAGAGGTGAGGTCTCGCTGCCCGGCAGGTCTCGAACCCGTGGCTCAGGCAATCCACTCACCTCAGCCTCCCAAAGGCGCGGGATGACAGGCTGAGCCACCGAGCCCGGCTTAAAGAGATTTCTTCTTGACTTGATGCATGCCCCGATCCAGACAAACTTACCTCAAACCTCCAACTGCCTGCCTGGATAATATGTAGATCTTTTACTTTCACACCACAGCAAACATGGAGTTTCGCACACACCTAGTGAGCTGAACTAAGAGCCTCTCACTTGGTTTCACGTTTTTGGTTTTTTTTTCTGAGTCAGAGTCTCACTCTGTCGGCCAGGCTGGAGTGCAGCAGCACGTTCACAGCCACTGCAGCCTCGACCCTCTGGACTCAGGCGATCCTTCCACATCAGCCTCCCAAGTAACCAGAACTGCAGCCATGCTTTATCACGCCCAGCTAATTTTTTATATATTGTAGAGACGAGGTCTTACCAAGTTGCCCTGGTGGGTCTCGAACCCCTGGGCTCAGGCAGGTCACGAAGTCACGAACCCCTGGGCTCAGGCAATCCTCTCGCCTCAGCCTCCCCAAGAACTGGGATTACAGGCTTGAGTCACCCGCCCTGCTTTAATTTTTTGATTCATTGTAGACATAAGGTCTCATCAAATTGCCTGGTCTTGAACCATGGGCTCAGGCAATCCTCTCACCTCTGCCTCCCAAAATGCTGGGATTACAAGTGTGAACCACCGCACCTGGCTGCTTCGTGTTTAATTACCCTCGAGGATAACTGTATGGATCATTCTAGTGCTCAGGTCCATTTATTCCCAAGATCAGACTGGGAGCCAGGTGGACCACTTCTTGCTTTGGTGATTTCTCCCAAAAGGCAAATGGTTTCTGATGAACGTATAGCTTCTGCACTATGATTTCTCTCAGAGAGCACTGCTTGTGCTCTGGTAGTTGCTGTTATAACTGGATTGTGAGAAATGACTCCAACACACAGAGAAGGTCAGATTATGAGTCCTTTATTGATGGTGGCCACCGAGAGCAGACTAGTGTTCCAAAGAACTCTTGGCCCCTAAAAGAGGGAGCAGTGGGTTTTTAAAGGTAAACATTACATAAGCTGTACAGTGGGTGTGCGGTATGATTACAAGAAGGTCACCGAAAGGGGCATCTCTAGGCCAGGATGGAAGATCCGTTACAAAATGGAGTTACTTACTCAGGTCAAGCAAGCTATTTCAGCAGGCTCACCAGGTAAGAACGACGGTTCCTGGGGATAAAGTAGTGGAACGCAGGTTGTGATCCCAAGGGCATCACCTCATGGGCTGTCCTGGTTCACAGGGGCAGCTTTTTCTTTCTTTTTAAGCAACAGGGTCTCACTTTGTGGCCCAGGCTGGGGTCCAGGGGTGCAATCATGACTCAGTAAAGCCTTGACATATCCTGGGCATAAGCGATCTTCCTGCCTCAGCCTTCGGGGTAGCTGAGACCACCGGAATGTGCCACCATGATGCCTGGCTTGTTACTTCCTTTCCCTTTTTCTTTCTTTTGTTTTTTGAGTTGGTGTCTCACTCTGTCGCCCAGACTGGAGTGCAGTGGCCGCTCCCAGCCACCCCCAGCCTCGCCTGCTGGGCTCCGGCGATCCTTCCGCCTCAGCCTTCCGAGTAGCCGGAATTACAGGCATGCGCCACCACGCCCGGCTGATTTTTTGATTTATTGTAGAGATGAGGTCTCGCTGCCCAGGCGGGTCTCGAACCCACGGGCTCAGGCAATCCACTCACCTCGGCCTCCCAAAGGCGCGGGATGACAGGCTGAGCCACCGAGCCCGGCTTCCTTTTTCTTTCTTTTTCTCTCTCTCCACTCCTCTTTCCTCTCCCTCTCTCTCGTTGTCTTTCTTTCATAGAGATGGGCGTCTCGATATGTTACCCAGACTGGTCTCAGACTCCTGACCTCAAGTTAGCCTTGTACCTTGGTCTCCCAAAGTGGTGGGATTACAACCATAAATCACTACGCCCAGGCTGTTATTTAAATACTTAAATAATTTAGACCAGGCGCAGTGGCTCAAACCTCTAATCCCAGCACTTTGGGAGGCTGAGGCGAGAGGATGGCCTGAGCCTACGGGTTCGAGACCAGCCTGGGCAACATGGTGAGACCTCGTCTCTACAATAAATAAATAAAAAAAAATCAGCCGGGCGTGGTGGCACGCGCCTGTAGTTCTAGCTACTCGAAAGGCTGAGGCGGAAGGATCGCCTGAACCCTGCAGGTCAAGGCTGTGGTGGCCGTGATCGTGCCACTGCACTCTAGCCTGGATGACAGAGTGAGACTCCAACTCAAAATAATAATAATTTTTAAAAAATAGAGATGGCGGTCTCACTCTGTTGCCCAGGCTAGTCTTGTACTCCTGGACTCAAGCAATCCTCGCACCTTGGCCTCCCAAAGTGCTGGCATAGTTATCTATTTTTTTTTTGAGTTGGTGTCTCACTCTGTCGCCCAGACTGGAGTGCAGTGGCCGCTCCCGGCCACCGCAGCCTCGACCTGCTGGGCTCCGGCGACCCTTCCGCCTCAGCCTTCCGAGTAACCGGAATTACAGGCACGCGCTCCCACGCCCGGCTGATTTTTTGATTTATTGTAGAGGTGAGGTCTCGCTGCCCGGGCGGGTCTCGAACCCGCGGGCTCAGGCAATCCACTCACCTCAGCCTCCCAAAGGCGCGGGATGACAGGCTGAGCCACCGAACCTGGCTAGCTATCTATTTTTTTTTTTTCTTAAGTTGGAGTCCCACTCTATCACCCAGACTGGAGTGCAGTGGCACAATCATGGCTCACCGCAGCCTCGACCTCCTGGACTCAGGCAATCCTTCCACTTCAGCCTCCTGAGTAACTGGGACTACAGGTATGCGCCGCCATGCCTGGCTAATTTTTTTTGTAAAGACAAAGTCTTGCTATACTGCCTAGACTGTTGTTGAACACCTGGGCTCAAACAATCCTCTTGCCTCGGCCTCCCAGAGTGCTGGTATTACAGGCATGAGTCACCAGGCCTGACCTAAATACCTTTATAAAATGTCATCTAGGTAGGATGTGGTGATTCATGCCTGTAATCCTAGCACTCTGGGAGGCCGAGCGAGGAGGATTGCTTGAGCCCAGGAGGTCAAGACTTTGGTCAGCTGTAATTGTGCCACTGAACTCCAGCCTGGTGACAGACTGAGATCCTGACTCAAAAAATAAAAAATGAGAAAAATAAAAGATATTGGGGCGTGGGGGTAGTGGCTCTTCCCTGTAATCGAGTACTCTGGGAGGCGGAGGCAAGAGAATTGCCTGAGCTCAGTGCTCGAGACCAGCCTGGGCAACTTGGTGAGTCCTTATCTCTGCAGTTAAGAAAAAGCCAGGCGTGGTGACACATGCCTGTAGTTCCAGCTACTTGGAAGGCTGAAATGGAAAGATCGCCTGAGTTTAGCAGTTTGAGGCTGCGGTGGCCAGGAGTGTGCCACTGCCCTCCAGCCTGGGCGACAGAGTGAGACTCCAACTCAAAAAAAAAAAAAAAAAAAAGGTGTTTAGGAGGGCTGTGCTCATTCATTTTCAAACAGAAAGGGGTAGTCACCTGCCTCAGAGCTGAACACTGGCCAAAGGCGATGGGATTATCTCTAGGAGGTCTGCCTGGCCTTTGTGAACTAGCCATGCCCTAAAGCATTCTGTAATTACCATAAACTGTGGCCCCAGATGCCTTCTGAACTGTTGAACACTTTCCTTTTGAATCAAGCAGAAGTGGACGGCAAAGCTCAGCGTCTAAAATAAACCAAAGTTTGCACTGAAGGGAGTTGCAGTTGGATTTCTGATTGTGCATCTTTACTGTAACAGCAAAACTTTTGAAAATGAAGGCTGCAGCCAGGCGCCATGGCTCATGCCTGTCATCCCAGCATTTTGGGAGACTGAGGCGAGAGGATTGCCTGAGCCCAGGGTTAAAGACCAGCCTGGGCAGTTTGGCGAGACCTCATCTCGACAATAAATAAAAAGATTAGCTGGGTGTGGTGGTATGCGCCTGTAGTCCCAGCTACTCAGGAGGCTGTGGCGAAGGACCACCTGAACACAGGAGGTTGAGGCTGCAGTGAGCCATGATCATGACACTGCACTCTAGCTTGGGTGACAGATTGAGACCCTGACTCAAAAATAAAAAAATTAAAAAAAGAGAGAAGCCAGGCGTAGTGGCTCACATCTGTAATCCCAGCACTTTGGGAGGCAGAGGCGAGAGGATTGCCTGAGCCCAGGGACTCGAGGCCAGTCTGGGCAACATAGCAAGACCTCGTCTCTATAATAAATCAATATTAGCCAGGCGTGGTAGCACACCTGTAGTCCCAGCTGCTTGGAAGGCTGCCGGGGAAGGATTGCCTGAGCCCAGCAGGTCGAGACTGCAGTGGCCTTGAGCGTGCCACTGCACTCCAGCCTGGGGACCGTGAGACGGTGACTCGAACAAAACAAAACAAAAACAAAAAAACTCCTTTTTTTTAGACCGTTTATATAAAACAGTCTGAGTAGTCATGAATCCTTTGACATTTTTTACTTGGCCTTATTTCTTTGCCCCACTGTGAAGTAATATAGAATCATCTGGCAGAATTTCCTTATGTTAAATAACATTGTTGATCATTGTTATGGGTCTCAGCCATAATATTTAAATTTCTGAAAGGCACAATTATTTTCGGAACCTGTTACTGCCTAATGGCTTGTGATAAGAAAAGGTAGAAGACAAGAGAAGTGTTTTCTTTTCTTTTCTTTTTCTTTTTTTTTTTTTGAGTTGGAGTCTCACTCTGTCACCCAGACTGGAGGGCAGTGGCCGCTCCCGGCCACAGCAGCCTCCACCTGCCGGGCCCCGGCGATCCTACCGCCTCAGCCTTCCGAGTAGCCGGAATTACAGGCATGCACTACCACGCCTGGCTGATTTTTTTGATTTATTGTAGAGATCAGGTCTCGCCAAGTTGCCCAGGCGGGTCTCCAACCCGCGGACTCAGGCAGTCCACTCACCTCAGCCTCCCAAGGCGCGGGATTACAGGCTGAGCCACCGAGCCCGGCTGAGAAGTGTTTTCATGAGATCATTTTCTTTATTATATTTATGTTATTGTCATTAATAGAGACCCACAGCTATTTATTTTACATTATGTATAGACCCACTGATCAGCTGAAAGCATGGTATGTCCCCTGGAAAGAGCTTCGAGATGGCTTTTTCCAATATGGCCAACTCACTTCTGTGAGTCGTGAGTTATATATCAAGCAGTCTAGGGACAGGGCTGCATCTTTTTTTTTCCTTTGAGTCAGAATCTCACTCTGTCACCCAGGCTGGAGCGCAGCGGCACGTTCACAGCCACCGGAGCCTCGACTTGCTGGGCTCAGGTGATCCTTCCGCCTCAGCCTTCCAAGTAGCTGGAACTACGGGCGTGTGTCACCACGCCTGGCTAATTTTTTGATTTATTTTGGAAACAAGGTCTGGCCATGTTGCTCAGGCTGGTCTCAAACCCCCTGAGCTCAGGCAATCCTCTCGCCTCCGCCTCCCAAAGTGCTGGGATGACAGGCTTGAGCCACCGCGCCCAGCAGGGCTGCGTCCTGAACGTCATAGCTGTCCACTAACTACGACGGAATGACAGAGGGATGTTGTGGAGGTCTTGCATCGCGCTGTGATTTAATCCTCGTCATCTGCTGCACGCACTTCGGGGACCCAGTCTCCTGGGACTGAGGTCACACGTGTGACCTAGAATAGTCCAAGGAGGGGGCGGAGTTCCCTCCTGCAGCCTTAAAGAGACAAGTGCCTTTGAGGACCAGGTCGAGTTTGATTGTTGTTCAAATCCAGCAAATACTTGTTGAGCACCAACTTTTTTTTTTTTAGAGACAGGGTCTCACTCTGTCGCCTAGTCTGGAGTGCAGTGGTGCAATCGTAGCTCACTGCAGCCTCCAACTCCTGGACTCAAGAGATCCTCCTGCCTCAGCCTCCCATGTAGCTGGGATTACAGGCATGAGCCACCACACCTGGCTGAGCACCTACTTTTAATTAATCATGTGCTAGCAACGCACTTGAATGTGATCTCCCTTAATTCTCCCAGCAGAAGCATCTATTATTGTATATTAAGGTTGTAGAGGTGAGTAAACCCCACAGAACGGATTACAGAAGAACGTCCCGGGTGACAGAGTGAGACTCCGACTTTAAAAAAAGATGAAAACATTTGAGAACATTTGGCATGTGCAGATATTGGCATCTGCATGTATTCTTTTTTTTTTTTTTTTTTTTTCAGAGATGAAGTTTCGCCAAGTTGCCCAGGCTAGTCTTGAACGCACAGGCTCAGGCAATTCACTCGCTTCAGCCTCCCAAGGTGCTGGGATTACAGGCTGAGCCACTGAGCCTAGCCTCTTTTTCTTTCTTTCTTTTTTTTTTTTTTTGAGTCGGAGTTTCACTCTGTTGACCAGGCTGGAGGGCAGGGCAGTGGCACATTCTTCGCCACCACAGCCTCGACCTACTGGGCTCAGGCGATCCTTCCGCCTCAGCCTTCCAAGTAGCTGGAGCTACAGGTGAGCGCCACCATGCCTGGCGAAATTTTTGATCTACTGTCGAGATGGGAGTCTCACCAAGTTGCCCAGGCTGGTCTCGAACCCACGGGCTCAGGCAATCCTCTCACCTCGGCCTTATGTGTTCTTTCTTAGACACACTCTCCAGCTTCTCCTACTTTATTGTGCGTTAGAATTCACATGTCATTCAAAATATAAAATCGCATTTTTTTTTTTAACTTTAGGAGCAAAATAACGATTTCCCACAGTACCTCTGAGTACCCAACACTTTGTGAGGCAATTTTGGAATATAACTGTTATACACAGTGGTACTCCACGGTCACATAAATTTTTTTCTTTTTATCAGGTCGACTAGAAGATCAATATATCATTAGATTTATGAAAGAAAAGCTAAGATCAATGCCTTGCAGGAATCAAGGTTACGTTTTGGATGGATTCCCGAAGACCTATGATCAAGCCAAAGACCTGTTCACTCGTAAGTTGGAGCGTTCTTTTATTTTGAGTATTTATATTTAGAGAACTTGCAACTTTATTGTTCGGGGAAATAGTCACTCAATTAAAACAAAAGATTGGAGAGACTATTTGTTCATGTATTTTCTTTTTTTTTTAAGTTAGAGTCTCACTCTGTTGCTCAGGCTGGAGGGCAGTGGCACGCTCACGGCCACCGCAGCCTCGACCTGCTGGGCTCCGGCGATCCTTCCGCCTCAGCCTTCCGAGTAGCTGGAACTACAGGCATGCACCACCATGCCCGGCTAATTTTTTAATTTATTGTAGAGATGAGGTCTCGCTAAGTTGCCCAGGCTGGTCTTGAACCCTTGAGCTCAGGCAATCCTCTCACCTCGGCCTCCCAAAGTGCTGGGATTATAGGCGTGAGCCACCACGCCTGTTTATGTATTTTCAAGTCTTCCCTTTCATTAGATGTAGCCTTTTCCGTGCCAGCCCATAAAATCTTATTACCTGCATTCATTTGAAAGCAGCTCTTTTGAGGCTGGATGCAGTGGCTCGTACCTATAATCTCAGCCCTCAGAGAGGCCAAGGGAAGAGGACTGCTTCAGCTCAGGAGTTGGAGACCAGCCAGGGCAACACAGCAAGCGCTCGTCTCTACAAAAACAAAAAGGAAATGAAAAAAGTAGCCAGGAGTGGTGGCACACACCTCTAGTCCCAGCTAGTCGGGAGACCGAAGTGGAAGGATTGCCTGAGCCCAGGAGGCCGAGGCTGCAGTGAGCCATGACTGTACCACTGCGATCCAGCCTGATTGAGACCCTGACTCAAAACAAAAACCTTTATGCCCGTTGCCTGGTGACTTTCCTTTTCTCTGACTCCTGGCAATCGCCATCCCACTCTTGCATTCTGAGAATCTGACGACCCTAAGCGCCTCGTCTGAGTGGGGTCCCGCCGCATTTGTCTTTCTATGACCGACTCGTTTTGCACAGCCTAATGTCGACGAGCCTTACCCTTGATGCACGTGACAGCGTTTTCTTCTTTTTGAAGGCCGTATAGTCTTCCGTTAGATGTCTCCACCATGCTTGCTTTATCCATGCATCTGTCGACAGACATTTCTAAAATACATGTTCTATTTTATAGCTGGTTTTCCCTAGTGATTCCTACCTATATTTGAATTTTGGGGGGTTGCACTGCACAGTCATAATATGTTAATAAACACTATGGTGACTGTTTTGTTTCATTAGACGAAGATGAGGAGGAGGAAGAAGAAATCAGAGGCAAAATGTTTTCCTTTGATAAGTTAATTATCCCTGGTAAGTTTAAGATATTTCTCCAAGATCACATTTATTATTTATTTATTTATTTATTTATTTATTTATTTATTTATTTATTTATTTATGTTGGGTCGGAATCTCACCGCCACCCAGGCTGGAGTGCAGTGACACGCTCACGGCCACCGCAGCCTCAACCTGCTGGGCTCAGGCGAGCCCTCCGAGTCAGCCTTCCCTGTAGCTGGAACCACAGGCGCGCACCACCATGCCCGGCTAATTTTTTGATTTATTGTAGACGAGGTCTGGCCAAGTTGCCCAGGCTGCTCTCGAACCCCTAGTCTCAGACGATCCTCTCACCTCTGCCTCCCAAAGTGTTGGGATTACAGGCGTGAGCCACCGCTCTGGCTCAAGATCACATATAAAGGAATGCTGTTTGATATCTGTTTTTGAGTTTAGTGAAGTAGGCTTTTCTTTTTTCAGGAAAAAAGCAAAAGATACACTCACGCACAAACTTGCAAACGAGAGAACACACTGGGGGTAAACACCACGGATATGCAAGTTCTGAAATGAGTAGAAATCCCTGGGAGAACTTCTCTGTTTCCACTGCCCTCTCCTGCGACAAAGCAAAGGATAGCGAATCTGTGGAGGCCAGGCCCAGGGTCCCCACAGCTCCTTACCCTAGAGAGAGAGGCTGGGATTGTGGCTAGCTGTGCCAGCCTCTCTTCCAGAAGACCCTCGGAGCCTGGGTTGAGATTTTCAGTTCGCGACTGTCTCCAGGAACTAGTAGTCCGTGGCATATTTACACAGAAGTTTCCCACAGTACTTCCTGCAAGGAGAGCATAGACAACTTGTCCCATACAGCAAGATCTACTTAGCACCGAGCAGGCCTTTCTTGGGACCTTCCTGTGAACTTTACAGACTGTTTTTCATCAGTTTGCGTGGGGTGTCTCATAGGAAGCCATTCTGGGTCTTATGGTCAACACAGAACAGTTATTTTCAGCAACTCCGTGCAAGCCTGTCACTAAAAAGGGCTGACTCACTGATATCGAGTCCCAGGGAGTCAGTTCATGGCCACTATCACTTCCTCCCTTGGTCCAGGTGCAGCTTGCAGAGAAGCTTCTGGAAACCTAAGACCACCAGATCGTAGCCAACCTCGAGGGTGAATCTTTTTTTTTTGAGTCAGAGTATCACTCTGTCATCCAGGCTGGAGTGCAGGGGCACGCTGCTCCCGGCCACCACGGTCTTGACCTGTTGGGCTCCGGCGATCCTTCCGCCTCAGCCTTCCAAGTAGCTGGGACTGCAGGCGTGCGCCACCACGCCCAGCTAATTTTTTGATTTATTGTAGAGACGAGGTCTCACCAAGTTGCCTGGGCTGGTCTCGAACCCATGGGCTCAGGCAGTCCTCCCGCCTCAGCCTCCTGGGATTATAGGCGTGAGCCACTGGGTAGCCCTCCCTTGATTATGCGACGCAAACATGTTGAAGACCTCATCTACCTGGAATGTTTAGTCTGTTGTTAGTATATTACCCTGTTCCCAGAAATTGTCTTTATTGTTTATCTTCCTAAAAGAAATGAGGGTGCTGTCTTATATGTACCTGTGGGATTTTAGCTGATGCAAGGAACTGAGTGACACCATGGAAAGAGGCATGCCATTGGAAGAATGCGTCACGTACATTTCCCGAGAGAAGGGAGCATCTCATGGGGCGTGCCAGGTTGGTTGGGAGGCAGAAGCAGGAATGAGGGGAAGGTCTAGGTCAAGGCCTTTACTGGGTTTCTGTGGGAAAGGCAAGGCAGGCCAGAGTAAACAGCTTGGCATGGGCTAGTTTGAGCTATAGGGGTGGTCCCCTGTGGCCTGGTTGTGGGATGATTTAGGGCAAGAGGGACACTGGCTTGGTGTGTGACATTTAGAGGGTGGTAACTTGCATAGGAGAGGAGTCCTCCCAGGTAAGCTGTGTACTGGTTTCAGGTACAGCCTAGTTCTGGGAGGGACAGTCTCTCACAGGTCTGTAAGGATCCTTCCAGGTGTCAAAGCATCATAAGTCACAGAAAAAAAAACAACAACGTAAGTAATACAGGTATCCACGCTTGACTCGAGTGATGAAAGCTTCCCATTCCCGGTGGTCATTCTCGCATTGATCAACCGTTGTGTTTTACCACTGATGTGAGTCGATGCCAGTCTGGTTCTTTCCAGATCTTCCAGTCGAAGGAGACAAGTTCAAAGTTGCACCTACCTGATGAATTTGAAAAAAATCTGTTACAGCGTAGATTTTCACATGACTCTGGATAGCCACATACAGTGACTTCCTGACCAAGTACAGTCTTACCAAGCAGAAATCTGTCACTAGCTATCCAGTTAGCTTGTAAATTGGGACAGTAGATGTTCTGAAAAATTATTCCAAGATGCTTCAAAATCCTGAAGTTCTTGCTGAATTGTAACGAGAATGAAGGGACATTTTTTAAAAAACCATCTAATGGGAAGTATATTTTATCATATTAAAATTATTTGAAAGTTAGAAAGCCAAGGATGTTACTCATTGTTTGCAATGTTTGGTTAACTGGAATCTTCCATCTCCCAATCGCTCTGAGGAAAAAAATAATATATTTCGAAATTCTTAGATTATTAACAGAATTGATGCGTTTTCTCACAAATAAGCGTCGAGTTAAGGATAACATTTTTTCAAGAAGTTAATAAGTCTTCATTTAAATGTCTGATGCCACAGGGCTTAAATGGATTCAATTTCCTGTAAACTTACTGCCATAATTTTGACTTCAGGACTATACCAGCATTTGGGTGTTCAGCTGTCTCCCTTCCTCTCCAAAATGTAGATGCTCATGAAAATCAAATCTTACAGTCTTACCAAGCAGAAATCTGTTGCTTGATATCCACAGTTAGCCCACACCAGAACAGTCGGTGTTCCGAAAAATTATCCTGCGATGCTTCAAAATCCTAAAGTTCTTGCTAAATCATAAAAAGAATGAATGAACATTTTTAAAAAATCATCTAGTGGGAAGTAGATTTTATCATACTAAAATTCTTTGAAAATTAGAGAGTTAGGAAATTAGAAAGATGAACCAAACAGGTGGAAATAGTGGTAGTTGGCCGGGCACGATGGCTCACTTCTGTAATCCTAGCACTTTGGGAGGCCAAGGTAGGAGAATTGCTTGAACTCCTGACCCAGGAGTTCAAGACCAGCCCGGGCAACATAGCGAGATCCTTTTCTCTACAGGAAAAAGAAAGAAAGAGAGAGAGAGGGAGAGAAAGGAAGACAGGAAGGAAGGAAGGAAGGAAGGAAGGGAGGGAGGGAGGGAGGGAGGGAAGGAGGGAGGGAGGGAGGGAGAGAAAAAAAGAAAGAGAGAAAGAAAAAATTAGTCGAGTGTGGTGGTGCATGCTTGTCGTTCCAACTACCTGGGAGGCTGAGGCAGAAGGATCACCTAAACCCTAGAAGGTCAAGGCTGTGGTGAGCCATGGCTATGCCACTGCACTCCAGTCTGGGTAACAGACTGAGATCCCAAATAAAATAATAATAACAATAATAGTGTTGGGCACGGTGGTTCACTCCTAACATCCCAGCACTTTGGTAGGCAAAGGCAAGAGGATTGCCCGAGCCCAGGGGCTCGAGGCCAACCTGGGCAATTTGGCAAGACCTCATCTCTACAAGAAGCCAAAAACGAATTAGCCAGGTGTGGTGGCACATGCTTGCGGTTCCAGCTACTTGGAAGGCTGAGTTGGAAGGATCTCCTGAGTCCAGCAGGTTGAGACTGTGGTAGCCATGAATGTGCCACTGCACTCCAGCCTGGGAGACAGAGTAAAATTCTGACCAAAAAAACCCCCAAAAACAAAAGAAAAAATTAGCCAGGTGTGGTGGCGTGCACCTGAGATTCCAGCTACTCAGGAGGCTGAGGCAGAAGGATCACCTGAGCCCGGGAGATTGAGGCTGCGGTGGCCGTGAGCATGCCACTGCACTCCAGCCTGGGTGACAGACTGAGACTTTAATGCAATAATAATTATTATAATCATAGTAGCATAATCAGAATTTAAAGAATTTATAGAATCTTATTGTCCTCAACCTCAACCTCAACTCAAACCCAGTCCTCAACACACATGGGAGGCCATGTTCATGCGTGTTCTACACACCTCATGGGCACACCCTCCTGTGGGCTCTTGCCAGTATACTTATCTTTCCAACCCACTCAAGAAAGTTCAAGTCAATGATCAAGAATGCAAGTCAATGAGAATGGCATTATTATGTGATGAACCAGTACAATTTTAGAATAAAAAATCGTCCCTGGGTTCTGTCGGGCTGACAGGTAGTAAGCTATTTGCGATGTTCTTGGCCGCTGATCCAGGCAAAGTGCACGCTGGTCCTGTGGTGGAGAGCACCCAAGAACAGCAACGCTACTGGCAAATTTCTTTCATTCTTCAATCTCTCATTCACTCAACAAACATCATTGGATTTGTACCAGAAGTTGGAGAAACAGCTGCTTTCAGAGGTTAAAAGCAACCACAGGCCGGACTCAGTGGCTCAGCCTGTCATCCCAGCACTTTGGGAGGCCAAGGTGAGTGGATTGCCTGAGCCCACGGGTTCGAGACCAGCCCGGGCAACTTGGCGAGACCTCATCTCTACAATAAAATAAAAAATTAGCCAGGCTTGGTAGCGTGCGCCTGTAGGTCCAGCTACTTGGAAGGCTGAGGCGGAAGGATCGTCGGAGCCCAGCAGGGTGACACTGGGGTGGCCGTGAACGTGCCACTGCACTATGTCCTGGGCGACAGAGTGAGACTCCAACTCAGAAAAGAAAAAAAAAAAAGAAATCACAGGTGGGTAAAATGATCATCATCATGAATGTGATCCACGTTGTCAGATCTGATAAGTGCGGACCGTGTTGTCCAGTGTCACTGAGGAAGGAGCTGGATCTATGAAAACTGGATTCCAAGGCCAATTCCATCTGTATGAATCCGGCAAGTCGGCCGTCAAGGCATGTTGCTCATTGTCATGGCTCTCTTTGGGAGCCTGTGATGCTTGTGCTGGGAAAGGGGCGATATAAGGGTTGACCAGGAAGCCGAGGGCATCACGGGACTGTCAGAGATTTGCTCTTTATGACTTCTGCTGCTCTTAATAGTAGGAAGGGAGGGAGGGGGGAGGGAAGAAAAAAAGAAACATAGACGGCACCAAATACTGATGGGTTGGGCCTCATAGGGTGGTCTCGGGAAACAGGGCATGCATGTATCCGTCCCCCACGCGAGGCCAAGAGGCCCAAGGGACCGGCCGTTTGTGGCAGCGGAGGTCCTGGCCGGCCCCGGCGTTGGGTTAGGAGCGCCAGCCTTCACCGCGCCCTGCAAGCTGGCATCACCGTGTTGTGCCAGCTTGGCCCTTCTTCCCCCCAGAATTTGTGTGTGCTCTGGATGCTTCCGATGAGTTTCTGAAGGAGCGGGTGATCAACCTTCCTGAGAGCTTCGTGGCGGGGACCCACTACAGCCAGGACCGATTCCTCCGGGCTCTGAGCAACTACCGGGACATCAATACCGAAGATGAGACGGTCCTGAACTATTTTGACGAAATCGAAGTCCACCCGATCCATATTGGTACGAGAGGAATCCGAGGGTACTGTCAGCGTTGAGAGCCAGGCCCCGACGCCAATCCTGGCGCGTGTCTGCCTGGGACCGAGGGCCGGGGAATGGGGGTGTGTGACCATGGGGGGTGTGACCATGGGGGTGACCGCGGGGGTAACCGTGGGGACATGTGGCCGTGGGACCGTGGGGGTTGTGATATGGGGGAATTGTGACCACGGGAGGCGTGTGACTGTGGGGGGTATGACCATGGGGGCGTGTAGCCGTGGGAGTATGTGACCCGGGGATAACCGTGGGGGTGTGTGACTGTGGGGAGGGGTGACCTTGGGGGGTGTTTGAGCATTGGGCATAGGAAACCACAGTATAAACAGGGCACTCAGGTAGGGCATGGCAGCGCATGCCTATAATCCCAGCATTTTGGGAGGCCGAGGTGAGAGGATTGCCTGAGCCCACGGGTTCGAGACCAGCCTGGGCAACTTGGCGAGACCTCGTCTCTACAATAAATCAAAAAATTAGCCGGGCGTGGTGGTGCCTGTAGTTCCACCTACTTGGAAGGCTGAGGTGGAAGGATCGCCTGAGCCCAACAGGCTGAGGCTACGGTGGCCGTGAGCAGCGTGCCCCTGCACTCCAGCCTGGGCGACAGGATGAGATTCTGACTCAAAAAACAAAAACAGGACACTCCTCCTGGGGAGTCATTTTACGTAAGGATTTGGTGGGGGGGCTTATTATTATATAAAAATATATGAGTCTATTATGAAGTCAAATGGCACGTTGGCATTTTATTTATTTATCTATCTATTTGTTTTTTTATTTTTGAGTCAGAGCCTCACTCTGTCGCCCAGGCAGGAGTGCAGTGGCACGCTCCTGGCCACCGCAGCCTCAACCTGCTGGGCTCAGGTGGTCCTTCTGCCTCAGCCTTCCAAGTAGCTGGAACCACAGGTGTGCGCCACCACTCACTTTTGGCTTTTTTTTTTTTGAGTCAGAGGTCCCGCCATGCTGCTCAGGCTTGTCTCAAACCCCTAGGCTCAGGCAATCCTCTTGCCTCTACCCAAATGGCTCGGATTTACTTTTTTTATTTTTATTTTATTTTTTATTTTTGAGTTGGAGCCTCACTCTGTCGCCCAGACTGGAGTGCAGTGACATGCTCATGGCCACCACAGCCATGACCTACTGGGCTCCGGCGATCCTTCCGCCTCAGCCTTCCAAGTAGCCGGAACTACAGGCGTGCGCCACCATGCCCGGCTAATTTTTTGATTTATTGTAGATATGAGGCTTCGCCAAGTTGCCCATGCTGGTCTCGAACCTGTGAACCCAGGCAATCCTCTCACCTTGGCCTCCCAAAGTGCTGGGATTACAGGCGTGAGCCACCGCACCCAGCACATTGACATTCATTTTAAAGGACTCTTCAAACCACTGTGGGTTTGCTCCTGACTGCTTTGGGCCATTCCTTCAGGTGCCTTGGGGACAGCGTTCCTTCCCCGTGGCATTGCCATGCACTGGTGCTCTCCAGGAGACCCTCCTGGCTGCTAGATGGGGAAGCCCCAGAGTCACCCCAAGAAGCAAACGCTCCTGCCTGCATTCCTCCTTGTTGCCTTTGAAGAGGACTCAGCGCCAGCACAGGGCAAGCTCTCCGTCAACGTGACCTTGACACAACCTCACTGGTATCAGGACTGTTCCCCGCCCCAGATCTCAGCTCTCATAGCTGTCTGTGCTGCCTGGGCTTGGAAAGCCTCCGAACTTCCTTTCTGGGTTTCTGGATCTTGATGCCAACTCCTCCTCGGGGCTTGGGGAAAATTAACCAGCCCCTGTCTGGCCGAAGCTTCCTAGCCAGGCCCATGTTCTGGGCTCCCAGGGCTCTCCTGTAGCCCAACAGCCAGATGGAACAGCATTTGGTCCCCCCTGGAGTATTGGGAGGCTTAGAGCTAAGGGATAATGTCAGCAGGAGGCAGGAGATCTGATTCCAGTTCTGTAACCTCAGTTTTCTCATCTGTGAAATGGGAAAGTAGCCAGGCTTGTAGGGTTGTTTCAACCAATAGGGATGAGATATACAGATGCCTGGCAGGCCGGAAATTCCACAAGTGGTCATTTTATTACTACTACCGACACTAAGGCATAAAGCGATGTGCTGTTTAGAAATATACAAGTAGCGGCCGGGCTCGGTGGCTCAGCCTGTCATCCCACGCTTTGGGAGGCCAAGGCGAGTGGATTGCCCGAGTCCTCGGGTTCGAGACCCGCCTGGGCAACTTGGCGAGACCTCGTCTCTACAATAAATCAAAAATCAGCCGGGCGTGGTAGCGCACGCCTGTAGTTCCGGCTCCTCGGAAGGCTGAGGCGGAAGGATCGCCGGAGCCCGGCAGGTCGAGGCTGCGGTGGCCGGGAGCGGCCGCTGCACTCCAGTCTGGGCGACAGAGTGAGACTCCAACTCAAAAAAAAAAGAAATGTACAAGTAGCAATTTATACACCTGCAAATTCTTCCCTGTTGCGTGCCCTTGGCAGTGACTGGGTTCTGCCCTCCTGTGCCATATTTCAGCACGTTCATGTTTCTGGGGTAAAAACCAAGGATTCTGCAGCACCCAGTTTGGAAGTCAGTTTATGCTGTTCAGAGAGCTGAGAAATGAACACATTTCAGAGAAATCGTGACGGCCATCTTTCCAGCAAAGCCCCCAAGAGGATTTCCACAGAGATCAGGAGAATCCCCAGGGAGGAATCAGAGGGAGGAACCAACGAGTGGCCGCTGTGTGGCTGCCTCATTCCGAGACAGCCCCTCTGGCCTCATGTCCACACTGGCAACTGGGGAGGGGAGAGACAGGTCAGAAGGATGGGTGGGGGCGGGGTGTGAAGGCCAGGAATGCAGCGCCACCTCGGGGCCCTCGGAGGTTGCTGGGGACCCCATGCCAGGGAGGTGCCAGGACTCCACTTCTCCCTCCGTGTTTCCTCTGTCTTCTGTCTCTCCAGACCAGCGTTCTCTCCCTCCTCTCTGGTCCACGGGTGGCTCGAGGTCGCCCCCAAAGCCCCAGACTGGCTCTGTCAGCCCCGCCCAGAGCTGACTCGACATTCCACCCACGCCCACCTCCCTCGAAGGGCAACACAGTTGGGTCAGGTGCCCACCCTGGTCTCATCGGGAGGAAGATTGCTGGGGGTGGGGGTGGAGGACAGTTCCCATGAGCACCTTCTCCAAGATGTTTTAGGGCACTTAGTGACATCGGGGTCGTAACTGATCAGAATCATCAGGGCGAAATACATGTGAACATCCCAGAGAGATGTGACTTTGGTTGGGAGGGGAATTGGTGGGTGTTTCGTTTGTTTGTTTTTGAAAGGCTTGCTTCCACTCACCAGCCAGTGCATTGGCTCTGCTCCTCCCCTCTTCCAAACGAAAACCTTCTAGAATCGGTCAAGTCATACAAACATGGGAGGGGTGGGCACAGCAGTGGCAAGAAGTGGGCACAGCAGCGGCTGTGGATGACAGTGGGGCAAGCAGCCACCCAGAGAAAAGTCTGGAAGGGCTCAGTGCCAAAATGCATCTGCTGCACCCTGCTCACGGCCACCACAGCCTCGACCTGCTGGACTCAGGCGATCCTTCCGCCTCAGCCTTCCATAATTTTTTTATGAGTTGAAAATGTACAGCAGGCACAGCAGTTCATGCCTGTCACCCCAGCACTTTGGGAGGCGGAGGCGAGAGGATTGCATGAGCCCAGGAGTTCGAGACCAACCCGGGCAACTTCGAAGCAGATGCCATCCAAGCAAACCCAAGAGAGTGATGATTTATCATTTCGGTGACTTTGTAACAAGCTCATTGTTTATCAAGTCGGTTTTCTTCTTCTTTTTCTCTCTGTTCTTGTGATATTAACATTAGTAAGATATTTTGAAGTTTAGACTTTTCCCTATTTAGAGTAGGCTAACTAAAATGATTAATTTTTTTTGTTTTTTTGAGTTGGAGTCTCACTCTGTCACCCAGACTGGAGGGCAGTGGCACGTTCCTGGTCACCGCAGCCTCGACCTGCTGGGCTCTAGCGATCCTTCCGCCTCAGCCTTCCAAGGAGCTGGAACTACAGGCGTGCGCTACCACGCCCGGCTAATTTTTGACTTATTGTGGAGATGAGGTCTCGCCAAGTTGCCCAGGTGGGTCTTGAACCTGCGGGCTCAGGCAGTCCACTCGCCACGGCCTCCCAAAGTGCTGGGATGACAGGCTGAGCCACCAAGCCCGGCCAATTTTTTTTTTTTTTAAATCAGTGTCACTCTTTCACCCAGGCTGGAGTGCAATGGCCGCTGCTCATGGTCACCACAGCCTCGACCTGCTGGGCTCAGGCGATCCTTCCGCCTCAGCCTTCCATAATTTTTTTGTGAATTGAAAATGTATGCCAGACACAGCAGTTCATGCCTGTCATCCCAGCGCTTTGGGAGGTGGAGGCGAGAGGGTGGCGCAAGCCCAGGAGTTCGAGACCAACCTGGGCAACCTGGTGAGACCTCGTTTCCACAATAAATCAACAAATTAGCCGGGCGTGGTGGCACGCACCTGTTGTTCAAGCTACTTGAAAGGCTGAGGTGGGAGGAACACCTGAGCCCAGGAGGCAGGGGCTGCAGTAGCTGTGAGCGTGGCACTACACTCCAGCCTGGGGAACAGATTCTAACTCAAAAAAAGAAAAAAGAAAGAAAGAAAAGAAGAGAAAATGTATCCCAGAGTCCTTGATTCTCAGATACAGAAAACAGAAGGAACCTCGGGGTGATCCCAGCTGGCCTCCAACAAAAACCTCTTCTTAGTCCCTGTCTTTGCTTGTATACTTCCAGGGACAGAGAGCTCATCTCTTTTTTTCAGATGATCCATTCCCCCATCCATCCACTCAAATCAACAGTGCTTGTTAGAACTCAGAGCCCCAAGTCCAAATCTTCCTACTTGCGACTCCCAGACTCTGGTCTGAGAAGAAACCCTGAACCGTGCCGGCAATTCGGAAAGAAACCCCCCATGTGGTCATTTACATAATTGACTGTCGCAAGTGTAGGGTGAGAACGAATTTTCCCCATCGCTGGCAGCCTAGAATATACGTGTGTGTCGGTCTCTCTCCTGGTATTTAAAGATGTCGGGAAACTTGAAGATGCCCAGAATAGACTCGCCATCAAACAGCTCATCAAAGAGATCGGGGAGCCCCGAAATTACGGCCTGACGGACGAAGAGAAGGCAGAGGAGGAGCGGAAGGCAGCGGAGGAGCGCCTGGCCAGGGAGGCCGCCGAGGAAGAAGAACGCCAGCGCCACGAGCCTGTGGAGATGGCAGAGCGGATGGCTCGCTGGGAGGAGTGGGTGAGTGGGGGGGGGGTGTCTGCGTGTCGGAGACGAGGGGGGGATGCCTGGCCACGCCGTTTGGGCCAGTTCCACTCCCCTCCTGCTCTAGGGAGACGTTCTAGGGATATCCCCAACACGTTTGCGTTCTGGTCATCTGTACCGTTTTTTAAAAAAAGGATAGTCGTGTCTTTTGCTTGGTATTAACAAGAGCTAGCCAATGTCAGTAGTATTCATGATACATATCGGCTGGGCGCAGTGGCTCACGCCTGTCATCCCAGCACTTTGGGAGGAGGAGGCGAGAGGGTCACCTGAGCCCAAGGTTCGAGACCAGCCTGGGCATCTTGGTGAGACCTCGTCTCTACAATAAATCGAAAAATTAGCCAGACATGGTGGCACGTGCCTGTAGTTCCAGCGACTTGGAAGGCTGAAGCAGAAGGATCGCCGGAGCCCAGCAGGTCGAGGCTGAGGTGGCCGTGAGCGTGCCACTGCACTCCAGTCTGGGCGACGGAGTGAGTCTCCGACTCAAAAAAAAAAAAAAAATCCCTGTAAATGTGTAACATTTTTTTTTATACGCTGACTTTGTGATTTGACTTGCTTTTCCTCCATGACCCATCTAATCTGGGGGGTCAGCCTCATTCTGCTCCTCCTGAGTCCCTAGATCACTGAGTCGCGTACATGATTCTGCTTCCAAAAAGAGCACTCAAGCCGGGCTCGGTGGCTCAGCCTGTAATCCCGGCACTTTGGGAGGCTGAGGTGAGTGATTGTATGAGCCTGCGGGTTCGAGACCCGCCCGGGCAACTTGGCGAGACCTCATCTCTGCAATAAATCAAAAAAAATCAGCCGGGCGTGGTAGCGCGTGCCTGTAGTTCCGGCTACTCGGGAGGCCGAGGCGGAAGGATCGCCGGAGCCCGGCAGGCGAGGCCGCGGTGGGTGGGAGCGGCCACTGCACTCCAGTCTGGGCGACGGAGTGAGACTCCGACTCAAAAAAAAAAAAAAAAAAAAAGAAAAAGAAAAGAGATTTCATTGTTTTATTTATTTATTTATTTTTTCTTGAGTTGGAGTCTCACTCCAGTCGCCCAGACCGGAGTGTAGTGGCCGCTCCCGCCCACCGCAGCCTCGACCTGCCGGGCTCCGGCGATCCTTCCTCCTCAGTCTCCCGAGTAGCTGGAATTACAGGCATGCGCTACCACGCTCGGCTGATTTTTTGATTTATTGTAGA
Organism: Cephalopachus bancanus; assembly: GCA_027257055.1. Taxonomy (NCBI): domain Eukaryota; kingdom Metazoa; phylum Chordata; class Mammalia; order Primates; family Tarsiidae; genus Cephalopachus; species Cephalopachus bancanus. The sequence goes on along the minus strand of JAPVLO010000166.1, from coordinate 5,387,718 downwards.
GATGAGGTCTCGCTGCCCAGGCGGGTCTCGAACCTGCGGGCTCAGGCGATCCACTCACCTCAGCCTCCCAAAGGCGCGGGATTACAGGCTGAGCCACCGAGCCCGGCTCATTGTTTTAATATTAATTTTTGTGATCAATGATTTAATGACTTTTTTACAGACAAAAATTTTATTAACGTGATCCTGTTTGTTAGGCATTGATGTTTCTACTTGTGTTGTGCCTTTTATTTTTTATTTATGCATTTGTTTTTTTTATAGTGTGCTTTTCTTTTTTTAATTTTAATTTTAATTTTTTTTTTGAGTTGGAATCTCACTCTGTCACCCAGGCTGGAGAGCAGTGGCATGCTCCCGGCCACCGCAGCCTCGACCTGCTGGGCTCTGACACTCCTTCTACCTCAGCCTTCCAAGTAGTTGGAGCTACTACCACGCACCACCACCATGCCTGGCTAATTTTTTTGATTTATTGTAGAGATGAGGTCTCACCAAGTTGCTCAGGCTGGTCTTGAACCCTTGGGCTAGGCAATTCTCTCACCTCAACCTCCCAAAGGCTGGGATTATAGGCGTGAGCCACCGCGCCCGGCCTTACTTTTTATTTTTTAAAAAATATTTTAAAGATGTGGGGCACGATTCAGGATTAGGTATATAAATGGTCATCACACAGATCAAGTTTGATCCTTCCTTTCGTCCCCACTTTGCCTGATTTAAGATCAGGTACCCTTATTGATGTTGTGTTCCAAGCCCCACACCCCAGCAGTATCCCGCTACCGCCAATTCCTTTCTCGTAGTATTATGGCAAACGTTCAGGGTCTGCTTATGAGTGAATGTTGCACCTTTTCTCTGTCCACGTTTGGACTATGTGTCTTCTTATTATCTTGCAAGACGTGATCAAGTCGTTTAATAGAAACAGGAATGGCCCCAGTTTGTCTCCCAAGTCATGCTGCTAGAATGCAAATCCCACTCCATGCTTTCTGTAGGTATGTAGCCATGTGCCAGCTATAAAATGGGGGTGGTGATAATTCTGCATAGTGTCACTGTGGTGACTGAAGTGTTCCTATGTAAACTACGTAAACAGTGCCTGGCAAACAGTGTGGACTTGCATAATGTACTTGTACTATCCTAACTTTTTTTTTTTAAGCTGGAGTCTCACCCTGTCGCCCAGGCTGGAGTGCAGTGGCACGCGCCCGGCCACTGCAGCCTCGACCTGCCGGGCTCCGGCGATCCTTCCGCCTCAGCCTTCCAGGCAGCCGGAATGACAGGCGCATGCTAGCACGCCCGGCTCATTTTTTATTTATTGTAGAGACGAGGTCTCGCCAAGTTGCCCGGGCGGGTCTCGAACCCGTGGGCTCAGGCAATCCACTCACCTCGGCCTCCCAAAGTGCTGGGATGACAGGCTGAGCCACCGAGCCTGGCCATACTGGCCTAACTTTTTATAAAGTTTTGCTCAGCTCATCTTTTATCTTTTAACAGTACATATGGTGTTTTCTGTGACCACACAAAAGTTTTCTGCTTATATGAGGTCAAATCCACCAGTCTTTTTCCCACTTTGATTTCTGGACTTGTTTCTTGCTGAGAAAGTCTTTCTTTCAAGCAAGAGATATCATTTAGGACTCTTTCCTTGCAAGTGACAGAAGAGCAAACTCGAAATGACTTGATGGAAATAGATGGATTCACATAACAGAGAAGTCCTGGGACTTAATAGAGCAGCTCCCATGATGTCCCCAAGTACTTGAGGTCTCTGCTCTGCCTTGCCTGGCTGGCTTCTAAGACTCCACCTAATGTGCCCGTCACATCACCTGATGTCCTCAGCAAGTACCATGGCCAGAAGTGGCTCATGTCCCACTGAAACCGAACCACTAGGCTGAGAAGAGAGAGTTCTCAAAGCAAGCCTGGAATTATAATTCCCAAGAGCAAGGGCGGCTATTTGCTAAGAAAGGAATGGCTCATGTCACTACCCCAGTTCCCTCCAGACTTTCTAGTGGCACTTCTGTGATTTCCCTTTCTTCCCCCCTCTATTTTGCTTCATCTGGGAAGATAGAAATTACTGTGGTATAAGAACTGAGCTGATTTCTCATTTTCCAAGTGACTCAGTCATTGTTCTAAACTCACTGACATCTTTTCTCTGTGCCTGGAAATGCCGTCTTCGTCTTAAGGTGGTGAGCGGTGTCTAAACGCACCCTGGGGTGAACCGGGCTAGAGTGTGCTTCCCTTTCTAACTATTCATCGGTTTCACTGCCACATGTTCTATTTGTAGAATAAACGACTAGAGGAAGTGAAAAGAGAAGAAAGAGAATTGCTGGAGGCCCAGTCTATTCCCCTGAGAAACTATCTAATGACCTACGTTATGCCGACTCTTATGCAGGGTCTGAATGAGTGCTGTAAGGTCAGACCGGAGGATCCCGTTGATTTTCTGGTAAGAAGTTTAATTTTTAAAAGATATCTGTTTGAAAAGAAAGTATGCCTGAACCTTAACAGAAAACCGGTTGAGACAGAGAAACTGTGTTTCTGATTATTTGAGAAATAGCTTCTAATACATTCACCACTTAGAAGTGTTTTTTCCTCATTGGCCAAACCCATATAATAAAGTTTTTATGATTCATGTGTAAGTAAAAAAAAATTATGTACTTTTATTTTTATTTTTGAGTCAGGGACCAGCTTTGCTGCCCAGACTGGAGTGCTGTGGCACAATGACAGCTCACCACGGCCTTGACCTTCTGAGCTCAGGCAATCCTCCTGCCCCAGCCTCCTGAGAAAATGGGATGGCAGGTGCACCCAGCTTTTTGAGTTTTTTGTTTTTTGGGGTTTTTTTTTTTGAGTTGGAGTCTCACTCTGTCGCCCAGACTGGAGTGCATGGCCGCTCCCGGCCACCGCAGCCTCCACCTGCTGGGCTCTGGCGATCCTTCCGCCTCAGCCTTCCGAGTAGCCGGAATTACAGGCATGTGCTACCACGCCTGGCTGATTTTTTGATTTATTGTAGAGATGAGGTCTCGCTGCCCAGGTGGGTCTCGAACTCCTGGGCTTCCCAAAGTGCTGGGATTACCGGAATGAGCCACTGTGCCTGGACTACTTTTATTTATATATTTTTATTTTTTATTTTTGTTTATTTATTTTAAGTTGGTGTCTCACTCTGTCGCCCAGGCTGGAGTGCAGTGGCATGCTCACGGCCACCCCAGTGTCGACCTACTGAGCTCAGGCGATCCTTCCGCATCAGCCTTCCAAGTAGCTGGAGCTACAGGACTGTGCTACCACACCCAGCTTCTTTTTGACTTATTGCAGAGTCAAGGTCTCGCCAAGTTGCCCAGGCTGGCCTGGAACCCGCGGGCTCAGGCAATCCACTCGCCTCAGCCTCCCAAAGTGCCGGGATTCCAGGCTGAGTCACCGAGTATTTTTATTTTTTAGTAGGAGTCTCACTCTGTTGCCCAGATTTGAGTGCAGTGGCACGTTCATGGTCACGCCAAGTTGCCACAACTGGTCTTGAACCCCTGGGCTCAGGTAATCCTCTCACCACTGCCTCCCAAAGTGCTGGGATTACAGGCGTGAGCCACCACGCTCGGCTTACTTTTATTTTTAAGTTGTAAACGTTACTCGTATAAATATATGACTAATAGAAAATAACTTGCAGATCGTTAACTGCTCTGTTTTCCCTTTCAATTGTAGGCAGAATACCTCTTTAAGAACAATCCTGAAATGCAGTGAGATGTAAAGATCTTGGATCACACACCTTGAAGAGCTAGAGATCAACTTATTGTAATTTGAAAAACTGCTTTTAAAAACGCTTTTTCAGTTTTTGGAATTTTTTTCTGTAAACAAATATTCTGTAAAGTGGAATCATTATAAAAAACTATATGGTAATGAATGACTACGTCATTAAAACTATATTTGAGGCCCGGTGCGGTGGCTCACGCCTATAATCCCAGCACTTTGGGAGGCCGAGGCAAGAGGATTGCCTGAGCCTAAGGGTTCGAGACCAACCTGGGCACTTGGCGAGACCTCATCTCTACAATAAATCAAGAAAAATTAGCTGGGCGTGTTGGTGCACGCCTGTAGTTCCAGCTACTTGGAAGACTGAGGCAGAACTACAGGCATGTGCCACCACGCCTGGCTAATTTCGGGTTTATTGTAGAGATGAGGTCTCGCCAAGTTGTGCAGGCTGTTCTCAAACCCCTGGATTCAGGCAGTCCTCTTGCCTCGGCCTTCCAAAGTGCTGGAATGACAGGCGTGAGCCGCTGTGCCTGGTGTGTTTGTTTTTTCAATGGCAGTTATAGTGCGTGTGAAGTAGGTATCATATTGTGACCGAGCATTTGTTAGTGTGCTTGCTGGCTATTTAGGTACCTTCCCTGGAGAAACGGAGAGGCACACCTTGGAGATATTGCAGGTTGTTTACAAATCACCACAATAAAGCAAATATTGGGTTACAAATTTTTTTGGTTTCCCAGTGCATATAAGAGTTATATTTACACTATCCTGTAGTCGATTAAGTGTTCAATATTATTATGTCTTAAAAACGTACATAGCTTAATTAAAAATAATGGTTGCTAAAAAATGTTAATGCGCAAATGTTCATCTGAGTCTTCAGCGAGTTGTCATCTTCGTGTTGGTGGAGAGTCTCGCCTTGGTGTTGATGGCTGCTGACTGATCAGGTCGGCGACTGCTGAACGCTGGGGTGGCCATGGCAGTTTCTTGAAGTAGACAACAGTGAAGTCTGCCATACTGATTGACTCTTTCTACAGTGAGAGTTCCCTGTAGCACTCCACGCTGCTTGATAGCATTTAACCCACGTTAGAACTTCTGTCAGCTGGGCGTGGTGGCTCACGCCTGTCATCCCAGCACTTTGAGAGGTAGAGGCAAGAGGATTACCTGAGTCCACGGGTTTGAGACCGCCTGGACAACATGGTGAGACCTCATCTCTACAAGAAATCAAATATTAGCCAGACGTGGCGGTGCATACCTGTAGTTCAGCCATTTGGAAGGCTCAAGTGGAAGACTTGCCTGAACCCAGCAGATCGAAGCTGTGGTGGCTGTGAGCGTGCCACTGTACTCCAGCCTGGGCGACAGAGTGAGACCATGACTCAAAAAAAAAAAGAACTTCTTCCAAAATTAAGGTCAATCCTCTCAAACCCTGCCACTGCTTTATCAACTAAGTTTATATAATGTTCTTTTTTTTAGTCTGCCCAAAGTGCTTCTTCACTGTTTACATATTAAGAGAAGCCATTTCTTAGCCCACATATTCATGCTTCATAGTTCAGGAACACAAGTCAGTGACACGGTGACACGCTGCTCTGTAATTTGTTGGCACTCTGAAAGATATCCATCTCCTTCATCTCAAAATCTCTCATGGAATCAATTTCTGCAGAAGTCTCGGCAAGCCTTCTTCCTTGGCTTAGCCACAGCAAACTTAAAGACAGCCAAAACCCCCAGGGATACCACTAAGGTCCTAACACCACGAGACTGCAGGTCCTTGCCCAGAAGGCTCTGTCAAGCACGGAAGCCATGGTAGTTACCATCCTCAGTTGGAATGTCAACCGCAGCGCCAACGTCCTTCTTGGTGGGTGGCTGACACCACTTCCACAGCGTGCAGGTGCAGAATAAGAGTGGGTGAGAGGACCCCAGTTTATGTAATATTCAAAACCCTTTGCTGTTATTTCAACAGTGTTCACAGCGTCTTCCCCAGGAATAGATTCCATCTCAAGAAACCACTGTCTCTGCTCATCCAAAAGAAGCAACTTGGCATCTGTTCCAAGTGTTATCATGAGACTGTGGCAATTCAGTCACATCTTTAGTCTCCGCTTGTTGTTATTGTTGTTGTTTTGTTTGTTGTTTTGAGCCCTGCTGGGCTCCCACGATCCTTTTTTTATATATGGTATCGCCAGGTTGCCCAGGCAGGTCTCGAACCCGCGGGCTCAGGCAATCCACTCACCTGGGCCTCCCAAAGTGCTGGGATGACAGGCTGAGCCACCGAGCCTGGCCTCCATTTGTTTTTTTGAGTCAGGGTCTCACTCTGTCACCCAGTCTCGAGGGCGGTGTCCTCCAGCTTCCTTCCACTTGACCTCCCGAGTAGCTGGGACTACAGGCAGGCACACCTGGCTAATTTGTCCCACTGTCTCCCAGGCTGGAGTGCAGTGGCTCGCTCACAGCCACCGCAGCCTCAACCTGCTGGGCTCCGGCGATCCTTCCACCTCAGCCTTCCAAGTAGCTAGAACCAGAGGTATGTGCCACCACGCCCAGCTAATTTTTTGATTTTTTTGAGTCAGAGTCTCACTCTCTAGCCCAGGCTGGAGCGCAGTGGCACACTGCTCACGGCCACCACATCCTTGACCTGCTGGGCTCAGGCGATCCTTCCGCCTCAGCCTTCCAAGTAGCTGGAACTACAGGCACGTGCCACCATGCCCAGCTAATTTTTTGATTTATTGTAGAGACGTGGTCTCGCCAAATTGCCCAGGCTGGGTTAGAACCCATGAGCTCAGGCAGTCCTCTCACCTCAGCCTCCCAGAGTGCTAGGATTATAGGCATGAGCCACCGTGCCCAGCCAAGAAGTCATATTTTGAATCTTTTTTCTGAGCAGTAAGTCTCAACAGTGAGCTTAAAGTATTCAGTAAACTACACTGGGTGGTGGCCTGTAGTCCCAGCTACTTGGGAGGCTGAGGTAGGAGGATCACTTGAGTTCAGGAGTTCGAGGCCACAGTGCACTACGATCACACCTATGCATAGCCACTGCAATCCAGCTTGGGTAACATAGGGAGCCCTGTCTCTTTCTTTCTTTTTTTTTTTTTTGAGTTGGAGTCTCACTCTGTCGCCCAGGCTGGAGGGCAGTGGCATACTCACTGCCACCCCAGGGTCAACCTGCTGGGCTCCAGCAATCCTTCTGCCTCAGCCTTCTAAGTAGCTGGAACTACAGGTGCACGCTACCATGCCCAGCTAATTTTTTGATTAATTGTGGAGAAGAAGTCTCACCAAGTTGCCCGGGTTGGTCTCAAACCTGCGGGCTCAGGCAATTCACTCACTTCGGCCTCCCAAAGTGCTGGGATTACAGGCTGAACTACCGAGCCTGCCCACCCCCACTTTTTTTTTTTTGAGTCGGAGTCTCACTCTGTCACCCAGGCTGGAGTGTAGTGGCATGCTCATGGCCACTGTAGCCTCAACTTGCTGGGCTCAGGTGATCCTTCTGCCTCAGCCTTCCAAGCAGCTGGAACCACAGGGTGTGCACCACCACACCCAGCTAATTTTTTTTTTTTAATTTATGCTAGAGACAAGGTCTCGCCAAGTTGACCAGGCTGGTCTCGAACCCCTGGGCTTGGACAATCTTCTTGCCTCGGCCTTCCAAAATGTGGGGATGACAGGCGTGAGCCACCATAACTGGCACCCCTGACTCTAAAAAAAAATTAGTAAATCATGCTGTAAACAGATCTGCCACCATCTGGGTTCCATTGTTCCATTTTCAGAGCACAGGCAGAGTAGATAAGTCAAAGAGTTTTAGGACTGGCAAATAAGCATTGGCTTCAACTTAAAGTCACCAACTGCATTGGCTCTTAAAAAGCAAGACAGCCTGGGTTTGGGTTTTTTGTTTGTTTTGAGTTGGAATCTCACTAAAGGCTGGAGTGCAGTGGCACAATCACAACTCACTGCAGCCTCGACCTCCTGGACTCAGGGCATCCTTCCATCTCAGCCTCTAGAGTAGCTGAGACTATAGGCGTGTGCCACCACACCTGGTTAATTCTTTGATGTTTTGTAGAGGTGAGATCTCGCTGTGTTGCCCAGGTTAATGTTGGCCTCAGACAATCCTCCCTCCTCAGTCTCCCTAAGTACTGGGATTATAGGCATAAGCTACCATGTCTGGTGGTCTTTCAACACTTTGAAGATAAGCATTGACTTCTCTTCTCTAGCTGGGAAAGTCCTAGATAGCATCTTCTTCCAATAGAGGGCCGTTTTGTTTCCACTGAAACTCTTGTTAGGACAGCCACCTTCATCAGTGTTCTCGCTAGACCTCCTGGATAACTTGTTGCAGCTTTGATGTCAGCAATTTTAAGGCGTGGAGACCGATTCTTTTCTTAACCCTCATGAACCAACCTTTGCTAGCTTCCGTTTTGCTTCTGCAGCTTCCTCACCTATGTCAGCCTTCATAGGATTGAAGAGAGTTAGGACCTTGCTCTGGATTAGACTTTGGCTTAAGGGAATATCACATCTGGTGTGATCTTCTCTCTAGATCCGTGGTCCCCCAACCTTTTGGCATTAGGGACTGGTTTCGTGGAAGACAATTTTTCCCACAGACCAGGGAAGGCGGTGGTTTCAGGATGATTCAAGAGAATAACATTTATTGTGACCTTTATTTCCATTACTGTTACATTGCAATATATAATGAGCGCCGGGCTCGGTGGCTCAGCCTGTAATCCCGCGCCTTTGGGAGGCTGAGGTGAGTGGATTGCCTGAGCCCGCGGGTTCGAGACCCGCCTGGGCAGCGAGACCTCATCTCTACAATAAATCAAAAAAAATCAGCCGGGCATGGTAGCGCATGCCTGCAATTCTGGCTACTTGGAAGGATGAGGCGGAAGGATTGCCGGACCCCAGCAGGTCAAGGTGACAGAGTGAGACTCCAACTCAAAAAAAAAAAAAAAAAAAAAAAAAATATATATATATATATATATATAATGAAATAGTTAAACAACTCACCATAAAAGTAAGAGATGCAAACGGAAGTGGTAAATAAAACAACAGGCATGCCACGCACAGACTAAAATAAGTGTCGGATTCTGACTTAAAGCCTGATGCAGCTGTGCAATTGAAGTCTATCAACTCACTGGCCACGCCCTGGGAGGGATTTGATATGAGTCTGCAGGCAATTGATTTATATGGTCTCTGTGCAGTCAAACCTCACTGCTCCTATTAATCTGGATTTGCAGCCACTCCCCAGGGCTGGCATCACCGCCTCAGCTCCACCCGGGATCATCAGGCATTAGATTCTCAAAAAGAGCATGCAACCTAGATCCCTCACATGCGCAGGTCACAGTAGGGTTCCCGCTCCTTTGAGAACCTAATGCCGCCACTGATCTGACAGCAGACGGAGCTCAGGTGGTAACGCCAGTGATGCGGAGCTGCTGTGAATACAGATGAAGCTTTGCTTGCTTGCAGCCGCTCAGCTCCTGCTGCGCTGCCCGGTTCCTAACAGGCCATGGACCAGTCCATGGACCCAGGGTTGGAAGCTCCTGGTCTAGACCAGGTAAACTTTCTCTGTATTAGTAATAAGACTGTTTCTCTCTCTCTTCTTTTTTCTTCTCTCTCTCTCTCTCTCTTTCTTTGTTTCGGAGTCTCACTCTGTTGTCCAGGCTGGAGTGCAGTGGTACCACCACTGCAGCCTCGGCCTGCTGGGCTCAGGCAATCCTTTTGCCACAGCCTTCCAAGTAGCTGGAGCTACAGTCACGCGCCACCATGCCTGGCAGATTTTTTGATTTATTGTAGAGACGAAGTCTTGCCAAGTTGCCCAGGCTGGTCTCGAACCCCTGGACTCAGGCGATCCTCTCGCCTCAGCCTCTCGAAGTGCTGGAATGACAGGCAAGAGGCCACCACGCTCAGCACTGTGATCACTGGAAGAGCAGTTTTAATTTCCTTCCATAACTTTTCCTCTGCATTCACAGCTTGGTTAACTGGTGCAAGAGGCCTAGCTTTTGGCCTGTCTCGTCTTTCAGCATGCCTCCCTTAATGTCTGCCTTTTAATGTAAAGTGAGAGACTTGCAATTCTTCCTTTCATTTGAAGGCATAGAGGCCATTGTGGGATTATGACTTGGTCTGATTTCAATATTATTGCCTCAAGGAGGCCCGAGGAAGAGGAGAGAGGTGGGGGAATGGCTGGTCAGTGGGGCAGTCAGAACACACACATTTATTAATAAAGGTGGCTGTCCTATGCGGGCACAACTCCTGGCATATCCAAACAATTACAATAGTAACCTCACCCATCACAGAGCACCATAACATATATACAATAACAATGAAAAAGTTTGAAATAGTGTAAGAATCATCAAAATGTGACAGACAAAATGAGCACATGCTGTTGGAAAAACAGTGCTGATAGACTTGACGCAAAAACCTGACGCAAGGTTGCAAAAACCTTCAATGTACAAAATGCAGTATTGGCTGGGCACGGTGGCTCACGCCTGTAATCCCAGCACTTTGGGAGGCTGAGGCGGGAGGACTGCTTGAGCCCAGGAGTTTGAGACCAGTCTGGGCAGCATAGTGAGATAGATGTCTTCTCTACAAAAATAAAAAAAAATTAGCTGGGCTTGGTGGTGTGTGTCTGTAGTCCCAGTTATTCTGGAGGCTGAGGCGGCAGGATCGCCGGAGCCCAGGATGTCGAGGCTTCAGTGAGCCATGATCGTGCCACTGCACTCCAGCCTGGGCAACAAGGTGAGACCCCCGACTCAAAACAAAAACAAACAAAAAAATCCTCTGCAAAGTGAAACAGACAAAGTGAAATAAAACGACGTGTGCCCGTACGTTCAAGACCTTTGCTCATTTTTTATTTGGGTTGTCTGTCTTTTTGTTCTTGAATTATAAGAGTCCTTTATATATTCTGAATAGGAGACTCTTATCAAACATATGATTTGCAATAATTTCCTTATGCTGTGTGGTCTTTTCATTCTGTTGATCGTACCCTTTAATGCACACAAGATTTTAATTCTGATGAAGCTCGATTTGCGTATATATATATATTTTTTAGTTTCATTGTTCTATTTTTGACCCCTCTATTTCAACTGAAAATACCACGTAAAAAACAAGAACACATTTTCTTTCTCTCTCTCCCCTCTCCCATTTTTTTTTTTGGTAGAGACAGGGTCTCACTATGTTGCCCAGGACAGGCTGGTCTTGAACTCCTGACCGAAAATGATCCTCTTGCCTTGTTCTCCCAAAGTGCTGGGATTATAGGCATGAGCCACTGTGCCCAGTCAATAATACATTTTTAACAGCTTGAAATCATTAATTTTAGGCTGGGCGAGGTGGCTCAAGCCCGTAATCCCAGCACTTTGGGGGGCTGAGGCGAGAGGATTGCCTAAGACCAGAGGTTCAAGACCAGCCTGGGCAACTTGGCGAGACCTCATCTCTACAATAAATCAGAAATTTAGCCGGGAGTGGTGGCTGGCACCTGTAGTTCCAGCTACCTGGAAGGCTGAGGTGGAAGGATCGCCTGAGCCCAGCAGGTCGAGGCTGCGGTGGCCGTGAGTGTGCCCCTGGGTGACAGAGTGAGACTCCAACTAAAAAAAAAATTTTAAAAAAGCAATCATGGATTTTTATAAAAGTTACATTTTCCTGTCTTCATTCCATGACCTTGCTTCTTAGTTTACCAACAAAATCCAAACAGCCAAAAGAGAGCTTCTATATCTTTCCACGACAACCCTACTCAGCTGTCCCTTCCGCTACAGAGAGCTGTCTGTGCTCCTAAGGTCTGCCCTCACTTGTGCCTGGACCCTGTCCCGCCTCACATAGCCAGATTCTGCTCCTGTAATCGTCCCCTCTCTCATAACTTAATTTCTCTCAGTTCTGGATAATAAAACTCAGAGAGTTGGGATTTCTGTCGCCCGGGCTGGAGTGTGGTGACATAATCACGGCTCACCACAGCCTCGAACTCCTAGACTCAAGCAAAACAAAGTAAAACGCAAAAACCTTCCTACACCTCCACAATCTTTTCCTGCGGTGGTTCCAGTGTTCTGCTTCACTTTACAGCAAGGTTCCTGGCGAGTCCGCATTTCCAGATCTGACAGGTAATTCTCAGGCCTCCTTTCACTAGCTTTCTCAGAGCCTCCTCAAAACACCTCCTTCCCTCTGCCTGAACGTCAGTTAACGTTAACAGGGCCTATTCCTGACCCGCTGGGACACTGATTCTGTCCAGACATTTGTTTCCATCCACAGTTCCTAGCTCACAGCTCCCTGCCTGTCATTGCATTTTTTTGTTATCATGTTGGGATGTGTTAGCCCTCAGGTAACAGAATGCCTTCTCTCTCCAACCTTCTCACCTTTCACCTGCCCAAGGCAAGGACTCTAATTTGACTTTGGGTCAAAAGACCCTCATCCCAGAGAGGGTCCTGCCCCAGACCGTAGAGAAAGGAATGCTGCACAGAGAGACCGAGAAGAATCTGGACAGACAGGCCCTGCTGGGTTTAGATCAGATCCTTCTTGTCCAGTCACCTCCTATTGCTTTTTTTTTTGAGTTGGAGTCTCACTCTCTCGCCCAGACTGGAGGGCAGTGGCCGCTCCCGGCCACCGCAGCCTCGACCTGCTGGGCTCCGGCGATCCTTCCGCCTCAGCCTTCCAAGTGGCCGGAATTACAGGCATGTGCTACTACACCTGGCTGATTTTTTGATTTATTGTAGAGATGAAGTCTCACTGCCCAGGCGGGTCTCGAACCCGCGGGCTCAGGCAATCCACTCACCTCAGCCTCCCAAAGGCGTGGGATTACAGGCTGAGCCACCGAGCCCGGCTGCTTTTTTTTTTTTTTTTTTTTTTTGAGTCTGGGGTCTCACTGCGTTGCCCAGGCTGGAGTGCAGTGGCACAGTCATGGCTCACCACAGCCTCAACCTCCTGGACTTAGGTGAGCCTTCCACCTCAGTCTCCTGAGTAGCTGGGACTACTGGTACACACCACCATGCCTGGTTTATTTAAAAAAATTTTTTTTGTAGAGATGAGATCTCACTATGTTGCTCAGGCTGGTGTTGAACTGCCGGGCTCAAGCAATCCTGTTTCATCCTCCCAAAGTGCTGGGATTACAGGTGTGAGCCACCAGACCCAGCCTCCAATCATGTTGTGACATGGTTGTCCACACTGCAGTCATGGACATCCAATAAAGTGTCCATAAAAGGCATAGAGATCAGGGTTCCAGGAGCTTCCCAAGAGCTGAAAACGTGGAGGTCCTCACATCCCCTTCTCCATACCTCACCTTATGCATCCCTTCACCTGGGTCCTGTGTAATATCTTTTATAACAACCCAGCAAACATTTTGCTGGCAGGGTGCAGTGGCTCATGCCTGTAATCCTCTACTTTGAGAGGCCAAGGAGGGAGAATCGCTTGAGCACATACTTTTGAGACCAGCCTGGGCAACATAGTGAGACTTCACCTCTACAAACATAAAACATTAGCCAGGCATCATGGCACACACCTGTAGTTCCAGCAGGAGCCTGAGCCAGAAAGACTGCAGAAGCCTAGGAGGTGGAGGCTGTGGTGAGCTGTGAAGGTGCCATTGCACTCCAGCCTAGGTGACAGAGTGAGACTCTGACCTGGAAGGGAGGGAGGGGAAAAAAAATTAGCCAGGCATGGCGTCACACACCTGCCACTGCACTCCAGCCTGGGCAACAAAGCAACACCCTGACTCAAAAAAAAAGTTTGCCTGAGTTCTGTGAGCCACTCCAACGAATCAGTCAAACCCAACGAGGGGGGTGGTGGGAACCTTAACTTGAAGCCAGTTGGTCAGAAGTTCCCGAGGCCTGGGCTTGTGACCGGTATTGCCTGGTGAGGGACAGTCCTGTGGGCTGAGCCCTCAGCCCATGAAATCTGACACTATCTCCAGGTAGAGTGTCAGCATTAAATGAAAGGACACCCGGCTGGTGTCTGCTGCTTGGGGGTAAAAGCTTCACATGCGGTCACAGACATCTTCCGTGTTGCTGACTGTTGTGGGGGCGTGAGAACAGGCGGAAAACAGGGTTTGTGAGAGAGTTTTCTCGAAGCAGCCCCTTCCTCCTCCCTAGTTACTGGCAACCCCACCCTGCCAGGTGCTCAAGCCCTGGACTCAGCCTCCCTACCTCCAACCAGTTCATCAGTGCCTTCTACTGGCTCCTCCTTCCTTTAAAAATTTTTTTTAGAGATGGTCTTGCCACCCAGGCTAGAGTGCAGTGGTATCATTACCGTTCACCGCAGCCTCGACTCCTGGCAACAAGTGATCCTCCCGCCTCAACCTCCCGAGTAGCTGGGATGACAGGCATGCGCCACCTGCCCAGTTCATTCTTTTTTAAAATTTTTTTACTTTTTTTTGAGCTGGAGTCTTACTCTGTCGCCCAGACTGGAGTGCAGTGGCTGCTCCCGGCCACCACAGCCTCGACCTGCTGGGCTCGGGCGATCCTTCCGCCTCAGCCTTCCGAGTAGCTGGAACTACAGGCGCGGGCTACCACATCCGGCTAATTTTTTTGATTTATCATAGAGATGAGGCCTCGCCAAGTTGCCCAGGTGGGTCTCGAACCCGTGGGCTCAGGCAATCCACTCACCTCAGCCTCCCAAAGGTGTGGGATTGCAGGCTGAGCCACCAAGCCCGGCCATTCTTTTTTTGCTATGTTGCCCAGGCTGATCTCGAAATCCTGGCCTCAAGCCAAGCAGTCCTCCTGCTTGACCTCCCGAAGTGCTGAGATTACAGGCATGAGCCACTGCATCCGACTCTCAGCTTTCAAAACATATCCCAAGTCTGTCTGCTTCTCATCCTTCCCACACCACCACCCTGGTCCAAGACACCAACATTTCCCACCTGTGTTGCTGCTGTAGCCTCCTCGCACGCTCTGTTTCTCTCTGTGACTCCTCTCAACAGAACATATGAGGAATCTTGTTTATTTTTTGAGTCAAAGTCTCACTCTGTCACTCAGGCTGAGTAGTGGCACAATCACGGCTCACCACGGCCTCCTGGTCCCTCCCTCGTAGCTGGGATGACAGCTACGGGCCACTATACCCAGCTAATGTTTTGATTTTTTTGTAGAGATAAGATTTTGCTATGTTGCCCAGGCTGGTCTCAGTCTCCTGGGCTCAAGCCATCCTCTCCCCTCAGCCTCCCTAAGTGCTGAGGTTACAGGAGTGAGCCACTACGCCCGGCCAGGAATTTTGTTAAAAATGGAAGTCAGCCAGGCTCGGTGGCTCAGCCTGTAATCCTGCGCCTTTGGGAGGCTGAGGTGAGTGGATTGCCTGAGCCCGCGGGTTCGAGACCTGTCTGGGCAGCGAGACCTCATCTCTACAATAAATCAAAAAATCAGCCGGCCGTGGTAGCGCATGCCTGTAATTCCGGCTACTTGGAAGGCTGAGGCGGAAGGATCGCCCGAACCCAGCAGTTCAAGGCTGCGGTGGCCACTGCACTCCACTCTGGGTGACAGAGTGAGACTCCAACTCAAAAAAAAAAAAAAAAAAATGCAAGTCAGGCTGGGCTCGGTGGCTCAGCCTGATATCCCAGCACTTTGGGAGGTCGAGGTGATTGCCTGAGCCTAGGGTTTGAGACCCGCCAGGGCAACTTGGCCAGACCTCATCTCTACAATTAAAAAAAAAAAAATAGCCGGGTGTGTAGTTCATGCCTGTAGTTCTGGCTACTTGGAAGGCCGAGGCGGAAGGATCATTGAGCCCAGTAGGTCGAGGCTGCGGTGGCCGGGAGCGTGCCACTGCACTCCAGCCTGGGCGACTGGGAGACTCCAACTCAAAAACAAACAAACAAAAAACGAAAGTCAGATCAGCTCAAAGTCCTCCAATTCCTCCCCATCCCATTCAGAGTAAAAGCAAAGTTCAGACCCGGGTTTGGGAGGCTCCATCCAATGTGAGCCCGAGTGACCTCACGGTCCGCCTCATTCCCTCCTCACTACCAGGTGCACCGTTTTGGGGTCTTTGCATGGAATACTGTGCTACACCCCCACCCGGCTCACGCTCATTTCGTCGATGGCTTAGCCCCAGTGTCCCCTCCTGACAGGCCTCCCCAGATCATCCCTCCCCTGGTATCACACGCTGCTCCTTTGCTCCGATTTGATGTCCTTTTACGTGCTTATGTGTTTATCGTCTACCTTCCGCACTAAAATGTAAGCTCCGTGAAGGCAGGAATCGTGTTTCCGTATCTCTAGAGACTCCCCAGCACACAGCGGGGGTACCATAAATATTCATAAGTGAATGAAAACTATAAACAAACTTTTGTTATACATCTTTTTTTTTAAATGACTAATTCAAATCTCTAGCCATTCCACAAAGTCCACTTTTCGGTTTGCATTTCCATACGGCTATGATGGGACACTTCAGTAACTCAGGTGGACCAAGAGGCCACATTAAGTGGCATGAAACTTGGTGGATTCAAGAGAATCTGGCCCTTAGCCGAGCGAGTTAAGAAGAGCGACCTCAGCAGTGTCTCAGGACAGACAGGACCCTGAGATTAGCTAACTGCCTTCACGGATTTCCCAGGAGACAAGGGAAGACAGTGTACCAATTTGTTTACAATGAGAAACATAATTGCCGACTGGGCTGATACTTCACCCACATCGCCGGGACATTTTCTTCTTGGAAACAGATTCTATGAGAAGCGGAACCATCGGAAGAGCTTGGGAAGGACACACCAGGACAGGGCATCAGCCTCCCCTGGCACGATACATCCGTCCTTGTGGTGTCTGCTGGTGGGCGGGCCATTCCTGGAGAGGCACACTTTTTCAGATGTCGTTTGGATGGGCAGCGATGATTTTTACCTCTTGGACTCTCTTTGGCATGTTTCTTCTTGAGATGTTAATATGTTCACTTTTCAAGGTGTTATAAGCTAAGGGGCATTTATTCCCTTTAGCTTGCGTTGACCATTCTGGACAAGAATTAAAGTATTAAAGAATTAAAAATTAAATGACAAGGTCATTTTGGACAAGAATTGAAGTATTGGCAATAGGTCTCTCTCCTATTTTGGATAGGCGTATTCCAGAATTACTTTAAAAAGCTGTGTCTTGGCCAGGTGCAGTCGTTCAAGCCTGTAATCGCAGCACTTTGGGAGGCAGAGGCCAGAGGATTGCCTGAGTCCAGGGGTTCGAGACCAGCCCGGGCAACTTGTCAAGACCTTGTCTCTGCAATAAATCAAAAATTAGCCAGGCGTGGTGGCACTCACCTGTAGTTCCAGCTACTGGGAAGGCTGAGGCAGAAAGATTGTGGGAGTCCAGCAGGTCGAGGCTGCGGTGGCTATGGGTGTGCAATAGTACATGGAAAATTCCACAGGTTTAAAACTGTGTGCCATTCGGAAGAGCGTGATGAAATCTTGCCTCTGTCCAAGGGGGCATGAGTCCTCCCTTTGTCCAGGAGAGCAGCACTGCACTCTCCCTGCCGGTCAGTCACCTGGTAGCCCTCTCGGGGACCGTATCAGCTGCCTGGGACCTCAGTGAGTGTTCAGATCATCCTTATTTCACTTAGTAATGGCACCAGAGTGCTAGGGTAGTGATGCTGCCAGATTATAATTGTTCTGTTTTATTACTAGTTACTGGTGTTAATCTCTTACTGTAACTAACATGAATTTTATCAAGGGTGTGTGTGTTTTTGTAGGTAAAAATATGGTGTCTATAGGATTGAGTACTATGCTGTTTCAGGCACCTGCTGAAAATACCTCTTGGGATGCATTCTCCAGGGAGTAGGGGAACCACTTGTACGCAAGATTCTGGTAGAACACATCATTGTTTCTCAGCAGAAACAATGATGCCGGTAGAAAACAGGTGTGGGGACCGGGCAAGGGCGGGACGTGTGGGTGGGCTCCGAAGACTAGCTCAGCAAGGGTAACAGTCGTTACCAACACACTGGGAAGTGTTCTTGTCTTACTCTCCTCTTCCCTTGGCTAAGGCTATATCCTTAACTGGGCCCTAAATGCGATCTGTGAGCATCTAGCTCGTTTCCTCGCCCGGGAAATTCGAGTTGAAGTTGTCGCTGGGTGTATGTGAGGTCTGCCCAGAGCTGAAACGTGATTCCGGGGCACGATTCTTGCTTTCGGAGTTTATAATCTCGATTTCCAGCCCAGATTTCTCTCCTTAGCTCTGGAAGCATATTTTCCTTTTCTTTTTTGGAAACAAGACTGTATTTTATTTTTAAAAGTATACATGGCATATCTGCAATTAACTCATAAAGGCTCCCACGAGCTCATTATGAAGAGGTTTAACTGTGCTTTCCTCTTAACACGTGAAATAAAAACTACATAGTCATCCATCCACAAATATTACTAAATACCTACCACGGGCTGAGTTCTGAGCTAGGGCCAGGGTAGACGGTGGAAAATAAAACCCGCTCTCATGGTGCTTCCTTTAACAAATAAAGACACAGATGCAGCATTTCAAGTTCTGAGATTTAGGAAGAAAGAAAGGGCGCCGAGAGAAAAACCGCCGGGGCAGCAGGGTTCAGTCCTGGGAGTCCAGGCAGGCTGGAAGCCGGCCCCTCCCGCGCTGCGAGCCCCGGGCGCGGGCGTCGGGAGCAGAACCGGGGTCTCCGCTGCGCTCTCGGGGGGCCGACCCCCGCGGCGGGAGGAGGCGGCCGGCGGGCCCGCGCGGGGGCGAAGCTGACCCCGTTCCGGGGACTCCCGGGAGGCGACGGGACCGGCGGCGAGGCCCGGGCAAGCCGTGCGCTCAGAAGCCGGACGGTCCCCGCGGCCCCCGGGAGGCCCGGGCTTCCTCCTCTCCGCCGCCCCTCCCGCCCCCCGAAATGGGTCCCGCCTCCTCTTCCTCCTCCAGGCTTGGTCACTCCCGTCCGACCGGCAAGGATCGCCTCTCCGAGCCTCCGGGTGCAGGCCCCTCGTCCACGCCTTCGGCGCGCGCGCTCCCCAAACTGGCGTGTGACCGACTGCACGCGCACCTTTTGGCTCGGCCACTCGAAGAGTCTCCCCGTCATCCCAGCATTTTGGGAGGCGGAGGCGAGCGGTCTGAGACCAGCCTGAGCAGCATGGTGAGACCTCGTCTCTACGCCAAATAAAAAGAGCAGCCGGGCGTGGTGGCGCGCGCCTGTGATTCCAGCTCCTTGGGAGGTTGAGGCAGGAGGATCGCCTCAACTAAAAAAAAAAAAAAAAAAAAAGTCTCCCTTTCTCCTAATAAACTTGAAGTTATTTGTACTTTCTTTTTTGTGCGTTGGAGTCTCACTCCGCCGCCCTGGCTGGAGGGCAGGGGCACGCTCCCGGCCACCGCAGCCTCGACCCGCTGGGCTCCGGCGATCCTCCTGCCTCAACTTCCCAAGGAGCTGGAATCACAGGCGCGCGACACCACGCCCGGCTAAGTTGCTGATTTATTGTAGAGACGCGATCTCGCCATATTGCCCAGGTTGGTCTCCAACCCGCGGGCTCAGGCGATCCTCTGGCCTCCCAGAGCGCTGGGACGACAGGCGTGAGCCGCTGCGCCTGGCTCGCTGCAGAATTTGCAACCAGTCCCCGCTGGTTGCCGGGCCTGCACACCCAGCCTCGGGGAGCCCACGAGCAAAACAGCCTCTGCTAAAACACCGGCGCTCGCCACCCTCGACCTCCCCTGGAAGGACAGGCTGATCCCGAAGTGCCGACCGTCGCGGGGGCTCAGACCGGCCTCTCCGCCCACTGGGAGGCCGAAGCGGGAGGACGGCTCGAGGCCAGCCCGGGCAACACAGCGAGACCTCGTCTCCACCCAAAAATTAAAAGGAAAAAAAAAACCAGCCGGTCGTGGTGGCGCGCGCCTGCAGCCCCAGCCACTGGGGAGGCGGAGGGACCCCTCCAGCCCGGGGGACAGAGCGAGACCCCAACTCACACGTGCTCGCGAACTCGCTGTCCCCACGGTGCCAGCCCGCCCGCGCATGCGCGCAGCAAACCCCTGGCGCGCTCGCGGGCAGCCGGGGCGCGTCTTGGCGGAGGTGGGTCCTCTCGGGCACCCGTGCAGCCTGAGCCCCCCGGGCCGGGCGTGGCTCCGCAGGGACGCGCGAGGCAGCCGCGACCTCAGCCCGAGCCCCGCGCCCCGCGGCAGCGCCGGCGCCAGGGGCGCGCGTGGGCATCCCCGCCACCCGGAAGCGCTTCCGCCCCGCTGCAAGGCGGGGCTGGCCCGCGCGCCGGAAGCGGCGCCCCGCGGCCCGGCCGCCTCCCCGGCTCCTCCTCCACGCCGCCCCGGCCGCCTCGCCCGCGGGCGTCCCCGCCCGAGGGGCCGCCCCGCCGCCCGGAGCCTCCCGGCCCGCTCCCCGCCGCCCACCGCGGGGCCAGCGAGCCGCCGGGCGGAACCCGCCGGGCGGCCGGCCGCCGGTCCGCGGACTCCACTTCCCGTGAGGCCCCGCGGCGGCGGGCGGCCGGTGCGCAGGCGCGCGCACGGCGTGCGCGGTGGCGTCAGCGGTTCTAGAACGTTGCTGTGGTAGCGTTCGGGCGCCATGTTAGGACGAAGGGGAAGGAGGAGAAGCGCTTAAAGCGGCGGGCGCGGGCGCGGGGTCGGACCCAGGGCCGAGGCAGCCCCCCTCCCTCCCGCCTCGGTGGATCATGCCCAGGGCGGCAGCGGCGGCGGTTGCGGGGGGGCAGTGACTGGGCGGTGCCGCGCAGGAGACGATGCCGTTGTAAGTGGTCCGCGTCCTCCTCCCTCCCCGCCGCACGCCGGCCGGGCCTCGGGGGCGTCGGCGGGGGCGGCGCGCGGGCCGGCGCCGGCCGGGGGGGCGGGCGGCCGGCCCGCGGCCCTTCCTGCCTCCCGGGCCGCCGCCGCGCGCGCCCCCGCCCTGCCCGCCGGGCCCGCCGCGCCGCGCCGGGGCCTTCCCCTTCCGGGGGCGTCGGGGCGCCTCTCGCGCCGCGGGGGCTCCGCGCCGGGCCCCCTCGCCGCGCGCCCTCGCCCGAGCGGCCGGGCGCGCGGGAGTGGGGGGCGCTGCCCCGCGCGTCAGGGCGCCGGGTCGGGCCGGGTCGCGCCGCGGGCGGCTCTCCCCGGCGGGGGGCGGCGGGGTGGCCGGGCTGCCCCCCGCTCCTCCCTCCCTTCGCGGCTCCGGCGGGCCTGTCCTCCCCGGCCGCAGGCCCAGAGCCCGCTCGCCCCTGCCCGCTGCCCCCCCTGGGCCTGGCCGCTCTCGTGGTCTCCAGGGGGCTTCCGAGAGGTCTGTCCTCTGCCCTTTCTTCCCCTCCTTCCTCTCTCCCTTCCCTCTCCCGAGATGCCCCTTGACAGCTCCTTGTTGGCAGCGGCAGGGAGGTGGCAGGTGTTCGTCCGCGCGTGGACGGCCACGCAGAGGCCTCGCCACGCCGAGGCTGCGGGTCTCCCATCTGCGGAGACCGAGGTGTGAGCGGGCCCCTCGGAGCTTTCGCCTCCGGGCCTCACGTGGGGCGTGTCGCCGGCCCTCAGGGTGCTGCTTCGATCGAATCCAAGGCAGGGCGGTCGCTGCGCGTTGGGTGCCCCGGCTGATCGCTTTTTTTGTTTTTTTGGTAAAGCCAGTTCTCTCCTGCAGGTGTCAGCTGTGAAAGTTTCACGGTGGTTTGTGTGTGTGGATTCACAGGCGTGCGTTTCTTTGCAGGCGAGGGTCCCACTTTGACACAAGCCCTAAGGACCCCTGTCGGCCTCTGCTTGGTGTCTTAGAAAGAGTTCCCATGGCGCAACCGCGCTCACTAGTCGCTGTCATTTTGTCAAGAGGCCTGTCGCGTTGTTCTTTCTGCCACGAACACATGTGAGGCTGGGTTACATATTCAGGTCTAAAATCTTAAATCTGCACGGTCCCCGTTCAGTAACTCGCCCTTTCATGGAACGGTGGAAAAGGCACTACTTCATGCTTTCCTTGCCGTCCTTTGTGAAAGGAAGGTGGTGCACATCTCGTTTAAAAACGTCAAGGACCTCAAGTTTTCCAAGTTCGTTCAAAGGCATAAAATGGAAGACAGTCAAGACAGCAAATCTAACAACATGTGTTTCCAGTGAGTTTCTGGACCTTTGAACTGTTAACCAGTTTTTAATTAGCTATCCCTCATTGTTGACACGAAGTATACTATGATTTGTCTAAAGTAAATAATAGAGATACCAGACTAGTTAAAGAAAAGTGGATCTTCTTCCTCATTCATTTGATTGGTTTTTCACGTTCTGGTGTCACACTCTCATTGATTGTGTGTCTTTGATGTGTTGCATTGTGGTTTCCTAGTTGTAATGGGTTTGACTTTCATTTTTGGTACCCTTGTCCTAGTGTTCAATTTGGATAGGTGAGTGGGGCTGGGGTATGGCCTATAGATGAATTGTCGTGGGTTAAATCAAAATTACGGAGCTCTAGGACATTACAGAACATTCTGACTGTGTCCATATTTTGTCTGAATTTCATATGGGCTGTGTCTTTAACTTTGAAAGGGCCGGTATGATTTAAGAGCTGTGGTGGTGAGGCTTCTGAAAGTTTTGCTAGTCCTAGGATCCATTAAAACAGAATTTTGCACCTGGGTAGTGTTAGCATTTAGGCAAGATAACTCCTTGCAGGGGGCTCTCCTGTGTGTTGTGGGGTGTTTCATACCCTTCTTGGTCTCTGCCGACTGGATGCTTGGAGCCCCACCCCAATCTCCCCAGTAATGACAACCAAAAACGTCTCCACGTATTGCTAGATGTATGCTGGGGTGCAAAATCTCCTGGCTGAGAACCACCGCATTGATGCAAAGTATAATGCCCTTACGGAAAACGTTTGTGTTGCCGCCCTGTTCTGTGCTGGTCAGATCGTTATTGGCGGCAACTCAGTTCAGACTGCCACACTTGTGGTAAAAGGGCACAAAGACGAGTAGCTAGTATCTGTGACCTAAGCATTTATGCCACATTCATAGCATGTTGTTGAAGTTACGGGGAGAGATACAGCTTTCTTCCCAAATACTTGGGGGGTGTCGCAATAAAGAGGGGCTTGGAGTAGTTTCATGCAGGCTTAACAGATAGAACTGGGACCTGCTGGTGGTTGGTAATATTATTGTGTGGCAGTGATTCTGAGTGTGGTTTGTGGGTACTTGGGGAAGAGGGTCACTAAGGTCCTTTTTTTCCCTTTTTTCTTTTTTTGAGTTGTGTGCAGTGGCATGCTCACAGTCACCGCAGCCTCAACCGACTGGGCTCAGGCGATCCTTCCGCCTCAGCCTTCCAAGTGGTTGGAACTGCAGGCATGCGTCACCTTACCCGGCTCGTTGTTCTCGATTTATTGTAGAGATGAGATCTTGCCAAGTTTCCCAGGCCAGTCTCGAACCCGAGGGCTCAGGCAGTCGTCTCAACTCAGCCTTCCAAAGTGCTGGGATTGTAGGTGTGAGCCGCCATGCGCCCGCCTTCCCTTTTATAAAAAGAGACAGGATCTGGCTATGTTGCCCATGCTGGTCTTGAACTCCAGGGCTCAAGCAGTTCGCCCCCCAAAGTGCTGGGATTGCATATGGGAGCCACCATGCCTGGCCATTGAGATCCTTTCAGAGGATACACAAGAATCATACTGTTTCCATATTACTGAGTTGTTTTGTCTTCTCTGTTGACATCTGCACTCATGGAGAAATCAAGGCAGAGGCCCCGCACTGCATGAAGTCATTTTTCTTCACGACTGCACATGGTGAAAGTAAATGAATGTTCATTTTATTAAATCTCCACCCTTGCTAGAGTTTGTGTTTTTAATATGCTGTGCCCGTGGAAGTGAGTACAGTTAATGCTTCAAGCTGGAAAGTAGGATTGTGGTTTGAGAAAGAGCATTTGATTTGTGAGATAAACTGGTGTGCGTTTTTTTTGTTTTTTGTTTTTTTTTTGAGTGGACCTCCGTTTTTATCTGAAACGAGTGAAGAAACTGGCTATTCATACTTGGATATTTAGCAGACATTTACCTGAGAATACAGTGAGCCTATTGCTTCAAGAAAAACAACTGACGGTATTTGTGTCCAGTAAGACATTTGAGCTTTCAAGAAAAAATAAGAGTTTCAGAAAGTTTGCAAATTCTCCATTGTGAGCCTGACAGCTTCCCAGGACTTAAGATGTTTCTGCAGAGATTGGTGGTGATGCCCGTGAAGGCGGTTTTTGGTGTCGTGTCGCATGTGCGACGTGTGTGACGTGTGCTGACACTTGGAGAAGACACGCATGATTCCGTGAACCCATGCTTTCCAAAGGGCCAGTCATGGTGTTGCAAAATCGTACATGTGTGAAAGGCACACTTGGAGTGCAAGATAAATGAGATTTCTTTTTTTTTGAGTCGGAGTCTCGCTCCGTCGCCCAGGAGGGAGTGCGATGAGATTTTAACACAAGAATATAGAAGGTTTATTGATGCTTTCGGCTTTCATGTTGTAATTAATCTCTGCTCAGCCCCTGTGTTGGGTGTTCTGGTGTAGGGTGAGAGAAGATTGCCCAGGGCTATTTGACGAGACTTGAGATGTTCCTCTTTTCCACTATGACGTTGGTTTGATGCCAGTGTTTCTTCATATGCGTCAACCAACGCAATTTATTGCAGCAGATTGAAGCAGAAGCAGATGAGAGAATCTAGCCATCTTTGGTTTAGCCAGAATTAAAGAGATTTGCAAAAATGGAAAAGAATGCCACTCTTACTAAATGTTTTGGGAAATAGTCTTCTAAGGTTTTTTTAGAGACTCCAACTCACACACAAAAAAAGTCTAGTCGCCCAGACTGGAGTGCAGCGGCCGCTCCCGGCCACCGCAGCCTCGACCTGCTGGGCTCCGGCGATCCTTCCGCCTCAGCCTTCCAAGTAGCCGGAATTACAGGCACGCGCTACCACGCCCGGCTGGTTTTTGATTTATTGTAGAGATGAGGTCTCGCTGTCCAGGCGGGTCTCGAACCCGCGGGCTCAGGCAATCCACTCACCTCAGCCTCCCGAAGGCACGGGATTACAGGCTGAGCCACCTAGCCCGGCAAGGTTTTTTTTTTGTTTTTGTTTTTCTTAACAGAGATGAGGTCTTGCTGTGTTGCCCAGGCTGGTGTTGAACTCTTGGCCTCAAGCAATCCTTTTATGAAAAAAAGTTACTTATGTTGACATAATCCCTGTAAATAAAAGCACTTTGATTGGGGTGCAGACCTTTTGGGGGAAAAAAAGTGCTTTGGTGTGCTTAGTACATTTTAAGAGCTGTAAAGGGGTCCTGAGACCAAAAAGCTTGAAAACTTGAGAACTGGTCTTAACTCCTGACCTCCCTCGGGAACAGCTGCCCCGAGATGGAGTCGGCTGTTTTCACGGGTGGTGTGAGTTGCCCATGCAGCATCTGCTGGTTTTTTAAGACTTCGGAGAGATGGACCCACCCAGCCCTCACAGTTCAAATTAGTTTTTTGTCAGTGAAAAACAATATATTAGATGACTTTTAGGAAAGATAACTTTCTGCTGTGGGAGATTTCTTTATTTATTTAGGTTCATCCTTCCGCCACAGCCTCCTGAGTATTTAGGACTACAGATGCACACCACCGTGCCTGGCTAACTTTTTTATTTTTTTGTGGCAACGAGGTCTCTCAGTGTTGCCCAGGCTGGTCTTAACTCCTGATCAAGCATTCCACCCTCCTTGGCTTCCCAGAGTGCTGGGATTATAGGTGTGAGCCACCGTGCCTGGCCTCTGGGGGATTGTTGATTTCTCCCTGATTTTTAAATCTGGTGATTTGCAGTGGATTGTTGCTTAGTAACCGTTGGTTATGGTTTTGGAAAGGGGTGTAAACTGACACATCTTTTTAGCTCATGCATTTAGGTAGGGGAGTTGGAAGGTAAGGTGCTGGCGCTGAGTACACTTAGGAGCCTGTTTGACCCCTGTTCCCTGATTCTCTGCCCCTCCACACCCACTCAGAACTTCACCCCGTTCCCTAAAATCTTTAACAATGTTTTGGGACATCAGAACATTGTATTCTTGGTAATGAGGTGAACTTTAAGCTAATGGTACAATTAAATCTTACCTTTAGTTTCATCTAGGCAAGTTTGTAACGTTTTCTTTCAGGCCTGATGAGGCCATTAGGATTCTTAGCTATTTTTCATATTGGGGAGGAGTGTGTTTGTATGTTTTTTTTTTTTTTGAGTTGGAGTCTCACTCTGTCGCCCAGACTGGAGGGCAGTGACCGCTCCCGGCCACCGCAGCCTCGACCTGCTGAGCTCCGGTGATCCTCCTGCCTTGGCCTTCCAAGTAGCTGGAACTATAGGCACGCGCTACCACGCCCGGCTAATTTTTGATTTATTGTAGAGATGAGGTCTCGCCAAGTTGCCCAGGTGGGTCTCGAACCCGCGGGCTCAGGCAATCCATTCACCTCAGCCTCCCAAAGGCGCGGGATGACAGGCTGAGCCACCGAGCCCGGCTGTTTGTATTTTTTATTCTGTATGTTCAGTGTTCTGATTACCCAGGAGCTTTTAAATAATTGCACAATCTTAGTTCATGATTTGCAAAGTAGCAACATTGCAGGAGTTCTTGGTTTCCTTAAAAGTTGATTAAGGCTGGGTGCAGTGGCTCATTCCTGTAATCCCAGCACTTGGAGAGACCGGAGTGAGAGGATTGCTTGAGCTCAGGGGTTCAAGACCTGCCTGGGCAACTTGGTGAGGCCTCGTCTCTTACAAGATATCACAAAAACTAGCTGGGCATGGTAGCGTGCTCCTGTAGTTCGGCTGTTTGGAAGGCTGAGGGGGAAGGATCGCCTGAGCCCAGCAGTTTGAGGCTGCGGTGACTGAGTGTGCCACTGTTCCGTAGCCTGGGCGACAGAGACAGACTCCTATTCAAAAAAAAAAAGTTGGGTAAAGTTGAGACTCAGAGTAGTCCCTTCACCAAGATCTTAAAAGTGCTACGTTGTAGATGGGGCCTTACGTCAGCTTGGAATTTGATGTTCTAGTCTGAGTCTGTGGACAGTGTTGGGAACTGTGGTTAAGCTCAGTTGGAGTCTGATTGCACGTTTTATGAAGAATTAATCTTCAAGCTCAAGTTTTCTTGTATAAAATATTTAAATCTCAGATTATTTATTGGTAACGTACTGCACTGTATGCTTGTATACACAGTGTAATATACTGTAGAACCTGGGGTCTGATGCATCCCTTTCAGCTGGGATACGTGCTGAGAAATGTGTTGTGAGGGGATTTTGTCATTGTGGGAACATCATATAGTGTACTTACACAAACCTAGGCTGTGCAGTATGGCCTGTTTCCCCAGGCTATAAATCTGTACTCTGTGACTGTGCTGATCACTATAGACAGTGGTAACACAATAGTAAGCCTTTGTGCATGTAAACACAGGAATGGTTCGGTAGAAATACGGCCGTACGATCGTATGGGACTCCCGTCCACCATTGTGTATGCAGCCTGTCATTGATTGGAAAGTGATGTTGACCAAAGCATCGTTAAGGAGTGCGTGGCTGTACACACAGTGACTTGATTTATGTGTGGGTTCTCATTTAAAGCCGCGCACAGACTTGCCATACAGACCCCACTTTGTGGCCACTACCTTTTGTGGAAGGGGTCTTAAAAAAAACAGCTTTGGATTATAGGCCTGCCACGTTATATGTAGCATTCTCATGTGCGGAAATTGGTGGATTTGGAAAAGAAAAACATGTAGGGGTTTTGTTAAATATCTTTTTCTTCTTTCTGTTTTGTTGCATCATTGTTTTTCAAATTTGTATTACCCCTGTATCCAGAAACCAGGCTCTTGCACTTTATGGCAGTTTTTGTCGATTTGGGGTTAAGAATAGTGTTCCTGTTGTTTTGCTCATTAGAAATGTTTAAATTGCCGGGCTCGGTGGCTCAGCCTGTAATCCCGTGCCTTGGGAGGCTGAGGTGAGTGGATTGCCTGAACCCGCGGGTTCGAGACCTGCCTGGGCAACTTGGTGAGACCTCATCTCTACAATAAATCAAAAAATTAGCCGGGCGTGGTAGCACGCGCCTGTAGTTCCAGCTACTTGGAAGGCTGAGGCGGAAGGATCGCCGGAGCCCAGCGGGTTGAGGCTGCGGTGGCCGGGAGTGGCCACTGCACTCCAGTCTGGGCGACTGAGTGACTCCAACTCAAAAAAAAAGAAATGTTTAAATTGTATTTCCTGGCGTTAATGTCTGTAATACTATGACTTAATATAATTGTGACGATTCTTTTTGGTCCGTTTTCATACTTTTTCAGATTCTTCGCTTTGTCGACATATCTTTCATTTTCAGGTTTTTCTGGGCAAGTTGGTGTAGGATTGCTGGAGCTTGGCTGTTCTGTTCCTGTTTCTCTCAGCAGGAGGGGAGAGAAGGGAGTGGGGAGTGGGGAGAGGGCCACGGGGCAGCTGGAAGGGCCCTTCGGAAGGGAGGAAGAGTAAGCTGGCTGCCTTAGTGGTTGTCCAGCCGGCGCCCTTTCCCTGCATACGCAACCTTGGGTTTTCAGGTTGACCTTGGGCTTCATCGTGCTTTATTCCTCTTGAGCATAAACTATTCATCATCTGTGTTTGAGCTTCTGCTGCTTGCTAAATACTAGCTGGATGGCTCACCTGGTATACATTTTTAAGAATATAGTTAGGGGCTGGGCTTGGTGGCTCAGCCTGTAATCTCAGCACTTTGGGAGGCCGAGGTGAATGGGTTGCCTGAGCCTGTGGGTTTGAGACCCGCCTGGGCAACTTGGTGAGCCCTCGTCTCTACAATAAAGCAAAAATTTAGCTGGACGTGGTGGCATGCACCTGTAGTTCCGGCTACTTGGAAGGCTGAGGTGGAAGGATTCGTTGGAGCCCAGCTGGTCAACGCTGGGGTTGCTGCGAGTGTGCCACTGCACTCCAGCCTGGGCAATGGAGTGAGACTCCAACTCTAAAAAAAAAAAAAAGAAAAGACTATAGTAAGTTTAAATATGTTCAGTACCACTTACACAGAGTGCTTTGTAATGAGCCAAGGAACCATTCTTAGAATAATATTTTAATGAGAAAACACAGTATCTTGGCTATAGGGTCACTTCTAAGCTACTATCATTATATGCTAAACCCCTTGGGAAAGAGGAGATTGTATTATTTCTGCTAAGAATTAATATTTAATGTACATTGAATAGAGAGAGCCTTTATACCTTTTACCTTTTCTGTCCATGTGCTTTTTCCCTGCTTAACCTGAATGAGTATATTATGTTTAAGACCTTAAAATGGCAAATTATGCTATGGTAAGTTGTTACATTAAATAAATTGTCGTAGTTTATCGATTGCTTCCAAAGGCAAACATCTAAGTTTTCAGTTTTAACCTTTTATCATAGAAATAATAAAACATCTTCTGTTGAGTAGTAGCTATAAATTTTGAGACAGCTAACGCTTAATAGCATGGGCCACATCTTGTTCCAAATGCCTATTAGAAGGCTGGGATTTTGCTGGGCTCGGTGGCTCAGCCTGTAATCCCGCGCCTTTGGGAGGCTGAGGTGAGTGGATCGCCTGAGCCTGCAGGTTCGAGACCCGCCTGGGCAGCGAGACCTCATCTCTACAATAAATCAAAAAATCAGCCGAGCGTGGTAGCGCATGCCTGTAATTCCAGCTACTCGGAAGGCTGAGGAGGAAGGATCGCCGGAGCCCGGCAGGTCGAGGCTGCAGCGGCCGGGAGCGGCCACTGCACTCCAGTCTGGGCGACAGAGTGAGACTCCAACTCAAAAAAAAAAAAGAAGGCAGGGCTTCATCAGTAGAGTCTGAGTTTTGTGCACATTGGGATGCAGAGTACGTAAACATTAGCTAATGGGGAAAATACCACTGGTGATGTGTCTTCCTTTTTCCGTGTGTGTCAGTCATCTGCCTAGACTGCCTCATCCCCCTCTTTCGACCATGTAGTGTGCACACCTTAACCTTCCCCTTGTGGCATAGCCAGCCATGATTTTTTCTTTGTTTCCTCAATATTTTTTCCAACCTTTCTTTTTTGTTTGTTTGATCTGAATCCCAGACAAAGTTTGAGATTGCCCTTGAGAACAGAAACTATCTTAAACATCTTTTATTTGTGATTTTAGTATTGTCTTTTGTAGTATTTAGAAAGTTTGGTAAACTTCAGCCTTATGAATACTGTACTTTCTGACCAAAACAAGTTAGAGGAGAAAAAGGCGCTTTTAGGAAGACTGGGTTGAGGCTTGATAGCCCTGGCTGTCCTAGCAGCTTTCTGGAGTAATAAGTAAAACATGGTTTGCTTTGGATTTGCTATTTCTAGCCACAGAGCAATTCGCTAAAAAGTTGTGTGCATGTGTGTTTGCGCCAGAGTCTGTCTGTCACTCAGGTTGGAGGGTGGTGGCAAGATGGCTCAGGGTAGCCTCGACCTCCTGGGCTCAGGCCGTCCTGCCTCAGCCTCTGGAAGTAGCTGGGAGTACAGGTGTGTACCCACCACTCCCCCGTGTTTCTTTATTTTGTTTGTTTGTGGAGATGAGGGCTTGCTATGTGGCCTAGGCTGGTCTTGAACTCCTGGGCTCAAATGAGCCTCCTGCCTTAGTTTCCCAAAGTGCTGGGATTGCAGGTGTGAGCCACCATGCCCAGCTAGAAAAATCTGTTTTAAAAATCTTGGTTTAAGCCAAGTGCGGTGGCACATGCCTTTAATCCCAGCACTTTGGGAGACTGAGGTGAGAGGATTGCCTGAGCCCAGGGGTTCCAGACCAACCTGGACAACATGGTGAGACCTTGTCTCTACATAAATCAAAAAATTTAACCATGCATGGAGCATGGCGACAGAGTGAGACTCCGACTCAAAAAATAAAATAAAATAAAATAAAAATCTTGGTTTATTTCACAAAATAGTGTTTTGATTAGTATAAACTGAGTTTTATGCTAATAATCAAAAAGCTTCTTGTTTTAAGTTGAGGATTTGTTGTGTTTGGTGCCCCTTTGTTACTGTTTTGGGGGATGATTTTAGCCTCTTTGCAATCACTGAATTTGGTAAATGGTAGAATTAGATGACTTTCCATTTTTGCATGATCATTAATAATCTACTTTAATAAATTGTGGCCATGCCCAGTGGCTCTAGTCTGTATTCCCACACTTTGGGAGGCTGAGACAAAAGGATTTCCTGAGCTCAGGTTCGAGACCAGCCGGGGCACTTGGTGACACCTCATCTCTACAATAAATCAAAAAATTAGCTGAGCATGGTGACTCATGCCTATAGGTCCAGCTACTTGGAAGGCTGAGGTGGAAGGATTGCCTGAGCCCAGCTGGTCGAGGCTGCGGTGGCCCTGAGTGTGCCACTGCACTCCAGCCTGGGCAACAGAGTGAGACGCTGACTCAGAAAAACCAAATTGAAACAAGTTTACAAAATAGAAAGTAATATTTTCCTATATCATTTCTACTGGGTTGTGTTTCTGTGCGTATGTGGAAATAATGCAGAGGTAGTTTAAAAAATCTGAGTTTGGTGGTGTACATCTGTAGTCTGAGCTACGAGGGAGAATCAGTTCCATTTAGGAGTTCTAGACCAGCCTGGACAATATAGCAAGACTCCCATCTCTTAAAGAAAAAAAAAAAAAAAAAATATATATATATATATATGCCTGCATATTGTTTTTGTTTTTTTTTTTTTGAATTGGAGTCTCCCTCTGTCGCCCAGACTGGAGTGCAGTGGCCGCTCCCGGCCAGCGCAGCCTCGACCTGCTGGGCTCTGGCGATCCTTCCGCCTCAGCCTTCCAAGTAGCCGGAATTACAGGCATGCGCTACCATGCCCAGCTGATTTTTTTATTTTATTGTAGAGATGAGTCTCGCTGCCCAGGCGGGTCTCGAACCCGCGGGCTCAGGCAATCCACTCACCTCAGCCTCCCAAAGGCACGGGATTACAGGCTGAGCCACCGAGCCCGGCATGCCTGCATATTGTAAAAGATATACACAGGCATCTCAGGGTAGAGATTATGATGATAGGCTATGGAGTCAGATATCCTGGGTTCGTATCTTCACCCATTGAACCATAGGCAAGCCTTCTTTCTTAGTTTATCTATAAGATGGAGGCAGTTAATAGTTGAGTTGTTTGAGGGCTACCTGGGGTATGTTGAGATTTCAATATTCTGTCACCTTTTTCTCTTGATATGTAGTATGTTACTATATGTACTTACTACCTCTTTTATTTTGACATAATATTAAGTTGCAGGCATGTACTGTAATTAACTGGTTCTGTGTTGACAGATATCTAGGTACTTTCCAGTTTGTTTTAGTTAATTGCGTATAGTGCCCAGTGAATAACCTTAAATGTCTTTCTGTATTATTTATTTTAAGAATTTTTTTTATGTTGTAAAATTTTTTTGTAGGGATGAGTATCTCTGCCTAAGTTGGTCTTGAACTCCTGGGCTCGAGTAATCTTTTCTCCTAGTCCTCCCTAAGTGGTGGGATGTCAGGTATGAGCTGCTGTGCCTGGACTTTTTGTGTTATTTCTGTGAGGCTCAAATTCCAGAACCTGTGGGGTCATGGTAATTTACAAACGAACGGTCTAGAAATCATGTCCCCTTTTTACGGAATAGCTCTCCCATAGACACTGTTGGTTTCAAGCTTATTTTTATTCTGTAGGAATTCGGGTCCATATTTTGGCCTGTCTTCCAATTCTTGTACCCCTAGCCCAGGAGTGACTGGAAATTTGGATTTTTATGTAATGTTTTATATTTTAAAAGTGTGTTGTAGATTAAAGAGAATACATCTTCCAATTGTAGAATTTCAGTTAGAATTTTCTGGCCTAGTATTTCTGTAAGACAGATTGCTAGAAGTAAGTTGATATAAATTTATAAATTGGTATGCATTTAATTTTGATAAATATCAGATTACTTTTTGAAATTATCTACCAAGTTCACTTCCGTTATGATGGATAAGAGGGATCATTTTCTTACACCATTGCCAACATTGGAGGTTTATGATAAGTCTTTCATTTTTTTTTTTTTTTTGAGTTGGAATCTCACTCTGTCGCCCTGACTGGAGTGCAGTGGCCGCTCCCGGCCACCGCAGTCTCGACCTGCAGGGCTCCGGCGATCCTTCCGCCTCAGCCTTCCAGTAGCTGGAACTACAGGCGTGCGCTACCACGCCTGGCTAATTTTTTGATTTATTGTAGAGATGAGGTCTCTCACCAGGTTGCCCAGGCGGGTCTTGAACCCGCGGGCTCCGGCAATCCACTCACCTCAGCCTCCCAAAGTGCGGGATTACAGGTTGAGCCACCGAGCTCGGCTATATAATTCTTAAATATTTTACAATTATGGCATATGGAATTGAGATTTTACTGTGGAGGGCCAAAGTCATTTGAGTATCTATACTTTCCTCACTGACTTAAAATATATGTCCAGAGGTTGATACTTTGCCTATTTGGGTGTATGACTACTAAACTACAGTTAGCAGATAAGAGGAACATGCATTCTTTTTTTTTTCTTTTTGAGTCGGAGTCTCACTTTGTTGCCCAGGCTGGAGTGACGTGTTCACGACTGCTGCAGCCTCCACCTGCTGGGCTCAGGTGATCCTGCCACCTCAGCCTTCCAAGTAGGTGGAACTACAGGTGTGCACCGCCTTGCCTGGCTAATGTGTTTGATTTGCTGGTGAGCCGAGGGTTGGGCTCAGGCAATCCTCTTGTCTGTGCTGCCCGAAGTGCTGGGAGTAGAGGTATGAGCCACCACGCCAGGCTTAGGAACATGCCTTCTTCGGGTTCGCTTTGTGAGTACTGTACCGAAGTGATTCTTGGTAGTTTAGCGCAAGCGTCCCAAGCCCCAGCCACAGACCGAGACCCGTCTGCGTCCTGCGCGGAACCAGGCCGCCCTGCTAGAGGCGAGCACCAGGCAAGCGAGTGACGCTTCCTCGGGTTTGCAGCCGCTCCCCACGGCTCCCCACCGCTCGCGTTGACGCCTGAGCTCCGCCTCCTGTCAGATCCTCATGGGAACTTGAGCCCTCTTTGAGCTGCGTGTGAGGGATCTAGGTCATGCGCACTTAGGAGAGCCTGATGTCTGGTGATCTAGGGGGGCGCTGAAGCGGCGGTGCTGTGCGTTTCACTGCCCTTGGTTCATCCTGAAGCCACCTCCCCACCCCGTAGCCCTGGTCTGTGGAAAAGCTGTCTTCTGTGAAACTGGTCTTCGATGCCAGAAAGGGTTAGAGTGTATACAGAGGGTGCTACCAAGTGTGTACACATTTTAAGAAAGGAGAAGACTATTAAGATTTTAGTCCTTAATAAGATGAACTCAAGTCACGTTTGACTTATGCAGTTGCAGGAGATGCTCAGAGTGGTTGCCATCAGCATCCAGACTCTTCTGATTACAGCAAAGATCTTTTAACATCTCTTAACATGTGTACACTAATACATTTTTTGGCACCCCCGGTATATTACATTGGATACCTAAACTTCTGAAACAAATACCCAGCCAAAATAAACAGCCAATAGCCATGCTAATTTCACAGAAATGTCTGGGTTTTTTTTTTTTTTTTTTGAGTTGGAGTCTCACTCCGTCGCCCAGGCTGGAGTGCAGTGGCACACTCATGGCCATCCCAGTGTTGACTTGCTAGGCTCCAGCGACCCTTCTGCTTCAGCCTTCCAAGTAACTAGAACTAGAGGGATGCACTACCACACCCGGCTATTTTTTTTTTTTTTTTAATTTTTACTGTAGAGATGATGTTTTGCCAGGTTGCCCGGGCTAGTCTCGAACCCACGGGCTCAGGCAATCCACTTGGCCTCCCAAAGTGCTGGGATTATAGGCTGAGCCACCAAGCCCGGCCGTCCCTGTTCTTTTTTTTTTTTGAGTTGGAGTCTCACTCGGTCGCCCAGACTGGAGTGCAGTGGCTGCTCGCGGCCACCACAGCCTCGACCCGCTGGGCTCCGGCGATCCTTCCACCTCAGCCTTCCGAGTAGCTGGAACTACAGGCGCGCACTACCACGCCTGGCTAATTTTTTTTTTGATTTATTGTAGAGACGAGGTCTCGCCAAGTTGCCCAGGAGGGTCTCGAACCCGTGGGCTCAGGCAATCCTCTCACCTTGGTGTCCCAAAATGCTGGGATTATAGGCATGCGCTGCCATGCCCTACCTGAGTGCCCTGTTTATACTGTGGTTTCCTATGCCCAATGCTCAAACACCCCCCAAGGTCACACCCCCCCCACAGTCGAACCCATGGGCTCAGGCAGTCCACTCACCTCAGCCTCCCAAAGGCGCGGGATTACTGGCTGAGCCACTGTGCTGGCTCCCTGTTCTTTTTAAGTAGCTAAGTAGTTATCCTAATTGGAGTCACTTTGGACAGCCTAGCATAGAGAGAGGAAGGACCTGTTTTCCAGCATTGTTGTAAAAACTTTACATGTTTGTTGGGAAACTGCTTTTTCATGTTATAAATGTGTTATAATTTTAAAATTTCTAGTTATCTAAAGTAGAGAAGAGATACA
Source organism: Cephalopachus bancanus (assembly GCA_027257055.1). Lineage (NCBI taxonomy): Eukaryota > Metazoa > Chordata > Mammalia > Primates > Tarsiidae > Cephalopachus > Cephalopachus bancanus. Next base: position 5,352,853 of record JAPVLO010000166.1, on the reverse strand, counting down.
AATTCTATTTTAAGGTAAATCCATAGAGATACAACTTACCAACAATGAAATAGCTAGTGGCAGAAGTGAAGCCAGAGTAATATGACTAGTAGCAGTAGTGAAATGAGTCTTGGTTTCTCTTTCTTTATCACATTGCTTCTGATTTGAGACAGGCTTGAATGCCTTTACCTGCAAGTCACTCGGGAGGCTGGGTGGAAGGATTGTCTGAACCTGGGAGATTGAGGGTGCGGTGAGCCAGAATCATGCCACCGTAGTCCATCCTATGAGACAGTGAGATCCTGTCTCCAAAAAAAAGAAGTTAATGTAGTCTTCAGTCTTTCAAATTAGGATTAACAAACTTTGTGCACATTTAAAGAAATCAAGCCTGTATCCTAATAATCTGGTAAGATAAAGTAGACAGTAGCTTTCCAAGCATTGTTATTTGTGACAGTAAAAAAATCTGAAGATTTGAGTAAGACAAAAATGGGAAAGATAAGAAAAATATTAATTCTATAGGGAATGGGTACTTTTGTTAACAATCCATACTGAACTGATAATGAACTTAACTCCTTCAGAGTGGGAAAGAATGCAGAGAAACATGTTACTTGCACAGAACAACAAAAATAGACGTTTATTACTTGAAACAACAAAAATATGATTTCAATTTATTCTTGACTTGAAAGCTCTCCTTGCTTGAACCATGTGTAGCTTAGACAAGATGAAAGTTATACTTTCTTTTCATTTCTGGCTTTAATCAAATGATTTATAAAAGCGTTCATAATCCCAAAATAATTATGAAGGACTATAGTTTTCTTGCAAAAACTTAAATGAATAATACAAGGTAATACAATTATGTTATGAAGGACTATAGTTTACTTGCAAAAACTTACATGAATAACACAAGGTAATACAATTATATATATAAATGTGTGTGTGTGTGTGTGTGTGTGTGTGTGTGTGTGTGTATACATGTATATTTGTGGTTGAAGTCTCAATCTGTCACCCAGGCTGGAGGGCAGTGGCATGCTCCTGGCCACTGCAGACTCAATCTGCAGGGTTCAGGCAATCCTTCTGCCTCAGCCATCCAAATAGCTGGAACTACAGGCATGCACCACCATGCTCAGCTAATTTTTTATTGTAGAGGTGAGGTCTCGTCAAGTTGCCCGGGCTGGTCTTGAACCCATGAACTCAGGCAATTCTCTCACCTCAGCCTCCCAAAGTGCTGGGATTACAGGCGTGAGCCACCATGCCCAGCTAGAATATGTATTAAGTGTACTTTGCTATATTTATAACAATAAGCTGCCGGGCTTGGTGGCTCAGCCTGTAATCCCGTGCTTTGGGAGGCTGAGGTAAGTGGATTGCCTGAGCCTGTGGTTCGAGAGCTGCCTGGGCAACTTGGTGAGACTTTATCTCTACAATAAATAAAAAAAAAATCAGCCGGGTGTGGTAGCGCATGCCTGTAGTTCCGGCTACTTGGAAGGCTGAGGCGGAAGGATTGCTGGAGCCCAGCAGGTCGAGGCTGCAGTGGCCAGGAGCGACCACTGCACTCCAGTCTGGGCGACGGAGTGAGACTCCAACTCGGAAAAAAAAAAGGGCTATTACCACAAAACAAAGCACTACGAAACAAAGGGGCACGAGAAACATTTGAGGTGATGGATGTGTTTTAACCTTGATTGTGATGATGGCAACACAAGTGTGTGCATAGGTCCAAACTCACCAGATTGTATACGTTAATTATGTTCAGTTTTTTGGGTACAGCAAGGATACTTCAGTAAAGCTGGAGAAAAACTTCCCACAAAGAAGATATAATTTATCCAAAATTTATGAGTGTGTGGAATAAAGGAAGGCTCTTATATGGCTAGGCAGCTTTTTGCTTGTTTGTTTTTGAGTAGGGGTCTTGCTCTGTTGTCCAGGCTAGAGTGCAGTGGCACAATTACAGCTCATTGCTGCCTTGGTCTCCTGGGCTCAGGTGATCCCTTCCTCCTCAGCCTCCTGAGTAGCTGAGACTATGGGTGCACACCACCATGCTTGGCTAATTTTTTTCTTTTTTCCTTTTTTTTTTTGCTATAGGGATGAAGTCTTACTTTGTTGCCCAGGTTGGTCTTGAATTCCTGGTGAAAGTGCTGGGATTACAGGCATGAGTTGCTGTGTCTGGCCAGTTAGGCAGTTGTGAGGGGCATCTTTTTGATGGCAATTTTCTAGAACTCCGATAACTGTCGATCAACAAAATTATGTAGTAACTAAGACATTATTAATTCAGTTATAATGTGTATATTTTAATCATAGGAGATGTTACCTAAGTTTGAAAACAAGAATCTTTTAGTCTTCAGAAAATACTTGGTGCCTGTGGGTCCCCAGCTCTGTGAGTGAATGTTACAGCCTTATGTAGCTATGCAGTTTAGGCAGTGCAGGAGGAAGTGATCTGTCATGAATTAACTCAAGAGGTAAATCTCATTTACATTTATTCATCATTACAAAATCTGAATTAAAATGGAGATGATTGGTGGGGTTAGAAAAAAGATGGAGATGATACATAACTAGACCAGGAAACATTCACTCAATGATACGCCGCCCATTGGCTAGTTAGTAACAGGCAGTATGGGCTTCCTGGCATTCTCAGGTTTGTGTTGATACCACATGACAAGTTACAGAACAGTCTTAAAAGTCAGGACCATTTAAGGAGTCTCTTGTATTGGTCACAGAGTGTTTTTGTAGTGTGTGCGTGTGTGTGTATGTAATGTGTGTGTTTTAATCAGTGTTTTAGAAATAAAGTAACATGTTTTGACTTGAGGAGGTGAAATTTCTCAGAAGCTTTACTATATTCTGGATTGTGTTTTCTCTACCAATATATTTGATCTGGATTCTTACAATTTAGGCATTCTTGTAATGACAAAATTAAATATCTTGGGGGTAGGATTGTTTTCTCTTTTAGTTACTTGCTTTTAGTCACTTTTTGTCTTAAAAATGAGTATACCAGAGAACCAGCTATGTTTAGAAGTGTATTTTACTAAAGTAGTTTTTCTAGTCATGCGATTTGTTTCAGATTGTCGAGGTTTTTGGTCGTAATTTCATCCAACTTTATTTATAGTCCAGTTACAACACAGGGATCACAACCAGCACAGCCGCCACAGAAGCACTATGGCATCACTTCTCCTATCAGCTTAGCAGCGCCCAAGGAGACGGACTGCATACTCACGCAGAAACTAATTGAGACTCTGAAGCCCTTTGGGGTTTTTGAAGAGGAAGAGGCACTGCAGCGCAGGTAAATCTGTGTTGTGTGTTCTTTGACTGACAAAGTGTTTACTGATGTTGAGACATCCTCTGCTCACTTAAGTCAGGGTTATTCTCCCAAATTGGTATGTCTGTTTGAGAGGAGAATGATAATTAAGAGAGAAAACTTTCATTTTTTTAATGTAGAGTTCTGTTTCCTTTTGCTTTCTAGAGCTTTTGGTTACTATAATACCAAATTGTCAGGAGAGAGGGGAATGCCTTACCTAGCTAAAGGAATATCATGCCTATATATAGTTAGCTACCATGTACTGTGTTTTTTTTTTCCCCTGTCAGATGGATAATGTGCTAATGTCGAACCAAGGTCTGGGTGGTATATCTCAAAATATGCACGTGAAAACCCAATCATTATGCTTATGAACTACAAAAGAATTGTACTGTGTTACTGGTCACTTAAAAACTCAAAATTGGCCAGATGTGGTTGCTTATGTTGATAATCCCAGCACTTGGAGGAGTGCTGAGGTGGGAGGATCACTTGAGACTGGGAGTTTGAGACCAGCTTGGGCGACATATTGAGAGTCTGTCTCTACAAAAAATAAAAGTTAGCTGGGCGTGGTGGCTATGCCCATAGTCCCAGCTACTCCGGAGGCTGAGGTGGGAGGATAACCTTGAGGCCAGGAGTTTGAGACTGCCTCCAGCCTGGGTGACAGGGTGAGATCCTGTAAGTAAATAAAACAAAAAGCTCAAAATTTAAAACTTTAAAACATTTAATCAGTAATGATCTGGAATGACAACTTGACACTTGATTGATAATTGCTTTATCAACAGGATTTTAATTTTGGGAAAACTAAATAACCTGGTAAAAGAGTGGATACGAGAAATCAGTGAAAGCAAGGTAAGGTGACTTATTTACGCAAAATAACTTGCCATGTATAGCCAGCCGAACACAGCAGGTGTCTTAAACAACCTATTCTTTGAATGTATTCAGAACCCTTAATGTGGAGTTTCATTTTGGACTATTAGCAACAGATCTTACATTTTGTTTCTAGTTAATTTGAAAGCATGGAAAAATGAACTGAGTTTAGTGCAACGTTTCAAAACAGACTCAGTCACTGAAAACTACTTACACAATTCACAAATGATAGATGCTTCTCTGAGAAGGTGCTTGATGTATGTTTAATATATTTGAGAATCTTTTTACCATTTAAGGAGTCCTGTACTCATTTTTTAAAGGTTTTTAGGCATTAGACTGCCAAACTGAATAACTTTATTTTATTTGTTTATAATCTCATTCTCTGAGTTTCTAATAGTTCATTACAAATGCTCATACAACTCATGAGTTCATGACTGGGCCTCTCTTGGTAAAGGAAATGCATCCTCGGGGTTGTGTGGAATTCATCTGACCCATTTTCAAGAATGCCATCAGCAGTGGTAATTAGGGAGGGGTAGTACAAAATGCACATTTAATCTGTGAGACAACTGAAATGTTAATGGGAAGAGAGACAAGAGTGGAAGAAAACCTACTGGGGAGGGAAGGGGGTATCGGCCTAGAGGAGGAGTTAGAGGTTTTTGGTTTTAGTCACACTTACCCTCTTTCTCAAAGCAGTGTTTATGCATTTCAAAAAAGGGATTGCAGTTTAGCAACTGGAGTACTCTAAATTTTGGACTTTTATGTACGTTGTGTTTCTTGTTGATAGTTCTTATTTAAAAAATGAGATTTTGGAAGGGAAGCGTTTTTTGACTGAGTAAAAGATGTGTAAGTTTAAATATTTTTAAATCACTTATTGAAATTGGTGTTAACCTTGCATAGGAAGAGAAACATAGCTGTTCTAAGGGCTTTTTCTTAGCTATTTAATTGGAAACCCTGGTAAAGTAGACAAGGTCAGAACTTGCATTTTTTCCTAAATGCAAAACCAGAATTCTGTTGCATTGACAGTATTTTGTTTTAGGTACTTGTGTGACTTGTAAGTTTTTTTTTTTTTGAGTTGGAGTCTCCCTCTGTGGCCCAGACTGGAGTGCAGTGGCCGCTCCCGGCCACCGCAGCCTCGACCTCCTGGGTTCTGGGGATCCTTCCGCCTCAGCCTTCCAAGTAGCCGGAATTATAGGCACGCGCTACCACACCCGGCTGATTTTTTGATTTATTGTAGAGATGAAGTCTCGCTGCCCAGGCGGGTCTCGAACCCATGGGCTCAGGCAATCCACTCACCTCAGCCTCCCAAAGGCGCGGGATTACAGGCTGAGCCACCGAGCCCGGCTTGTAAGTTTTTTCAGCTGGTAATTCTTTTTTTTTTTTTGAGATGGAGTTGCACTCTGTCACCCAGACTGGAGTGCAGTGGCTGCTCCCGGCCACTGCAGCCTCCACCCACTGGGCTCCGGCGATCCTTCCGCCTCAGCCTTCCAAGTAGCTGGAACTACAGGCGCGCGTTACTATGCCCAGCTTTTGATTTGTTGTAGAGATGAGGTCTCGCCAAGTTGCCCAGGCGGGTCTCGAACCCGCGGACTCAGGCAATCCACTCACCTCAGCCTCCCAAAGCGCGGGATTACAGGCTGAGCCACCAAGCCCGGCTCAGCTGGTAATTCTTGATACAGTTCTTCCTGCTGGTTTTCCTGAGGATAAGAAAAATTGCTTGGTTTAACAAAATTATTCCTATTCAAATTTGTGTATGTCCTATTCTTTTTTTTTTTTTGAGTTGGAGACTCACTCTGTCACCCAGGCTGGAGTGCAATGGCACGCTCACGGCCACCCCAGTGTCGACCTGCTGGGCTTAGGCGATTCTTCCGCCTCAGCCTTCCAAGTAGCTGGAACTATAGGCATGCGCTGCCTTGCCTGTCTTCTTTTTTGATTTATTGTAGAGATGAGGTTTCACCAAGTTGCCCAGGCTATTCTTGAACCTGTGGGCTCAGGCAATCCTCTCACCTCAGCTTCCCAAAGAGCTGGGATCACAGGCTTGAGTGTCCTATTCTTATACGCACACTCTGTAGATAGCAAGTTGGTTAGAAAACAGAACGAAAGCAGCTTTGTATCAGTCTTTTGTAGAGAGAATTTCTTCCCCAGCTGGTTAGATTTTAAGATTTAGTATAGGATTTCTTGATGTTGATGCTACTGATGTTTTTGAGCCAGATAATTCTTTTTGTGGGAGCTATTCTGAACATTGTAGGGTGTGAAACTGCATCTTGGCCACTACCTACTAGAGTGGCCCCACACTGGCTGTGACACCCAACGGTGTCTCCAGATGTTGCCGTATGTTCTTTGGGTGGCACAATAATCTCCATTTGGGAGCCACCGATTTAATATACTTGTATAGCTAGAAGAATTTAGAGTATTCTGAGGAAAAAAAATACATAACACTTGAATTTTACTTTTTGTTTGTTTTTTGTTTTTTGAGGCGCGATCTCACTCTCTTTCCCAGGTTGAGCACAGTGGCACCATCATGGCTCACTGCAGTCTCAACCTCCTGGGCTCAGGTGATCCTTTCACTTCAACCTTCAAGTAGTTAGAACTACAGGTACACACCACCACATCCAGCTAATTTTTAATTTATTGTGGAGGTGAGGTCTCTCTTTGTTGCTCAGGCTGGTCTTGAACTCCTGGGCTCAAGTAATTCTTCTGCCTTGGCCTCCCAAGTGCTGGAATTTACAGGTGTGAGCCACTGTGCCTAGCCTGAATTTTACTGTTAATGTCCGTTTTTTTTTTTTTTGCCATCTAATAGTCTTAAGACTTAAGACAAAAGTTGAAAATGATAGCCGAGCTCGGTGGCTCAGCCTGTAATCCCGTACTTTTGGGAGGCTGAGGTGAGTGGTTTGCCTGAGCCCCGGGTTCGAGACCCGCCTGGGCAACTTGGCGAGACCTCATCTCTACAATAAATCAAAAAAAAAATTAGCCGGTTGTGGTAGCGCGCGCCTGTGGTTCCAGCTACTTGGAAGGCTGAGACGGAAGGATTGCCTTTGCCTAGCAGGTCGAGGCTGCGGTGGCTGGGAGTGGCCACTGCACTCCAGTCTGGGTGACAGAGTGAGACTCCAACTCAAAAACAAAAAAGAAGTTGAAAATGTTTTTCTTCTGACCTGAATTAAGAAATTTTAATTTCTGGGTTACAGTTAATCATAATAGGTATGTCTAAGAGGTTAGTTAGTAGTACAGTAGTAACCAGCCATGTGTGACTATTTAAATGCAAATTAATTAAAATTAACCAGTTAAACATTTAGATTCATAACAACACTGGCTACAGTTCAAGGGCTCAGCAGTGATGAATAACTAGTGGCTGCTATATTGGACAGGCTGGTTGTAGAATGTTTACAGACTTGCAAAAAGTACCATTGGAGAATGTGCTTCCAAAAGATTTGAACCTTACTGAGGAAGTCTGAAGATCAGTGTTTCAAGGTAGTTTCTCTCCAACTTCTTTTTGTAGGCCTATTTCTGCACACATCTTGCTGACTTATTTTAAATAACCAGAAAAATATTGCAGTTGAGGTTTTTAACTATCTAAATACAGGAGGGCAAAAGTTTTCTTACTTTTAGAAAATGTAATATTACACATATAGCTTGTCTATTTTCTATAGTGATAGTTAAATGTATGTACTCTGAACCAAACAAAGGAGTCTCTGACTCTTCCGAACTTGTCTTTAGGGTTTTCGGAGTATGAAATAACACTTCATTTAAGTCACTTTTTTGTTTTCGAGAGGGAGAGAGGCGGTCTCTTACATGTTTTGGTACTGAGTAGGGATTTAGAAGGTAAAAGGAAATATTGACTTAGCATTCTTTAAAATTGTTTTTTTGTTTGGATAGACATCATTTTGCTTTGGCCAAGACCATCAAGTACCCAGCGTAGTACTTTACCAACGTGTCAGGACCAGGAAGGACATTTTTGAATGCCTTTTTTTCTCCCTCATTTTGAGCAAGAAACCATCACTAAAAGTCACCCACCAAAGCCTTTTCAAAATCTAAAAAAACCAACTATTACTTAGCAGCATTGGCTTTTAAGTCACTTTTGATATGGTAAACTTATACGCTAAGGTGCTATGTGATGTTTGGTGTAGATATTGAATATAATCTTTTTCTTCAAACACTCAGAAGATTTATTGTTATTATATTCTAACCATAATGATTCATTTTATGCAGCAGGCTTGTCATGAATACAGTCCCTGATTCTGACATTGCTTCTGTGGGATTGCGTGACCACCACCACCACAGCCATCTTTATAGCAGTTTCCAGAAATATGGCAGAATTCTAAAACAGTATGAGTCTTCACTAAAAACACTTTTTTAAAAGTTGAAAATTGCTTGAATCTCATATTAGATGGATCTATGAGGGACTGGTATATTTTTAGTGTTTATAGAATTTGAATGCACCTTCTGTAAATTTGCACTGTAATTTTGTTTTTGTTTTTGTTTTTTTTTAAGTACAGGTGTAGTTCCTCTTGTACTCCTCTGGCAAAATGACCATTTTTTTTTGTTTCAACAGAATCTTCCACAATCCGTAATTGAAAATGTTGGAGGAAAAATTTTTACATTTGGATCTTACAGATTAGGAGTGCATACAAAAGGTAAGTATTATTTTATTCATCCTGGGAAGGGTTTTTCTTTTTCTTAAAAATTATCATGACATACCCATCTCAGTTACTTCCGTATCATGCAGCTTAGCTTTTCAAGGAAGATAGGAAAAAGTTCAAAGAGTAAATTTGTTAATAAGAAAGGTATAAAATGGTGATGCCTTCTACACTGTCTAGAAACTGTATTAACACTAAAATACGATTACAAATTCAGATTCTCAGTAGGAGTAGCCACATTTTACTTGTTGAGTAGTCACATGCTGCTAGTGGTTACTGCACTTAGAAGTACAGATAACATTTTTCCCATGGGAGAGTTCTTTTGTACAGTGCTGTTTATCTATCTGTCTGTCTGTCTAATTTCATCCCACCAGAAGGATAGCCACACTAGAAATCAGAACAAAAATGAATGAAAGCAAGCCGGGCTCGGTGGCTCAGCCTGTAATCCCGCGCCTTTGGGAGGCTGAGGTGAGCGGATTGCCTGAGCCCGCGGGTTCGAGACCTGCCTGGGCAGCAAGACCTCATCTCTACAATAAATCAAAAAATCAGCCGGGTGTGGTAGCGCGTGCCTGTAATTCCGGCTACTCGGAAGGCTGAGGCGGAAGGATCGCCGGAGCCCAGCAGGTCGAGGCTGCGGTGGCCGGGAGCGGCCACTGCACTCCAGTCTGGGGGACTGAGTGAGACTCCAACTAAAAAAAAAAAATGAAAGCATTTAAGAAAAGCTTGTGAGTTTTCTTTCTTTCTTTCTTTTTTAATAAATTTTTTTATTTTAAAGATGTGGGGTACAATTCAGGGTTAGGTATACAAATGTTCATTATACAGATACTCTTGTTGAGGTGTGTCCCCCTCCCCGTGAATTTTCTTTTCCCCATACCTATATAAACAAATTGTAAACTATAGCTAATAAATAAATAAAACCCTTCAAATATATCCGTGGCCATTGATAATTACTGTGAATACTTTCTCTTTTCTTTAGTTTTTTGAGTCGGAGTCTCCCTCTGTCACCCAGACTGGAGTGCAGTAGCAAGATCCTGGTAGGCCATCACAGCCTTGACCTGCTGGGCTCAGGCGATCCTTCCCCCTCTAGCTGGAACTACAGGCCATGCCACCACACCCGACTAATATTTCTTGATTTGTTGTAAAGAGGAGGTCTGGCCACGTTGCCCAGGCTGGTCTCAAACCTGTGGACTCAGGCAATCCTTTTACCTCTGCTTCCCAAGTGCTGGGATTACAGGTGTGAGCCACTATGCCTGGCCAAATAGTTTCTTATTTTTACTTGGAGTTATTTCCTCCGTGCAAATAAATGTACAATAAAAATGTTAGCATGAGCCGGGCTCGGTGGCTCAGCCTGTAATCCTGAGCCTTTGGGAGGCTGAGGTGAATGGATTGCCTGAGCCCGCGGGTTCAAGACCCGCCTCGGCAACTTGGCGAGACCTCATCTCTACAATAAATCAAAAATCAGCCGGGCATGATAGTGCATGCCTGGAATGATCGCCAGAGCCCAGCAGGTGAGGCTGTGGTGGCCGGGAGCAGCCACTGCACTCCAGTCTGGGCGACAGAGTGAGACTCCCACTCAAAAGAAAAAAAAATGTTAGCATGTCAAAGAACATTTATTGAGCTGTACTCTTTAACCATGAACTATTTTAAAAGTATCTGCTGGTATGGTGTTGGCTGTGTTCTAGAATCCTTCCATATCGTCATCGCCCTTCACCCTGTCCAGTTAATACGTTTGCTTTTGGTGTGTTCTGTGCACTGTCCATCCTTCTCCCCATTCCTGAATGTTCTAAATAGACAGCCTTCAGAGTAGGACCTCAGCATCTTGTCTTTTAGGAAAACAGCTATATTGACTGAATTCCACATTGGTGCCTCTCTTTTATGATCCTAATTAATTGATGTAAATTCTCCTTTTTGTACGTTTCTTTTGAACACAGTGTTGGCCTCTTATCAAGCACTAAATTAATGACAGATGTCTTACTATGGTCTGCCTCTTTGGATTCTTGCGACTAGTCTTTAAAGTTTATTCTATAGGTCCCAGGTAGGGAGCCTGTAAACACCAGTGGCATAATGTATGAAGGAAAACCGTATTTTTTGGTTTAATTAATGAACCTGGCCGTGACTAATGACTTCAGGATGTTGGGTGTATGTTTGAATGATTCCTTCTGTTCTGTGCAAGTATTATACCGTCTGAGCCACCTTTCTTTAGACTCCTTGATTACCTGGGCCACTGTAGATAGTGCTACAGGAAAAAACATGCCCATTAATTAAAATCATGTTTTTCCTTTATTGACTGGTAATTTTTATTAAGGGGCAGTACATTTTTAGAGGCACACCAGTATAATGTTAAACAGATTGTCAATATCAAATATTGCCATGATAAGATGTAAAATAATTTTCATGTGATATTAATTAGTGGTTGATGGGCTTAATTTCTTTTTAGGTGCCGATATTGATGCGTTGTGTGTTGCACCAAGACATGTTGATCGAAGTGACTTTTTCACCTCATTCTATGATAAGTTGAAATTACAGGAAGAAGTAAAAGATTTAAGAGTGCGTAAATGTTTGGGGTAAAAGGGGAGGAGTTACAAAAATTCAGTTAGTTGAGTGAATTTTATGTTCTAGCCATCATTGAACTCTTGCAATTTGTCAGACTCTTAGCATGTGTTTGCCAAGCCTACAATCATAAACTAATTTACAGATCAGGAAATTGAGGCAAACAAAATTAATATTAAGGAATCTGACCACAGTCACACATCTGAAGAGTAGCAGAAATAACCTATTTTTGTGTCAAGTATTATGCTAAATTATATTTAAACAGTTTCAAGTATCACATTCATTTAAAAGTACTAAAACTAGTAGAGGGCTAGTGTAGAGTTTCAGAGATACCAAGCTTGTTTACTTTTCTTACAGGCCGTTGAAGAGGCATTTGTACCAGTTATCAAGCTCTGTTTTGATGGGATAGAGGTAAGATAAAGTTCAGATGGACAGTTCTTGCTATGTGGTGTCGCTAGATTGATATAGGTTAAAAACTTGGTTTATTTGTTTTTTCTTTTTTTAAGTGTCCAGAGGAACACAGATTGGTTTATTTTAAAGTTTATAATTAATGAACTGGTTTAACAATTAGGGTTTTTTCATGGAAGTGATGATGTTTTCTTTGTAGACTATCCCATTTTTAGTCTTTTTAAAATACCAAATGAAATTTGGAGTTGAAACATAGAAGTCATGAAATCTTAAGATCGAAATGTTGTTGCAAAGTGTTTTCTTGGTAGTTTCTTCATGTGCAGATTTTGCAATAACAGTGCATTTTTGCAAATAACACCTTGCACTGATGTCATTTAAAATTGGGAGAAAGGTGTGAGTACCGAAGTTGTTCTGGCAGGGGAGGATTTGTGAGCTCTAATTTTGGAGGTGATGGCGTTTCTCTTTGCTGCTTTCATTGTGTGTGGTGAAAGTAATGGGGGCAAAGCTGACAGTGAAGCAGGTTTAGTTCTTTATTATGTTACTTTTGCTGTACGTAATGGTGCTGGAAAGCCATAAATGGTCATAGTGAAGATTATACAATTTTGGAAATGATAATCAAGTAATAATAATTCCTCAAAACTGGGTGTGGTGGTACATGCCTATAGTCTCTCAGCTACTTTGGGGACCGAGGCAGGAGGATTGCTTAAGCCCAGGAGTTGGAATCCAACTCGGGCAACATAGCGAGTGTCTCTTAAGAAAAGAAAAGAAAAACCCTTATTTGGAAGAAAAAATGGTGGTTTCCATGGTTGCTGTGTTGAGATACTCAGCTCTGTCATCTATGAAAAGTCAGATGATTGACTTTAATAAGTAGATATAAAATATTAAATTCGGTAAGAAATTGTCAAGTTCACGTAGTTTTGATTTTCTGTCGGTGTTTAAATAAGTGAAAAATAATCTGTAATATAAGGTTTAAGTTGACGCCTCATTTTCCCAAAAAGAACATTACTGACAAAGAGGTAGGAGACCCAACTCAGCTTTGTAAACTTTATAAGATGGAGATGAAAGTCAAATGGCTACTTAAACTATTTAATATGTTTATTTTTTGTCACACACACTTTATAAAATAATACTATTTTAGCAACATAATTCTATTTTAAGAAATATAGTGACCGTTCTCACATTTCAACATTTTGTGAAATAATTTTATCCTTTTTAAAAGATCAGTGTCATCACTGAGTTGTGTTTTTGAGTTAACTCGTTTTTTTTTTGTTTTTTTTTTGAGTTGGAGTCTCACTTTGTCACCCAGGCTGGGGTGCAGTGGTACGCTCACAGCCACTGCAGCTTCGACCTGCTGGACTCAGGTGATCCTTCCACCTCAGCCTTCCAAGTAGCTGAAACTATACACATGTACCACCATGCCTGGCTAATTTTTTGATTTATTGTAGAGATGAGGTTTTGCCAGGTTACCCAGACTGGTCTCAAACTTGTGGGCTAGGGCAGTCCTTTCACCTCTGCCTCCCAAAGTGCTGGGATTATAGGTGTGAGCCACCGCACCTGGCCTGCGTAGCTTAGTTTTATGAGCATATAATCTTTCTAAATTGGAAACGATACTAAACACTGAAATCTATTTCATTGAAAACTTTATCTTACACAAATACTTATTTGTATAACAGTACCGCTTTATTCTTCTATAAGTTTATGTTTAAATGATTTTTTGAAATATGCTTCCAAAAAAGTGATCTTATAGAAGACTTGTTTATAGCAACATCTTTGGTATAATGAAATCATATTTAGTATCATGAAATCATGCTATCAGGAATTACTGTGCTAAATTTCTTTGCCTTTTCACCTTTCCTTTTTTTTTTTTTTTTTTTTTTTTTGTGTTGGAGTCTCACTCAGTTGCCCAGGCTGGAGTGCAGTGGCACAGTCACAGCCGCTGCAGCCTCAACCTGCTGGGCTCCAGCGATTCATCCACGTTAGCCTTCTAAGCAGCTGGAACTACGGGCGTCCACTACCACGCCCAACTACTTTTTAAAGATATTTATTGTAGAGATGAGGTCTCGCCACATTGCCTGGGCTGGTCACTTTTTTTTTTTTTTTTAAGCTAACTTTTTTTTCTTTGGTCTGTTGAGTTCTATAAAGCTTCAAAATTAGCCTTAACTTTGGTTGTTTTAAGCTATGCTTCCCTGGTGTTTTTATTTTGCTTATTTTTGATAATTTTACTCTCAACTAAACTAGAAAAACAGGCTGTATTATTGCCAACATACAAGTTCTCATACATAAGGAGATTTCTTTTTCCTAAGAGTTATTTTGGAGCAAATATGAGGTATTTGCTGTATGTTTAATCAGTTTACAATTCATATAGATGAAAAGCTAAACAGTAATTTTAAGTAATTCAGTAGATGTATTTAAAACGTAGACTTAGTAAATTAAACGTAGTTAGTATGATTAAGCCGGACACAGTGGCTCATGCCTGTAATCCCAGCACTTTGGGAGGCGGAGGCAAGAGGATTACCTGAACCCAGGGGTTCCAGTTCAGCTTCAGCAACTCAGCAAGACCTTGTCTCTACAATAAATCAAGAAATTAGCTGGGCATGGTGGCCCTTGCCGGTAGTTCCAGCTACTTGGAAGATTAAGGTGGAAGATTCGCCTGAGCCCAGCAGGTCGTGGCTGCAGTGACTGAGTGTGCCAGTGTACTCCAGCCTTGGCAACAGCATGAGACTCTGACTCAAAAAATAAACAAACAAAAAATGTAGTATGATTAAAATGACAAGTAGGCACTTTCACGATTTCCTTGGTTGATTGTCAGGGTCTCACTCTTGTCACCTGGGCTGGAGTGCAGTGACACAGTCATGTCTCACTGCAGCCTGGACTTCTTGGGCTCGGATGATCCTTTCACCTCAGCCTCCTGAGTAGCTGGAAATACAGGCATCAGCCACCATGCCTGACTAACTTATCAAGAATTTTTCTATGGAGACGAGGTCTTCATACGTAATTACCCAGTCTGGTCTCAAACTCTTGGACTCAAGCAGTCCTCCCAGCTTGACCTCCCAAAAGCACTGGGATTTCAGGCATGAGCTGCGGTACTTGGCCACTATTCTCATTTTGTATTACCATGTTTCGATATTATTTTGTGAAAATACCTGTGATATGAATTAATATATTTTGGACTCAGGGCATCATCACGTTCATAGGTGATGAGAAGATTCTGGTTTTAAGAAAATTGTTTTTTTAAAAAAATAGAAATGCCTTATAAGTAGTTTGACAGTTATGGAATGTTAAGTTTTGTTTTTGTTTTAGATTGATATTTTGTTTGCAAGATTAGCACTGCAGACTATTCCAGAAGATTTGGATCTGCGAGATGACAGTCTGCTTAAAAATTTAGATATAAGATGTATAAGGAGTCTTAACGGTATGTCAATACCCACTTCCTTTGCATAGTTTCAGTTTTTGTTAGAAATTAAATAGTTATTTTTTACTCAGGTTTTGTAATGAAGCTTTTTATTAGCCATATTGCTAATCTAGTAGTGAGTCTGACAAAATGCGCTTTCCTTACCAACTACGGAGGAGCATTGGTACTTTATTCTACTCTTTGTCTCTTACACGATTATTTCTGCTGTCTGTCCTAATGATACTTGGAGCGCATAAAAAGACTGTTTGATGTTTGTGCTCTATTGCTGTTGATCTAAGTTTCACTGTGTAACCCTAATTAATTTTGATCCTGATATCTAACGTTTTGTAATGCTATCAGTTGTTAAGTTAAAAAGGGTTACTTTTGAACAATTTTATATTTATATAGCTTGCTATCATGCTCTTTAAGAGCAATTCTTAGAAACTTGAGTGGATTGAGTCATCAGCATATTTGAACAGGAAAGTTTTAATTATGAATCTAAAGTTTAAGATTAGGCAGGTTACAGTTAACTTTTTTTGGTTTAAGTCAGTGCCAGGAAATAAGTGCTTTAGTCTTTTTTGCTTTTTGTTTTTGTCTCTTTACTGAATTAGCATTACTGATTCTACCAAGAAAAAATTTTAATTTAATTTTGGCATCAATCTCAGAAAATTTAGGAGAAGTATTACTATTAAGCTTTTGACGAGTTAACGTTCTGTTTTTTTACCCCTGTTAATCAGGTTGCAGGGTAACCGATGAAATTTTACATCTAGTACCAAACATTGACAACTTCAGGTTAACTCTGAGAGCTATCAAACTGTGGGCCAAACGTGAGTTCAGAATTTGTTGGCTAGCTTATTAAAAGTGTTCCAACTTTTGTTCAACACTAACTTCTCTTTCTGCTTTTCCCTTATCAACAGGCCACAACATCTATTCCAATATATTAGGTTTCCTCGGTGGTGTTTCCTGGGCTATGCTAGTAGCAAGAACTTGCCAGCTTTATCCAAATGCAATAGCATCAACTCTTGTACATAAATTTTTCTTGGTATTTTCTAAATGGTATGTGTTTAGATTATATTAAAATAAAATCGATTGTAGACACTGAAGTTTAGTCTTATTTCTATAACATTTCTGCAGCTGGTTTCAGATTCAAAATTTAGTTCATAATATAGCCATTTAGGTAACTTTGGGGCGATCACTGATATAAAATGACAAACCTAAACTCCATTTCTTTTCCTTAGTTTTACCAGAATAGTAAGACAGATTCTGTTTGTACTTCCTTGCATAAACCTTCCAAATCAACTCTTTTAGCTGTAACATCTGCTAAGATCAAATTTATTGATATGCTGGGAAATTAGTTACTTTTGGCTAAAAACTTTACATACTACCTCTTTCACACTTTAAATTCTCTGTATCTTTAGGCCATTAGTTTCTTGTGATCGTTTTTGCTTTCAGCTGTTCATTTACCTTTGGTAAAATATTGAAGATGTAAATTTCGTGAAAAGCTTTTAAATAAATTAAATTGCTTAGGGGCAAAAAGCAATTGCTGATCCTTTTGAGATTAGTCATTAACTCAGGAGACTTTTTTTTTTAAGTTGTCTTATTTCAAGATGTCCACATTTGTCAACCATGATTTCTTTTAAGAAAAAAGATTGTTTTTATTTCCTATTACGTTGGCCTAAAAGATAAAGGTTCATGGCTTTTAATCATTTAAGATAAATCTTTCCTGTTCCTATGAACTCCCTCCCCTCCTTCTGCAAAAAGAGTTGTTCTTTTCTAGTAATTTTATAAACATTAAAGTTATTGGAGACAGTTTTATAACTTAGAACTGTGCCACACTTTATAGTAGCTGCTCTGCAGTTTTGATAGCACATTTGGGTGAGGTTAGCTAAAGAATGTCAGAATTTCTCTCTCTTTTTTTTTTTCTTTTTTCTTTTTTTTTTTTGGAGTTGGAGTCTCTTTCGCCCAGACTGGAGTGAAGTGGCACGCTCATGGCCACTGCAGCCTTGACCTGCTAGGCTCAGGTGATCCTTCCGCCTCAGTTTTCCAAGTAGCCGGAACTACAGACCTGTGCCACCATGCCCAACTACTTTTTAAAAAAATTTGTTGTAGAGACAAGGTCTCACAAAGTTGCCCAGGCTTGTCTCGAACCCCTGGACTTAGGCATTCTTCTCACCTCAGCCTCCCAAAGTATTGGGATTACAGGTTTGAGCCACCATACCTGGCCCATAATTTCTCTTAATGCTACATATACATAAGCAGAGAATATTTTTAAGAAGGGCTAAGAAGGGCTAACCTTGATACCGAGGATGGCGCATGTTCTCCATTTCTTAGCTCTTCCAGTGAAGGGTTGAAGGACGTGTCTTGGAAATGTGTTCATGGTACAGAATTGTACTATACTTTTAAGTAGTTGCTTTACAACTTTTAAACCATGAGGTAGATACATTTTTAAATTACTTTCTATAACTCTTCATACCCCTTGACTATAATCCAAAATAACTTAAAGTTCTCAATTGGTTTTGAACTAGTACAAAGGCAGGGAATTTTGTTTTTCAAGGGTGATTTATTCGTTCAAGGTTGAGGTATACACATCAGATGTCTTGGGATGGTACTTCGTTATTTAAATAGTCCTTTATAAGTTCTTTGAGAGGCAAAGAACATGTTTGATTTCATTATGATAAAGGTACCAAATGTTTTAATTTTTAATTTTGTATTTAGGAGAAAACGATTTCGAGTAGTCTAATGTCAGAAAGGAATAAAAAGGCATATATACCAAAAGGGCAGAGTGAATGAAGAAGGATCACATTCACAAATGCTGTATGTTTAACAAAATACGTTTAGATGGTGATATCCAATAGTCTTATCAAGTGCTACAATCTTTTTAAACAGGGAATGGCCAAATCCAGTGCTATTGAAACAGCCTGAAGAATGCAATCTTAATTTGCCTGTATGGGACCCAAGGGTTAGTGTATTATTTTTTCCCCTACAAATTCACAATGTACAATAACAAGTAAAAATCATCTGCATAAACTTGAGGGAGACTTCCCAGTTTTTTACGTATGAGTAGATGTTGTGTCCGCATTACACTTTCTTTTAGATAAACTCAACTATCATTGTCCTGAACTATAATTGATGTGAGAAGCATAATTATGTACCCTGTAAACCATATTTAATTGTACATAGTTTTGAATACAGATTTTACTAATAATTTATATAGAACTACCTTGTAAGTCAAAGTTGTGTGGGCATTTGTGCTTAAAAGAAATAAAAGGATGCTAAAAATCCCTGTATTTTTTATTTTATCTAAATATTTTGTGAAAATTGGGTTGTTGTAGGAAGGCTGTTACCTAATGCTTACATGTGGCAGATAACTTCTAAGCAACCTCACTTTAGTTACCATGATGTAACCGTAAAAATTGGTTTAGATATTTCAGAGATTACAAAAAAAAAAAGAAGAGCTTCCGTTCTGTTTCTTGGGAAGTTAGGACGTTTACCGCTTAGCTTCAATGGTAACAGCATGGTGTTTGTCAGCTGATAAATTTAGGTTTGAATAGGTTTCTGGAGTTCAGTTCTTCTAAACTAATTTATTATCAAAAATGTTAGTTCTGTTGAATTGTACCAAGCTATGTAATTTGAAGTTTTCCAAACCTCAAGGCATTTAATTTCAGAGATGTGAGTTTGCAGTTTTCTTTGTGGAAACATGCCACTTATCATTAGTATACTGATTAAGATGAACAGCAGATCATTCCATTATCTCTTAAAATGATGTCAACATGGATAATGTAGTTTCACCATGTAATAAGCTTGAATTCCTTATAATAATGGAAGGGCATATTAAAAACCTAAGTTTCCGGCTTGTTTCTAATTAGTTTTACTCTGACCATGTTGTAGCATGACACGTCTCTAAAGTAATTATGTGTGCATCCCACTTCTGTTGTTTAACAGGGGAAAACTAAACGGTGGAAGAGTCCCAAGTAGAGCCTTGTGTTTTGCTCAGCAGGCACACTTATTTCTAGTAAGGCTACCAGAATAGTCCTGCCCAAATGATTAGTTTAGACCAGCTCTCTAATTCTGTAAGGAATTCCTATAAAAACAATGTGTCCTTTTTCTTTCTCAACTCCAGCTATGAATGAAATAAAAAATATGATCATAGGTTCAGTTTAACAAGGGGTAAAAAGTCCAAATATCTGTTGCATATGTACTTGAAGAAACTGATTGGATGTTGTTGTATGTAGGTAAACCCCAGTGATAGGTACCATCTTATGCCTATAATTACACCAGCATACCCACAGCAGAACTCCACGTACAATGTGTCCGTTTCAACACGGATGGTCATGGTTGAGGAGTTTAAACAAGGTAAGTGTTTATTCTTATACTCTACTTTGTACACAAGGATTTACATACCATTGTAGACCCAGTAGTTAGCTATGCAGCTTGAAGAAGCATTCACTGAGGTGAATTTTCGTGTATGTTAATTTATTACAGTATATACAATTTGAGAACTGATTCAGAATCATTATTTTAAGGCAGTTTGGTTTTGATTATAAGTTGGAGGATTAAGTAACACTTAAAACCTTAGAAGCTGGTTTAATTCCATACAATTGCCTTGGAAAATGGTCAGTGGTAACAGTTTGCACTGGGTGCCATGAGAGATGCTTTGAAAACTGTATACTCTTGGGAAAGGGCTTTGAGCAGGTGAGGCCTAACAGCCCCAATTCCATTCTGTTATTTTGGAAGAACCTTTTATCTTTATTGAGCCCCTAACTGTGCTGTTAATTGTTATGTATAGCTGCTACCGAATAGTTCTTGAGGGAAGTTAAGTGGAACAAGACTGTTCAGGATGCCTGAAAGCCTCCAAGGAAACCGCATTAGCTATTCGGCTAATGGCGAACTTAGACATGTAGAATTATTTACTGTTGTTTGAAGAGCCTCTTCATGGGAAGGATGCCTCTATCCCTTGAGAAATAACAGGAAACTTGTTTTACAAAGGGTGAAAAGAAGGTATATGGGGAATTTTTTCTTCTCAGGTAACTGCAGTGTTTCAGTTTTGAGAAAGTAAGTCATTCTGTGAGGATGGCATTTTAGAATAATGGTACTTCATCAGAAACCTGGCTCTCAAAAAATCCTCCAGCTTCTTTGAAAAGTGTGCACGTATGTAAGAATATGCTTAAGTCATAAACCTTCGTTTGTTAAAATTTGGATTTTAGCATTATAGTGAGAGCATGTGGTATGACTGAGATGATTAAAATTCTAGATTGTAGACTGAAGCCTGCAAACATTTTAATATGTTTTTAATTTAGGTCTTGCTATCACAGATGAAATTTTGCTGAGTAAGGCAGAGTGGTCCAAACTTTTTGAAGCTCCAAACTTCTTTCAAAAGTACAAGTATGTATTTTAAGGCATGTCGGACATATCGTTCTCTAAAGTAATGGTTTGATGGTAGCGCATGTGACATCTGTTCTTGCTAGACTAGTGTTTTGGATTTTCTTTAAACATCTGTAGACTTTTCCTTCTTGTCACGAGGGCACACTGTTGTAAGCGAACTCCTTATTGACTTACTTTTTTGGTCAAGACACTTTGAAAGCCTTCCGCGTTTTCTGCTTGACCTCACTCCAACTCCTGCCTTTGTCGCATCATCACTTACATAGGGAGGCAAAACGCCAGCCGTGCCCAGTGTAGTACGTTCATCTGTGTCCACTGGCAGCTAAGTGAACTGTTAGGACCTGTAGTCAGTATTCGCTACTCAGAAGTGAAGCATTTTCATCTCATTCTCGGGACTGTTTGTCATTGAGATTCTTTATAACACAACGCTAATAAAATGTCAGTATACAGCCAATTAAATGTTTCCGCTATTGACCTGCCGTTGACCCCAGTGTCAAGAAAGCCCCTTCAGGCATTTCTACAGATAGTTTCATGGGATCTAAGCGGGTGTAATAATCTTTATTAACAGTCTTAATATGGTGGTTTAATACCTTAGTACAGGTTAAAAGCTTCATTAATTGTGTCAGTTTTGATGAAACATGTAAGTTATAAATAAATCTTATTCTTAAAAAAGAAAAGCATACACAGATTTGCACTTTTATTTGCCCTGGGCTGAAAATTTGCCAAAGTCCCGTTTAATTTTTTTTAAATGCTTTAAACTTTTCTGAGCATTTGATCTTGTGTTGGATTGTGTTTTGTAATAATCTAAGCAAGATTCCTTTATGCTATTTCCCCAATTAAAAACAAGAATGATGACCTTCATGATGTCTCTGTGTTTTGTTTCTGTATCTTTTGCATGAAAAAGCAGTAATGGAGTCACTCGTTGTGTTCTGGGAGCACTGTGTTGTCAGTAAAATTAAAAAAGCATAACGTTGAATGCTGTTAGTTTGTTATTTATTCCCCCAAATTGCGCTTTCCTTTTGGCAGATAATTTTTCTTGTGGTTTTTTTTTTTGCTTTAACCAGTGTTGGAAAAGGACCTTTGAACATTTAAACTAATAAACGCATATGGATGCTTTTTAAAACTACTATATGAAAGAGACATAATTACATGTAAGGAGAAGAATAAAGGAATTGGCAAACTAAGAGGTGCTCAGAAAAAGTATATAGCATCTCTTAATTCCTGAGAATGAAAGATGAAACTAGGCTCATACTTTTTCCTGTCTTCCACATAGTACTAAGTAGGGTACAATGAGGTTCTTAAAAATACTAACGTGAGTAGGTGCTTTACTTCACTTTAAGAACAATGAATGTTGAAATTGAACAAACCCTCACAGTTTAAAATAAATAAATTCACATTAGTAGCACTTAGGTGATATTTTTTAAAGGCTGCTTAAAGTTTCTTTTAAAAGTTTTAAACTGTTCTGTAGTCTTTGCTGGACAGTACCTGTAAGGTCTTTGATTGACTGTTTAGAAGATTATCTTACTAATACTCACTGAACTCTGAAACGGTCACATATTTTAGGTGATAAAAAACCTTAGACCTTAGCTGTAAGGAAGTAGCAACAAACAGAAGAAATTATATCATTAAAAGTTACACTTCACTTGAGTGCCCTGGAAAAACTTGAAAAATATAACAGTTAGCCGGGTGTGGTGGCACATGCCTGTGGTTCCAGCTACTTGGCAGGCTGAGGGGGAAGGATCGCCTGAGTCCATCGGGTTGAGGCTGTTGTGGTGTGAGCATGCTGCTGCACTCCAGCCTGAGTGACAGAGTGAGACTCCAACTCGGGGGAAAAAACAAAACAAAACTGTATATAGCATTGGGCTAATTTTATCCATACTGAATTCTATGTATATTTTTAACTCTTCCCCAACAAGTTTCCTAGCTGAGATACAGTGAGGACTATCATTTGACTTTTGGAGGTATCCACAGATTTGAATTTTTGACATATCCTCATGTGAAACATTGCAAAGATTGACTGTAGGAACTTAATTTGAAATCCTTAGTTTTCCCTGGAGTCTTATAAGTTGGTTAAATTTTGAGACATGTCCTGAAATACTGCTATTTGGTATATGTAAGACTAAATTGTGTGAAATATACCTGCCATTCATTCTTGGAAGGGATGAAACCCTGGAGAAAATTTCATTTGTCTTAAAATGCAAACTAATCACCATCCAGGAAGAAGTACCAGTGTTTAAGAGAAAGGGATAATACTGTCTTGTGAAATTTGTAAAGCGTCCTAAGAAAATATGTTTTGTATTTCTCCTTTCAGATACTCAGTTGGCCAATTTGAGTAACTAGCACTACATCATTAATTTTGGGAATTATGAATACTGATTTCAGTTGTTAGATTTCACTAAGAAACAAAAGAAGGAAAGGTATTAGGAAAACCAGTATATTCTCTAATGTGTTAGATTAATTTATGATTTCAAGTATGTATATTAAACAAAGTAGCCTTAAAATTTGTTTTAAAATGTTAAAAAATAGGAAATTAACTCTTGGTCCTGAATTACTTAAAGTTAGAATTTTGACTAAGTCCATTTTTATTGGACAGATCTGAGTTATGATCTTCTCAGGTAAAATGCTGAGATGAAATGGTCAGGAGACCCACTTACAGAATTTTTTTTGGTAAATGGCTATTAGGTAATAAAAATTAGATTAAGTATTTTTAGGACTCGTTTTGTTTTGTTTTGTTTTTGTCTTTGTTTTTCTGAGTTGGAGTCTCACTCTGTCACTCAGACTGGAGTGCGGTGGCCGCTCCCGGCCACCGCAGCCTTGACCTGCTGGGCTCCGGTGATCCTTCCGCCTCAGCCTTCCGAGTAGCCAGAATTACAGGCATGTGCTACCACGCCCGGCTAATTTTTTGATTTATTGTAGAGATGAGGTCTCGCCAAGTTGCCCAGGCAGGTCTCGAACCCGCGGGCTCTGGCAGTCCACTCACCTCAGCCTCCCAAAGCGCGGGATTACGATTACAGGCTGAGCCACTGAGCCCGGGTAGACTTTTTAATATATGTTTGACTTCCTTGCAGGATACATTTTTGTTAAATTTTTACCAGACACTATATGATTACATTTGGGAAAAAGAGTAATGACAGTTGCTTTAAGGCTTCAAAGTCTCTCCTGAAGACGTTGAGTCTTAATCATGACAGTTTTAACATGGCAATTGTGAAATAGGTGATCATATTTTTTGGCACAACAAAATAATGGAGTCTAATTTAGATATACTTCAACTTGGTGGTCTGATAGGGACCTTAAGAATTGAATAACAGTCCTTGTTTTTAAAACGTAAACATGCAAGTATTTAGAGAATAAAGTTGGAATTTTGTTTTCAATTTCTTAGATTAACTTTTATTCTGTAAATGATTTCCTAATGTCGCATATAAAATATCTGCAGGCTTTTTCTATTAAGCTTAATTATTGCATTTCATATTTCAATTCAAATTTGCTTACACACGGCTGTGTAAAGGACATTTGACCTCAGCATAAATACTGGAGTTATTTAGTATTTTGGAGTTATTTAATATTGTTACCTACACGTAAATATATGCATTTGTACATTCAAAATGTTCAGAGTAGATATTTTCCCCTCTTGATTTCAGTAAGAAATAAAGTAGAACTCTTTAAGCTTCAAAGCTTGGAATTGCCAACAAAATTGCATTCAGATGGATTGTATATTTTGCCTTTGTAACTAAAGAACATTATGTATCACTTAAGCTTTGTTGAAGACTCAGGTGGTTCTTAGGAACCTCCATTTTCATGGTGTGGCATCCGAGTGACTTGTGTCCCTGTTCTAGGTGAACCCAGAAAACTTGGTGTTTTTGAGTTCTTGTGTGCATGCCTGATCTTCACATTAACCCTCCTATTCAAGATGCTGTACTTTTGTGAGAGAGCTCTTTATCTTTCTTACCTTTAAAAAAAACCCAGTTCTCCATTTTTTATGTTGTAGGGGCCTAGAAATTAGATTACTGAGCTTGGTAGGATTTTGTTTACGAGCATTTAGGACTTTCAGTGTGGGTTTCTCTGAACATAAAATGCATGAACGTTTAGTGCTCTGATAGGACTTTAGTTATGCATTTGGGCCATCTGTGCTTGTTCTGTGTATATGGTTTGTTCCAAATGACGCTGAGCAGATTAGCTGGTAAAGGTAGTATTGGTCCTATGTGGGTTTGGACTGCCTATATATAGATGTGTCTACACCTTGCTTTTAATGTCTTACCTTAAGTTTATAAGTACTTGAAGTTAATTCAACCTTACAATACATTTGCAAGCAAGATGAATACGATCTCATTTTACAGATGATATACAGTCTTAGATTTGTCTAGGGTTACATAGCTACAAAGAATTGGAAGCATTTTTCAAATACTGTGTGAATGTAATAATCAATTGAGCTCTTTTAAGAGAGATGGATTAAAATATGCTTGCATTTGCCAAACCTTCAGTAACCTTGCCTAAAATGCCCTATTTATCATTTAAAACAATTTTTGGCTAAAAACGAAATTTTTTTTAAAAACCAGGTTTGGATTTTTTTCTGTGTCTGGTCAGACTTTTGCTTTTGGGTAGAAACCATACTTGTAAAATGTGATTGAAAATATTTGAAATACTTCAGGCTTTTAAAAATAATTTTAAAGTTTTGGTTATACTGCCACTTTCCAAACTAGTATTTATACTAGATAAGAATGTCAGTTTGCTTTTTGAAGTAAAGTTTCTGGTGTGAAGTTTGGCTCCCAGCTCTTTAAAAACGGGTATTGGAGAAGAATATATTGGGCTGAGTGTTTTTAATCTTAGGAAAGTGAATTATAGTGATTACACTTTAGTTGTAAATACTTTGTTTTAAAAGGACATAAATATATAGTTGATCATGATATATTTTCTGAAATGAAAATTTATGTTTTCTCTAATTGGAATGGGATTGAGTTGTGGATAGAAATCAGACTTCTTTGCTGCTCTCATGTTAGTGATGTATGCTTTTTTTGTCACAGAAATTTATATTACTTGGGAAAAATCATAGGACCTAATTGCAGTATTAGGTTTACTTTTGACTGCCATTTAATTTGAATTAAATTGATACTATTTTTGAAGTTACTCTTGTAGGATATATATTTAGTGATAGCTTTGTGGCCAAAGCCATGGCGTTTTGTTTCCATTGAAAGATTTTGTTTTAATAGGCTATATTTTGGTAAGTGGCTTTTTAATTTTATAGATAAAGCACATGTCTAATGTCACTGAACAAAAAGATACATTTTTCTTTTAAAAGAGACAAGGTCTCATCCTGTTGCTCAAGCTAGAATGCAGTGACACAATCATAGTTCACTGCAGCCTCTAACTCTGGGGTCAGCTGATTCTTCTACCTCAGCTTCCTTCCTGAGTAGCTGGGGCTGCAGGCATATACCACCACACCTGGCAGATTTTTTAATTTTTTTGTAGAGGTAGGGTATTAACTATGTTGCCCTGGCTGATCTTGAACTCTTGTGGGCAAGAGATTCTTCCACCTCAGTTTTCTAGAGCTAAGATTACAAGTGCTAGTCACTGTGCTTGGCCAAGATTATGAATTAATATTTATTCAAACTTCTTGAATAAAACTGTTTTGGTAATTATTTATAAAATCAGTATTTTTTTTTCCAGAAGAATTAAACTCACCAGTATTTAGAAACATGTGGAATTTAGCATATATGATTTTATGTGCATATTGAGATTGCAGTTCTCCTTGCTAAATTGATGTTGATCTATAACTGTAAGGACACTTATTACATTATGGTTGAATAGCCAGCCCAAAGCACGTAAATAAAATAAATAGCGTGTTGTCTTTATCTTCCAAGGCATTATATTGTACTTCTAGCAAGTGCACCAACAGAAAAACAACGCCTGGAATGGTGAGTATAAGATTAGACTTGACAGAAAAATAAACTTCAAAATGAATCAGATAGCCACAGAGCACAGTAGGAAATAAGAGGTCGTCCTTGAAATAACCAGTTTGGTTTGGTTTGTTCGTAACTGGAGCTACTATTTGTAATGGAACTATGAAAATTATAACTTTTTTGTTTGCTTTGTAGAGATCTATGTTTCATCTCTTAACTGTATATTTAAAGTGCTTTGTTTTATCTTGTTGATTTTTCTTCAAGTGTTTGTGAGAATAACTTTTATAATTTGCTGGCTTGATTGAAGTGTTTTGATTCTCTTTTCCCCCTAGTTGGGTGCTTTTGGGTAGAACATAGGCTTTTGGTTTTACCTTTGGGGATTCAACCAGTTAAACTGTCTTGGAGTATGTTTTAAATGATTTATGATCTTCATGTTACTTTTCTTACATGACCATTTGATTTTGTACAGTTGACTTTTTTATTTTTAAGTTAACCAAAACTTGTCATTAATACTAAGTGACGTTTGTTCAGGGTGGGTTTGGTGGAATCCAAAATCCGAATCCTGGTTGGAAGCTTGGAGAAGAATGAATTCATTACACTGGCTCATGTGAATCCCCAGTCATTTCCAGCACCCAAAGAAAACCCTG
This sequence comes from Cephalopachus bancanus, assembly GCA_027257055.1. Classification (NCBI taxonomy): domain Eukaryota; kingdom Metazoa; phylum Chordata; class Mammalia; order Primates; family Tarsiidae; genus Cephalopachus; species Cephalopachus bancanus. The sequence goes on along the minus strand of JAPVLO010000166.1, from coordinate 5,325,833 downwards.
ACAAGTAAGCACCCCTCTACTTTAGTTCTTCCCTCTTCCAACTTTTACTTATAAAAGACTTTACAGGCCATTTTTATAACTTATATCACTATTCGGTTGCTTATGTGACTTACAAACAATTTGGAATTTATAACTTAGTTTTTCCTGATCAGAAACATTGAAGAGAAAGACTTTTCCCTTTCCTTTCCTTTCCTTTCCTTTCCCTTTCCCTTTCCTTTTCCCTTTCCCTTTCCCTTTCCCTTTGGGTCTTACTCTGTCACCTAGACTACAATGAGTGGCGCTATCATAGCTCACCACAGCCTCAAACTCGTGGGCTCAAGTGATCTTCCCACTTCAGCCTCTTGAGTAGCTGGGACTACAGACATGTGCCTAGCTAGTTTTTGGATCTTGTAGCAACGAGGTCTCACTGTGTTACCAGGCTGATCTTCAACTCCTGGGCTCAAGTGATTTTCCCACCTTGGCTTCCCAAAGTGCTGGGATCTACCATGCCCAGTTGGAAGACTGTTGCTTGAGAATAATCCACACTGAGATAAATTTTTTATTATATTAGTAATCGTCTCTAGTGATGAGGTACTTATTAGCGTGTTGAAGTTCACGTTTGCGGACCTGCTCTATACTATCTTTGGCATTTCTCCTTAACATTCTTCTGTTTTGTGCCGTAGCTGTTGGAATAACTGCTGTTTCACACATCAGTCTTTGCTCTTTAGTCTTAATGTTTTTTTAAAATCGGGAGCATATTTTGATACGACCTTGTAAAAACCTGATTTGTGATAGATTCTGGACTTTTGAGAAGATACATAAATAAAACCAGGCCGGGCTCAGTGGCTCAGCCTGTAATCCCAGCCCTTTCGGAGGCCCAGGTGAGTAGATTGCCTGAGCCCATGGGTTTGAGATTAGCCTTGGCAACTTGGCAAGACCTTGTCTTTACAATAAAAAATTTGCTGGGCATGGTAGTGCATAGCGCATACCTGTAGTTCCGGCTACTTGGAAGGCTGAGGTAGAAAGATCGCTGGAGCCCAGCGGGTCAACAATGGGGTGGCTACTCCAACTAAAAAAAAACAAAAAAAAACCCCCAAAAACCAGACTCACTTTACCCTTTGAGGGGTCTTTTATATAGTCGGTGATTTGATTATTATTGTTATTATTACTTAACATGAGACTATACTTATGCTTTGTTGAATTTGGAAGAGTTGAGAGTATTAGTGATGAACCTTTTTTTTTGTTTTTTTTTTTTTTGAGTTGGAGTCTCCCTCTGTCGCCCAGACTGGAGTGCAGTGGCCGCTCCCGGCCGCCGCAGCCTCGACCTACTGGGCTCCGGCGATCCTTCCGCCTCAGCCTTCCGAGTAGCCGGAATTACAGGCATGCGCTACCACGCCCGGCTGATTTATTTATTTATTTATTTATTTTTGAGTCGGAGTCTCACTCTGTCGCCCAGACTGGAGTGCAGTGGCCGCTCCCGGCCACCGCGGCCTCGCCTGCTGGGCTCCAGCAATCCTTCTGCCTCAGCCTTCCGAGTAGCCGGAATTACAAGCATGCGCTACCACGCCCGGCTAATTTTTTGATTTTATTATAGAGATGAGGTCTCGCCTGCCTAGGTGGGTCTCGAACCCGCGGGCTCAGGCAATCCACTCACCTCAGCCTCCCAAAGGCGCGGGATTACAGGCTGAGCCACCGAACCCGGCTTGCCTGGCTGATTTATTGTAGAGATGAGGTCTCGCTGTCCAGGTGGGTCTCGAACTGCGGGCTCGGGCAGTCCACTCACCTCAGCCTCCCAAAGGCGCGGGATTACAGGCTGAGCCACCGAGCCTGGCTAGGGATGAACTTTTGAAAAAGTACAGGAACATTAAAGTAAGATTGAAAAATACAGGTGAAGGGATCACTTAAGTTTGTGTTATTATAGAATAAAAGTTCTTTCTGGGTTTTTTTGTGGTAATATAATAGTGTTTTGAGGATTTTTTTACAATTTTTTTGTTATTGCAACCTTAATTATTAAAAGACTGATCCATTCAGTAGACAGACTATTAAGTGTTCAAAAGGAGTAATCTCTAATTACTCCTGTTATTATGCTTTTGTTCATATATTAAGTTATAGTTGAATTTTTATGATTAGAAAATCCTTTTTTGTTTTAGGCCTTTCCAGAAAGCATTACTCTTTTTCTCTCATTAGTTTAAGCATAATTGTTAAAAAAATTTCAGTGCCTTTGGTACTGTGAAACATAGTTAAAATTATTGGCTATCAATGTACAATTAATAAAAGTATATTTGTCCTGGAGCTCTGATTGTTCATATAGTTATAAGAATATAGAAGACAGATATTGGGAAGGCCTTTGAGTTGATGAAGCTTGGACTTAGAACTTTGATCATGTTTGTATTGCAAGTTTTTCCACATGCCTCAGATTGTCAACCATTTTGATGCCGTATTTTCATGAAATCCTGATAAACTGTGGTAATGATCTTTTCACAGGGAGGAATTTCGCACGATGTGGGTGATTGGGTTAGTGTTTAAAAAAACAGAAAACTCTGAAAACCTCAGTGTTGATCTCACCTATGATATTCAGTCTTTCACAGATACAGGTATGTTTCTGCTTAGATAATCAAAACATTCAGGGGCTTGCATATTTGAATTTGTCATGATATATGCCATAGTTTGTGATATTTACAATAATTGTTGAAATTACTTGTGAATATTGAACTATTATCAAGATGATGATTTTGTATTAGTTATTACTTTTGATAATATCAGCACAGAATTACTTTCCCTTATCCAAAGTTCTTGAGACCTGAAGCATTTTTTTTTTTTTTTTTTTTGAATATTACATTATACTTACTGGTAGAACATCCGGAATCTGAAAATCTGAAATTCAGAATGCCTCAATGAGCATTTCCTTTGTGTGTCATGTTGACGCTCATAAGTTTTTGGATTTTGGAGCAGTTTGGATTTTGGACTTTCAGATTAGGGATACGCAGCCTGTATATAAGTGATTTTGTTTCTGGTGTGATAGACCTTAAACTTAAATAGGACCATTTCAAACTTGTCCACTATTCCTTGTGAAATTGGAAACATCTTGAAGGTATGGTGGTCTGAAGCCCGAGTCGGTGTCGACGGCCTTAATCATCTCAAACCTTAGAGATTGGCGACGAAGAACTTCTGGTGGCTTGAAGAAGTTTTCTCATGTGCCAAATGCACATTCAAGTGTAAATTCATGAGCGTGGAGCTGGGTGGTTACGTCCAGATTTCGGACCGACCTGTACTCTGAGATGAAAGGCAGCAGGTGTTCACTAAAGATCAAAATGATGGGTGCAGTGGAGAGAATCTGGGCTATGTGGAGATGCACAGGTTTTCAGTGCAGTGGTGACTATGCATAGGAACAACTGTGCATCTTCCTCAACTAACCCTATTCTCTCAAACATTGTTCCCTTCCTGTCTTTCAAAAAAATTTTAGTAAGTAGCAGTTTTACCTGAGGAGTTTTCCCCAGAGAACATTCGGATTTAAAATTAAGAAGTTTTACAGCCAGGCACAGTGGTTCATGCCTGTAATCCCAGCACTTTGGGAGGTTGAGGTAGGGGGACTGCTTGAGCCCAGCCTAAGCAGCCTAGTGAGACCTTGTCTCATGACTGTAGTCCCAACTTTCTGGGAGGCTGAGAAGGGAGGATTACTTGAGCCCAGGAGTTTGAGGCTGGGGTGATGAGTCATGATTGTGCCAGCCTGGGTGACGGAGTGAGACCCTGATTCAAAACAGTTTTTACTTAAAGAAGAGAGAAAAAAATTAGTAACAGTTTGTTAAAAAGTCAATGTTATACACTAACTATAATGTAAAGGAGAAATAAAAGATATAGAATATGTATTTCAGTGTGTCAGTGCTTAGGTGCAACAACAGTTGAAGGCGTACTTCCATGCATCAAGGGATTGCACTTTATCTAGACTTCCTAGCAGTGTGGCATCAGCAAATTCGGACTGGTACAGATGTTCCCTCTGGTGTTTCTTACACCACCAGCTGTCTTGACGTTGGTGATATAGTAAAAGTGAAAGTTGCAAATAAAACGAAAGGTTATCTCATTTTTATATACATGGTAGTTCTGTTCCTGGAAACTTGAGACAAAGATACTCTTTTTATGTAAAGGTAAATTGAATTCTTGCTTAAGATAATTGGTAGGTAGGTTTTTTTTTTCTTTAGGAATGTAGGAAGGGCATGGTACAGTTCTTCATGCAGTGAGTCGATCTGTGTTGAAGGACATATGCTTTCTCTAGCCAGTAGCAATCCTTAAACACTGTAACAAAGAAAATATCTGCAGATTTTTAGAATGTTACGTAGGTGACATTCTACCTGCTGAAAGCCACAGAAGTGTTTTTTCCCAAGTAAAAATACACGTTAACTTAATTTATAAGCCAACAAGTCATAGAGAGATACTTGAATTGGCAAATGTGTTTTGTATATTGTATCCAAGTTGGGCTGTTTTAGGATTATACTAATGAATCATCAAGACTTTCAAATACCTTTTAGGTATTTTTGGGAAGGAAATATTTAGCTGTCCTGTATCTTGAAACTTTTTTTTTTGAGTTGGAGTCTCACTCTGTCGCCCAGACTGGAGTGCAGTGGCCGCTCCCGGCCACCGCAGCCTCGCCTGCTGGGCTCTGGCGATCCTTCCGCCTCAGCCTTTCCAGTAGCCGGAATTACAGGCACGCGCTACCACGCCCGGCTGATTTTTTTTGATTTATTGTAGAGATGAGGTCTCGCTGCCCAGGCGGGTCTCGAACCCGCAGGCTCAGGCAATCCACTCACCTCGGCCTCCCAAAGGCGCAGGATTACAGGCTGGGCCACCGAGCCCGGCTCTTGAAACATTTTAATTGAATACTTTATGGAATTTTTAAATAAAGCAGGTGCAACCTATTTAGCATACAGATTTTTATTCCCGACTCCCTCCAGCTTCTTTTCAAGTTCTGGTTGTTCAGTCTAGAGGCCTTGGAACCCTCTTTGACTCCTGTTTTCTCCTTTCATGATATCGATCCTTGGTAAAATTCTTTTTTCTCATGCAGAATGTTCCGATTGGCTACTGATGACTGTTTGGCTACTGTTTCCGTAGTCCCAGCCACTGTTGCTGCTCTGTCGGAGCACTGTCATTGCTGGAGCGTTTCTGTCTTGCCTTTGCCCCGTTCAGCTGTTTGTACCAAGTGTCCGGATGATATTTTAAAGCCAGATCACGTCTCACCCGCTTGCAACCCGTTATAACTGTCCATCTCACTCAGTGTAGTCCAAGTCCTTATTGGGGTTTGCAGGCCTCTGCCTGATCAGGCTGCCTTTCTATGACTCTGACCTTACCTCCTGTTATAAGTTCACAATCCTTTATTTTTATATCTTGGGCCAGAAAGGTAATAAAGTAATATGCCCAGTGGGACTTGGAGCACTATTTGATGATCGAAGACAGTAACATTTCTGTAGGGAACTGGTGATATTCACATTAAGCAAAAGGTAAAGCCTAGTTCAGACTAGGGCTTGTTGCTAGATGAATTTTATTGCCAATCTTAGGAAACACTTCTGTGTCGGAAGTTTTTGGGATTTTAGTGTTGCAGGTAAGGGATTGTGGATTTTTACTTTATGTCTTCTCCGCTGGCATTTTTGTTGTTTCTCAAATGTTCCAGGCATTTTCTTCTACTCCGGCCACTTTGCTTTTGATGTTTGCCCTTTCTGGAGTGCGATTCCACCTGACACTCTCCGCTGACTTCTCCTGTTCCTCTAAATCTTCCGTGAAGTGTCAGCTGAGTTTGCAGGCTGAGCCTCCTGTCCTCTACCCTACTCAGTTTTTCTCCCTTCTCTTCCCTACTCACTTAGCACAGTCTGACGTGGATGGTGTTTTACTTGCTTTCCTTTTTTCTTCTGTTTATGCTGATCCCATTGCTAGAATGTCAACTTTGAGGGTCATTTGGTCTCCTGTATTCACTGCTGTAGCTCCAGTATCTAGAACAATGTAAACAGAGTACAGGTGCTCATCAGTATGTGTTTTTGGTATGACTGAGGTTTCGCTTTGGGGTACTCTCGATCTAAATACTTCGAATTTACTTTTGTACCTGTGACTTCTGTTACTTGAATTACTGCAATAGAAAATACTACTTCAAATTTTGTCTTGCAGATCCTTGTAAAGATGCCTTTAGATATAGTTTAATAAGTTTGATTTATTTTGCTGCATGTGTTCCATACAGGGATAAATAATAGTACTAGCAGCCTAAAAGGGTATGGGTTTAAGAAGTCCTTTTATTTTTTCCCCAATTCTGCCATTTCTTAAATAGTCATTCTTTAAAGTTACTACTTTAAGACCTACTTAAAGAGTTACCACGCTGGAATAATTAATATGTTTTGTGCTTGTATTTGTACACCCTGTGGTAAAAGGAGTTTGCTCAGGCAATGAATAATGTCAGGTTAGGGATAATTTTATAGATATGGAATATTTTTGATAATTTTACAGATATGGAGCGTTTATGGAAAAAGGATTCCTACTTAGAATAGTCTCTCTGGAGTGAGTTTGACTGCCTTTATTAAAATGTTTCTATTTCTTGTAACAATTTCCTAATTGTGTAGTTTATAGGCAAGCAATAAACAGCAAGATGTTTGAGGTGGATATGAAAATTGCTGCAATGCATGTAAAAAGAAAGCAACTCCATCAACTACTACCTAATCATGTGCTTCAGAAAAAGAAAAAGGTAAATTTAGAAAGTACTTACAAAAGCATTACTAACATAATGTCTTATGCATCTAGACTATCGCTATCTCAGAACTTAGGCTCAGTTGATAAGTCGTAATTGAAATCGCTGACAGCATTTGAAAAATCTGTTACGTGGAGCAGCTCTCTTATGTGGCACACAGCTGCTTCAGGTTTTGGACAGATCAGTGATGGTGCTTCAAGTCCTCAACTATGTACGCCTGTATTCTCTTTTAAAGGCCATTCATTATTACCCATTTGCAAATGTAGCATTAGTATCTACTTTGCTTTAAAAACCAAACAGAAGGCAGGCTGGGTGCGGTGGCTTTTGCCTGTAATCCTCATGCCTTGGGCTGCCCAAGTGGGAGGCCAGGAGTTGGAGACCACTGTGGCAACACGGTGAGACCCTGACTCTTAGGTGAAAAATAAAACAAAACTGACCGGGCGCGGTGGCTCAGCCTGTGATCCCAGCACCTTGAGAGGCCGAGGCGAGAGGGTTGCCTGAGCCCAGGGGTTCGAGACCAGCCTGGGCAACTTGGCGAGACCTTGTCTCTCCCATAAATCACAAAAACTAGCCGGGTGTGGTGGCATGCATCTGTAGTTCCAGCTACTCGGAAGGCTGAGGCGGAAGGATCACCGGAGCCCAGCAGGTCGAGGCTGCCGTGGCCGTGTGCGTGCCACTGCACTCCAGCCTGGGTGACAAGAGTGAGACTCCAACGCAAAAAAAAAAAAAAAAAATTAGATAATAAGTGGATCAGGTAAATCATGTGAGACTTTCAAAAAGAAAATGGCTTTTTTTTTTGGTGAATGTAAGAAATACACATTTATTATTTTCAAACCAAAAATTACTAAGTATAAAAGAGTTCACTGACAGGAGGTAGGTCACCAGAGTTAATATTTTGCAGTGTGTTGTTCTAGTGTTATGTGCTTCCTTTGGAATAACTTAGAGCTATTTTTTTCCTTATTGAGACTTCTTATAGCAGCCATTTTTAGTGCATAGATAACAGTTTTTCTTTAATTGGTTTAAAAAATAGATGGCTTAATCTTGTAATGGAATACCTTATAACATGCAGCAGTAAAAATAAATGACAGCTGGATATATTATGTTGAGTTAAAAAAAAAGTACAGGTGTATATGTACCATTTGATACTTCAGGTTTTCATGTTTAAAAACTTAAAAAACAAGGTCGGGCATAGTGGCTCACACCTATAATCCCAGCACTTTGGGAGGCTGAGGCAAGAGGATTGCTTGAGGCCAGGAGTTCCGGTGACAGTGTGAGACTCCATTTCTATATTTAAAAATTAGTTTATTAGAAAAGACCTTATAAAACAATACATTTAGGAGAGAAATATGAAATACAAATGTCTGTTAGAGAATGGTGACTGCTGCATTCAGGATATGGCTGGTTGTCTGGGGTTGGAGTTAGGAGGAAAATGATGAAATTAATATGTAAAAGGCTTCAACTTCATCTATCATGTTTTACTTCTTAAACACAGATTGTATTGTGGTCGACAGGCAGTGCTGTTAAGGGCAAGTCCTCCTGGAGGAGACTCTCTGGTTCAAATTCAGGCTCCTCCATTTTCCTGCCTGTGAGACTTGGACAGGCTTGTAGCAAGCATCTTGCTTGTGGTTTGTCTTGTCTTTAACATGGTGGCAATGTTTCATCTTGTCCCGTTTGGTGTTTTGTGAGGGTTAAAAGAACTAGTACACGTAAAGGGTGTTTTCGACTAGTTTCTGGCACATAGTAAATGCTCATGTTAGTTTGTCTTCTTATCACCATCAGCAGCATTCACAGTTTGAGGGTAGATACATAGACTTTTTGGGGAGGGATATCGAAAATGTAATTTTTAGAGGCTTAAATGTGATGTTGTTGTTAACTGCTTTTGGGTTTTGTTTTGTGTTTTTCAGACGAGGTCTAACTTTGTCACCCAGGCTGGAGTCCAGTGGTACAGTCATAGCTCACTGGGGCTTCCACCTCTTAGGCTTAAGCTGTCCTTCCTCCTCAGTCTCCCAGTTAGCTGAAACTACAGGGAGTTTCAAATGAGCCTGCTCATTTTTTATTAGCAGTTGCTGGGATTACGGATGTGAGCTACCACACCCAGCCTGCTACTTCAAAAAATTCTTATTCTTTTCTTAGCCTAATGTTTTCATTAGTTAGCTGAATATTCTAAAAATTGATTAAAAATAGGCTTTCTCAAGCAATTTCATATATTTACTTGTAAAATTTACCATTAAGCAATTTGATTTTTAAGCTTAAGTATTATGTCAAACTTTGCCTTCTAATAGTCCTTTGATATCATAATTTTTAGTGGGTTAAAGCACTGGCACGCAAATGTCAATTTACTGCATATAAAAATATATAAACATCTTGGAGCCAGGTGTGGTGGTTCATGCCTGTCATCTTAGCAACTTGGGAGGCTGAGGTGGGAGGATTGCTTGAGGCCAGGCAATCGATACCATCCTTAGCAATATAACGAGACTTTGTCTGTATAATAAATGAAAATAAAAAATTAGCCAGGTGTGGTATGCACCTGTAGTCCCAGCTACTTGGGAGACTGAGATGGGAGGATTGCTTGAGCCTAGGAGTGAGGTTGCAGTGAGCTTATGATTGTGCCAGTGCATTCTAGCTTAAGCAACAGAGCAAGACCCTGTTTCTTAAAAACAAACAGAAGTAGGCATTTTATGTGGTTTTAAAAGTGAAAGATTGTTTCTTAGAATTTTGCTGTTTCTTTTTGATATCTAATTAATAATTAAATAGCTATTTATAACTGAAGTCATTAGATTTCTCAGAACCTGGCTTCAGATAACCTTTTAAAACCCTTATTTACAGGACAATATTGATATTTGGAACAATCTCATGTATAATTTTAAGTAAATTTTAATATAAGATATATTTTTATTCTTACACCTTTAGATAGTATTCTCTAAATATAGTCACCCATAATATAAAGCATATCATCAATGACCAGAAATTTGTTGTCCAGTTCAAACATATTATTTATCAGATGCAGTAACTACAGGCATAGCTTGCAGTGATAGCGGCTCTTACCATTTTCCTTTATCTCTAAAACAGACCATTCAGTGCACATGGTACCTAATATGTACTTATGTGGTATATATACATATGTAAAAGTTTTTGGTGAAACTTGCCATTTTGTGGCCTGCCCTTTTTTGTGCTTAATACATTGTGATCATCTACTCAAATTACATTTTTAGTGGCTGTTTAATATTTCTTTGTATAGCTATAATAGGATTAAATCTATCCTCCATTTGAGATGTTTTAGATTATTTCCAAGTCTGTGTTACTAAAGTAGTACGTTCTGGAGTTTAGTTCTGTGAAGATTTTCTTTGGACTCTTATTATTCGCTTCTTTTTATGAAGTGCTATTTGCAAAACACTGTACTAGTCCTGTATTTAATGTTCCAGCAAAAGAAGAAACTGAATGGTTAAGAAACTTGCTCAAGGTCATGTGGTATGAGCTATGAATTGGACCTAGGTCTGGCTGCAAAGTATATGTGATTGTTTCTCGTTTCTCTCTGTAGTATGCTCTTCGTCTTATTTATCTTTTATTAAAAATTTTGATAGAATATTTATGATTATTTGGCTTTGCGGCCTCTTGCTATCAAACTTGATATATAGAGGCAGACACCGCAAAGTAGCTTAATTCTGCTTTGTGTTTGGGCCAACCAGTGAAACCTTCATATTCACAGTTTATTGCCAGCGGTAGCCCTTTATTTCATAGGTGTTGGCTGCCTTGTTAGGCAGGTGACTGTATATTGAGTATGATTTTCTTTAGTGAATAAATCCTCATGTCTGGTGGAGAGTAAGATTGGTAACATCATTGAATAGGATATATTCTCTCTTAGAAAATTAGTTCCTTTTGTTTTACAACTGACTTTTTAAGCAAATGGCTTACTGTTTCTTTCTACAAAATCTCATCTTCCCCATTTGGTCAGTTTTGGTTTATGTACATAAGTGGTTTGTCTAGTGCTGCATCAAAGATTAGAATACCTTGTCATTTGGAGAACTGAAAAGCAGAGCCATGCACACATATGCGTGTATGTATGTGTATGGAATGTGTTTTCAGCAGTGTGTATTATTTTTATTAACTTGTTTCTGTAGGTTAGTGAACACTGAGCCTAAACATATCTGAAAAAAAACGAAGCTGAGGGAGTCAATGTAATATAGTAGCACTGAGTAGCCAACATTAAAACTTTGTCAGTATGGAACTCAACTTTTTTTTTTTTTTTTTGAGTTGGAGTCTCACTCGGTCGCCCAGACTGGAGTGCAGTGGTGCAGCGGCCGCTCCCGGCCACCGCAGCCTCGACCTGCTGGGCTCCGGCGATCCTTCCGCCTCAGCCTTCCAAGTAGCCGGAATTACAGGCATGCGCTACCATGCCTGACTGATTTTTTGATTTATTGTAGAGATGAGGTCTCGCCGCCCAAGCGGGTCTCGAACCTGTGGGCTCAGGCAATCCACTCACCTCAGCCTCCCAAGGCGCGGGATTACAGGCTGAGCCACCGAGCCCGGCTTGGAACTCAACTTTAATTCCCGAAAACCATTCACAGTGTTTTGGTTTTCCTGAATTATTTGTTTTGGAGTGCTTTGCTTTATAAGGAGGACCAACATCAGGATTTATATATGGCTATTATGTTTAGGTTTCTGAAAATTATTTTTGCTTTTATTTTCACGGGATAATTTACACTACTGAGCTTACCATTTAAAATCCTAAATTAGGGTTATAGCACTAAAAGTATCTTGCTTTTGGGAGGGGCTTGTTATCAAACTGGAATGAGTGGCAATAAACTATAACTTTATGAAATTGTATAATGTTTATATTCGTTGTAGGATAATGAGAAATCTATATATAAGCAAATCACTTCTAATCCCACTAGCCAGAGTGTCATTGTTAGTGTCATGTTTATTGTTAAGACTTTTTTCCTCGTGTGTTGTGTATTATAGTCTTCTGATTCAAGATTTATGTGTTTTCATATTATAGTGTTTTGAAATTTGTGTTGTGTCTTACAGTCCGTGTGTGTGTCTAGTGTGGCATTCCTTTCTCCCTTTTCCTCCTATGTAAGAACTGTATTTATGTTGACGCCCTCTTAGCAGTCAGGAAGTGCATGCCTTCCACATCTTTGCCTTTTACAGTCATCATGGGCGTTCTGATTTTCGTAAGCCTAGCAGTTAGAAATTAGGTACAAGTTAAATAAGAGGTTCCCATGCTTCAGAGATCTGAATGAAATAAAGATACATCTGATCAAATATTTTCATTTCAGCATTCGACAGAAGGTGTCAAGTTGACAGCTCTGAATGACAGCAGCCTCGACTTGTCTATGGACAGTGACAACAGCATGTCTGTGCCTTCACCTACTAGTGCTATGAAGACCAGTCCATTGAACAGTTCTGGCAGCTCTCAGGGGTAAGGACAAAGAGGGAAACAGAAGTGGGGTGACTGTTTGCTCCGCCTATGAGAGGCATTCTCTTTGCTGTTAAAGTCATCTATTGAGAAGGTTATTTTTATTTCATCAACTGATTTTTTTAAATGTCAATTTAATTCTACTTTTTGGGACAGTACTTTTTAGTTTTGTTCTAATGTGTCATACCTGTGGGACTGATAGTCTTCAGTCATGAATGAATATCAGCACCTTGACCCTTCTGAATGCACGTATTTAGACATCTGCTGCTACGGGGAACTGGAGGGTGTGCTGAGAGGAATGGACAAAAGGGACAGAACCCCTTGGTCCCAGAGCTGCGCATGCCCATGTAACGGGAGCAGTCTGAGGTTGTGAGCGGTCTTCTGAAGACCCTGTGTGGGTGGCTTTAGTTAGAGAACCCTGTCTTAGGGGAACTAAGTATCTTCTTAACGCTTAAAGCCTTTAAAACCTTTTTGTCTCCAGTTAGTTAATTAATTATCTTGGGACACCAGGTCTTGCTGTGTTGCCTGGCTGCCCTCTAACTCCTGGCCGCAAGCAATTCTCCCACCTTAACTGCCTGAGTAGTTGGGGCCACAGGTGTTGCCACCACTCCTGGCATAAAGCAGTTAAAAATTTCTACTATGAAAGAAATTTCTATGTGCGACAGTAAAAATTAGAACGTAATAAAGCTGTATTTATATTTAACGTCTATAAATCTTTATAGTATACCCTTCTGGCACTTTTTCTTTTTTTTTTGAGTTGGAGTCTCACTCTGTCACCCAGACTGGAGTGTGGTGGCCGCTCCCGGCCACCACAGCCTCGACCTGCTGGGCTCCGGCGATCCTTCCGCCTCAGCCTTCCAAGTAGCTGGAATTACGGGCACGCACTACCACACCTGGCTGATTTTTTTGATTTATTGTAGAGATGAGGTCTCGCCAAGTTGCCCAGGTGGGTCTCGGACCCGCAGGCTCAGGCAATCCACTCACCTCAGCCTCCCGAAGGCGCAGGATGACGGGCTGAGCCACCGAGCCCATTGAGAACTTGCTGTATTTGTTTTTACAAAGCAGTTCAAGAACTTGGTTTGTTAGCTGGTGTACACACATCTCCCGGTGGCCGGAGTGTGGGTTGGGGGTCTCTCCAGGCGAGTGTGGAGCAGGAGTGCGGGGGCGCTGCGGGATGTGCACCTGTCCCTGCTGTGTGTGTGCTGTGTCTTCAGGCTGGTCGGGCGTTGCCGGGAGACTTCAGGCCTCAGCATACCTTGTGAGTCTAGAGCTTGAGAACAGTTCTGCATAGGGAGAGCATGAGATTCACTTACTGTTTTCATTTCTTGTGTGTGTGTGTGTGTGTGTGTGTGTGTGTGTGTGTGTGTGTGTTTTAGTGACGAAGACGCGCTTTAGTAAGAATTTCAAGATTTTTAAAGCTCTGTGTGTACTCTGAGTTTGTGTGCATGCTTATAAAACACAGTGTATGTATTGTAGCAAGTAATTTCTCAGATTTAGTCTTGAAGTTTAGGTTTTGAAGAAAGTTTTCTGTTTTGATCCAGGGGTGCATGTGTGTGTTTGTTACATAGGAATATTGTGTGATGGTGAGGTTTGGGCTTCCATGGAGCCCGTCACTCAGGTGTGAACATGGTGCCCCGCAGGTAGTTTTCAGCTCTAACCCACTCACCCCTTTAGGACTGCTCCCGTGTCTCTTGTTTCCATCTTTAGGCCTGTGTGCATATAGTGGTTGGCTCCTATAAGTAGCGTTAAATAGGCCGGGCTTGGTGGCTCAGCCTGTAATCCCAGCACTTTGGGAGGCCGAGGTGAGTGAATTGCCTGAACCCGCAGGTTCGAGACCTGCCTGGGCAACTTGACGAGACCTCATCTCTACAATAAATCAAAAATTAGCTGGGTGTGGTAGCGCGCGCCTGTTGTTCCAGCTACTTGGAAGGCCGAGGCGGAAGGATCGCCGGAGCCCTGCAGGTCAAGGCTGCAGTGGCTGGGAGTGGCCACTGCACTCCAGTCTGGGTGACAGAGTGAGACTCCGACTCAAAAGAAAAAGTAGCGATAAATAGCTTCTGTAGATAAAAGTTCTGGGTTTTTGGAATACGCTTTGTGCTGCGTCTTTGGTGGTTCTCTGGCCAGTTCTCCTTTCCTGTTAGTCATCAAGCATTTGTGCTCATTGAGGGCTCTCTCCTTGTTTATCACTTTGTCCCCCTTGATGCTGTCCCTGGCTGGAATCCCCTGCCCTGCTGACGTTATTTACGTGGATGTGCCAGCGACTTCTGTAACTTTATTGAGTTGACTGCTCTGTGGTTCCATGTGAAGGTCACTTAGGTACCAAAACTCCACGTTCTCCAAGTGTTGCATGCCTTGTGGCGTCACTATTCACTAGTTTCAGAGTATGAGCTGGTACTGAGGGAGAGTCACCAGAGGACTTTTTGGTTTTGTTTTTTGTTCAGGAGATAATAAAAACTTGAACTCATTTATATACCACAGCTTAGGATTTATTTGAGACCAATAAAGTTGCATAGGAGAGTAAAGGAATGATGATTTGAGTTTCATGAGATGACAGTGGGATTTAAATACAGACAGGTAGGGCTTTGGTATGTGACAAGAATGATTCCATTATATAGGAAAGAAGAGTGGTTAATGATAGAAGTAGGTGTGTCTCTTTAATATTTATGCTTAGAATTTGGGAAAATTCCTGGCTAATGGCTTTTGCTTGTGAGGTAGGAAACAGGGTCATTTGCTGAGACCGGCGTGTAAAAGCAGAGGAAATGGGGGAGAGATTTTAGAGGGGATTAAAGAGGGCTTCAAATAACTTTTTTTAAAGTTTTAAAACAAAGTTTATTAAAGAAGAGAAGGAAAAAGTAAGATTCATGGCGGAAAAACCTGCCGTGGGTGAGTTTCTCTAAAAAGATAATCTGAAATAACTCATTTTTCAGAGCACAATATTGAAATATTTCCTGTCACTTCAGGGTCTTTGTTGTTTTGGGTCACTGGATGGACATTTAGGGTTTTATAAAGCTTTAGACATTGTATACAGAAATTTTTGTTTCTCAGACCATTTTCTTGTTCATAACTTTATGAAGGCTTTTTGTTACACCCCAGATCAGTTAAGTCTCTTAGGCACAATTAGTTAAGAACAGATCTTTCTCTTTTTTTGAGTTGGAGTCTCACTCCGTCGCCCAGGCTGGAGTGCAGTGGCACGCTCATGGCCACTGCAGCTTCGACCTGCTGGGTTCACATAATCCTTCCACCTCAGCCTTCCAAGTAGCTGGAACCACAGGTGTGTGCTACTATGCCCCGCTAATTTTTTTTTTTTTAACTGTAGAGATGAGGTCTCACCAAGTTGCCCAGGCTGGTCTCAAACCTGTGGGCTCAGGCAGTCCTCTCACCTCGGCCTCCCAAAGTACTGGGATTATAGGCGTGAGCCACTGTGCCCGACCTAAGAACAGATCTTTTAGAACTGTTTTGGCCAATGTAGTAGCCAGTAACAATATGTGACAATTAAAATTTAATTAATATTAAGTAAAATTACATATTTGGTTACTCACTGCTCATATTTTAAGTGTAGAGTAGGTATATTTTTATATTGGCTGCCATATTGAGTAGCACAGATAGAAATGAGACAAGGCATTTCTGATATCCCAGAAAGTTCTATTGGACAGTGCTACTTTAGAATGTTGGTGTGATTTTGATTGTTGTATTTTATACAATGAAGTCAGTTACTGAAGTGTGTGTATGGGAAGTAAAACTAAAGAATCATTCACTTTCGAAAGTAGCTTCTGTATATTAAATATTATCAAAATTTTCTATTTAATGTTTAAACAATGTCTCTCTCTCTCTCTCTCTCTCTCTCTCTCTCTTTTTTTTTTTTTAGCAGAAACAGTCCTGCTCCAGCTGTAACAGCAGCATCTGTGACCAACATACAGGCTACTGAAGTTTCTGTGCCACAAGTAAATTCCAGTGAAAGCTCAGGGGGTAAGGAGATTGGTTTGTCAGGTTTGAGAATTTTTTCTCTAGATTTGGTTTGCTTTCCTTTTGAAGAAAGGTGTTTGTTAAATAGATAGAATTCCGTTTTTTAAATGCCAGTTTTTAATTTACATGTAAAGTTACTCATGAAATGAAGTTCAGAGAAATAAAAGCTTTATGTCATAAATGGATGTGGACGTAATTGTTTTAATGTGTATGCTTTCCTACGCTTGCCACTTAGGTACATCGAGTGAAAGCATTCCTCAAACTGCCACACAACCAGCCGTTTCTCCACCACCAAAGCCTGCAGTCTCCAGGGTTGTTTCTACAATGCGTCTGGTAAACCCACCACCTAGACCTTCAGGAAATACAGCAGCAAAAGTACCTGCCCCTGTAGTAGGAGTCAAGAGGACGTCCTCACCTCATAAGGAAGAGAGTCCCAAGAAAACCAAAACTGAAGAGGTACATATGTACAGAGCGTGTTAGGTAGCCGTGGCTCACCAGCTTGCTTGTTTTCAAATCTAGTGGAAGAAAATGTTGGGCCAAAATCGAGACAGAGGAAGGAGCGAGGCCTTTCGAGCATTCCAAGGTGCGGCAGTGCTTCGGTGCCACGGTGGCCTTCACTGCCCCGCACTTCTCAGTAACTACCTCGTCCGTGAAGCTCGTGCCTCTCATTGGCGGCTTGTTAGCCTGTATAGTCTGTGACACTGTGTAGCATGGAATTACATGTTATCCTAGTTTATTACTCTCTCATGACTGTGTCTTTTATCTGTACTGAGTTTTTGATGGCCCTTTAGACAGCTTTTTCTTCCATGCTCTAAATGGAGCTTTGCAGTGTCTGCACTGTGCTCGTACTACAGGGTCACTGACTATTAGGGGCTCTCGGGGAATTCGTAGGGAATGGCTGAACAGGTGTGCCAGTCAGATTCGTTTTGGGGCCTTGAATGATTGGTTCCTCTAACCCTTCAGGAAACTTTCTAGCAGCACTTGCTCTTTTCTGGTAGCTGATTTACCTTGTCACGGTCTGAAACAGTTTCGGGAAGACCATTAAAATCGTGCATTGATTTGGTTTGAGCCTTAAAATAGAAGTAGTCTTGTAGTACAATTTTATTGAGCCACTTTCATGTTGTTTTCGTATTAATGAAGCCTTCAGTGTTGCCCCAGAGATGGCCGTTGAAAAGCACCAATTTGACTGTCCTTTCTGGCTGAAGATTTGTTGCTCAGAAACGTACTTTTTATAGGCAGCATTTCTTTAGACTGGAAAAGAAAAGTCTAGGTTTTTCGTGGAGTGCACTATGTTTTGATCAGTAATGGTGAAAAATTGTTTCTAATTTATAAGTGTTCTATTTATTTAGCTTATTCCGAAGGCTTCTCTTTTAGATTTTTTTTGGAAATAGCCACTATTAACTAAAAATGAGTAGCTTGATGAATTCTGTCACTCTTTAAAGTTGCTGAATGAGAATGAAAAATGGGTATAATAAAGTACTTTAAGCCACCCCTAGATTTATGTATAATACCTAATATAATGTAAATGTTATGTAAATCATTGTTATGCTGTGTTTTTCATTTGTATAATTTTTATTGTATTATTTTTCATTTATTTATTTATTTTTTCCGAGTATTTTTGATCCACGGTTGGTTGAATTCGCAGATGCGGAACCCGCAGACATGAAGGGCCCACTGTAAACCATCGTATTTTAGAAGATGTGTTCTGAAAACTCATTCCTGTCTGTGTAATTATCTCAAGGCAGTGATTTTCATCCTTGGTTGTGCATCACAGTTACTTTTTCAGATTTTTATTGTTAAATGTAGATTTTAGGGTCTCCTCCAGATAAACTGACTCAGAGACGTTCTAGGAGTTAGGCCTGGACGTCTGACTGAGGGCCTTGCTGCCGCATCGTTTGTCTGTGCAGCAACCTAGGAATGTCCTCATTTTTGGTTTAAGTTACACGTCTCGCCTACTGGTGTTTGTTTTAAGTTGTCAGAGCATCTCAGAAGTCACATTTCTCTTCACCGTAGTAAAGTGTGTGTAAGCATAACTCTAGGTGTTTGACATTTGGTTTTCTCGATGTTATAAATGACACTCTGAGAGCTCTGACTAAACAGATGCACACCAGCACAATGTATGCAGTTTTGTTTGTACGTATCTTGGAAGAATGATGCTCATGTTTCTTCTCTAGATTAGAGAGGTACTATGAATATAGAATTTTTAATTTGGTCCGGAAAACCAGAAATACACGCAGAGGTAAAGAGAGTCATGTAAGGCACCTGCGCACCCATCACACAGCTCCAGTCATAATGAACTCTCAGCCAGGCTTTGTACCTTTGATTTTCATTTGGCCTTTTTGATTTCTTTTTGTCCTTGGATTAGTTAGAAGCAAAGTTAGATGCATAGTTTTATTAGAATTTTAAAAACCATATATCTAAGAAAGAAGGTATAAACAAAATTAACCCACTTAACGAAACTTAACCGCTCATTAGTATCATGATACATCTTGGTGCTCAAATGTTGCTGATCACTTCATTGATTTTTTTTTTTTTTACTAGTCTGCTCAAATCTGGAACTAAAATAGGATCCCTATGTTGCAATTGTTTGCTGTCTCTCAGGGTCCTTCAAAATAAAGGTTCCTCTCTCATCCTGCCTCCTTTTTTTCCTGCAGTTTTTTGATGTATGTGTTTTCTCAGTTTGGAGTTTGCTTCTCACATTTCTGTGGAGTTATTAGTGGAAACATAATTTTTCCAGAAAGAAAAGGGTCTTAGGTCAGTTCATCGAGTGGTAAGTTTCCCGGTAGAGGAAATGGCCACTGAGTAGCTTTTCCAGTTACAGATCTAATCGAAGTCAGAGGCAGGATTAGAACCCAGGCTTAAACTCACGATGCCAAAGTTGAAGAAACTTGCGTAGTATAAATATGCTAATTTTGAAGCCCTTCTAGACCAGATCGCTTATTCTCTGTTAATGAATACTTAGTATTAGAAATTCCAGCAAGCCAGACAGAAATACTAGTCCCACTCAGTAATCCACTAACATGTGTACAGATGGGAGAGTTGTAGGTATTATGAGGTAGAGTTCTGCTTAATGGTCATCATATGCTAACGTTTTTCAAGTGCATATATAGGGTAATGTACAATAAAAATGGAGAAATCTTTGCTCTATTTCCTGGATCATAGAGCTTAATTAAGCTACATATATTTTTAAAAACTTTATATGGAAAATTTCAAACATGTACATACGTATACTGAATTGTCATGTTTGCATCACCTAGCTTCAGTGGTTAACTCATGGCCAGCCTTTGTTTCATCTTGTACCCCTCACTCATTGTTTAGAATCAGATCCCAGGCATATCATTTCAACTATAACTATTTATTTCAGTGTGTATGGAAAAATAAGGACTACTCAAAAACAGTATATGACATAAATATTAACAATAATTTTGTAGTTTTACATATCCAGTCATCATTCAGATTTGCCTAATTGGGACTTAATATTACGATTTTTTAAGCTTTTATGTTTGCAGTGTACAGATAAGGTCCTTTTTGGAATTGGCTAATCTAAAAGTTCGCCTGTGGTTTTTATGTCTTCTTTAAAGGCCACATTTATAATTACATTTTAGTTCTGCTGTTAGAAAATAGCTTCTCGGTTGTTTTTGAGAACCAAGGAAGGCATTTTCTCAAACCTTGCGTTTTTCAGGATGCTAGTAGGTCATATCAAGAAGGAGGCAGCGTTCTGTGTAGAATTCCTCAGAGCCTTTCATGTGCTGCTAGTAGCGTGTGTGAGTCTCCCAGAACGCAGGTGATAGTGTGCCAGTGTCCCTAAGCTTGTTTGATCAGGGAACTTGTTCTTTCCTTTTTCTTACGAAAATACTTTATGAACTTAGTGGTTTGGGGAATGTGTTTTAGGTGATGGTGGTCTACAGTAAAAGTTTTCCTAATGTGTTTTAATTTTAGTAGTTACATTAAATCTATTAATTTGAAAAAATCATTTTTAAAGAGAACTCAGTAATTTATTTTGAGGGTATACTTGATTTTACAGGTTTAATAATTGTATAGGTTTAAAAAATTCTTATAAAGTAAAGCGTTGATTGGCAAATAATCTAAATTTTTCATTTTAGAGAATAAAGCTTTTTTTTTTAAAAACAGGATGAAACAAGTGAAGATGCTAACTGTCTTGCTTTGAGTGGACATGATAAAACAGAAACAAAGGTATACGAATTTAGCCTTTAGAATGCATACACAATTAAGAGTACAAAAGATGTGATAAAAATGTCTCTAGAATACTGTATTTTGTGCTGTAGGCTATAGATTTATTTTTCAGTATTGTTTCTGCAGATATGTTTGTTTCCTTTTAACGTTTGTTTATGTTGCTGAACACTGAAGGGAATATAGTAATGAGTGAGACCTGTTCCATACCTTTAAAGGAGCTCATTATTAAGCGGAGAAGATTAGATGTAGGTGTAATTAATTATGTTATCAAAGAAAAGGCAATTGAGGGCTGGAAGGCCGAGGGGGAAGAAAAGGAAGATGTTAGTTTTGACTGCATAAATAATAAAAGTCTTCTTGGAAGAAAATGTAACATTTGAAGTGGTCCTTGAAGGATGCATAGTATTTTTTGGCAGTCCAATATGAGGTGATCTCCGCATTAGGTTGAGAGTGTGGTAGGGTTACAGAAGCAGTTTTTGGCTAGAACCTGGGGTGCATGGGACTTGAGAGAGGCAGATGGGGTGGAAGAGATTGTTGGGGTTTTTTTTGGTTTGTGTTTTTCAAAATGCAAAAGAGCCATTGTTTCAGAAATTGAAATATATTGAAGGTGTTTAACTTTATTCCCCTTTGTTGTAGAAAAATTGAAAATCCTCCTTCTTCCAAATTATCCAGATTCCCATGATGGATATTTTAACAAGTATTCTCTTGGTGCCTTCTGGATTTTGTGTGTGCCCTTAAATGTGCATAAATACCAGAATACCAGTGCCTTTTTTTTTTATTCACTTTGTAAATGAAAAAAATGTTTATATCATTATGTAACCTACAAAATTGTTATCAGTGACTTCATAGAATTCTGTCTTAAGGCTATCACCATATTTTATTTAACCAATTTCCTGTCTTTAGCAATTGTTTTCATTTAAGAAAGAAAGGTGTGCTTTTCTGTTGCAGTATTGACTGCAGCCGAATACTTGTCATTTGTTCATGTTTATTTAGTTAGCATAAATTATTGAAAGAATCATTGAGGCAAATAATAAGCTTAATTTTAAAACTTGATACCCATAACTAGTTTGTCCTCCTTTAGAAAGGCTGCACGTCTTTCATTCCTACTTCTTACCCTTTATTTACTCTTTTCAGTTTCCCAGGAGAAAACTGATCTTTATTGTTTTATTTTTTTACATATATTACTTTATAGAAATTGAAGTTTTTGTATGTTCTCAGTTGTGTGTATATATTATTTTCTTTTGTGCACTGCTTTAAAACTTAGAGCAGGGGAATGACATGGTTTGCTCTGTACCTGATTGTACTCAGAGTAGAAATCCGGTGCGCTGATGATTGGGGAGGAGCTGAGAAGCCATGGAGAAGGAGCAATATTTCAGAGACAATTTTTCTGCTTTAATTACAGGCGTGGGGCAGTTTTTCTGTTTCTGGGTAATTTTGTCTAACAGTATGGAGTTTTTTTTTTTGGGGGGGGGAGGGGTCAGTTTCACTCTGTCTCCCAGGCTGGAGGGCAGTGACACGCTCACAGCCATCGCAGCCTCGACCGGGCTCCAGGGATCTTTCCACCTCAGCCTTCCGAGTAGCTGGAACTGCAGGCATGTGCCACCACGCCCGGCTGATCTTTTGATTTACTGTAGAGACGAGGCCTTCCCAAGTTTCCCAGGCTGGTCTCAAACCTCTGAGCCTCAGGCAATCTTCTTGCCTCACCTTCCAAAGTGCTGGGATGACAGGCTTGAGCCACCGTGCCCAGCCTGGGTTTTTTTGGGGGGGGTTTCTTTTGATCTTTTTTTGTTTTTTAACATAGCTAAGAGTTTTCCTTGGGTTTATGTTCTGTTAATTATTGTCTGGGCAATATTTCATAATGTACCTGTGTGTATCTTTAATCATTGTTTGCTTAAAACATCCAGGTTGGAGCTAGTTGAAAAGTCATGAGATGTTTTGACCATGCTTTATAAGATTTAAGTTGGCAATCAGAAATTTGTGACTGTTTGAAATGGTGAAATAACCTGCAAAGAGGCATAATTGATGTTTGTGTAATGTAGTCACGTCTTTCTCTTGCTCCCTCCTGTCTTCCATTTGTCCTCTTTATTAGCCACCAAGCCCAGTTCTGTTCTTTTATTCTTTTTTAAGTCTCTTTTCCCCTCCCCATCCTCTTTGTCTCACAGGAACAACTTGATACAGAGACAAGTACAACTCAATCAGAAACTATTCAGACAGCGGCTTCTCTGTTGGCCTCTCAGGTACTAAGTGCAAAAAAAGCAAGGAGAGTTCTGTAAATGTGCGTAAGATTAGTATGGCATATTGGGTTAAAATGAGAATTCATGGACTTAAAATTTGTGAAAGTAATTACTTGCTAGCCTATAGATGTATTTATTATAGTTTTAAGGCAGGGCCCTAGGTTTGATGGAATCATTCTTTTGTGCTGTCAGGAAGCTACCTCATCCCCTTATGTTTTTTTTTGTTTTTTTGTTTTTTTTGAGTTGGAGTCTTAATCTGTGACCCAGGCTGGAGGGTAGTGGTACATTCCCAACCACTGCAGCCTTGACCTGCTGCGCTCCGGCGGTCCTTCTGCCTTAGCTTTCCAGGTAGCTGGAACTACAGGCACGCACCACCATGCCTGGCTGATATATACATATTTTTTAAAATTTACTGTAGAGATGGAGTCTCACCGAGTTGCCCAGGCTGTTCTCAAACCTGCGGGCTCAGGCAGTCCTCTCACCTTGGCCTCCCAAAGTGCTGGGGTTATAGGCATGAGCCACCATGCCTGTCCCTCTTAGGTGTTATTTGGTATTGCAAGTCATCTAAATTCACGCTTGTCATGCACACAGGGCTCAGGTGCAGGTTTTATTAATAGGTCAAAGAGTGAAATTGAAACTAGTGAAGAACTAGAAACCATTCTTCATGAATTTTTTGGGGGGCAAGGTTAATGTGGTCTTTTTATTTTGAAAATGTGTTCCTGCTTCAGTTTTCACTACTGATTTTAGTTCTTTAGTGTAATCCATAGTTCTTTGAATTACTTTTTTATTTGTCCTGGCCATTCTGCTTGTGACAATCCTTTAAGTACAGTATACAGTAGGCATCTGGGATCTTCTTTCATTGATTAGTGAACCTTCATTTTGTGAAACAATTTACTTCTAGAATCCTTTCAAATTAAACTCTAAAGTCTAGGTCAGACTGACAGAAAGGAAATATTTTCTTTAAATAGATACTAAACTGGTTAACCTCTACAAAATAACCGAGATAATAACTGCTACCTAGTAATGCTTCTCTCCTGATACTGTCTATGCTGATATTTTGCTGTTTTGTGGCTCAGAATTAGTTTAATGTGATAATTTAGAAATGTGCTTTGCTGGATGTTAACTTTCATAGTCTCTAGTGATATATAAATACAGTGTTTAGTTTATGAAATGTCTTTTATTTTATTTCCATAAACTTTTTCTTTTCTTTTCTTTTTTTCTTTTTTGAGTATGTTGTCCAGGCTGGAATGCAGTGGCGTGATCACGGCTCATCGCAGCCTCGACTTCCTGGGCTCAGGTGATCCTCTTGCCTCAGCTTTCCGAGTAGCTGAGACTACAGGATTATGTCTCCACGCCTGGCTTATTTTTTAAATTTTTTTGTAAAGATAGTGTCTTGCTGTGTTGCTTAGGCTAGTCTTGAACTCCTGAGTTCAATTGATCCTCCTGCTTTGGCCTCCCAAAGTGTTGGATTCCAGGTGTGGGCCACCGTACCTGGCTTAGTTCCATGATCTTGATCTAATGAAACTGTAGGATGGGTGGTGGTGGTGGGGTAACTAAAATAACATCAGGAAGTATTGTACCTAATAATGATACATGGACAGACTTATCGAACTTAAACTCTTTTGTGATTGTGATTGCATGACTTTTGGTTTGCCACATTACTCTCTGGGGACTTGTTTTCATAGTTTTTTGTCTTATGAGTTCATGCCTATAGTAATTAGTACCCGTGGGTATTTGCCTTTTAGGTAGTTTTATGAGTGAGTAGAATTTTATTTCTAATGAAAGGATTCCTAGAGCCATGGAGAGAAAAATCACCCAGTTATAAAAAGGATGATTATATTGACTTTTAAAAGATGCATCCTTATGTTTGGTGATGTTAGGGACATATTTGTTTCTGGGGAGGGTATTCTAATGGTGGCTATGTCCAACTGTTCTTACTGAGTTCTTACTGTTTTGAGATAAGTCTAGAAATTTTTGTAAATGAAATGATAGGCCATCTAGGATTTGTTTCAGAATAATACAGGGATTGAAGGTGGGAGGATGGTGGATTGGCTTTTGATTTTCAGTTGATGAAGCTGGATAATGAATACACAGGAAATCATTATACAGTGCTTTCTATGTTTTTGTGTGTTTGGAATTTTCCATAATAAAAACATTGAAAAATTTGATCTCTATATCTTTGAATATTAAGGCTTGTGATTCCATCTGTTTAATACAAGAACCCTCCTAAAGTTTATGGTGATTAAATTATTGTTCAGCTGTATAGATTTAATTTTATAATTTACAGTGTCAAAAAAATAATATGTTTACTGCTGCTTCTGCGTATAAGGTGAACTTTAAGTATTTTCCCACATGGGGGCGCTCCAGTACCAGTTAATATTACAGCTATTAGAGTTATAATAAGTGAGTATAGTTTAGCATTAACGTAATAATTATATGATGGGTGATTCTTAGAGGAGCACATTTTTAGAAGCTGTATTTGAAATTACTTAGGAGTTTTTAATATATTGCTAAAATATTGTTAATATGTCATACTTGAAACATTCTTCAACTATAGAACAGATTATGTGGTTGTAAGTCATATTTGGATTTCATTTTGACAACATTGTAGAGTATTTGTATTCAAGGTTTTAGTATTTTTCTACTTATGATAAGGTTTCATCACTTCTTAGGAAGTAATGCAATGGGAAGTACATCTCGTTGTTAAATGACAGTGCTTTGAACGATATTGTGTTCTTTGCTTTCATTCTCAGAAAACATCCAGTACAGACCTTTCTGATATCCCTGCTCTCCCTGCAAATCCTATTCCTGTTATCAAGAATTCAATAAAACTGAGATTGAATCGGTAAAAACCACCTCAGGGGTCCATAAACAATATCTGCCAACTCAACCTGTTGTCTTCAGATGCTAAACAAGGAGAACGGAGGGTACGAGACTAGACATGACTGAAAGTGGATATGGGTTTTTTTCGGTGACCTCCCTTACTGGGCTAATCAGCACTTGATCGGAAGTCCAGGTTAGTATGCGAAGCCAGGAGTACTATTATTATTGTGTTAGCAACAGTTGCATTAACTCTTTCAAAAAATTACTGCCTTTAAAAAAAACCTCAAGCTCTATTTGTATCCATAATTGACATCTGGATTGGGTTTCTGTTTGATGCATTGTTTGGAAAATTTGCAATACAAACTGGCATAAGAATTACTTATTCTGATGATGCACTTTTATGTATTTTTTATTAGAAAGTAGAACTAATTTTAGATTTTCGGCTTGATGGATTTTCATTTTTTCCTGAAGAATTTCCTTTGCCATTAGTCTTCATGTTGGATAACATTGTGCAGTGGTGTACTGTTATACTTCACCAAAAGGATACAAGTACATCTAGTTCAGTCCCTGCGAGGTAGCTGTAGCCCTTATAAATGAAATGTCAGGTCTAGGGTGCATTTGACATTGAAAGGACAATTAGGAAATATTTGGTGTTGATGGGGTCATGATTAAGAAATGATATATTGGTTTTATTTATAGAAATGTTGGGTAGTGCATACGAATCAGCAATCAGCCAGCACGCATTTTTCTTTGAGTTGATGGGTCTCCGTATTCTTCTGCCTTCAATCTGTCGTCTGCAGAACAAACACAAAATGCTTCTTGCGCCTCCCCCTCCCCCTTCTTCCGTTTTCTGTTTACTTGTATGCACAGGTAGGACATACTTCATAAGAAACGAAATGCCAGTATTTTCTTAAGCCATGACGTGAAACCAGTGACCCTGTGGCCACGTGGCACAGAACACTAACGTTTGGTCCCATGGCTGCAACTTTAGGGTGACTCAGAGTAAGCCTTTGAAACATGATCTCTATCTTGGACAGCCGTTTGATCTCTAAGTGAGAGGAATTTTGTACACTCCACAGAACTGTCTATAGAAAAATTGGTTTGCAATTTTAAACATGAGCAGAAAGTCAAGATTTTAAAATTTGATTTTTATTTTTAAATGGTTTACCAAAATTTGTCAGTAAATTTTACATATAGAAACATTTTAAAAATCATTTCTAGAAAGCACTTGTCATCTAATCAGCTCTTTATACCCTTATTTTGTTTTATTTTATAAGAAGATTAGAAACTCCTTTAAAGAAAATAATGTCTCATAATTAAACAGCAGAACATCTATCTTCATGAAGTGTGACAGACGCCAGATATGGATAAACTTACTCTTGCTTAATCTGGACAAAGTAAACCTAACAGATTTTTCTGATGAGCATGTTTTATGAATCCTCATTGTGCTCCATTCTATCACATGTGCGTTTTTCATGTTAAACTGCAATTACTTAAACTCTCCCCTGTCCTTCTAAATTAATTTCCAAAGTTGGAGTGTAGTCTTTCCCCCCTTAGGCTATGCATTAATTGAGGCTTTCTTTTCACCAGGACTTTATAATGTCTAGTATACGATATTTCTCCTTCCCACATCTTTGCTCTCTGCACAGTCACCTTGCCCTTCTTCCCACCACCTAAGAAAAAAGTTGGTCAGACTAACAGGTGAAGTGTACAAGGTGTCTGTGTGTTTTGTGTAGCTTCAGAGTTAGATTGAAATTACCAGGCACAGATTTAGTCTTGTCATTTTGTTTACACATTGGGGAAAACAATTCAGTTTATAAACGTTTCATGTAACTGCACCCAAGTTTTGCCAAGCTGGAAACTTGGACCTTTTCTGTGTAGTGACTTTTTAATTCTAGTTTTCATAACCTGGAGATCAGACTGTTGCTTTCGCATGATGTATGTAGTGTCTCATGACTGGAGTTTGCTTTGTTTTATAGTATCTGTACTCCTTGTATTTTTCAAGAGCTATTTTGTAAACAGATGATGTATTTCTCCATTGAAAACACAATAAAAAAAAAAAACAGCACAATCCCATAGTTGGCTGATTTCTTTTGACTCACTGTTTCTTTCTTTTTTTTTCCTTGTTCGGTGATTTGATTGGTTCTACTTGTAAGTCGATCGTGTGGCTCTAAATGAAGGTTTGCAAAGATTTACTTTGGTTACATTAGAAAAGAACTGTTTCAGGTTAACTCGAGCCGTTAGCAGCACCATAATATTAATTCATATCTCACATAATAATCCGGTATTTGTTTTTCGTCTAACTGATCTTTAGGGAGGAAAACGTGACTGTAGTAACTTCTAATTTACTAATTTACTTTTAGCTGTTCCGTCCTCCGAAATATGTATTGGGTCTGCAGACACGGTGCCTTATCTGTGTATTTGTTCTGTGCTTCCTTTTCAAAGCTGCTTGTTTGCAAAGCTTTTGGCACTTGATCATTCTCGTCAGCAGGTGGCACTGTTGGTTTTCAGTGAATTTAGGAGTAGTCCCACAAGCAGCCTGGGTTCTGTGTTTCTGATTTTGCTACATCCAAATCAGATACGGCTTTTCGTAAAACTCCTAAGTGTTCACTGTCACATACTTCTTAATTCAGGGTTAGGAGTGAACTGCTCTGTGTATCTTGATGCTCGTGCTTGGGTGTGGGGTCATCTGGTGTTTGGAGTGGAGGCTGTGACCTCTTAGGGACGTGCTGTTGTTCCGATCTCATCCCTCAAGGTTCACATCCTGGTACCTGCCCTGTGTATAAAAATATACGGCTGCATTGTTGGGTCACTTTATAAAAGTAAAATTAACTTTGGGGAGCGTCGAGTAAAAGGGTGAACGTTGTAAGAGTTACCCTTGACTCCATCGTTAACAGAACTGAACTTGCTGTCCTTCTCAACCTTGGTAGACACCTGGACTTGGGACTGAACGTCACAGTTGTGAGTTTTAGCCTCCACATGGCCTTTTGGCTTTTTGTGCATCTTGCTGAACGGGTTAAAAATTACAATAGAAAGTTGTGTGTTTTGTGGCTCTGGGTATATTCTGGAATAAAGTTTTTATTTTTCTAATTAACACCTCTTTTTTTTTTCTCCACACAGAAAAATGTTTTAGAGCACTGCATAGTGTTAATTCTGGCTGCATTCACGTTGGCAGTACATGACCAGCAGCTCCAAGTAGTGACTGATACATGAAAGAATAAGTCATTCGTATATGCAAACTTGCAGCTCACGCCCTGGAAACTATTAACTGTTAGTGCACTTAGATGCCCCTAAGCAAAAAGATAAGCTGTTTACCTAAAACGTCATTGAACAGCCCTTTGGATATATTTTTACCTGTTTTTATTCTAATTAAAATGAATAATACAAGGAAAATTCGTTGGTTTTTAGTCTGAACCGTATGCTCTGTTTGTTTGGTTATCCACATTATTCCTCTTTTGTTAGCTTTTCTTCAAGCCAGAATCACAAATGGATGCTTTCTTCACTCAGAGCTGAACATGGTAAATGAACTATTAAGCATGTTCTGAAATAAACATGACCTCCAGTCTTACAGAAACAAGTGGTCTGTTTAATTCTGTGTAATATCTGTTTCTCATATTTGTAGAATCAGTTCATTTTCTTTGCTCTTGTCAATTTAGAAATTCTTGTTAATTTTATATAGCTTTTATTGGCACCAGATGAGAAAGATGGCACCGATATTTCTGAGCTGTGTATTTCAGAAGTGGTAGTACTTCATGCTAGAAGTGACTTCATATACTTGGGAAATCATTTCAACTTCTGCTTTTCTTCCTTGGAGACATGCTTTTTTCTCGATATTCTGGGAACATCATTACAGCTGATCAAACTACACAAGTGTTTTGTTAAAAGGGATGGAATTTTAAGTACATTTTTTTCCTTTCCTCATCTTCCCAACAGGTCTTTCTTTGAAAGGGTAGAATTAAGGCTATGCTTAAATTCACACTTCAGAAACCTCACATTTGTGTGAAAGTTGTGGTTTTAATTAGTGTGCCTTTGTCTCCCATTATCTTTTAATATCTATAAAAGGCATGATATTGTTTAGTTTTGGGAGCTTACCTACTGTGTAAAAAGTTAACTTTCAAAATATTCCTACTTTAGTACCAATATGACAGTGTAGTCATTTCTCTCTGACTTGCATAGCTTTAAATTTTACCAGTAAGATGGAAAATGTATTTAATTAAAGAATAGCTCGCTCGCTCTCTCTCTCTCTTTTCATCAACGCATTGTATTTTTTGCTTTGCTATTTCTAAGGTCCAGCTTAGAGTTTCTGTTTGTATGTGGTGTCTGTATTTTTTACTGGTGAGACTGGAACTGTGCTAAGCCCCCTGCACCTCTGTTTCGCTGGGTTCCAGAATTGACTAGGGAGAACCCAAGGGGGTGCTGGTTTTGTTTTACACTGTGAAGTAAATAATGAGAGTCCGGAAGCCAGAGAGCTGATTCCCTCTAGGCTTGAACTTGACATGGCCAGTTTGATCCTAGCAGCGTTCCTTTTTCACCTGATCAGGGCATCAGAGCCTTAAGGTGTAACACAGTAAAATACATAATTTTGAAATAGTGTGAATTCGGTTATATAGTAGATTATATAGATTCTTTAAGATGTTCCATCACGTTTTCCCTGGAGTCATTGGATAATCTTTTGTCTATGTGTTTTTCAAGCTATTAAGTCAGTAGATTGAAATACAAAACAGACTATAAAGGGAGAGGATTAAGGACAAATCCGATGTCTGGTATGTTTTGGTCTTGACCTGGTTCTGATGTAATGGACGGGAAGATCATCAAGTCTCACCTGACCTCATTGCTGTACATAGCAGTGTTTGGAACTGCCCAGACAGGATGCTCAGTTTTCACTTCACCTGGATGCTTTCAAAAAATACCTTATTAGTCATGTGATTATGACCCAATTTTTAATATCTGAGTCTCTTAGAAATATTTCATGAGCCTTTTAGAGACATTTTCTTTCATTAATTTATAGAATGTTACTTTTTGATCCAACAGATTTTATGCTGAAAATAGATATTTTGAATAATTCCAACATTTCCGTTGTACGGGTTTCTCACAGCTCATTGCAGGCATTTATCTCAATCTTGTGTGTTTTCTGATAAAGTCATGTAGTCCTAGAATAGTTGAAACTTTGGAGGCTTTTTTTGGGCAGGGAAGTATGTAATACTGTTTTTGCTCTTAGAAACTCCTGGGAGTGCAGAATAAGAAACTACTTCTGGGAAGTAAATTATCTCTGTGCCACTGCTGTGCCCCCTCAGGGTTCCCATACGTGCACACATGAGTGATTATTTGGGTTCTTTGCAGATTTCAGGTGTAAGGAGTTGGTCACATGTGTTCTAATATAATGATGTGGAGCATCCCGACTTTACGCTGTTCCTTGTGGATGCCGTCTCTCTCTTGGCATGACACCTTCCCTAGAAACTTTCACACTGTGGTGCCTGGTGCTATGTGATTTCCAGAAATCTGGCATGAGAATTGGTCCTTGTTTGCGTTTCCGACGGCCGTGGAGCTGTTAATAAAGAGATTGATGATAAAGTTGTCGAAAAGAGACAGTTGGGCAGAGCTGCTCCCTGTGAGTGACAGAGGGCGTGATCTGCCTTTACAGCCAAGAACGTCGCCCCCAGCAGAGAGCTGGCCGTGCCTGGACGCTGTGCCAAGGCGATTAGAAGGAGCTTTCCTGCACTGTTGGGCTGCTGCAGTTCTCCTTCAGATTGCCTCCAACAAAAAGGCTTCACGTCGCCTTTTTATCCCAAGTCCGTGGGATGTGCAGAGCAAATACGTGGGCGTATGTGACACGCGCTTTCCAACTGCAAAGTAGTTGTTTTTGCAAATTCCTTAAGGCATTCAGTTCATCCTAATTTGGCTTAGTGACATAGTAAAAATTTTACTTTTTTTTACTTTTTTTTGAGTTGGAGTCTCTGTCACCCAGGCTAGAGGGCTGTCACACGCTCATGGCCGCTGCAGCCTCGACCTGCTGGGCTCAGGTGATCCTTCCGCCTCAGCCTTCCAAGTAGCTGGAGCTACAGGCATGTGCCACCACGCCCGGCTAATTCTCTGATTTTTTGTAGAGATGAGGTCTTGCCAAGCTGCCCAGGCTGGGTTCAGGCAGTCCTCTCACTTCGGCCTCCCATCGTGCTGGGATTATAAGCGTGAACCACCACGCCCGGCCTAAAAGTTTTATTTTAAAGGTAGTACTTACAGTTTTTATACAAAACCTGCATTTCTTCTAGACAACTTCTCTAAGTCCTAAGGAGTCAAGTCTGAGGGGCTCAAGAATAAGCGTTGGCTGCAGTAAGTGTTGGCAATGGTATGTTACAGACCTTAGTCATACTGGTTGTAACTGTCACTGTTAGTAAGCCTAGACTGCTGGCAGTTCAGCTGCTCATCTGTTTTGTGTGGCCTTCTTGACAGTCAGCAAAAACTTCTGACTCTCTTTAGTATGAATTCAAAGGTACAGCTTTTACCTATAATTTTTAAGCTGCCCTAGTTTACGTATTTTTCACTTTAGTATCTTAAACATGGTTTTCTTTTTAAGAGACCGAGTCTCACTCCGCCATCCAGGCTGGTCTCAAGCTCCAGGCCTCAAGCGATGCTCCCACCTCTGCCGCCCACAGTGCTGGGATCCCAAGCACGAGCCCCACCTCGCACAGCTGAGAATGTCAGTCAGACTTTGAGAAAACTACTGTACCACTGTAGCCTTAGGCTTGTCAAATGACCCAAATGCTAACAATTTGGTTTCTTAATGATGGAAATTCTTGACCAGACTGGTCTCGAACCCCCGCACTCAGGCAGTCCTCTCACCTCGGCCTCCCAGAGTGCTGGGATGACAGGGGTGAGCCACCGCGCCTGGCTGTGGTGTTTCACGGGCAGGGCACGTTTAGCACATCACGCATTCCCTGTAACTGGAGTGGTGGTGATCTTAACACCAGGCGTTTTCCAGGCACTGCACAGCTAAGGGTGGGGGAGGGGCAGGGTCACGCTCCTATCCTCGAGTGTGTCACAATCTGCGAACATCCAGTGAAGTCGTGCTTGTGGGAGCCAGGGAGCAGCCTGACCTTGGGGTGATCCCAGGCTCTTCCAGTAGCCGGCAGCAGCTTTTTGTCTCTCTCTCTCTCTTTTTTTTGAATTGGAGTCTCACTACATCACCCAGGCTGGAGTGCACTGGCACGCTCATGGCCACCCCAGTGTCGACCTGCTGGGCTCCAGGGATCCTTCTGCCTCAGCCTTCCGAGTAGCCGGAACTACAGGCTCATGCTACCATGCCCAGCTAACTTTTTAAATTCATTGTAGAGACAAGGTCTTGCCAAGTTGCCTGGGCTGGTCTCGAACCCTGGGCTTAGGCAATCCTCTCGCCTTGGCCTCCCAAAGTGCTGGGATTACAGGCTTGGGCCACTGTGCCCAGTCCAATTCCTTGTTTTTAATCTCTTCTTACTGTTTTTGTTTTGTTTTGTTTTGTTTTGTTTTTGAGACAGCTGTCTCGCTCCGTCACCTCAGGCTGGAGTGCAGGGTGTGATCATAGCTCACGACAGCCTCAAACACCTTGGCTCAAGTGATCCTGGTTTCTCAGCCTCCTGAGTCACTAGGACTACAGGTGTACACCACCTCACCTGGGTGTGGGTGTGTGTGTGTGTGTGTGTGTGTGTGTGTGTGTACGTGTGTACGTGTGTACTGGTGTCTTGCTGTGTGGCCCAGGCGGGTAGTAGGTATTTCAAGGTTCCTGGTGAACATGATCTGTTGCCTAAACTAGGATTCCATGGTCTGATGGACAGATAGGGAAGAACGTGGTTCTACAACCGTGATTTACAGTAAGTGAGAAACGAACCTGGCATCAAAGATCCTGTAATTGCTCTCTGCTCCTGACTGCTATGTGTTCTTTTCGCTGTTCTGCTTCGTTTCTTCTCGTGGCTCTGGTCGCGGAGGTGTGGGAGGAATTCAGATGGGGTGTCTGGTGTAGTGAACCTTCCCAGCTTCACAGAACCGCCAGACCGTGTTCTCAGGGTCCTCCCGAGGAGGCTTTCCTCAGCCAGTCTTCCCAGGCTGGCTCTTGAAAGGGGGGGTTCTAATCAGACTCTGGATTGGGATCCCCGCAGAAAAGGTGTGTGTTTCTTGTCTGTAGGGGAGGAGGAAGGCGAGTTGCAAGGGCCTCCCAGTATTCCCCCTTGGCCTTGTAGTACCTGGATGAAGAGCTTTGAGCTTGGCTGTTGTCAGCCCAACAGGCTGCAGCAAAGCAGCGCAAGATCTTCATTTTCAGAGGGTTCGAAGTGGCTTGGGATTTTGAAATGTTAAGGGCGGAATGTTCTTTGGAGGGCCGTGTGACCAGTAGGAGGAAGCGAGCATCCAGGAAGGTGAGGCGGTGCCGCCGGCCACCCCACGGCCTTGTTCGTTCAGCAGACGTGTCCTGGCTGTCTCTGGGCCTGGACTTTTCTAGCTGCTGTTGCGTAGCAACTTCGATGCCAATGGAAGTCGTTTTTTGTTTTTGTGTTTTATTAGCAATGGCTAGTACGTGGCTAAACCACACAAGTCAGCAGAAATTCATGAATTCACAACTCTTTGGAAATTCTTGTTTGTAATCTTTGGTTTGGTCACCACCTTGAACTGTCATCTCACAGAATTGGGGCTTCTGTGGAGGAGGAGTTGGAAGACAAAGCATCGTAGGGGCTCTGACTTGAGTGGTGTTTCACTGGAAACCTTCCTTATTGGTTACCATGGAGAGAACACAGTGCGCTCGAGGCGTGACCAAACCCTGGAGCCAGTTGGAAGACGGGGCCCCATGGACAGTAGAGAAGAGGTCCAGGCTTTTGGCTGCGTGAGAGGAAGATGGCACTGACATTGTGGTAGGGATGCCTAGTTTCTGGTGCAAGAATTTAATTCCGTAAGATACACCGCCATCTGTCTCAGGTTTGGCACGTGTTAGAAACAGTCTTCAGCCAAGGCGCCACCAAGCCATTCCCCTTGACTACGGTCTTATCACGTCAGTGGAATTAGAACATTGAGCAAACATTGAGTGGGAAGAATGGCTGTTTCAGGTTGGAGCTGCATTCAGGCCTTAGCAGCTGTATGATCTCATGCAGTTACCCATCTCTGAAGCTTGATGACTTTTCAGTGGAGATGAGTAGTGTCTCTCCAAGTGGTTGAGAGGGAAAAAGGCAAGCGAAGAGCTTTCGATGGTGGCTCCATTACTGTGTCCTCATGCCCTCTCAGTGGTCACCCTTCAGGGCTCATAGCCTTCAAGTTCTTTTTCTTTTCTTTTTGAGTCAGGGTCTTGCTCTGCCACCCAGGCTGGAATGCAGTGCATGATCACCGCTTACCACAGCTTCAAACTCTTGGGCTCAAGCAGTCTTCCTGCCTCAGCCTCCCATAGAGGGACTTCAGGTATGTGCCACCACACTGGCTAATTTTTTGATTTTGTTGTTGTTTGTAGAGACGAGGTCTCACTTTGTTGCCCGGGCTGGTCTCAAACTCCTGGGCTCAAGCAGTCCTCTTGCCTTGGCCTCCCAAAGTGCTGGGATTACAGACACCTGGTTTAGTTCTTCCTCAGTTGGATAAGCCAAAACAGTCGAATACTGTATTGTGAAACTCAGCCTTCCAGTTGAATTGTGCTCCGCTGTGAAGTTTTGAGCCCTATGCTTCTGAAGCCACTGCCAGTGTGTGTGTAATGTTTGATTAATGTAGGATGTGAGCCTGTCCCGGTGGTTAGAAGAAAAAGCCCAGCCTTCAGGAAGGGCAACTCTGATCCCTCTCTCCTCCGAGGCCTGGGACCACCAGCAAGCTGATTAACCCTTCCTTTCAGTTTCTGAGTAAAATGTGAGTTATTCCTCAGATCTTACTGGAACTTTGTGTGGATTAGCAAGTAGACAGGATGTGTTTAAACAGTCCCAGACTTTTTTTTCCTTCCAGTACTAGATTAGACCTAATTTGAATTTGTCAGAGGGCAGGCACAAAGGCAGATTGCAAAGGAACATCTGGCAAACCACCCCTGCTAATTCTCAAAGCTGCCTTCCTGCTATGAAAGTTGGGCAGGCCTAGAGTAGGGAGAAAAAAAAGGTCTGGACTTTTTTTAAAATTAATGAGGGTAGAGGCAGACTGACCTTTTCATCGGAAAACTGTGCCTTGGTGCCAAGACAAATGCAGTGTGCAGCTTCTGGGAGAGACGGTGGGCAGGTTCAGATGCAGCTGACGGACCTGGGAAACCTTCCCGCCAGCGGCTGCCTTTTGCTGCGTGTCAAGGCCTTCGGCCTCATGGCTCCAGCAACCTGTGGGGTTGACTTGCCATAGTAAGTGCTGTCGTCACTTACAGATGAGGAAAGAGGTTGGGTTTGGCACAGCACCCTGCCCAGGGTCACACAGTAAACTGGCTTGGAACCTGGTTCGGCCTTGCTCTGTAACCGAACCCTGACGTAGGACCTGGGTCTTCGCGTTGCACGATGTTGCTTCTTGGTGTGTCTCTCTGGATACGGTCTTCAAGAAGGCAGGGCACTGAGGTCTGTTGAGCATATGCCTCTCGTTTCAGAACAGCCAAGATGCATTTCTGCGACTTGGGGGCCTTTAAAGCTGCTGGTGGTGAGGGGCGGAGCCACCTGCAGAGCC
Source organism: Cephalopachus bancanus (assembly GCA_027257055.1). Taxonomy (NCBI): domain Eukaryota; kingdom Metazoa; phylum Chordata; class Mammalia; order Primates; family Tarsiidae; genus Cephalopachus; species Cephalopachus bancanus. The sequence continues at coordinate 5,289,886 of JAPVLO010000166.1, read as the reverse complement.
TGGCGACGGGAGCCTGTGAGGAGACGGACTTCAGTGAGGCCAGCGTGCGCTGTTTATCAGTGCTGGGAGGGCCAGGCCCGACTCGTTGGGGGTGAACTGGCCCATTTGCATGCAGCTCGCTACTAGGCTTGCCTGTGGTTTGGGTCTTTCACATAAAAATGTAATTTCACACATTAGTTGGGATGGATTCTCCGTAAGTTTTCGTCTTCAGAATGTTTTCCGCTTTTAAGCCAGTTAGAACAAGAGCTCCTGAAAGAAACGCTGAATCTCATATACCCAAACGCTCAAGAGTAGAGCACGAAGAAACGTCAGCACGGACAGTACCTCAGAGGTTGCTCTGAGGGCCTTAGCTGACATGTCGGAAGGACTGCTCTTGGTGAAGTTCATTTTATTTCATTTTTGTTTTTTGAGTTGGGGCCTCACTCTGTTGCCCAGGCTGGAGTGCAGTGGCCCGCTCACAGCTCACCAAAGTCTTGACCTCTGTGCACAAGACATCCTTCTGCCTCAGCCTCCTAAGTAGCTGGGACTACAGGTGTGTGCCTCCACACCTGGCTTTTTTTAAATTTGTAGAGACAGGGCCTCACTATGTTGCCTAGGCTGGTGTCGAACTCCTGGGCTCAGGTAACCCTCCCGCCTCAGCCTCCCAGTGTGCTGAGGTTATGGGTGTGAGCTATCACGCCTAGGGCTGATAAAGCTTATTAAACATAAAAAAATGAAGTCAGAAGTGCCTTTAAGAAATTGGATGAAAACTATAGTTTTTTAAAAGGCAGAAACAGAAATTGATATCTAAAAGTCAGTTTTTGACGTGGGGACGGCTTTATTCATTATGCTGTATGTAGAGTGCCGTGAACGTGACAGATGTCTGACGTGAATTGTGGGTGTGTATGTTTGGCAGATTCAGAATTAGGTGAGTTGCTCTTAGGCAGATTGGATGCTATCTGGAATTGGTTAATGTTGACTTTTTTCTTTCAGTTGTAGCATTCACTGTAGCCCTTGAAAAACACAGAAAAGTAACGAGAAGGAGCCAGCCATAATCCTGCCTCGCAGAGCTCGTTTCTTCGCCTCCGTGAGGTCATCCTGGGCAAATCGGTCTGCTTCAGCACCCACCCTGGAGTGCGGTGGCTGCTGAGCGGGCGGAGCCGAGGACGCTGGGCCTCCCCCTGGGCCTCCCGCCTGGGCCTCCCGCCTGGGCCTCCCGCCCGGGCCGCCGCCCGCTGGGGCCGTGGAGCACGGGCCGCGCTCCCTGGACTGGCGGGTGCTGCGGGAGGGCTGTGCCGGGGCGCTCGGGCTCGCCGGACCCGTCTCAGAAGGGAGACGTGGTGGCCAGCGCGGCTGGTGCCTGCCGTGGCTGTGGTTCTGCCTCCCGGGCGGGGTCACCCCTGGCCTGTGCGGGGCTGCCGCCGTGCCGGGCGCCTGCGGGCACCCCGGGGGGCACGGGGTGCGGGGGCGGGCCTCCGCCGAGCAGTCTGGCCCCGAGGCCCGGCCCCGGCCCCGTCGAGGCCTGGCCGCCGGTCGCGCGGCCGTGCGAAGGCCCTGGCTCCGAGGGGGCAGAGGCGTGGGCCGCTGCCCCGACCTGAGGACAGCCCGCCGCTCGTGGGGTCCCGGACGCCTGGGCGCGCGCGTCAGCCGCAGCTGGGCCCCGAAGGCGTGGCCCGGCGCCTCCAGGGCGCAGGCGCTCCCTTTCGCCTGGGCACTTGGAGAGCGAGGCCTGGGGCGGGGCAGGGCGGGGCAGAGCGAGGAGCTGGGGACTGCCGAGGAACAGGAAGGCGCCGCCGCGAGCGCCGGGCAGGGGTCGCGGGAGGGGGGGTGCCCGGAGTGTCGCCAAGGGGCAGTGCGAGGCCGCGAGGCCGAGCGGCCGAGCCGGCGTGCGGCTTCCCGGAGGCCCTGGGGAGGCTGTGGGAGAGCCGCGGGGGCCTCGGACGGGGTCTTGGTGGCCGTGGAGCCCCGCGGGGTGGGGGGCTGGGCGTGGAGCCCAGCCGGGGCGCGATGGGGTCCTGAGGGCGGCGTGGCGGGGGCGGCGGAGCACGCGGCGCGGCGCCGGCCTCCGCTGGCCGAGCGCGGGTCCCTGCCCGGAGACAGCCTCGCGCTCGGCCCTGCTCCTCGCTCTTCCGCCGCCGGAGGAGTCAGGCCTGCGCTCGCAGCCTCCCTGCCGCCCGTCACCTGCACGTTCGGGGACAAGGCACCCTGCTGGTGTGAACGGCAGCGCCCTCGCTCCACGGACACCGCCGACTCGATCCGGCGCGGGGTTTCCCCTTGTGCTCAGGGGCAGACCCGGCGGGCTCCCGGCGGCGTGTGCAGTTTCCCGGCTGGGAGCTGACGAAGGGGCTCGGGCGGGGCCCCCCAGTGGCTGTGCTGGCCCGGGGAGGACCTGTGTCCTGGGCGGGTGGGGCCGACCGCCCGAAGCCTCACGCTGCTCAGAGCGGTGTGCGGTTTACGACGCACACAGTGTCTGTTTCCGGAGTTTTCCACGTAATATTTCAGACACGGATTCCAGGGTCCCTGTGAGGAAGGTCGCTCGCTTCCCGGGGTGCCGGTGCACTGGCCTGGGTGCAGCCTGTCTGGCTGGACGCCATGCGGTGCTCCCTCCAGCCGCTTCTTGCCGGGTCCTGCTGTGACCACTGGGCCCGTGCTCCTGCCCTCTGGGCCCCAGCTCCCCCCCATTCGGCCTGCAAGGAGGTGGGAGGGGACGGAGGTCACAAGCCAGCGGGGTGGTGGGCAGCATGCCCTTCCTACCCGCACCGTGGGGGCCCCCGGCTCGGTAGGGTCCTCCCGGAGAGCCTTTCGGTTCCCGGTACCTGCCATTGTGGGGGCTCAGCTGTGCCCAGCTGAATATCTGTGAGTCGTTATTTAGTTAGGCCTAAGCCGACCCTTCATACCTTGATTGGTAAATGCAGCCACCCTCCATCCCCCCACAGCCGCCGGTCCACGGCCAGCTTCCGGCCCAGCCTCTGCCATTCCGTCTCCCTGGCCTGCCCCGCCTGACCCCGGCTCCGTGACCCCCCGAGAGAAGCTGCGACTGGGAGGCCTTGCGGCGGCCCCAAGTTCTGGAGGCAAAACGGGGTAACTGCGCCCTCCGTTAGTGGGAGGGGCCCCAGTGTGACCAAAGCGCGCCCCTGGCCCGGTGTCTGGCGACGTGCAGCCTGAGTGCGAGACACTGGAGGAGACGGCCCAGCAGGTGTTGGGAGCCGTGCGCTGTCCTCACGGCCCTTCCCGAAGGCTGGCGGGAGGGCTGGCGGTGAACAAGCAGCGTCTCGGCCGGGAGAGGAGTTTCTGGCGAGAGGTGGCCTGGGACGGGGGCAGGGGAGAAACGAGGACGAAGGTTTGGGACCCTTTGCTCGAAAGAGGTGTGGCAGTTGGCCCTGGAGGGGCTCGTACACCTTCTGCCCCAGGGACACGCAGGGGAGGGGTGTGCACCTTCTGGATGGCGCCGGCCCCCCCAAGCCCCTCCACAGCAGCACTCAGGGCCCTGCCTCCGCCTGAGAGCCTGGGGGCGTGGACGTCCTGCAGAGCCTCCGCGGTAGCCTGTCCTGGCCTGTCCGGGGATGCGCGGCCCCACAGCTGCCCTCCGTCCCCAGCCGGCTCCAGTCAGGCCCTGTTTCCTGCTTCTGCGCGGAGGGGGCGGCGTCTCCTGAAAGCCTGGGGCAGCAGGGAGGAGGGAGGCCTGGCCACAGGAGGAGGTCATGGCCCCGCGTGGCAGGCTTGCGGGGGGCCGGCGAGGGAAGCTCTGAGCACCCGCGCTACGTGGCGGCCCAGGTTCTGGTGCGTCTGCGTGCTGCGGCGCCTCCCCTCTCCCTGGGCTGTGCCTTCCGGGCACCGCGAAGCTCCTGCCCGAGTCCCCATGGTCACCCCTGCTGTACCTGGCGGCGTGCTCCTCCGGCGGCTTGTCCCTCGCAGGCCATCTTCCCGAAGCCTCTGATCCCCCTGGCTGCGGTCCTCTCCTCTCCCAGCGCGCTGTGTTTTTACCCCCTGGCAACCGCTCTGGGTCAGCTGGCGCGGGGGATGCTTGTCCAAGTGCAGGCAGCGGATGACTGGACAGGGTAGCTCCTGGTGTCATCGGGGAGCGCCAGCCGGCCTTCTTGTCCTAGACGTGGCACGCAGTGCCTCCCACGGAGCGACTCCTGCCTGGGTAGAAGGTATTCCCGAGACTGAGGCGCTCGGAGGTGAAATACTTGTCCAAAGACCCGTGCCTTTGAGGTGACGGAGCCAGCTGCTGTGACGAGGATGCTTGAGGGTGGTGGAGGAGAGGGAAGGGGTGACTGCACAGGCACCTTGCGTGGCTTCCGGGCCTCGCGCTCCGTTCCCAAGACCACCCTGCAGGAGTCGTGTCGTTACCCGGAGCCCGGGAATTCAGAGCAAGTCGGTGACTTGTCTAGGGGCCACCAGCCGGGAAGCCGCGGGTCCAGGATTCAAACCCTCTGACCGTGTGGAAGCAGACCCCACGGAGAGGGGGAGCCTTGAGTCTTGCAGGCTGAACGCCAGGGGGACCCCTCCAGGCTGGAGCGGTGCCTGGCTGCGGTCCCGCCCGCTTTACCGGGAAGGGACTCTGACGTGACGGTTCTTCTTGTCACTCACTGAACACACCATGACAGGGAGCCCAGCTAATGGGGATGTCGCTGGTGGCTGGAAGGTTCTTCCAGGTCTCAGGGGTCACTGTCAGAGCCCTTTCCTGGGGATAGGACTAATTGCCGGCGATCTGAGGTCCTCCAGGCCATCGCCTTCTGGGGGGATGGTGGAATAAAGCAACCGAGGTGACACAAGCCTGAGTGTGGCCAGAGCCCCTGTGGCACAGGGCTGGCTGCAGGCTGGCAAAGGAAACTAAACTGTAGCTTGCGGGATTTCGGGGAACCAATCTTGGCCTGGGATTCGTTTTTATAGAAAATGAATATGCGATCACTGCCCTAATTCTCGTTTCTTTAAATGGATGCTCTCATCCGAGGGAGGGTGATGCCAAATTTACACTCAGCTCTCACAGTTTGTCCTTCCGAGGAGCGCAGGCTGCCTTAGAGCGATTCCTGCCATCGTTGCAAATGGAGCTGGCGTTCAAAGGGTGAAGGACAGACTTCCTGCAGCGAGAGCCAGCTTCTCCGGAGCCTGGCTTGCGGACGCCCCCACCCCGCCGGAGCCCCATTCTCTGGACCCAGCAGTGAGTGCCAAAGACTTGCAGGCTTGGGGAGGAAACGTCATACAGCCCAGACACCATGGTCGCGCCCTGTCCTCTGGTGCTCCGCAAGGATTGCATGGCGGCCTCGGGGTCGTTTGTGGTCCACACCAGGCTCGGGTGTCTGTTTCTGCTGCTCTCAGCAGAGTTTTCTAATTGCCTGTCTTCAGCTGGCATCGTGGTATCAGGTATGACAATACGGGTCGTCACCCGTGTGACCCCTTTGCGGCTCACTAAAAGCAGGCCTTGTGAGAGCTGTGTCTTACAAATCAGGAGGCCAGTGCTGACAAGAGGGGACTAGCTAGCGGGTTGAGTCTAGTGTAGACGGCCGCTTGGCCAGTCACTTTGCGAAGTGTGTCGGGTCGGGGCAGGAGAGCCACTTTCTCAGCCTCACTTGCCTTTCTGAGAGACACACACTTTGAATCGTCCATGCTGTGTCCAGCCAGAGAGACCGTATCACCTGTGTGGCGAGGCTTTTGCACAACGTTCTCCCAGGGCCCCAGGGAGGGGAGCCAGGAGGGGGCCAGTAGCTCCTCCACCCGGCCCTGTGCTTTCCGTAAACCCCTGAGATAATACTGACCCCCCTTCCCTGGCCAAACCCTGGCACGTAGTATGTGCTCATTTCACACAACTTTCTCCTTGAACACATAGAACGTCCCATTCTTAAGTTCGTATTACATGTCAAAGGCAAGGATTGTGCTTTCTTTTGCTCTCCACAGTGCTTACGTGTCTTTGGTGTGACTGCCATTTTAAGGCCCTCCGGGGCTTGTCTTATCTATACGAATGGAAATTAAAATTAAACACAGCTGTATTTGGCGATGAACAAAAAAATTGCAGCTGGGTGTGCGTCTCAGCAAATCATTTCTCTGCTCCAGGCCTCAGTTTTTTCCATCAGTACAATGAGGCCATTAAACGGGGACTTCAGGGGAACTTTGGCTCCAAGCCCCTTTGCTTCTGAGTCTCCTCTTTGAGAAGGTTTCCCCCCCAAAATCTGTGATTTGACAAAGCCCCGGTCTCTCCTCCCATTCCACCGGCCTCTTCCCCCAGCACCTGGCCACCCGCCGCCCTGGGCGCACCCCTCCACCTCCCTTTGTTTGCTGTTCTGCAAGAGGAGGATCCTGATGAACGCAGGGCCGCCTCGTTTGCATATTGGCGCCGGTGCCCGTCTGAACCCAGCTGTGTGCAGCGTAAGGTGAAATATAGATTGCCCCAACCTGGCCGCGGCTTTGCGCGGCTGATCGAAAGCCTCGAGTGGGCCGTGTTGCATATGCATAAGCTCCCGGGCCGTGGACTGGCGCAGGGTGAGCCCACTGGTTCCCGTCATGTCTCTTTGTGCTTCTGCGCCTTCCTTCCCAAGGAACAGGCTGTCTGGGCCACGCAGCGCTTGGAAGGGACACGGCCGGGCCCCGGACTGGCCTCCCGGGGATGACACAACCCAGGTCTGGAAGCCCAGCCCACCTCCCGTCCACCGCCTCAGCGTGGCAGCAGGAGCACGCTGTGTTAGCTGCAACCCAGGAGCAGGTGGGCGGGGAGGTGGGTCCCGTCCCTCGGCCCGGGGCTCTCCATGACACCCACCCTCCATCCCGACTTACCATCCAGCTTTGGAACGGGCCGGACGTTCTCCGCCCCTAAGTCTTTGCGCCTGCTGTTTCTTCTGCCCCCTGGGGGCCGGGGAGCAGAGAGGAGAGGCAGAGATCCCCTCCAGGTTCCTGGCCGCTGTGTGCCTGCCTCTGGCACGCATCTGCCCTGGAGCTCACACTGTCCCCTAGCCCTGGGTCTCCCCTGGGCCCCTGCCAGCGCCCGCACACAGCATGCCGAGGGTGGAGGCCTGGGGCCAGCGTGCTCGGAGCCCCTTTTTCGAGAACTTCCATTTTAGAAACTTGCTGAATCTCGCCCGATGGCAATGACCAGATTGTGCTGGTGCAGGTTTGAAACTGTTGGTGCTGCCGTCGCCGCTGAAGTCTAAGGAGAAAGCCTCCACGCCTGCCCCCCTGCCCCCAGGAACGGACGGCAAGGCAGGCTGCCCGTCCGTCCCGTCCGCTCGGCCTCAGGGAGGCGGTGACCCCATGCTGGCCATCCCGCGGCCACCGCCCTCGCCTCCCTGCCCTCCTGCACCCCGCCAGGTCCGCTGGGCGCCCACTCTCCTTCCAGGCCTCGATCTGGGTAGCTGGGAGAGCAGAGCGGCTAAATGGAGCTTATATAGCTCTCCCTGTATATATTTAGAGATAAGAAGTTCATTTAGGGATCGGGGCTGCTTCTTGTCTCTGCATCATTAAGCATTCCACATCTGCTACTGAACCAGCAATCAGCAGAATATTGAGAAAAGTTATAAAGAAATCTTCGCGTCGGTTCATTTTCATTCCAGCTCCCCGTGTCCGGGCACTCAGGCTTCTGTGGAGGGGAGGGACGGAGCCAGGCCTGGGGGAATGGGACTGGATCCAGAGGGCTTAACTCTGACCCGCTGGCTTCCCGCAGCGTGGGCATGCTTGTGTGCGTGGGTGGCGTGGGCAGCGGTGCCGAGATGCTCTGTGGAGGAGCAGTGTGTGTGTCCTCGCGGGGTGGCCATGCCAGGAAGGGCATGTCGCCCAGTTACGGCCAAGGGGCCCATGGCCGCTCTGAGGGCCGTTCTGCGCGAAGAGACCAGGCCGGAGACCAGGCTCCGGTGCCACATCCCTGGGCGACCTTGACCGAGCCACTTCCCCTCTGCGGCCCTCAAGTCTCCTAGTCTGTAAATGAGGGCGTGGGACCAGGCGCGCTCGCCTTCCTGGTGGTCAGGAGGCACACGGACAAGGCGAGAAGCAGGTTCTCAGCAGACGGCCGCTTGGTGGCTGCTGTGAGAACCAGGCTCTCTGGTCCCCATTGCCTCCCGGTCCAGCAAGCTGCCTGGCCTTGGCCTTCCCAGGTGGGTGGTCTTGGCCTTCTCAGGGTGGCTGGGCAGGGAGATCAGCGGGCAGAGGTCCTGGGCTCTGAGGCTGTGGGCTGGACACCAGCTCCTGTGGCCCCACAGAGCAGCCACAGGGTCTGCCACCTCTCTGGCTCTGACATCCAGAGCAGAGTCTCCTCGGCCTTCTCCCTGGCTAGCCCATCAGCTGTTTCGTTCAGCCCCAGCGGGATGGTGGCCCGGGGGCCCAAGGTCCCTCAGGCTCCTCCCGGGGTGGCTGTCCTGCAGCGTGACGTGTGGCAGGTTAAACTGAAGGTGTCACTGTTAGCCCTGAAATGGGAGTTCAGCTGGCCTGGCTGGGCAGGCCAGAACCGGCTCGGCACTCCCTCCTCGGCTGCGTGGACGTCACCCCCCGCTGGATAAAGTAAAGATAGTCCTGGCCCTCCACAGCCAGGGCCCAAAGAAAACACCGTTTTCACTTGGCAACCAGAGGCCCTCAGCACCTGCAGCTAGCAGGAAAGCTCAAAACGCGGCATCTGCTGGCCTTCCTGGAAGAAGGCAGTGGGCCCAGGGCTGTGGCGGGAAGCCAGGCCTAGCTGCACTCGCAGGGTCAGCGTGGGTGGGCCAGGCTGCCTGAGTTATGCTTTGGGAGGGCGGGACCCGGCAGAAGAGGCTGAGGCCGAGAGCTTTTTGCTTTATTAAGGAAGCAACAGGGGAGGAAGGACCCAGGTAAACACTGGTGTCTCCTCAGTCCTGGTACTGCAAGTGGTGGCACCCAGGCCCCTAGACTCTGCCAGGGTCTACAGGCTCAGGGTCGCAGTTGAAAAAGACCTCTCCCCTTGGCTTGGGCCGGAGTGCAATGGCTCGATCACAGCTCACTGCAGTAGCTGGGCCTACAAGCACACCACCAAGCCCAGCTAGTTTTTTAAATTTCCTTGGTTTTTGTTTTTTGTAGAGATGGTTTCCCTGTCTCCCAGGCCGGTCTTGGACACCTGGGCTCAAGCCGTCCGCCTTGACTTCCCAATGTGTTGGGAATACAGGTGTGCACCACCGAGCCCGCCCAAGACGCCCTTTTAAGCGTCTTTTAAAAAATGACTTGGCTGGGTGCTGTTTTTTCACGGACTCTAACTCCAGAAACGACAGCCCCCTGGTCACCCCGCCACGGGCTGGGAAACGCCCACCGAGGATTCCCCAGGAGCCTGGGCACGGCGCCCAGCCCCGTGCCAGGAGGATGCTATAGCTGCCCGGGACCCACCCTGACTCCATGGGGGCAAGGGACTCAGGGCCCAGCATGCTCTCCCCAAGTTGTTTTCTTCCCCTTCTTAATTCTGCATTTCAGTCCGGACCAAGAAGGCTCCTGGGCTTGAAAAAAGAGTATGTGCTGTAAGCAGGTCTGCAGGGACATGGTCTCTCTGAGAGCTCCCGGCCCATGTCCGGTGGCTGCAGGAGTCAGGGCTTCCTGGCTCTCTGGGTTCCCCTCTCTTAATTTCCGTTTCAAGAGTTTAAAGAGAACATAGAAAGAGGGGGTGTGTGTGTGTGTGTGTGTGTGTGTGTGTGTGTGTGTGTGTGTGTGTGTTGATGGGCGGGGGCATGGAATATTTTCAGACCTTGAAAAGAAGAAGAAAAATAAATTTTTGAATAAGAAAGGTCCGTGTACTGTGACCGCAGGGCAAATGCAAATGAGTGTTTTCAAACACAGACTCGTGAATTCTTATTAGGAGTCCGTGACGGCGCCTCCAAGCAGGACATGACATATTCATGAGTGCCAGGGACCCTGCGGCCCCCTCTCATCTTGGGGGACGGCGGGAAAGGAGGTGACCGTGACCAGCCCCGCATGGCGTGTTGTCTTCAGTTGCTAAAGTGTTAAGGAAATCGGAGATAAAAAGATGCCGAGAACGCAGCCGCCGCGGCGACACACGCAAAGATCTTTTTAGTGTCAACTTAAATGTACACAAATAGCGGATGATGATCTCTTTTATTGGACTAACATTTATCCAGTAATATCCACACACTTTTAAAACCATTGAGGCCTCCTCTTCAGGTGTTCATTTGAATAGAAATAGCTGAATGAGTGTTTTTATAATTGATCCCCTGAGATTGGAATGTCTAGTGCTGCATAACCAGCATTTCCCCATTGCTGGGTTTCCCCCCCCCCAAATTGCCACTCTGCAAAATTAGGATTTTGTACAGTTTTGATAAGAGAATTAACCTCCCACTTGCCAAACTCCCCGAGAACGAGGGACTCCCAAGGAGTCTGCCTGCGTGGGGTTGGCTTTGACACCGCTCACTGCTGGGTGCTTTGCCGCCTCCTGGTCTGAGCGAAAAAACCCCAGAGATGTGGTGGGGAGGCAGACTTGAAGGAGACGGAGGGAGGGGATGAGAATTCTGCATGCTCTGGAAGGTTCGTGGGCCCGAATTCTGCACTTCTGACTTTTTTGCACACGCTGGAAATGCCCACATGGTACGCTCTGGTCTGTGGCTGCTCAGGGCTCTGGACCCGGAGGAAGATTTGAAAGCATTTCCTTCCCTCCCCCTGCCCAGGTGCTTCTCTTTAGTCTTGACTCCTTCTGCGGGTCGTCAGCATCATATATGCTCACTGCAGAACATTTGAAAAGTACACAGTTGTAGAAAGTTGAAAACAAATAGTACCCTGATTCCACCTCCGAAGGCCAAATGCGTTGCGTTTCCTTCCAGTCTTTTTGTGTGTGTGTGCATATTAAAAATATATGTGAGGTTGGAGTCACTCGCACTGTGTGGGGTCACGGATGGTTTTGTGACCTGGGTTTTCTTCTTCCATTTAACGGTGTATACAAAGCACCGGCGTGTCTTTAAGCATCGTTTGTCAAACGGCTGTAGTCGAATGAGTTTAATTACCCTCTATTGATAGACAGTCAGGTATGGAGCGTTCCTTTGTTTTTTTTTTTTGAGTTGGAGTCTCACTGCCCCTGCTCCGCGTGTCCTGGTGTCAGGGAGGCTGCAGCCCACAGACACGCCACTCAGCACAAGAGCGGGTGCGGGGACTGCGTCACCTGACGGGGCTTCCTGGGGTGGCGGCCGGGTCAGCTCACTCGGCAACGGCACCATCCCAAGGGACCCTGATTCCTTGGCTCCCTGGCCACTCTCCACCCCTCGGCAGGCTGACACCTCTCACGGTGGCACGTGGCCACCCGAGCCGGCCATGCCGTCCAGACACGATGAAGTCCAAAGGCAGAAGAGGGACAGTTGCTTCGAGTGGGATGGATTTGTTTTCATCAGCAAGGACAAGCTTGTCCAGAGCCCAGGCCTCTCCCGTCCACTCATGCGCTCCAGGCTGGAGCTGGGTCCTGCGCCCCCACCTGTGCCCCTCACTGGCAAAGAGAGTGGGCCTGAGGCCCCAGAGGGCTACGCTCCGAGGGCCTGGGAGGCACTCTCCCACCCTTCTGGGCTTCGAGCCCAGGAGTCCCCGTGCTCTCCTCTCCAGGCCCCTCTTGGCTGTGAGCCTGGAGCCCTCTAACCTGCAGGCTCACCCAGACCCCGAGGCAGCCACGTGATGTGACCAGGATGCCAACTGTCCCGGCCCCATCAGCGGGGGCCACCCGGGTCTTAGGTCCCATGTAGACCTGGGCCAGCCTCGGTGGTGAAAGTGTCCCAGTACCGCTTGGCTCCTGGAAGAGGCCTCCATGTCTCCTTGCTGACGCCCTCCCAGCCCTCTCAGCTCCATCCCTCCCCCTTCTGGAAACCGTGTCAACTTTCCCATGGAGAACCCCTCATCCCCAGGCAGTTGCTGTGAGGCAAGACCCCACCCCACCCCACCCCAGCGCCCTGGGTGGCGGAGAGCAGCCTCACACATCGATCTGGTTGATTACCGTGGGGATGGGCATGCCATCCAAGAGGATTCCACAAAGTCTGGACCTCAGGATGTCTCCCAGGACTCATGGCATCTTGAGGGGCCTGCTTGCTCTCCCTGGGGGTCTCCAGGACAGGAGCCTGGAGCTGGTGGCATCATCTTCCCGTGGCGGGAAAACAGAGAAGCCGTGACACTGAGGCTGTCTTAGGAAGTAGTGGTTGATTAGCACCAGCGTGACTCAGCAGGCTAATGCTCCAAGGCCGAGCCACCCAGAGAAAGAGGAGGGGGTTTTATCTGTTAGTTTAGGTAAGGGAGGGGGTCGGGTTGTGCGGCTAGACATTTTTCTCTGGAATTCGCAAGGTGGTATTTAGCAAAACCAGATTTTCAAAGAACAAACTGTTTCCAGGGTACACAGGACAAGCGGGGGTTGCAAGCTGATAACTTCACAAAGAGAGAATGTGGGGGTAAAGTTGTGAATGGACTACTGTCTTGCATTTTCAGGAAAGCCACCTTTGGCTATTTGGTTTTCTCAAGCAAAACCTGTCTCGCAGGTTTTTGGAACTTGCAGGTTGATCTTTAAAAGGAATAATTTTAACTGTTTTTAGCCCCTCTCTGCCACATTCCCACCACAGGGGTGAGAGCCTGAGAATGAAGACAGCACAGAGGAAAAGCAGCGTTAGAAGACGGAGGAAGGCCAGGTGCTGAGGATCCCAGTTGCACCCCTGGATCCAGCCATGCCTGAAGCAGTACTGTGGCAGAGAGGGGCTAAAAACAGTTAAAATTATTCCTTTCACAAATTAACCTGCAAGCTCCAAAACCTGCTAGACATGGGGCTTAAAAAAAACTAAATACCCTGTAATCCTGCACCTTTGGGAGGCTGAGGTGAGTGGATTGCCTGAGCCCACGGGTTCGAGACCTGCCTGGGCAACTTGGCAAGACCTTATCTCTACAATAAATAAAAAATTAGCCGGGCGTGGTGGCACGCGCCTGTAGTTCCAGCTACTTGGAAGGCTGAGGCAGAAGGATCGCCGGAGCCCAGCAGGTCGAGGCTGTGGTGGCCGGGAGCGGCCACTGCACTCCAGTCTGGGCGACAGAGTGAGACTCCAACTCAAACAAACAAACAAACAAACAAACAAACAAACAACAAAATACCCACAAGGTGCTTTCCTGGAAGCACAAAATAGTAATTGATCCACAAAGTCCAGTTTTGCTAAATACCACCTTGCAAATTCCAAAAAAAAATGTATGGCCATACAACCTGACCCCCTCCCTTACCCAAACTAACAGATAAAACCCCTCTCCTCTTTCTCTGGGTGGCTCAGCCTTGGGGCATTAGCCCGCTGAGTCGCGCTGGCGCTGATCAACCGCTACTTCCTAAGACCGCCTGGGTGTCGTGGTCCCTCTCTCCCCGCAACAGTGCCACCTCCAATATGATCGTGTATGGAAGTCAACAATAACAATAACCATAGTAAATTGTCACAGAAGCCAACGTGAGCTGGGTTTTTGTTACAACCGAGGAAAGCCCTGACGGAAACGCCTACCCAATAGGCTGTTCTTCTGAAGCCAGGATCCCGTGCTCGGGGTTTGATAGCCACACGTCCAGCCATCGCGCCCCTTCTCCCAGATGGGCTCCACCCCCAGGCTGTCCTTCCAACCCTGTGTTGGAGCAGGCCTAGCTCCAGGGGGCCTGACTTTGGGCCCTGAAGACGGAGCAGTTGGCAGGACTTCCTCTGGTCCACAGAGCATCTCTGCAGGAGGGCTGCCTCCGAGATGCTCCTCTGGGAGAAGTCCAGTGTCCAGGCTCTGCTTCCGTCTCTCCGAGTGGCCCCCTCAGGCCGGGAAGGGGGTCGGCAGGGAGGAGGAGGACCCCGTCTCTGCTGGCTGAGGTCCTCATGTTTCTGGAGCTCTTCCTTGCCACTCACACCTTCGCCCTGGGGAACCTCCAGGGGTTTCCTGGGATGCCTGCATTTCCTTCGGCTCTGGCATTGAGCGGTGCCTGGGGGGTTTCTCTCCCAAAGACTGCGTGTGTGACCCACGCCCAAGTGCTCACAGCTGAGGCCTGGGAGAAGAAGGGGGTGGGGGGGAGACAAAACTGCAGACCGGGCCTGCCTGGAGGGAGCAGTGACTGCTCAGGCCGGCCCTCTCCTTGTGGGAACCGGGAATGGGGCCCAGCATTTGTAGAGGTTATCATTTCCCACGGGAAGCTAGAAATCCTGGTTTTATGTAAAAATGCTCCCTTAAAAAAAATGCTAGCAACAGGCCGGGTATGGTGACTCACGCCTGTCATCCCAGTCCTTTGGGAGACAGAGGCGAGAGGATTGCCTAAGTCTAGAAGTTTGAGACTAGCCCGGGCAACTCGGCGAGACCTCGTCTCTACAATACATCAGAAAAATTAGTCGGGTGGTGGCATGTACCTGTAGTTCCAGCCACGTGGGAGGATTGCCTGAGCTCAGGAGGTCAGGACTGCGGTACCCGTGATTGTGCCACTGTACTCTAGCCTGGGCGACAAGAGTGTGATGCTGAATCAAAAAAAAAAAAAAAAATTAACAGCCAGCAACAAAATAAGACATTTTAAATGCTGTGGAGACCAAAACTATCTCTTGGGCCGCCAGATTGTGGCTTCCATCCTGGTGGATTATGAATGACACTATGAGTGCCAGGCCACAAAGAGCTGGGTAGCCCAGGGGCCAAACGTCAGGCTGGGGACAAAACCTAGGGACTCAGGGTCTGGTCCTCAGACACTGCAACTTTGGGCCAACGAATGTGCGAGTCTCTAAAGCAGCTGGTTGTTGACATCCATTTCTTTCTTTCCTTTTTTTTTTGAGTTGGAGTCTCACTCTGTCACCCAGGCTGGAGCGTAGTGGTGAGCTCACGGCCACTGCAGCCTCGACCTCCCAGGCTCATGCAATCCTTCTGCCTCAACCGTCCAAGGACGTACATTTCTTAGCCCTCACCACAGCCTCATAAGACGGGCCTCATCCTTCCCACCTCACAGAAGAGAGAACCCGGCTCAGAAGGCGGCTGGAAAGGGCAGCCCCACTGCTCTCCAGGGTTGGGAGGCCGCCGTCTAGCTCAGAAGGGCCGGGTCTGTCTCCAGCAGCTCAGGCTGGTTGCACAGCCCGGCATTCTCAGGGTCCCAGGCGGCTGGTCTTCCTCTGGGCTGGAGATTTCCTCCCTCCCTCCCCTCCCCTCCCCTCTCCAGACCCAGCATGTTATATTTCTGGGGCCCCATTTTCTTGCCATATTCCTGGTTCTGGGCGATGTTTGAAACCCTGTTAGCGCCGGGTTAGTAATTTCATGATCAAGCTCAGAAAGACTCCAAGAGGAATACCGTGTATACTCATTTTCCTGCTGAGTGTGGAGGCCAGGGCCGGAGTATGTCTTGAGACCGGAATCGGAGGCTGCAGTGAGCTGTGACTGTGCCACTGCACTCCAGCCTGGGCAACAGAGCAAGACGCTGTCTCTTAAAATAAGATAATACAACAGTGAAGCATTTGCTCGCTATGAGCTTGTCTCTGCCTTGTGACTAGAGTTCGCTGCTTTCCAATCTTCAGTACCCTCCTTCAGCCAAATCCCAGATTCTGGCAATTTCAAAGCTCAGGCGTTTAGACCGGCGAACTCACGACACTGGCTGCTGCTTTCATTTTTGTTTGGTTAATAGTGCTTAGTAGTGGTAACAGAGACACGCTGAGGTGTCCCCTTGCGTGTTCAAGGCCACCTGCCCTGAGATCATGGCAGTCTGCAAGAAGCTTTGAGCTTTTATATGGTCCCTGTAAACAGAAAAATGCAAGCTAGTGGCATGCTCCCATTTTGCAGACGGGAAAACAGAGGCCAAGCCTGCTTAAATAACTTGCTCAGTAAACTCACATCGCAAAGTAGTAGGCAAGACACATTTGGCCCTAATTTCTGTTCAGAGGGTCCACAGCGATGGCTTCCTCCTCCTCAGCCCTTCCTCTCCTGTCCTTATTGGGCATAGTAACTAATTCGGGTTCTGAAGTAGGACTTATTTTCCCTAGTGTTTGTTGTCTGGCCCTGGCTCTCTGTTCCTCCACGATGATCTCTTCTTCAGGAATGGTCCTTTGACAGCTGGAATATAAAAGCCCAGAGTGCCAGGTGCGGCTCACGCCTGTCGTCCCAACACTTTGGGAGGCCAAGGTGGGAGGAGAGCTGGAGCCTAGGAGTTTGAGACCAGCCTGGGCAACATAGCGAGACCTTGTCACTACAAAAAAATAGGAAAAAAATTAGCTAGGCACGGTGGCCCGTGCCTGTGGTCCCAGCTACTCAGAAGGCCGAGGCGAAAGAATCGCCCGAGCCCAGGAGGTCGAGGCTGCGGTGAGCCGCGATCAGTAGGGTCGCTGCCCTCCAGCCTGGGTGACAGAGTGAGAGCCTGGCTCAGAACAAAAATAAAACAAAAACAGGTGCAGAGTAGGAAAGGGAGGACTTGTGTTTGGCGATGGAGCCAGGGTCGCCTTGGGAGACTTGGGGAGTTTTCTTCCACTCTGAGCCTTGGTTCCCTCACCTCCAAAGGGGGCTCAGCCCCAGGAGATAGATTGGTCACCCACAGACACACTTCAGACTTCAGAGTTAAATCTGAAGTCGTTGCCAACCTTTAAAAATCAGGAAATGCCACACAAAAAGCTGGGTCAGCCGGGCTCGGTGGCTCAGCCTGTAATCCCGCGCCTTTGGGAGGCTGAGGTGAGTGGATTGCCTGAGCCCGCGGGTTCGAGACCCGCCGGGGCAGCGAGACCTTATCTCTACAATAAAAAAAAAAAAAAAAAAAAAATCAGCCGGGCTTGGTAGCGCGTGCCTGTAATTCCGGCTACTGGGAAGGCTGAGGTGGAAGGATCGCCGGAGCCCAGCAGGTCGAGGCTGCGGTGGCCGGGAGCGGCCGCTGCACTCCAGTCTGGGCGACAAAGTGAGACTCCAGCTCAAAAAAAAAAAAAAAGCTGGATCTTCTCTTTTCTCAAAGAATAATACCCGACCTCTTGGTGCCACGAGCCACTGTGTCTACCTGCGACCCCCCTTGGTGACACTGCCTCGCCCTGTAGGCCCTGGGTGTGGGACTGCTGGCTCAGTGGCCTCAAAGGGTCTGCGGCCAGCCCGTAGGGTCTCCGTCCCTGCACTCAATGGAGAGCAGCTCTTCTGAGGCCAGACGCAGTGGCTCGTACCCATGGCCTCAGCACTTTGGGAGGCAGAGTAGGAGGACTGCTTGAGGTGAGGAGCTTGAGACCAGCCTGAACAGCACAGCGAGACCCTGTCTCTACAGAATGTTAAAGATTGGCCAGACGTGGAGCCCAGCTACTTGTGAGCCCGAAGTGGGAGAGTTGCTTGAGCCCAGGAGGTCAAGGTCATGATTGCCTTCCAGCCCAGGTGACAGAGCAAGACCTTATCTCTAAAAACAGAAAAAGAAGAAGAAACCAGGCACGGTGTCTCGTGCCTGTCATCCCGGCACTTTGGGAGGTCGAGGCAGGAGGATTGGCTGAGCCCAGGGGTTCGAGACCAGCCTGGGCAACTTGGCGAGACCTCATCTCGACGATAAATCAAAAATTAGCCAGGTGTGGTGGCACACGCCTGTGGTTCCAGGTACTTGGAAGACCGAGGCGGAAGGATCGCTGGAGCCCAGCAGGTGGAGGCTGCGGCGGCCGTGAGTGTGCCACTGCACTCCAGCCTGGGCGACAGAGTGAGACTTCAACTCAAGAAAAAGAAATAGAAAGGGAAGAAAGTGGCTGGACTTTTCCAGCAACAGAAGCATGCCTCAGTTTAACACCTGATACATCTTATGATGATTATAAGAACCTTAATCACGCCCGGTACTAGAAGTAGACGGAATCATATAATGAGCCCGTGTGCCTGTCACGTATCTCCAACGGCTGGCAACTCGTAGCCAGTCTGGTGTCACCTGCGCACCCTCACCCCGTTACTTTTAACCAAGTATGCACCAGACATCGTGTCGTTTCATCTGGGGACATCGCAGCATCCTACAGGACAAGGACTCTTGCAAGCACAGCCCTCATGCCGTCACCACACGTGCCCCAGACAGCAGAAGTATTCTAAGCCTGCGGGAAACGCCACCCTCGGGTCTTGAAGGAGCGCCATCCTGCTGGTCCCTGGGCCGCCGGCGGGCCCCAGCTTCAGAATCTGCAGGCGTGGGTTTCGGTCTCGGCCCTTTTGCTTTCGATCCGTGTGCCCTCGGGTGGGCCACTCAATCTCTGAGCCTCGGTTCCCTCATCTGGCAAATGGCATCCCCCTCCACGTGATGGTACGGGGAGAAGGCAAGGACCCGCGACACTGCGTCCGATGACAGCCAGCGGCGAGAAGACAGGGTGTGCTGAGCCGAGAGAAATACCGTCTCAGCTGTCCCCTGCTGAAGCTGGCTAGCAAATTCCGTGAGAAGCCCAGCCCCTCCCGTGCGTCCCTGGTGACACTGACGGCGGCCACCGGCCTGCAGGCCCTGGTTCTGCACCGCTGTCCTGAGCACACGGGGTCCGTCTGAGCTCGCCGGATGCTCACCGCCGCCTCTGTGGCAGGTGCCACCGTCACCCTCACTTTCCAGATGAGGAAACCGAAGCGCCTGCCGGCAGAGTGACCTGCCCAAGGTCACACGGCTGGCAAGGCAGACTCCACTCAGGCCCGTGGACGGCAGGGTGGGCTCGCAGGCCCTCAGAGTTCCCCTGGCGGTGCGACCTTCCCCCTGTCCCCCAGCCACCCGGGGTTACCTGACCGCTCAGACCCCCTCCCTGGCCTGGGGGACGGCCACCGCATGCCCATACCCGCCACTGTGGTCCTCTGGTGTCTGGGTTCACCACCCACTCAAGGCAGCTGTATGCCTGGCATGGGAGAAAATACCGTCGCGTGTTCCGTTTCTGTTTTGATTCGCTGGCGTCCACCCGTGGGAGGAGCCGCCCGGGACACCCATCCTGCCGCCGTCCTCCCGGCATCCGGTGCCTCTTGGTCTTTGCTGCCCAAGTCGCAGACGCGTGGGTGCCCAACCCTTCCCTGATGCTCTGGGACCCAGAGCGGGAGCAGAGGGGCCCGGCGGAGCCACGGGGGGTGGGTCTGCCGGCTCCAGAGGGGGCGGCGAGCATGGGCTGAACCCTTCTTCTTCCTCCAAGCCAGCTCGGACCCCGGCAGCATCCTGCCCTGATGGGAGGAAGACTTACTATTATTATCTGAGTTGGGATCTCACTCTGTCGCCCAGGCTGGAGTGTAGTGTCGTGGCCATGGCTCACCGAAGCCTCGATCACCTGGGCTCAGGCGATCCTTCTGCCTCAGCCTCCCGAGTAGCTGGGATCACAGGCGCGTACCACCGTTTTAATGTTTTGTAGAGACACGGTCTCACTATGTTGCTCAGGCTGGTGTCGAACACCTGTGCTAAACTCATCCTCCCAGCTTGGCCTCCCAAAGTGCTGGGATTACAGGTGTGAGCCACCATGCCTGGCCTGGAAGAAAGTATTTCTAATGCCCCTGAGGGTCTGGGAGCAGAGGCAGAGTGAGACAGAGCCGGAGAGGAGGCACTTTCAAAGAGCTCAGTCATCAAGAGGAACTGGATTTTCATGCCATATTTTTTTGTTTTTTTTAATCGTAGTCTCACTTTGCCACCCAGGCTGGAGTGCAGAGGCACGCTCATGGCCACCGCAGCCTCCACCTGCTGGGCTCTGGCGATCCTTCCACCTCGGCCTTCCAAGTAGCTGGAACCACAGATGCGCGCCACCACGCCCAGCTATGGTTTGATTCATTGTCAAGACGAGGTCTCATGAGTTGTCCGGGCTGGTCTTGAACCCCTGGGCTCAGACAATCCTCTTGCCTCCGCCTCCCAAAGTGCTGGGATGACAAGGTGTGAGCCACCGTGCCCAGCTATATTTTAAAACACAAAATTAGTGAAAAAAAAAGTCCACAATGAACAAACTATCAAAGTTTTCTTTCTTTTTTTTTTTTTTGAGCTGGAGTCTCACTCTGTCGCCCAGACTGGAGTGCAGCGGCCGCTCCCGGGCACCGCAGCCTCGACCTGCTGGGCTCTGGCGATCCTCCCGCCTCAGCCTTCCGAGTAGCCGGAATTACAGGCGCGCGCTACCACGCCGGCTGATTTTTTGATTTATTGTAGAGATGAGGTCTTGCTGCCCAGGTGGGTCACAAACCCGTGCGAGCTCACTATCAAAGTTTTCAATCGAGACGGATCAACTGGGCAGAGCCATGCTTGAACCTGAGGCAAAGGGCGAAATTAGTGAGACTCATCCTGTCTTTGTTTCAAGTGTGGATGTTTGGTCAGTCATGGATTTTTCCCTGCTACTTTTTGCATTAAAATGTTATTCATGGCCGGGCTCAGTGGCTCAGCCTGTCATCCCAGCACTTTGGGAGGCCGAAGTGAGAGGATTGCCTGAGTCCAGGGGTTCGAGACCAGCCCAGGCAAATTGGTGCGGCCTCATCTCTACAATAAATCCAAAAATTAGCCGGATGTGGTGGCGAGTGCCTGTAGTTCCAAGTTCCAGCTTTTTGGAAGGCTGAGGCGGAAGGATCACCTGAGCCCAGCAGGTCAAGGCTGCGGTGGCCGTGAGCGTGCCTCTGCACTCCAGCCTGGGCGACGGAGCCAGACTCCAACTCCAAAAAAAAGAGAAAAGTTTTTCATCTAGATGTCTGATGCCCTCTTAAGTTCTGGCCCAAGGCAAGTGTGTCTCCCCCTAGCCCAGCCCTCGGGGACAGTGGACTGGGAGTCCTCAGGAGATGACACAGGACCCCTGAGCTATTTCTCTGCTGCCGTGGCCCCCTGCTGGCCCTGACATCAGCCAGACTCCTCATAAACTCAAAGCCCTCCGGTGAGCTTGCTCCTGTGAAATTGGGCCAAGGGCTACTGTGTACACGATGGTTTCCCCTAGGTTCCTGGCGCCTACTGTTCCACATCCTGGTTATAACATCACGGCCCTTTAGGCCTCAGAAAACAGAATCTCTTCCCTCTGACCTTCTCTTATCTTCCTTTTTGTCTCTGTCTTTTGTTTTTGAGTTGGGGTCTTACTCTGTCACCTAGACTGGAGCGCAGTGGCAGGATCACAGCTCGTCACAGCCTCAGACTCCTGGGCTCGAGCAATCCTCTTTGCTCAGCCTCCCAAGCAGCTGGGCCTGCAGGTCAGGTGCGTGCCAACACACTCAGCTAATTTTTTTTTTATTCTTATTTTTGGTAGAGACGAAGTCTTGCTATGTTGCCCAGGCCGATCTCAAACTCCTGGGCTCCAGCAATCCTCCCGGCTCAGCCTCCCAAAGGGCTGCGATTACAGGCATGAGCCCCCGGGCCCAGCTTCTCCTGCCCTCCTTCCACTCGCCCAAGGCGGAAACTCCAATCTGGTTGTGGGTCAAAAGACCCTTATCCCAGAGAGGGTCCTGCCCCACCCCCTGGAAGAAGGAATGCTGCACAGAGAGGCCGAGAAGAATCTGGACTGCCAGGCCCGGCTGGGCTTCCCTGCTTGTCTACTAGGATGAGGTCATACCTCTTGTCCAATCACACTCCTGTCAATCATGCCTATGTAATGAGGCCCTCATAAAGCCCCAGAGGACGGGTTCGGGAAGCATCCAGGCAGCTGAACACTGGAGGTTCCTGGGGGGCGGCACCCAGGGAGTTCATGGAAGCCCCTCACCCCTTCCCCCGTCCCTCGCTTCTGTGTCTCCTCATCTGGATCCTTTCAAATAAACCGGGGACTTCGGCAAGTGTTTCCCTGAGTTCTCTGGGCCACTCCCGCAAATTCATCACACTCCAAGAGAGTGTTGTAGGAACCATAGCATGAAATTGGTCGATGGGAAGTTCCGGAGAGAGGCCAGGTGTGGTGGCTCACGCCTATCATCCCAGCACTTTGGGAGGCTGAGGCGAGAGGATTGCTTGGGCCCAAGGGTTCAAGACCAGCCTGGGCAACTTGGCAAGACCTCATCTCTACAATACATCAAAAAAGTTAGCCGGGCGTGGTAGCGCACGCCTGTAGTTCCAGCTACCTGGAAGGCTGAGGTGGAAAGATCGCCGGAGCCCAACAGGTCGAGGCTGCGGTGGCCGTGAACGTGGTACTGCACTCCAGCCTGGGCAACAGAGTGAGACTCCGACGCCCCTCCCCCAAAAGAAGAAGATGCGGAGATCCAGTCTTGTGACGGGTGTCCGGGCTCGGGGGAAGGCTCTGGAACTGAGCCCTCACCCTGTGGCATCTGATGTCACCTGGAGGGAGTGGTGGCAGGACTGGGTTAGAGGACGCCCAGCTGGTGCCCTCTGCTGGGTGTGGAGGAGCTCCCCGCCTCTGGTCAGGGACGTCTTGATCTGATGGCGTGGGGGTGACGGTGGTGTGAGAGCAGAGGGAGATGCACAGTTTCGGGGTGTTTTGCCCCAAAGGGTTGCTTTGAAACTGGTCACATTCACAAGGGGAGAGGAAAGGCCCTGGTGGGGCAGCCCGTGGACTAAGCTGATCGGCGGACGGGGGAGGTGCAGGCAAAGGCGGCCTTGACCTTCCTCAGGCAGGAAGGGGGTGGAGCCCACCTTATCCAGCGCGGGGCAGACCGGCTTCTGGTCACCACGGATGCCGACTCCCCTGCTGTCCAAGGCTGCCTGCGTGGCCTGAATCCTCCCTGGCCATCTGTCAGTTGAGGCCGGGCCACCCCAGCAGACGAGGCGCCCAGGACTCGGGCGGGGGCCGGCTCCCTCCCCACTGAGGGCCTTTGGGTCTAGTCCACAGCCCCCTCTGTGCACCTGGAGGGCGTCCTTCGGGCTGTCTCTGCTTTTTCAGGGGCTGACGAGTGCCTGCCAGGAAGGCAGCCCGTCCTCCTCCCGTGTCTGGGGCAGCCGCGGCTGACAGATCCCCCTGCTGGGCTCGGGGTCCGCTTCTCCCTCGGGACTTCAGGAGGTCGCTGCTGACCTGCAGAAATGGGTGCAAAAAAGATGAGATGAGTCGTCCGTGACTGTGTCGGCTTTCTCTCCTCTTTTCGCGGGGATGGTTTTGTTCTCGAAAGCCTCCCGGGAGAGAGACTCTGTGGAAGGAGACTCTATCTGCAAGATTAAGGCCTGCAAGATCACCAGCAAAACAGAACTTACGGAGATAGATAAATTCGTCCGTGTTCCCTAAGAACAACAACTAGGCTGGGCTCGGTGGCTCAGCCTGTCATCCCAGCACTTTGGGAGGCTGAGACGAGTGGATTGCCTGAGCCTGCGGGTTCAAGACCCACCTGGGCAACTTGGTGAGACCTCGTCTCTACAATAAATCAAAAATTAGCCGGGCGTGGTGGTGCGCGCCTGTAGTTCCGGCTCCTTGGAAGGCTGAGGCGGAAGGGTCGCTGGAGCCCAGCAGGTCGAGGCTGTGGTGGCTGTGAGCATGCCCCTCCACTCCGGTCTGGGCAACTCAAAAGGGAAAAACAGCTAAAAGCGGAGCGGCATTCTAGCGAAAGGACAACCGCAGACGGTTTGTAAGTTGTCAGTCCATAACGAGGGACATTGTGCAGTAATGTCCGTGTGCTGGTCGCGTGGAAGAGGCTTCGAGGTCAAGTGCGGTCAAGGCAGGTGGCCCTCGGTACCCGCGAGGACGGGTTCCAGCAGCCCCCCCGACACCAAGCTCTGTGCGTGCTTGGATGGCGTGAAACGTCACGGCGTTGGCAAGAACACACATGCACCCTCCCGCCTGCTTCAGATCACCGCTGGATCACTTACAGAGCCCAACACAGCGTCAGCGCTGTCAAGACCGTGACGCTGTTTTTCACAGTGGGGTAAAAACTTACTCTGTAAATTGTGTCCTATTTTTAATTGCTGCGTTGTTGCTAGCATTATTTGAATATGTTTTATCGGCTGGGTTGCATTTGTGCATGGGGAGCCCACGGGTGGTGAGGACCAGCTCCAGTTCCAACCCTCCCCCAATTCCCCGGCATCCAAGCACGCGTGCAGGGGGCGCGGCATGGCCTCGGAAGCCCACAGACCCCAGCTTCGGGCCCAGCTGCACACTCGCAGCCCTGCTGCGTCTTTGAGGCCCAGTCTTAGCTGCAAAATGGGAGGACAGCTTTTCCTCGAGTTGCCGGGAAGACGGAGCATGGTCATGACGTCGAGGGCTTAGCAACGAATGCAGGCTCTTCCCTCCCACCCTCTCCTGCCCTCACGCCCTGGCTGCCTTCCCTGTAGGGGTCAGGGGTCCTTCCCCCGCAAGTCAGTGTCTTTCTGATTAAAGGATTGGCTTCTCAGCGTCCCACCGCGGAGTTACTCTTGGATGGAAGGGTGGGGTTGGAAATTTATACCAGGGCCACATCCAGGTTCTAGGGGGCCTGGAGCTGATGCCGTCTGGGGCACCCTCTTACAAAACTGTGAATCCCAAATTCGCCTCGGGTCTCGGAAGGCGCCTGGCAAGGGAGGGCGGGGCTGGAACTCAAGCTTCATTCCCTTCTCGGCAAATCCCTTTGCGCCAGCAGGTTAGGACTTCACAGCAGCCGGCTGGGTCGGGGCCTCCGTGCTTACATGCCTCCCCGACAGAGCCTCCTGGGTGGCCTTCTGGAAGCCCCAAGACCAGAGCCCAGGAGGGGAAAACCCCTGGGGGGAGGGTGCCCGGGTCTGTCAGTCTGAGAAAAGAGGGGACAAAAGCCTGGCACTTGGCTCTGCTTGAAACCCAACAGGCATCCATCCCGTCAGAAGCCTCCTCCGTATGGCCTCTGCCGTGGGACTGAGAGGCCACCCTGGCCCAGGGGCTGGAGCCCGGTGGCGCGGCGCTGGCCTCCAGGGAGGCTGGACTCCAGAAGCCTCTCCTCTGGAGGCGTCTTCTGGAGTCTGCAGGACGCCCGCCCCACCCCCGCTAACACAGGCCCCCCGAGACGCCCAGTTGCCTGGAAAGGGCTGACGGCAGACACAGCCCTGGTCCGGCCGAGCAAGTCCCCGGCCAGCTGGCGAAGGGATGGGCCCGAGCCAGGTAATTATTGCCTGGTGCAGAGGTCGAGAGCCGCAGAGCGGCTGATGTACTAATGAAACACAAATGGGACATCTGTGTCCGGGAGTTCAGCAAACCATGGAGAGCCCGGCTTTGCCAAGAGTTGACGGACCCCCGAAGGCAGGAGCCCTGGTCCAGCGCCGGGCGCCGGGCACACACCCGAGCCGTTTCCTGCCCTCCGTGCATTCTCTCTCTGGGGCGCGTGGCGAGTCTTCCTTCTCCAGGACGCGGTGGGAGCTGCAGGTGTGCAGGTGTGTGGTGTGTCTTTCCTGAGTCCTGAGAGCCCCGGCGGGTCCCCTCGACGTGCTCCTGGGGAGGGAGGGGGCTTGTCTCCACAGGTCCCCGCCCCACTCACGACTTGGTCTGGGCAGATCCGGGCCTTTGCCCTCCCCCAGAAGCATCCACGTGGGGTGTGAGAACCGGCCTGGGTGTGTGCCCTGCCAGGCCCCAGGGCCTGTGCCTCCCCGCCTCCCTTTCCTTATCCTCCCCCCCGAGCCCACGTGTTTGAGAAACATCAGGGGGATTGTCAGAAAGAGCACGGAGGGGTGGCGCCTGGTTCTCATGGCCCGCACGCGCGCCCTGTGCAGTCCCGGAAAGCCACACGCCTCTCGGTCCCAGGGTTCACACCTGTTCCAGGAGGGGGAGGCCGAGGCACCCAGCCTCGTTCTGAGTTTTTCGGTGGCAAGCAACAGAAACGGACTCTGGCCGCCTTGTCAAATTTCCTGGCAGGGACCGAGGGTGTTTCGGGGGTAGACGGCAGCCCTGGCACAGGAGGAATGGGAACCAGGCAGCCACGGGGACCCGGGCAGCAGGCGGTGGTGGCCGGCTCCAGGGGACCCTGTACTTATGGGACTGCCCTCAGGCAGTCGTGGTACCACCATGTGCCAACGCCCAGATTCCAGAGGGCAGACTCTGGCCCATCCGCTCGGGTGTCTTTCCTAGCGGGGCATCCCAGGTCCACCCCCACATTGGGGGCCGCTTCCGGGGGAGGGGTCACAGGAACAGTGAGACCACCGCGGCACTGTATGTGCAGCACGAATGGGGTGTGGCTGGCCTGCTAGAGTCTGAGGCCAGGACAGCGGGGGCCTGACCAGACTCGCTCCCACCTGTGCCCTGCTGGTAGCCCCCGCTTGCCTGGGGGTCCAGGGCTGGCGTGGGAGCACACCTTGACTGTGGCCCACGGCTGGTGTTAACCTCGACAGAAGTAATAAAACCTCGACAGCTGTGGGGGCTTGGACCCGGGCCTCCCAGATGGGTGCTGGGGGCTGATTGCAGAACCGAGGCCTCAGCTGGCGTGGCTGTGGCTTGGGTGCCAAGCAGGGGTGGGATGGGGTTTCCCGAGGCTGGGCTGGGTGTCCCTACCAGGCAGCGGGGGCCTGAGGGTTGAGCCACGTGGACACTGCCCCACCCGCTGAGGCTGTGATCCCTGCAGGGTGTGTCCAAGTGCTGGTCTCAGAGGGGTCACAGTGTGGACCCCAGCAGGGTTCAACGGGTCCAGGAGGGGCTGGCTGGTGGCTCGCCCTCCCAGGGGCAGTGGCCGCCCTCCTCCACACCCCTCCCCCTCCTCCTTCCCAGCTGTGATCCTTGGAGGATTCTCGGAGAACGCCTTAGGCATCTCCAGGGAAACAGCTCTGCCAACCCAGGAGTTTGACAGGAGGCACCCGGGACAGGCCACAGGGGCCATTGGAGACCTCCTCTTTCCCGAGTCCTGAACCCAGGGCTCCAGGGTGTGAAACCCCGGGGGTGGCATCGGGACTTTTCTTCACCCAGTTTCTACCAACTCTGTGACCGTTATCGCAGTGGCCTAAGAGTGCTTTTCAAGCAGACGAGGACGCGCCCACTCACCGCTCTGCTGAGCCCGCGTGGCAGACGTCCCCCTCCTTCCCGGCTGGCAGGCTCTGATTTGTTCAGTCTCCACCCTCATCCCTCACCAAGTGCTCCAGGTATGTTGTGATGGGTCTAAGGTTCCCGCTCCCCTTGACAGGGACCCAGCTCTGCAGTGGGCACCCCGGGGCCGTGTGTGTGTGTGAGAAGTAATAAAACCCTCATCGGTGAAGCCTCCTTGAGTTGGCGTTTCTGTTACTTGCAGCCCAGAGCACCCCGGCTGACCCTGCAGGCGAAGAGCAACTTTCTGCCTCTGTGAAACACTGTGAGGTGAGAGGGGTTCCCTGGAAGCGGGCGGGCATGGCATCGACTCCTCTGCTCGGATGAGGGCATGGAGAACAGCGTGGCAACACAACGGAGTCCCAGCTCAGAAGGGAGGACTTGGTGGCAGCAGGGGACAGCCCGGGGTCGTCACGTGGCCTGACGGCTGGGAGCAGGGCACAGCCAGCCCTGAGCTGAGAACGTCACACGAGGTTCTGTGCAACCCCAGCCAGCATGTGCACTTGGCCTAGCCCTGGTGGGGGGACAGGAGCGGCCGCCGTTCATCACGACAGCAGCAGCGTGGATCCACCGTTCGCTCTTAGCCAGACACAGTCCGCCTTCCCAATCCTCACGGGACCCTGTAGCGAAAAACGGTCTTTATGATGTCCATTCTCAGATGAGGAAACTGAGCCGCAGAAGAGCCCGTGGGGCATTGGAATCGGAAGTCAGAAGCTTTCGCCGTTGTGCTGAGCTAAAATCCACCCGGGAGCGAACGCAGAGGTCGTGGCGTAGCTCCTGCCGGGTCCAGGGTGACAGCACAGCACGCTGGCTCCTGGGTGAGTGGGCGCCATCTCCAGGTGGGCTCCAGGCCCCGGGCTGGGAGCAGCTCACGAGTGGGGCCTTGTCTCCATGGCTCCGGCCACCCCAAAACCCCGCTCCGTGCCGGGCGCCCAGAAGGCGCTCCGCCGGTGTTTGTTGAATGAATGGACAAGCGTGTGAGTCTAGAATCAGAACATCGATCACGCACCAGCGGGGGCTTTGCCGTTGAGGCCTCTGGAAATACAGATGTCGAGATGGACTCGGATGGCCCTGGGAGCTAGGAAGACCCGGGACTAGAACTTGGGTCTCCCTGCATGCCGTCCAGGCTCGGGGACTTTGCAGGAGCCGTGCCGGGAGGGGCGGGGGAGAGGTAGGGACGGGAGGACCGGGCAAGGACTCCATCTGAGAGGGGCCGCTGCCGTCTGTGAGGGTCCCCTGTCATCTGCCAGGGGCCTCTGCCAGAAGTGTCTCCCTTGCAGGGAAAAGACTCCTTCAGCTGTGAGCTCTGCCCGGCCCCTTCTCTGGGTCAACGTGTGCGAGTGACCCTATTGGGCGAGGAGCTGCGGGGGCATCTGGCCTCCCGCGTCCCTCTCCTGGACTTCCAGCCCCGGGCTGCCAGACCCCAGGGCCCAGGGGCTGCCTCTGGAGCAAAGAGATGTCCCTGCAGCCTTGCCCCGGCGTGGACAGCGGGCGGGTTGGGCAAGCGTGGGGTTTCCCCGCCCTGAGCGTCCCCGGCACCCGTCCGAGCCCGCAGGACCCACGCGAAGGGCTCCGCGGGGCTTGGCTTTGTGCTGCCGGCAGTGAACTTCGCTCAAAAGTGCTCTGTAGGCAGAAAAAGGAGTAGTGAGGGGCTTGCGTGTGCTATTTCAGGACTGCTGGCCCTGAGCATTTATCACTTACTGATGCATATAATTTGCCTGATGACTCAGTTTCATATACTTAGTTTCCAAAGATAAACAATTTTGCATATTTCCTGCAAGTGGGGGTTATATTTAATAATCTCTGGGTAGGAGGGTTGGAAGCTGGGGTCGGAGCTGGCAACTTGGGCACAGCGGCCTGGAGGCTTGGCATGTGCTTGGAATCTGGCCAGGAGGTGGCTGGGCCCCCAACCTGTGGGACGAGGCTGCCCCAAGCAGGGGCTTGATTTTAGAGGAGACTGGATCGATGGACACAGGCTTTGGTGCCTGTTTTTGAGGTCCAAGTGGGCTGGGCACAGGAGAGGACTTTCCAGACCTGGCCCTGGCCACAAGCAGTTCAGCCCGTGAGCAGGGGCGTGTTCCCACCCCTGTGAGACACTCAGAACCTTGCGCTGGCTCGTGAGGTGACCGTGTGGAAGCCCTAGGAGATAATACCATCAACAACCTGGGCAACCACAGGCACCGGGTGCTCTCTGTGGCTGACTAGGGCGTGATTCTGGTCGGCGAGTTTTGCATCTTTTTTTTTTTTTTTTTTTTTTTTTTGAGTTGGAGTCTCACTCTGTCACCCAGACTGGAGTGCAGTGGCCGCTCCCGGCCACCGCAGCCTCGACCTGCTGGGCTCCGGCGATCCTTCCACCTCAGCCTTCCGAGTAGCCGGAATTACAGGCGCACACTACCACGCCTGGCTGATTTTTTGATTTATTGTAGAGATGAGGTCTTGCTGCCCAGGCGGGTCTCGAACCCGCAGGCTCAGGCAATCCACTCACCTCAGCCTCCCAAAGGCGTGGGATTACAGGCTGAGCCACCGAGCCCGGCTTGAGTTTTGCATCTTGATGGGAACATTTGCCTTATGGGGTTTCTCAAAGGGTGGGATAATACACGACATGTGCCGATGCCCGGCACATAGTAGGTGCTTGATAAATGCTCCTCCCCCAGAGTGTGTGTTGGACACCCAGGCCCGCTAAGGATACGTGCTTCAGGCTCCTGGTACCTCTGGTTGAGAGGGCAGAGCTCACCCTCAGGGAAGCTGAACTACAATGGCCAAGGAGTGGGTCTGCTTCAGCTGTGACACTCCCCGGGACTCCTTGGTGGCAAGTGACAGAAGCCTACCTCAGATGGTTTGAGGGCAGCCGGCTTCAGCCATAACCGGTCGCAGGGGCCCAGGTGATGATGTTGGGGCCTGGTGGTGCACTTGAGCTTGGCAGGTGGCTTGCTCCGGCCAGTGGCGTGTGAGTAGATTGATGTATGCCATGTGCGAGCGAGAGCTTTCACGTGATGGGTTTCTGCCAGCTCTCTCTTCCCTGTTTCTCTGGAAGGGGCTGTCCCGAGTAGAGGCTGTGCCTTCAGCCTGGACCCAAATGTGAAGAAGACACATGCAGCAAGACGCACAGGAGACGCGTGGAACAGAGCTGCAGCTAGCCTGGAGTCTTTGCAGAATGCATGCAAGACATTGAACTGAATTCAACCTGCGAACTGGGTTTCAGTGTCTGGTGAGGAGGCAGCCACAGCAGATGGTTGCTGGGGTAAGCCACTGAGATCTGGGGACCGCTTGTTACGTCAGCACCACCCGGTGGAAGCTGACTCATACACCAGGGAGTGGACGCAGGGCAGGCAGAAACTTGTGTGCCCCAGAGGGGCAGATAAATGATGGAGTCCAGAAGCTCTGTGAATCGGAGAGAGAGCCCCCAGGCCTGGCTTAGGGATTGCAACGAGATGGGGAGGGGTGTTGGTGCTTGGTGAATTTGCAGAACGAGCTCAGGCCGGATTCTGAGTCTTGCCCTGGTATTCTCTGAGGGTTTCCCTGGAGACACACTCCGGATCCTGTCACTTCCTTGCTTGAAATCCCTCAGTAGGACCCTCTGCCCCGGGATATAGTCTCGACCCCTGGGCACGGCCCGCGAGGCCTTCCCTGATCTGACCCAGAGGCTGGTCGTTGTATGTGCTGGTACACCACACAGTTTGCCCGTCCTGGTGCCTCACATGTACACGGCTGCCCCTGGGGCAAATCCACCCTCGTCCCTCGGCTGCATGGGGACAAGGGCCTCTTCGCCGCATCCACTGGGCTCCCTGCCGGCCCTCGCCCACCAGCCACTCACGTGACAGCTCCTTGCCATCCCTGATGGGCTGCCACGTGTCCAGTGAAATTCACACTCCCCGCCGCGGTTTTCCGAGACTGACGGTGACGCTGACATTCCGCCCTGGAGTGTCTGGTCTGTGTCCCCTGCCCTCGAAGCTGGGTGGCCTGTGACTGTGGAGAAGACACTCCGTGGAGGTGAGCTCTCAAGAGGTGACACGGCGCCCGCCTGGCCCTCCTGGGACACCCGCTCTAGGAACCAGCCCCCGCCCCAGGGAGGAAGCTCAGGCAGGGCATGGGAGGGCTGAGTGGCGGCGAGGGAAGAGGTAGCTGGCCTCTGGCCCCGTTCGACCCGCCATGAGCAAGCCACCTTGGACGTGACCTCTGCGGCCTGGTGTGGCCGGTCCCTGCCGACACTGCACGGAGCTGTGGGTGGAGCAGGCGAAGGTGCCTTCGGGAAGGAAAGGACGGACAGGGAGGCGGCTGGGGTGGGAATGCCGTGTCCTACGTGCTCTTACCGTGTGCTTGGTGACTTCAACACAGGATGTCTTTCCGTTCTTTTCTCTCTCTTTTCCCTTTCTCCTTTCCATTTCTTCCTCTTTCTTCCTTTCTTTCCTTTTCATTTTTCTTTTCTTTCCTTTCCTTTCTTCTCTTTCTCCTTCTTTTTCTTTTCTTTTCTCTTTCTTCTTTCTTCTTTTCCTTCTTTTCCTTCTTTCTTCTTCCTCTTCTTCCTTTCTTTCTTCCTTCCTTTCTTTCCTTTCTTCCTTTCTTTCTTTCTTTCTTTCCTTCTTTCTTCCTTTCTTTCCTTCCTTCCTTTCTTTCTTCCTTTTCTTTCCTTTCTTCTTTTTTTCTTTCCTTTCTTTCTTTCTTTCCTTTCTTTCCTTCTTTCTTTCTTTCCTTCTTCCTTTCTTCTCTTTCTTTCCTTTCTTTCCTTTCCTTCTTCCTTTCTTTCCTTCCTTTCTTTCCTTTCTTTCTTTCCTTCCTTCTTTCCTTTCTTCCTTTCTTTCCTTCTTCTTTCTTCCTTTCTTTCCTTCTTCCTTCCTTTCTTTCCTTTCTTTCTTTCTTTCTTTCTTCTTCCTTTCTTTCCTTCCTTCCTTCTTTCTTCTTCCTTTCTTTCCTTCCTTCTTCTTTCTTTCCTTCTTCTTCTTCCTTCTTCCTTTCCTTTCTTCCTTCCTTTCTTTCCTTTCTTTCTTTCTTTCCTTCTCTTCCTTTCTTCCTTCCTTTCTTTCCTTTCTTTCTTTCCTTCTTCCTTCCTTTCTTTCCTTCCTTCCTTTCTTTCCTTCTTCTTTCTTTCTTTCTTCCTTTCTTTCTTCCTTCCTTTCTTCCTTCCTTTCTTTCTTTCTTTTCTTTCTTTCTTCCTTCCTTTCTTTCCTTTCTTCTTTCTTTCTTTCCTTCTTCCTTCTTTCTTTCCTTCTTCCTTCCTTTCTTTCCTTCTTTCTTTCTTTCTTTCTTCTTTCTTTCCTTTCTTCTTTCCTTTCTTTCCTTTCCTTTTTTCCTTTCTTTCATTTCTTTCTTTCTTTCCTTTCCTTTCTTTCCTTTCTTCCTTCTTTCTTTCTTCCTTCCTTCTTTCCTTTCTTCTTCTTCTTTCTTTCTTCCTTCCTTTCTTTCCTTTCTTTCTTTCCTTTCTTCCTTCTTTCTTTCTTTCTTTCTTTCCTTTCTTCCTTCCTTTCTTTCCTTTCTTTCCTTTCTTTCCCTTTCTTTCCTTCTTCCTTCCTTTCTTTCCTTCCTTCCTTTCTTTCCTTCCTTCCTTCCTTTCTTTCCTTCCTTCCTTTCTTTCACTTCTTCCTTTCTTTTCTTTCTTTCCTTCTTTCTTCCTTCCTTCCTTCCATCCTTTCTTTCCTTTCTTCCTTTCTTTCTTTCCTTTCCTTTCTTTCTTTCTTTCTTCCTTTTCTTTCCTTCTTTCTCTTTCTTTCTTCCTTTCCTTTCTTTCTTTCCTTCTTTCTCTCTTTCTCTCTTTCCTCTCTTTCCTTTCTGTCCTTCCTTTCTTTCTTCCTTCCTTCTTCCTTTCTTTCTTTCTCTCTCTCTCTCTCTCTCCTTCTTTCTCTCTCTCTCTCTCTCCTCCTCCCTCTCCCCCTCCGTCCCTCCCTTTTTCTTTCAGTGAGGGTCTCCCTCTGTCACCCAGGCTGGAGCGCAGTGGCACGATCACGGCTCACTGCAGCCTTGAACTCCTGGGCTCAAGCGACCTTCCCGCCTAAACCTCCCTAGTAGCGGGAACAACAGGCGCATGCCACCACACCTAGCTAATTTTTCCATTTCATGTAGAGACAGGATCTTGCTTTGTTGCCCAGGCTGGTCTCAAATTTCTGGCTCAAACGAGCCTTCCATCCAAGCCTCTCAAACAGTTGGGATGACAGATGTGAGCCACCGTGTCTGGCTAGGAGACCTTTCTTATGAGGGAAACTGAGGCTCTCAGAAGCCAGCTCTTCCACTTGTGGCCATCCGGCTGGTGAGGCAATGCCCGGGTGCCTTCAAGAGATGCTCCCGTCTTTCTGCCCATCGACCCCGCTCCTTCCTCTCCAGGCCCTGGACTCAGCGAGCCTCTCAGCTGTCTGGTCAACAAGGAAGAGTGTCTCAGCCACCCTTCTGCTCCAGGGACTCAGTGGGCGCTTCCTTCATGACGTTTGTCCTCGGAGGGCCCGTGGGCTGGATTGTTTGGGGACCCTAGTCAGAGTGGGGACCCTAGTCAGAGCCATCTCCCAGCTCTGCCCTGCACTCAGATTTCCACGTGAATGTCGTCTCCTTGGGAACGGGCTCTCGCTTCCTGGCTGGGACCAGCGGTGGAAGGCAGAGGACGATCTGAGGTCAAAGTGTCATCATAGCGCCAAGACCAGGGAGGAGGACACACCATCCTGAGAATCCAAAAAGAAACAAGGCTCAGAGCTGGTCTGGTCCAGGAGACACGCAGCCACATGACACTGTGGCTGGTGGGACCTCAGGGGCTGAGACCAGGGGACCCAGCCGTCTCTGGGCATCCAGGTGGGCTTCTCAGAGGAGGGGGTGTCTGTGAGTCATGTTCCACCTTGGCCATGTTGAACACATCGTCAAGATGAGTCAACCTCTCTGAGCCTCAGTGCCACCTGAACTGGATTTCAAGGTCGGGGTAGGAGGCGGTCACCCCCAAGGAGGCAAGAGAGAGGCCACGCGCAGAGAGTGAGACAGTGCGGCTGCTCTGGGCACCTGGACATCCGCTCAGAGGGTATTTCGACAGGAGGAGGTGCTGGCACTGGCCTGGCCCCCCCGGGTCTGGTCAAGGTGCGCCCTCCAGCCGGGACTTGATGACCGTGTTGCTTGTGTCTGTATGTACATCTGAAAGATGGGGCGCCACTGGGATGGGACCCACTGGCCACTCCAGTTCCAGCGTGTGTCAAAGAGGCGTGGGGAATGCCTCGCCACCTTGCCGCCCCGCTGCTGGGGCCTGCAGCACCGTGCAGATGGCCCCAGTTAGGACAGGGCAGCCTCCTTGTCTCTCGCGTTGGTGATGCTGGGGCCACAGGGGGTGGGTTCCAGGCTGACAGGCCCAGGCCATCTTACCAAGCCCGGCAGCGAGGAGGGCCGGGCAGGACGGCATCGGCCACTGGACCGTGAGAATGGAGGTGAGTGGGCATACATTGCTAGACTGACACCCTCAGTCTGTCCAGGCGGTGAAAACAGAACACCACACCTGGGAAGCTGGTCACGAACGGCAGACATTCCTTTCTCGTGGTTCTGGAGAGTGGGAGGCCCATGATGGTTCTGGAGACTGGGAAGCCCAGGTGCTGGCGGACTGGGTGTCTGGTGAGGGCTCACTTCCTGATTCACAGATGGTGCCTTCTTCCTGTTTCTTCATGTGATGGAAAGAGGCCAGAGACCCCTGGACCTTCTTTTCCAAGAGCACTTACCCCATTCATGAAGCTCCACCCCTGTGACCCTGTCAGGCCCCGCCTCCTGCCTCACTGTAAGGGGTGAGATTCCACACCTGAATTTTGGGGGAGCCCATCACAGGCTGCTCCTGCCCCCTCTGCCCGTCGCCTCCTGGGCAACCTGTCTGGCACTCTCGCTTAGCAAGGCCAGGGAAACCTGGAGCCGGGACCTGGCGAGGCTGGCCAGGCCCGGAGTCTTGGCTTTGTCACTTAGCGGGGCCTCCCCGGGCGAGGTGTGTCCACTCTGGGCCTTCGTGTCCTCACTGGGAACGTGGAGGTAGGTTCCTGAAATTCGTGTGCCCTGCCAGCTACCGGGAGAGCTGAGGAGAGGGGACAGGGCTGCAGGTGGCCCTGACAAAGCGCACGGGCTTGTGGCTACCACTCCATCGATCTTCTTCGCAGCCTGCTTATTCACTGTGGTGTCAGCATCCCTGTCTCTGCCTTTGCTATTTTGTCAAAATACTTTCTCACCTAAGAGAGTTCTCAGAGGAGCTGGGGACCCCTTCTCTCTCTTCATGGGCCCCCACCCGCCTTCTGGTGACGGAGTGTGGGGGGCTTGGAGCAAGTCCGGCCCCACCCTCTGCTTTGGGCCTGGTGAGGCCTGGTCTGTTGCTGTGTGTCCCGTGCTAGCGAGAGGCTGGCACTCGGAAGATGTTTGTTGAGTGAAAACTTTAACTGATACCTTCTTGAGCTCCTCGGTTGGGCGAAGGGACTTGCAAGTTCTTCCTGCTCGGTGGCTGCCAGCCGGCCCCTGGCTCTCCTCTTGCGGGCCTTCTGTGGACCTGGAGAAAACGGCCCGTCTCGTCTGCATCCAGGCTTGTGTTCCCTGTTTGGTCCCGGCCCAGCTGGCTGGCCTCCTCTCCAGCCACCCACACCCCGGTCCCATCCAGCCCCTGAACTGCAGACAGTCTGTCCGGGGAGGATTCCAGAAACTTCCTCCCCCTGCCTGGCGGGCCCCTGAAGCCTCTGCTGACCCTGGGTCTGTGTCCCCCTCCCGAGCCCAGCTCTTGCCCCCAAGCTCCCAGCCGGCTGCCTATCGTGTGGCCACAGGCTTTTGACTGTGACATCTTTGTGTCCTTTTTTCTTCTGTGAGTCCATCGTGAAAAATTTGGAAAAAACGCAAAATGACAAAGAAGAGAATCACAGACAGCTACTGTTACCATTTTGGTCTGCTAAATTTGCCAAAGTGAATGCATCTCTTCACTTTTCTTGGTTCTGGTTTTCAGGAGATTTCCTTAACTCTGCCTTTTTATCTGCCTATTGACTTAAAACTTCTACAGTCATATTTTTATTTCTTTCTTGGACCCTTTCCTGCTCTCTGGTGGTCCCCATTGTTGTTTCACCAGCATCCACTTTCATTTAATAGATGCGATATTTCCTATCACTTCTGTTGCTGCTTCCTTAGAATATTTTTCTCCTCGGAGTCTTTTGTTACTTTTCTGCGAAAGGCTCGTCTCCAACTCTGGTGATCATGCCTGGCGATCCCTGGCTGCCCAAGGATATTTAAGAGCGAGGCCCTAAAAGACAGGGGTTCTGGGTGTAAGGGCTGAACTTGTGGATGGATGGATCTCAGTATCAGATGACTTGGTGGCAATCTGGTCTTTCTCTTGCATCAGGGGGCAGGGCAGGTCCTCTAAATGTCAGTATCTGTAGATCTTTTCTCTTGGGACTGTGTCTTCCAAAGAGAATCTCCAGTCTTCCTGGAGCAGTGTGTGTGTGTGTGTGTGTGTGTGTGTGTGTGTGTGTGTGTGTGTGTGTAGGGGTGGTGGGTGGACTGACTTGATTCTTGTCCATTCTTCTCTCCAACCCTTGAAACCAATTACGTTTCAGCCCTCTGGTCTGCGAAGTCAATTACCCCTGATCTATCAACTGTCCATCTTCCAGAATTTTGTTGACAACTTCCAGCTACTGGGTTACCGTCCCTGAGATCTTTGTTCTTGTGGATTGACAGCTCTTTTGTCCTGTTACCAGGTGGGCTTCCTGGACCCAGAGTGAAGTCGAGTGTCTTATCTCTTCTGCTTAACTGAAAATCCCTCCGCATTTCAATTTTTACCACGATCAACTGCTCTGAGTGTTTGTATAATAGCAGGCCTCTTCTAAAACCATTTCCATGGACGTTGAATTTTAGCTCCACATATAAATGGGCCAAATCTCCGCCACCTGTGTTTCCACCACCTTCCTTTCGTGGTTCTTTATTGAGACTGACTGAGTTCGATGACAGGGATTTCTTCATGAGCTTGGGTGCTATCTTCCCAGGATTTGCTTGTTTGAGAACATCTTATTACCATTATATTCAGGTAACATATTTGAGGGTTAAAATTCTCTTGGTCACACTGTTGTCATTCTAGAATCTCATAGCTATTGCTCCGGTGTTTCTTGGCATTGAACATGGCTGCAGAGAAGTCCTTGGCCAAGTTCACTTTTTTCTCCTTATTGAGTGATTTGGTTTTCCTGGCTTGACCTTTAAAGAACTCTTTCTTATCTTGATGTTTTATAATTCAATTGGGCAATTCTTTAGTGTTGATGGCTCTGGATTAAGGTTTTCTTGAACACGGGATGCGTCATATATTTTAGATCTGTTGAAAAGTTATCTTTGCATGACTTCTTTATTTCTTCTGTTCCATCTGACGGGACTTTTACTTCAGGGACCTACATTTCTTATGTTGTACCATCCTCATCAGTTTTCTGTATCAATTTATTTCTACTTACTTTAATCTCTGTATTTCACTGGCATTTACTTGATTTTTCTTTTGGAGTTGGCATCTCACTCCATCACCCAGGCTGGAGTGCAGTGGCATGCTTATGGCCACTGCAGCCTCGACCTGCTGGGCTCAGGCAATCCTTCCACCTCAGTCTTCCAAGCAGCTGGAACTACAAGCATGTGCTACCATGCCTGGCTAATTTTTGATTTATTGTAGAGATGAGGTCTCACCAAGTTGCCCAGGCTGGTCTCGAACCCCTGGGCTCAGGCAGTCTTCTCACCTCAGCCTCCCAAAGTGGTGGGATTACAGGCTTGAGTTACCATGCCCGGCCCATTTACTGATTCTTAAGCATTTCTATTTTTTCAATAATTTTAGTTTTCAGAAGACTGTCTTCTATTCCTTGTTTTCATTTATTTCATTTCTTTATTTTTTCTGAGTCCGAGTCTTACTCTATTACTCAGGCTGGAGTGCAGTGGCGCGCTCCCTGCCACTGCAGCCAAGACCTGCTGGATTCAGGCAATCTTTCCGTCTCAGCCTTCCGAGTAGCTGGGACTACAGGCGTGCACCACCACACCTGGCTAATTTTTAAAAATATATTTATTGTAGAAACGAGGTC
This sequence comes from Cephalopachus bancanus, assembly GCA_027257055.1. Lineage (NCBI taxonomy): Eukaryota > Metazoa > Chordata > Mammalia > Primates > Tarsiidae > Cephalopachus > Cephalopachus bancanus. Next base: position 5,252,211 of record JAPVLO010000166.1, on the reverse strand, counting down.
TTGCCATGTTGCCCAGGCTGGTCTCATATCCCCGGGCACAGGCAATCCTCTCGCCTCCGCCTCCCAAAGTGCTGGGATGACAGGCTTGAGCCACCATGCCCAGCCCAATTCCTTGTTTTTCATCTCTTCTTACTGTTTTGTGATCTCTTCTGTGTGCTCTTGTTTCATCAAGTTCCTCTTCACATCAGCTGTTCAAGGACTTCCTTTTCTTCCTTGAGTTGTGCTTACTTTAGGTGAGGATTTCTGTTCCTCCCCTCCCAGGTCTGTCTCTGTCTCTCCCTCTCTTTCCTTCCATTCTCGGAGACTGCCTGTACTGGCGACCAGGCTCAGCTGCCTGTCAGAGCAGCTGTGCTGGGCTGCAGCGGGTTGTCTTGGAATGGACTTGGCACCTGCCTGTAGGTGCATGGGGGAGTTCCCGGCTCCTTTTCCGGAGATCAGTCTGTTTCCGTTCCAGGCTGCAGTGTGATGGCGTGAATTTTGCACGTTTTGCTGGGGATGGCCGGGTGGACGGCCAGGGCATGGGGGACAGTTCAGTGAGGGCTGAGGGTGTCTGTCAGGACGCAGGGCTCCACTACTTTGTCTGAGCGGATGGTTGCATTCTCTGTCAGCGTTTGCGTCAAGGGTTGAGGGTGGATCTTTTTCCATGATGGGCTTCAGATGGTTCCCCGGTGTGGTGTGGCCCTGAAAATTCCCTTCTGTCGACGTGCGGGGTCCTTCTGACCCTGTTTCTGGTGGGCTGTGAGGGACCAGGGCAGATGAGAGTGACACGTGGGCTCTTGGGGGGCGAGGGTATGAAGAGAGCCTGCCGCGGTTGGGGCCAGGGGCCAGGGGCTGGGCGGCGGGATGCCTGGGCCCAGGGGTGATGCCCAGCTGGCACGAGGCAGTGGCCCCTGTCCGTTCTGGTTGTTGTTAATGTGTCCCTGCTCGGGCCTCGTCACTGAGAATGGGTGCTCAGGGGTGGTCATGGCGGTCATGGGTAGTTATAAGCCCATCATGGAAAAAGATCCACCCCAGCTCAGATGCTGGGTCTGGGAGGAATGCTCTCACAAGGGACATTGTCTGAATGATCAGGAGGTGAGACGGAGCAGAGAACTGAAGCCAACCCGTGGCCCCCTGAGGTGTGGGGCGGGTGGTCTGAGCGCCAAGGCCTGGGGGTGCTCTCAGACCTCAGGTGCCACCCGTCCCCCTGAGGATACCTCTCTGGAGCTCTTAGGCCCTTGCCAACCGGGAGGACCAGGAGCATTAACGGGAAAAAGCAGCCTGTCCCCTGGTCCACTGGACCAGCCTAAGGACAGAGGGGAATGGTGGGTCCCAGGGAGACCCCTGTTCCCGACCCCAGCTGTCCAGAGTGAGGAGAGTTGGGACAAATTCCCCCACCCCTCTGAAGGTAGACCTCGGGCTTCAATACTTCCACCGTGGGCCAACTTCAGACCGTCAGAGGGAGTGGAGTGCTCCTTGTCTGTGCTCCGTAAGTCCCTGCTTTTATCCTCTTGGTAGTACGTCCAGCTCCGGGCCGGAGCTGCCGATCGGCACCTCATCCACGAGCTTGCCCGTGTACGCCCCGTATCCCGTTCCCCAGTGCCTGGCACACAGTAGGTGCTCACTAAATGTCTATCGAGCGGATTAATGACCTCGATGACAGTAGACAGGCCCTTTTCCACACCTCCCCCACACCAAAGACCCCACACACGGGGCTCACCTTCAGCGAGCGAGTGGCTTTAAGGCTAGAGGATCCATTCATAATTACATAGTTAAGTCAAATTTATGTTGGGTGGAATTAGCTGGGCTCCCCGAGGGCGGCATAAACCAGAGAGAGAGAGCTCTGCTTCAAAGTCCCGTCTCCCGTTCAAAATAGTTTGTCATTCTTTGGTGGCAATGGTTAAGAGCTCCTGAGGCACGCGGGCGCTTATTTACTGATCCACAGATGACGGATGGTCTATCCCTGCTTTGTTTGGAAGGGAAAACTTGAACAGCTTGTCTGCACCTCTCCACTCGGACATTAAATCAACATGGCTCTATTAGTGGCCTTGGGATGCCAGCTGAGCTGTCTCCGAGCCTGTCACCGTGATGTCTTCATCTGTAACCAGAGCAGACGTGAGCTCCTGGCAGCTTCAGGAGCTGACAACAAATCCAATTAGCTTCTCTCCACGGCGCCGCAGCGCTACTGCGAATGGCCTGCCGGGGAGGGTGGCTGCCGCGCCCCGCGCGGTGGGACGCGCCTTCGCGGGGCGGGGGGGGGACAGAGACAAAGGGACCGAGCTTAATTGTTGGCGTGACTTCCGGCGCGAGTGGAGAGACCTTGTGCCAGATCTCCGACGCGGGCCAAACCCTCCGGTTCTCGGATGGCTGGCGAGGCCGCCAGGAGCCCAGCTGACAGCCATCCCCACCTTGAGACCTTGCTTGACTTTGACGGCGGAGATCTCTGGGGACAACGAGATACCCCTCTCCCCCCCTCCTCTGCCCTCTTCTCAGCTCCTCTCCCCACCCCCGAGCGCCTCGCCCACACTGGAACTCGGGGTGCTGGTGGGAGGGGCGCAGAGTCGAAGCTCTCGCTTCCAGCCTCAAGTGGGAGGGCGGAGGGGAGGCTGCCGGATGCCGAGGCTTGGCTGTCTGCTGTGTGCCCGGGTCCTGGGGACAGTGGGAGGCCCAGAGAGAGAGGACACCTTCCCAAGAAAGCCCACGCGCCAACCAGCTCGCAGAGCCTGAGAGTTCACGCAAGCGTCCGAGTTTCCGAGAGGAACACGACATCCACCGTGTCTTGTCACCGATTTCCTAAGAACGGCTCTCTGGCACGTGGCAGGACGCTCCCAGACCTCCGCCGGGCCCGGATGCCCTTTCTGGAGCGTCCTCTGTGCCCCAGGCAGAGCCGAGAAATGGAGGCGAAGAGGGCGGTGGGGACTGGGACGGTCCCCTTGAGGCCTTGGGGACACGAATGTGAGGGTTTGGAGGAGGAGGCTGAGAAAGGGTGAAGCGGAGAAGAGGTGGCCGTCGGGCCTCTGGTGCTGCCTGAGACAGCTGGCCTGCAGGGCTGCCGCTCTCCCCACCCCCTGGACGGCGTGGTGAGGGCAGCCCCCGAGGAAAAGAGGGTGGGAGGCCGGCAGGGAGGCGTGAGGGAGACGGGAGGCCTCGCTGAGGGCGCTGGCCAGCGGGCCTCACACACGCATCCTCTCTGCGCTTCCAGCCCGTTGTGTGCACGCAGGAAGGAGGCCACCGTCCTTGGCATCGCGAGGGGGAGGCGGGGAGGGCACTCTCCCCGCTTTGCTTCCGGGAGTTTCTGGGCTTCTTTCTGCCTGGTGTCGTCCTGCTGTTTCGGGGGCGCTGAGGTGGGGAGACAGGTCCCTCGCTGCAGCCAGGCCTCGAGAACGCCTCCGGAGTCCCAGCCACAGGCACCGGGCCAACGTCGCATTCCAGAGAAGGGCATTTGCAAGCGTTGCTGCTGGAGCCTGAGGGACTGCGGCCGATGGCTGGCGTCTGGCAGAGCAGGGGTCTCTGCTGCCAGCTCGCCGGCGGGGCTGTCGCTTTTTGCCACAACCGGGTGCCGTCTACCTGGAGGGGCTGGCAGCGGCCGGGCCCTTGGGTGAGCGTGGAGAGGCGGGGAAGAGGGGACGGCACCAGGAAGCGGCTTGTGATCCTCTGTCCAGTAGCAGGTTGTTGCAAGTGCACATGGCCGTCCAACTCATTCCCGATTAATTGGGCAGGATATGGAGGCATCTGGCCGCCACACAGAGCCACCAAAGATGCGGCGTGCCTTGGATCACCGGACGGCTTTGGAACCAGCCCCAGTGCTGCCAGGCACAATTATTTTCAGCAATGTCTTTCTGCCACCGAAACTTAGGACCGTGGACTTTGGCACGCCAGCTAAGTGCCGATTTGCGAGCTCACAAATTGACACGATCCTTGATGCAAGATGTTGAACCTAGGCCCGGATGGCAATGCCACGACGGATCCCGCCCTCAGCCACGGGCGGTGGTCGGGCATGCCTGGAGGCAGTGCTGTGCGTGTGTGTGGTGGGGGGGCGCTGAGAACGGGCTGGGGTAGCCTGAGGCCAGCTCACGAAGGGTCTTGTCGGCCAACGGGAGGGTTTGGACTTCAGCCTGCGACAGTGAGGAGGACTGCCGTTGAGTCCCCCCCAAAAGCCTTGCCTGACTTCCTAAGACAGTCACGCGGCCGCTTACATCTCCCCGTGCCGTTCGCTGTCCCTTGGCTTGTAACCCGCGTGGCAGTGCATTCCTTACTCGCCGTCGCGGTGTGACTGGAGCAGTTTGAGAGAAGAGACATGTTTTCTACCTCCGTCCCCCGACAGCCAGCGCCGCAGAGACACACGTGACATGCTCAGTCCTGCTCGTGGGAAGGGCCGCCACTGATGCAGGATATGACCAGGTCATTGGCTGCAGTGTGGGTGGGTGGGGGGACTAGGACAGGGAACCTGGACCAAGGGGACCGCATGGGATAAAGCTTCCGTGGTCCAGGAGGCTGGAGCTCTGTGGAGAAGAGATGGAAAGAAAAAGACCCCAGGGAAGTCGAATTCCGAGGGCTTGGCGACTCTTTGTGAGGCAAAAGAAGGCAGCCGTGGAGGAAGATTCTGGGTCTCCCTTTTGGGGGGAGATGGCGGGAGACAGTTGGAGGAGGAGGCATCTGGGACACATGAGCTCAGGTCTGGGTGGGCGGAGACTGCTGGGTTCTCCGTCGGGTCCAAGGTCTGGACCTCCAGAGAGGGGCCTGGGTGGGCATTCTCTGGGACGTCCGCCGTGGGCACAGATGGACAGAAAGCCGGGAGAGGCCGGGTGTTGAGAATGACAAGGTGGATAGAAGAGCCGGGTTCCGGGTTGAGGGACAGAGGGGCCACAGGGAATTGGAGCCGTGGGAGGAGCAGGCGCGTGGGGTGGGGACCTGGAACCATGGGGTGATGGCTTCGGGGGACAGGATGGGGGGACCGAACCGCCCTCGGGTTGGGCCTGAGGGGTCCCTGAGACCTGGGCGTGAGTCTGTGCACGGGAAGCCGGGCAGGCTGCAGCCGATGGCAGCGGGCTCGGGAGTGCGGGGGAGCCCCCGGTGCCAACGTGCTGACACTTAGAACCAGAGTCATGTCCAGCGGCTGCTGCAGGATGGCCCCGGAGCAGCCTGGGGGAGAAGAAGGGCTGGCAGCGCCTCTCCCCAGGACCCCTCCGTTCCCCAGGGCTGGGCAGAGCGGGGTCCACGTTCCGGCTCTTCCACTGGCCAGCTGTGGACCTTGGTGGTGCCGTGTCATCTCTCGGGGCCTGCATTTCCCTCAGGTCAGGAATACAAGAGGGACTCAGTGACAGAGCACACACGAAGAAGCAAGCCTGTGCTCCAGGGACGCGGGCTCCTACTGACCCCCAGGACGCCCAGTGGGGCGGGTGCTGGTGCTCTTCTTGCTTTCCAGATGGGAAACTGAGGCACACAGCGGTTAAGTGACCAGTGCAGTCACACAGCCAGCAAGCAGCAGGATTGGATTCCAGGTGCCTGGCTCGCTCCAGAGCCCAGCGCTGAACTATGGGAAGGAGCCGGCCCACGTCTCGGCCCTGCAGCTATTGAGAAATGAGTATCAGATCAGCAGATGTGCAGGAGGAAGACCATCAGGTGATGTCCTTCTTGGGCCAGCTGGAGCCCTGCGTGAGCTATGGGGCTTGGACAGATGTCCCTCTCCTCTGGGCTCTGGCTTGCCTCTTTGGTCCTGCAGACAGAGTCCCCGAGGGCGCCTTCCGGGTGTGACCATAGCCCTGGGGCTCCTGTTTGCTGAGGGCCCAGCAAAGCCACGTCCTTCCCTGGCGGATATGCAGGAGTGGCTGGTGTCCCCCTACGTTTCCACCTTCCCGCAGCTCCGCACCCCATCGCCTCGGTGACGCCTGCCTCCCTTCTTCCTTCCTTCCGCCTGGCAGCCCTGGGCAGAGCCCTCGATGAAAGGCTTGGAGGGGCGGAAGGACCCACAGACCCACCCGCCGTCACGCTGCTCACGCTGAGCGCCCCAGGCGGCAGGTGGTGTGAGTGCCAGGTGCTGGGGTGGATGGCACAGAGCAGGGTCTCAGCTCAGCCTGGAGAGGTTGATGGGTCACGGAAGGCTCTCCAGAGGAGGCGACATCTGGACGGGGTCTCGCGTTCCCAAGTGGGGACACATTCCCCCAACTGGCTCAAGGTGGCAACGTGCCAAGCAAGGGGACACTGATGGGGGTGACACGGAGAGGCTGACGGGGGTGCTTGGGGAGGGAGAGCAGTTAGGGGAGGACGGGTCTACCCCCAGGCTGGCCTCCTTAGACTTCCATCTTGCTCGCCCAGTCGAAGCCCCCAGGCTCCAGTTCAGCGCAGACCCACCTTCACGCCCCCCCGGAACGTCCGCCATGACTGTTGCCCATTCAGAGAAGGTCCACAGCACGCCCCACTCGCCTCCACGTGGTCCAATGGAGATGCAGATGGATGAAGAAAGGCAGTGGGGAGAGGAGGACCGGAAGCCCCAGTTAGGAGGCAGGGCTGATCACGGTGGTGGCTCTTACAAGACAGACTGAGTCCAAGAGGTCGCGAAACATAAGCCTTCCCCACGCTCCCTTCAACCTGCCGTGAGTGGGGACCCCAGGCCTGTGGTCTCAACCCTTCCCAGGAGGGAAAGACAGAAGGAGCCACAAAACCACGGCGGATGGGATCATCCGGGAGAGGGCTGGACACCTCAAGAGGCATTCTCACGGCGAGGTCGTGTTCCTGTGTGAGCGCCATGTTGGAGCCGCTGGTGTATCCCCAAAGCTCAGGCACCAGGCACATACACGGTGCTCAGTAAACACTTGTTGAATGAGTAAGTGAACGAATTTAGCCTTAGCTGCCTGTGTGGGTGAGGGCAGCCACTGTTTTGCTCATAAAGCGTAAACTATGGCCAATGCCAACTCGCTCCAGACAATGAGTGGCGACAGCACGACCTTCCTGGAAAAGGAGATACGCTGAAAGAATAAACAGACATGAGCCCCCGTAATAAAAAGCAAAGCACTGAGCCTTCACGCTGGGTGCTGGCTGTCCCTGGGCACGGGGTCCCACCTTGAGGCGCCTTGCTAGGCTTTCTTCAACTTTCTACACATCCCTCTTGGCGGGTACCCCTTGATCTTCCTCCTTCACGCCGCCTCTGGTCAAGTTCAAGTTCTTTTATTATTATTATTTATTATAAAGATGTGGGGTACAAACTTTGATGACGCAGGTCCCCTTGTCGATGAGGTCTGCCCCTCCCTCCCCTGGCAGTTTCCCTCAACTGCCAAACCTTTGAGTTGGAGTCTCCCTCTGTCGCCCAGACTGGAGTGCAGTGGCCGCTCCCGGCCACCGCAGCCTCGACCTGCTGGGCTCTGGCGATCCTTCCGCCGCAGCCTTCCAAGTAGCTGGAATGACAGGCGCACGCTACCACGCCCGGCTCATTTTTGATTGATTGTAGAGATGAGGTCTTGCCCAGTTGCCCAGGCGGGTCTCGAACCCATGGGCTCAGGCAATCCACTCACCTCAGCCTCCCAAAGGCGTGGGATTACAGGCTGAGGTACCGAGCCCGGCCGTCTTTTTTATTTTAAACATTACCTTAACATTGTTATCCTAGTGTACATTTAATTCTACAAGTTGTTTTTCCCAATCAACACAATCTTTGACCATCCCAGGTGTAAACAGAGATCTGGTTCATTTTATAAACTGCTGTATAGTTTTCCAGTGCACGGACATGCCATTTTTCATCTATATAATCTCCCGATGACGGGCATTTTTGTTTTCGATTTTGCCACGGCGCACGAGGCTGTAATGAACATGCTTGTACCTGTCAGTTTGTATGAGAGTCTCTCTAGTTCTGGGGTACACACCAGAAGCAGGACTGCGGGCTGTGGAGTGTGCGTGGTGGATGGAGAATGGCCGCGACAGGCTGCAGCCCCTCACAGAGGCCGAGGCGACTTCCCTTCCTGTGTCTTGGCTGGCCTTGGGATGTGCTTTGACCCACAGAACATGGCAGACATTGTGCTGTGCGTCGTAGGGCCAGGTGTCAAGAGACCTTGTGGCCTTCATCTCTGCCCTTTTGGAAACAGACTCCAGCCACAGATGAGAAGGGCTGCACCAGCTTGTGTGACCTTAGCCAAGTCACCAGCACGGCCGGCCCCAGGGTACCAGCCACTTGACTCCTCCCCTCTGGGTGACTCTGACCCAGGCCCCATCGGGGTCAAATATCCCTCCCGGGGGCAGCGGCTGTCAACCTCACAGCATCTCTGGGTGACTCTGACCCAGGCCCCATCGGGGTCAAATATCCCTCCCGGGGGCAGCGGCTGTCAACCTCACAGCATCTCCTGGACCAGCCATCACCAGGGGACAAGACAGAGGGAGGACCAGGAGGAGCACAGTTTTTTTTTTTTAAGTTGGAGTCTCACTCCTCTGCTCAGGCTGGAGTGCAGTGGCACGCACGCTCACAGCCACCCCAATGTCGGCCTTCTGGGCTCCAGCGATCCTTCCGCCTCAGCCTTCCAAGTTGCCGGAGCTACAGGCATGCGCTACCACGCCCGGCTATTTTTTATTTTATTGTAGAGACAAGGTCTCACCAGGTTGCCCAGGCTGGTCTTGAACCTGCGGACTCAGGCAATCCATTCGCCTCGGCCTCCCAAAGTGCTGGGATTACAGGCTGCGCCACTGAGCCCGGCCTCGGAGAACAGTTTTTTACAACTGTATTATTTTGTGATGTTTTCCTGAGTGAGGAAAGGTCTGAGAGGATGGAGGTCGCTTGGCTCTGGCCTACCTGTTTCCAGGCTTTTCTTCCCCCAGGAGTGGGGAGAGAGCTCTTTAGCCCTGTCTGCATATGAGTCCTTGATGCCTGCTGGCATTCCCTCGGGAGACGGCCAAACCAACACCCCACAGGTGCTGCAGCACTGCGATCAGCCATGCCTGTGTCCTGGTGTCTTCTCCTGGGGAAGAGATTAGGGATCTCAGAGGAGACGCACCTCGGATGCTCCATTCCTAAACTGTTTTCTGTTCCTTGAATCGGTCCTGCATCCTAGACAGTGTGAAACTCAGCCCCTAAGGCCTTTCACAAGCAGCCAGTCAGTGCTGCCCCAGAAGGCCCTGAAACATGCCAGGCGGTGTCCAGCACACGCTCATCCCAGGCCACGAGACACGAGACTCAGGTCTTCACCCTCTGGCCTGCCAGGTGGCCCCTGCAGACTGCCCATTGGCTGTGCTCACATCGTTGCAGCAGGCGGTTCTCCATGCTGCCAGCAGGACGGGCCAAACGTTGTCCACAGCATGAAGCTCTGAAATGTCTACCCAATTCGCAAATATGGCACTGAGCATTCTCTTCTGTTTGTGAGTGAGACACCGTCTCTTATTTTTCAAGGTAGGCTTAGAGAAATTTAGAAATCACCTGTGCATCCTGTCTTCGAGTTTTACCTAGTTCTGGCTAAAGTGCGCCCATCTGGGCATCTGTCCCCACTGAGGGCTTTTTGTTTTTAATTGAACTGACGAACCCACACTCATCCTGAGGGCCAACTTGGCTTTATCCAACCACAAGTCCGAGGGGAAGGGCATCATCACATCCTGGCATCCACCCCACATCCCGCCTCTGCACAGTTCCTGGGCTGGTGGCTTCTTCGGGACACCTTGCTGGCCACACTCTTGACTACCTAACACCCAGATCCAAGAGCCAAGAGGGCCATGGCAGCAGGAACCGACTGTCTCTGATCGCCCCTGGTCACCGTGTTCCTCAGGTCAAAGCTGTGTCCTCAGAGCCCTATAGTGACAACCTACTCCCCCCACAGTGGCAGTCGAGATCTCTGGTCATAGAGAATAGGTTTTCCAGCAGGTATGAGCATGTTCGGAGAACGTGGGTGTGGTCAGGGTCTGTGCCATGGGCCCTCCTGGCCCTTGGATCTGGGTGTTAGTGTGTGGCTGGCAGGGTGTCCCGAAGAGGCTGTTATGAACAAAGTGCGAGAAGGAGACATGTCAGCACGCCAAGTCTGAATTATGAGCCCTTTATTAACGCACGGGTCAAGAGTAGGCTCACGCCAAGAAAGCTCTTGATGCTTAAGTGAAGTTTGCAGCGAGCTTTTAGAGGCACAAACTCAAGTGGGCCACACAGCTGGGGGTGAGGGTACAAGGAACTAAAAACAAAAGGAGCAATCTCTTGGATTTCAGTTAGCAAGGCATACAATTACGTGGAACTTGTGGCTAGGGAGTTTTCGATGGCCAGCAAGAACGGTAGGCGTGATCAGCTCAGGGGAACGCAGCTGTGTGTCTGTGGTCGTAGGAACGTTGCAGTAATTATATGCATACCATGGGGAGGTTATTTTTAGGTCAGGCAGACAGCTAAGATGGAGGATTTTTTTTTTTTTCGAGTTGGAGTCTCACTCTGTCGCCCAGGCTGGAGTGCAGTGGCACACTCCCGGCCACTGCAGCCTCCACCTGCTGGGCTCTGGCGATCCTTCCGCCTCAGCCTTCCAAGTAGCTGGAACTACAGGCACGCAATACCACGCCCAGCTAATTTTTGTTTTATTGTAGACACGAGGTCTCGCCAAGTTGCCCAGGTGGGTCTCAGACCTGCGGGCTCAGGCAGTCCACTCGCCTCGGCCTCCCAAAGTGCTGGGATGACAGGCTGAGCCACCAAGCCCAGCCTGATGGAGGATTTTAACATAATGGAGTTACTTAGGTGAAGCAAGTTATTGCAATTGTTTGACTTATTTCATTAGCTACGTCGAGGTCACTGACCCAGGAACTGTGCAGAGGTGGGACGTGGGGTTGGCGTCAGGATGTGACATCGCCCTTCCCCCTCGGACTTGCGGTGGGATAAAGCCAAGGTGGCCCTCAGGGAGCATGCGGGCTCATCAGTTCGGTCGGAAACAAAAAGCCCTTGGTGGGGACAGATGCCAGCTGGGCAGTTTCCCCACAGGCTACTCAGCCAGGGCTGCACTTGCACTTGAGGGGACTTCCTCAGCAGCAGAGGGATCTGGGATCCCCGCTCCCCCTTGGGAGATGCTGCTCCCTAGAGGAAACCCCGTCGCTCCTGGAAAGGACGTCCAGGATCCTCGCGCCTCCTGGTAGGATGGAGAACTCCAGACGTCGTACCCCGAGTCCGGGCCGGGTCCTCTCACGGTTGGCGGTCCCTCACACCATCCCCTTTCCCAGCAGGCCCCTTCTCTTGTGTCCTCTACTTTCCCGACGCAGGGGTCCTGGGGGAAGGGGCGATGGCCGTTTCTCTCTGGCAGCGGGGTGCTCCGCTGACGTCAGCCCTCCAGGCAGACCCAGATCAAGCCTGCTCTCCGGTTGGCCCGCTCGCTCCTGGCATGGGCTTTTCTCCAGCCCAGGCTGGGGGTCAGGCTGGCTGGGCCCTGTGCAGTCCCTCCTGTCACTGCCTCCTATGCAGGTCGGAGGGGGGCGCCTTCAGGGGGTGCCGTCACCCTCCCACTCCGCGTGCAGCTCTTTCTTGGAAGCCAAAAATATTTAACGCTCCCAAGCGCTTCTTCCCTGCTGGACATCCCTTTCTCCCTCCCTTCTCAGGCGCCTCCTCCCTCGGTCTCTTGTCCCCGGCCCTTGGGGCCTCTCCCACCAGGGCACCCCAGTCCCCCGCCTGGCCTCCTCCCTTTCAGGCCACCAGCCCTGGCTCCGTCTTCCTGATGTCCAGCCCTCTGGGCCGGCTCCGAAAGCCCTGCCCCTAAATCGGAGGCTTCCTTGTTTCTTTGCCACCGTTCCTGTCTGGACTGAAAGATGCAAAACTTTCGGGCCGACTCTGTGTTTCCTTGAGCTTCTAGTGATTTTCCTCCCACAGTCAGGAGAGTCACAGAGTCGTCGTTATTGTCCGCAGAGTGTCCCCTGATGCCGTGTCGTCTCTCACCTGTGGTTTCCATATTGACTGTAAGGGGTACGCCTAGACCGTGAGGCTCCCTGCCTGCATTTCCGACACGTTTGTTTCAAAGCCAGCCAGGCTTCCCGGGTCTGGCTGGAGACAGAGTCAAGGTTCCTTTCGTGCTCTCCCCCCCAGATGGCTTCTCAATCTCCAGTCCCAGGGTCTGGTGCAGGCATGATGTCCAACAAGCGCCTCTGTAGGAATGGACAAAGGAAGCTGGTGCGAACGTCTCCACATTGGCCCAGAAGGGGCCCGGGGGTTCTGGCAGCTGCCCTGGCTGCCCCGGGATAGAGGGCACAGCAGGTGGGGACCGGGGTCGGACTGGCCCTAGGGCAGAGGTCACGATGGCCTGCCCACCGGTGCTCCGGGCAGGGCTTGACACAGCCACGGTGGCCCGGAGGCTGAGTGAGCTCCAGCCGTCGGAGCTGGATCCCACCCCAAGCCGGGCGCGGGGAATAAAGAGGCTCTCGTGCCAGCCTTTCTTTCCATTTACGGCTTCTGGCCCGCCCCCTGGTGCTCACACAGCCGCCATCTGGCTCTCCCTGCCGTGGCCCAGCCTCCTCAGGCTCACAGGCCTTCCGGGAGGGGATGTTTGCTGAGAAAACCGCGGGTCCGGGGGAGTGGCGTGCGGGACGCCAGGCTGGAATGTCTGAAATTCTGGGACCGTCTCCCCAGTCCGGTCCCTGGCTGGGCTCTGCCAGCTCCGATGAAACGTAGGCCTCGGTTTCCCTCCCAGAGCCGAGGAAGGAGCACACAGGTCTCATCTAAGATGTCAGCCCAGGGAAGCCGAAAATCAGCCGTCTTGGGGGGACCCTGAGTGCCACCCTGGGCATCCTGTCTGCCGGGCGCAGGCTCACAACCCCACTTGGCGGCTGACAGCTTTTACGGCCGGCCCTTCTCCCTCCCCTCACACTCCCGGATTTTCTTTTTAAGGAAATAATAACAACGGCCATCCGGGAGTCCTTTGTCCGGTTCCAGTAAAGGCATCATTTAAAGGGACCGGCATGCCGGCGCCGCCTTCTCCTCATTGGGAGGCAGGGATAGGAGGAAGCTGGACAGGGACGGCTCTGCTGCCCGCGAGCCCCAAGGGTAGCTGCCCCCTCTCTCCAGGAACCCTGAGCCTTGGTGTGGCCGGGAGGGGTGAAAACACACTCGAGAGGAGGTGAAAACCGACAGACAAGCCAACAGATCAAACACGACACTTCAAAGGGAAGAAGCGCCACAAGGAAGGGCAGTGGAGCGGCCTGGTCCCCAGATGCTGGGAAACAAAGGCTGCCTCTCCGTGCCCAAGGCCGGGGCTGCCAGCCGCATCCCGGCCCAGAGCACCGGGGATGGGTCTTGGGGGACGGCGTGACCAGTTATTGCACTCTCCGTGCCCAAGCACTCCGAGGGGCTAATTAGTGCTTTTAATATGCAAATCAGAGCCTGGGCAGATGAAATCTCAGAAAAAAAAAAAACAGCTGGTGAATATGTTATTTTAATTATTACTCCAAAGGAAATACGGCCCTGGCTGGAGCGGATAGCAGGCGGGGCTGTGAAGCGCTTAGTAGAACCGCTGGCGGGTGGGAGGATCCCAGCTCGGAAGGGACTCCGGGGGCTGGCGTGGGGTCCGGGGCAGAGAGGGACAGAGCTGGCTGGGCCCCACCTGCCTGGGCAAGCGACCCAATGGTCCCCTGGGGCCTCTCCGTGTCATCACCAGCACCCAGAGCTTGGGTAAGATGATCCCATTCATTCATTCATTCGTTCAGCGGGTACTGATTGGCGGCCTACCATGTGCCAAGCACTGTGTCGGGTGTCGGGGATACGACGGTGAACGGCGGCGAGGTCCCTGTCTGATGGGGGAAGATGTGATAACGGGTTGCACCCTGAGAAATCCAAAGACCGCAGGCAATGGAGGTGCTTAGAGGGGACCCACCCGAGGCTCGTTCTGTCGATTGCCTGGGTGGGGCGGCAAGGGCGACACTCTTCGCTGGCGATGCCATTCAAGCTGACGCCTGGGAGCGAGACGGAGCCAGGGGCGTGAGGACAAGCCCGTGCCTTCGGGTAGCGCTCGCATCTGACGCTGACCCCATGTCCCTGAGCCCGGTCGTGCAGGGGTAATGGAGGAGTTGGAGGGGCGGACTTTCTCACAGTACACGGTGGAGTCCAGGGGGCAGATACTGACTCGGCTTCTCTAGAAACCAGAGCAAGAAGGAAACTCTCATCGGGGAAGTGTGCGTTCCCTATGACACTCGTCATGCTGGCTCCAGTGACTCAAGACCCTTATCTGGTAAATACACTTGTCAGGAGATGGGTGAGACCCCCACAGGAGCTCCCGCGAGAGAGAGTGTGTGTGTGTGTGTGTGTGTGTGTGTGTGTGTGTGTGTGAGTTTTGTGCACTCAGCTGGCATCCTTGGCGTGAAACAAAACTTCCAGCTCTTGCATCCTTGGACTCTCCGAGAAGACCTTCTCAAAGGTTCTCGCCCTTCCGCTGGGGCGAAGGGAAAGGAGGCTCCCACGTCTCCTACCGAGCAGGCCAAGTCCCGCTGGCCGTGCCCACGTGCGTGCCTTCTGACTGCCCGTGCTGGCGCCCGGCCTTCTGAGCGCCTCTTACTTTGATGGGGAACGACAAAACAAAACTCGGAGATCGAGGTGTGTCACATCTCTAGGCACGTACAGGGGGACTCGAGTTCCGCTTTCTTGGGTACAGAAGCAGAGTCATGGACATCGAATGAAAAATTCATTCTCCTCCACCGACTTTGCCTGGAGGCAGCAGGGGGAAATTCTTGGCTCAGGATGGAGAGAGAAGAAGGGGACGAGATGGTAAATAAGACGAAAACCATCACACAGAGAGAGGGAGATGGCGGAGGAGAGAAGAGAGAGACAGGAAAAGTGGGGGAAACAGAGAAACAAGACGGAGAAAGTGAGGCAGAGACCATGTCGGGGAGGGAAGGAAGCACAGAGAGAAGAGGAAAGAGGGCAGAAACAGGCAGAGGGAGGAGAGGAGGAAGCAAAAGGGAGGGCCCAGGTGATAGGGAGAAGGAGGGAAGAGCCGGGAGGACAGAGGGCAGAGGGGCGAGAGGCAGTGAGTGGGCACAGGCTGGGCACCCCCAGACCCGGCTCCCACCTGCACGCCTGCCCCAGAGAGCCAGGCTGTCTCCGGCCACCCGCAGGCAGCCACAAGGACAAAACGATGTCTCCTTTCCAAGACAACGAGTTTACAGCACATATGTGTGCCCCTGGGCTCTCCACCCAGCCTGGCCGGCCTGGCAGGAAGGAACGGGCGCACTCCACCCGCACGGGGCTGGGACAGGACGGCCGGGCCCTGGTGCAGTGCTGCCACGCGGGGCCGGTTCACGCCGCCCCCTGCAAGTGGGCTCCCCTGTGCACAACCTGCCACACGCCCTTCTAACCCAGCTTCAAGGTGGGTGAACCGAGGTTGGGAGTTGGGGTTATCTGACCGAGGCCGCCAGCGGGTGACACAGCAGGAGGGCACCGGCCATCGCGCCGCGCTGCCTCTGAAGGGGACAGATGCCTCTCACCCTTCCTTTCTCAACTCTTTTTTTTTTGAGTTGGAGTCTCACTCTGTGGCCCAGGCTGGAGTGCAGTGGCCGCTCCCGGCCACCGCAGCCTCGACCTGCTGGGCTCCGGCGATCCTTCCGCCTCAGCCTTCTGAGTAGCCGGAACTACAGGTGCATGCTACCACGCCCGGTTCATTTTTGATTTATTGTAGAGATGAGGTCTCGCCGCTCAGGCCGGTCTCGAACCTGTGGGCTCAGGCCTCAACTCTTATCCAGCTCAGCCGGGGTTTACTTGGCATCTCCTCTGCGTCAGGCCGTGGGGTGGGCAATGCCACCTCGACTTTCCCTCGGCGTTTTCCCAGTTGCACAAGGACATTTCCGGAGCCACAAGGGGCGGCCTGGTGCTGGGGGCTCCCGGCGAGAGCCCAGAGGATAGCAGGAACGACTGCTACAAGCTGTGGGTTTGACTTCGGGCCGGCCCTGTGCAGGGCACCCTGCTGAACTGGAGTCAGTCCTGACGACAGTGCTGTGAGGAGGCTTTTGAGCTCGTTTTGCCCCAGGTCCCACGCACCAAGGTCACAGAAGAGACAGAGGAGGATGCAGCCAGTGGGGGCCAGAGAAGGCTTTCGGGGGGGTGACATCGGAGCTGGGTTTGGAAGACGGCAGACAGCGAGCCCAGTGGAGAGGTCAGACCGCGCGAGGCGCACAGAAGACGTGGCATCAGCCAGTCTCCAAGCACGAGTCTGGGAATGCTGGGGGCTGGGAGACTGGCGGACGGGACAGGTCGCAGAGGGTAAGGGGAGTCCCTGAGGTTTCAGGAGCAGCGTGATCCGAGTCCTGGAAAGTTCCCTGTGTGCAGAGTGGGGCCGTTGATATCCACTCCTTAGATCTACACACCCAAGAGGGACCAGTCAGGTAACAACTGACCAGTGACAACTGTCTGGGTTAGAGGCGACAAGGTCAGGACCCTTCAGCACCCGGCCGCTCCTTGTGGCTCCAGGTATGTCCTTGTGTAACTGGGAAACTGCCAAGGGAAAGTAGAGGTGGCGTTGCCCACCCCACGGCCTGATACAGAGGAGATGCCAAGAGCGCTCGGATAAAACCCAGACAACTACCATGACATAAAATCATGATAATTGTTATCTAATGATGATATAAAGACAAGATAGAAAATGCACACCTTACACTCGACAAAGCACTTCTGTGACCTCCTTGGAGCGTCTCGGTGCTGAGGAAGCCCAGGTGAAGAGAGAGGTGAGCTGCCTAGGGTCCCAGTCCCTCAGTGGCCGGGCTGGGGCCAGCCAGCCAGTTGCAGGGACGGAGCAAAGGGGAAAAAAGACTCGCGGGGCTTGCCGAATGGAGGTGGGGAAGGGCTTCGGGTGACCCCAGGTCTCGCTGGGGCCGGAGGCTGGAGGCCACTCGCTGGGCTGGACAGATGAAAGGAAGAGACAGAGCCGTGTATCTTCTGGACGCGGTGGCTTGGAGCCACTCGTGGGAGCTGCGGGGGACTGGATGCCATTGGCATTCAGGGAAGGGCCGGACGAGGCGTGGGTGTGGGAGCCATCAGCGCAGGGTGGCTGTCGTTGCCACGAGAGGGTCAGGCTCCTCGAGCAGGACGGGCAGGATAAGAGGAGCAGTGGCCTGAAGGCGGGACTCCAAGAGCCTGTCTCTGAGTTGCGGGTGGAGGAACTGGTGTCTACACGGGAAGCAGCGAGGACCAGCTGGGGCAAGCGGGAGGGTGAGGAAGGTTGGAGGGGGTGGCCAGCAGTGTCACGCTCTGCAAAGTGGGCCCAGGCGGAGTGTCGGCAAGTGAGCCCGGAGTCCGGCAGCTGGGGGTGACTGGCGACTGGACCAGAGGCGCTTTGGGGAAGAGACGCAGGGGCTGCCTTCGCGTGCTCAAGGGATGGTAGGTGGCCGAGGGGTGGTGGGTGGCCGAGGGGCGGTGGGTGGCCAAGGGACGATGGGCGTCTGCCAACACAGCCAGTCACCTGTCCCTGCGAAATGTCTTCCACGAGGCCCGTGACTCCTGCCAGGGAGAGAGATTTCGTCCACCAGTTCCTCTTTCCCAGTGGGATGTTTTTTCTGCAGGCCATCAGCTTTCTGCTGTGACAAGGAGTACTGTGCGGGTCTCCAGCAGCTGCTGGGGTGGACCCCTAGCCCTGGCACCCACCAGCACCTAACCAGCTATGAGTCACAGATGGCCAGTGGCAACCACAGAGGAGCCCGAAGCCTGCAGACCTGTGGGCCCCCGTGGGCAAGCCACCACAGTCGTGCGGCAGGACTGGAGAAGTGGGAGCCTACCGAGTTGTCCTCGTGGCGATCTGAGGGACCGGGTTTGGCCACAGCCGGGGGCCAGACAGGAGCACCTTGGCGACACGGTGCCACTATGCAAATGGCGAGGAAGATGGAAACCTCCCTCTGTGGTCCTCAAGCAGGCGGTCAGCGCCTGCGTCCAAGTAGAATAGGGAACCGACTACTCGGTAGACGCGGTAGCCGTGGCAGACACGGATATGCCACGGTGACAGAAATATCTAGGAGGGCTCAGATAAAACACAGACAACTGCAATGACATAAAATCATGATAATAAGCCGGGCTCGGTGGCTCAGCCTGCAATCCCGCGCCTTTGGGAGGCTGAGGTGAGTGGATTGCCTGAGCCCGCGGGTTTGAGACCCGCCTGGGCAGCGAGACCTCATCTCTACAATAAATCAAAAAATCAGCCAGGCGTGGTAGCGCATGCCTGTAATTCCGGCTACTTGGAAGGCTGAGGCGGAAGGATCGCCGGAGCCCAGCAGGTCGAGGTGCGGTGGCCGGGAGCGGCCACTGCACTCCCGTCTGGGCGACCGAGTGAGACTCCAACTCAAAAAAAAAAAAAAAAATCATGGTAATAATTATTATCTAATGATATAAAGACAAGATAGAAAATGCACACCTTACACTCGACAAAGCACTTCTGTGACCTCCTTTGAGCGTCTCAGTGCTGAGGAAACCCAGGTGAAGAGAGGAGAGGTGAGCTGCCTAGGGTTCCACAGTCCATCAGTGGCTGGGCTGGGACCAAGTGTCAACATTTGCCTTAGGTGGGAAGATGACAGTGACATTTCTTGCATTTCCATAGCTTACAGCCTATGGAGACTTGCACATTTATTATCCGATGTTTATCCTCATAATAATCCCATGAGACCAGGTGAGGTGGCTCACACCTATAATCCCAGCACTTGGAGAGGCCAAAGTGAGAGGATTCCCTGAGCCCACAGGTTCGACACCAACCTGGGCAACTTGGAGAGACCTCATCTCTATAATAAATCAAGAAAAATTAACTGGGCGTGGTGGCACATGCTTGTAGTTCTGGCTACTTGGAAGGCTGAAGCAGAAGGATCGCCTGAGCCCAGCAGGTTGAGGCCGCAGTGGTCGTGAACCGCGTGCCACTGCACTCCAGCCTGGGTGACAGGGTGAGAATCTGACTCAAATAATAATATAATAACAACAATAATAATAATCCCATGGTGCATTAATATTTCATTTTATGGAAGAGGAAACCAAGGATGATGGAAGTGGTACATACCCTGCTTTAAATGCAGAGAGGGGGCTCAGGGTGTCTCCTGTCCCAGGGCTGACCAGTGCTGTCAGGAGCTTGGGGTCAGAAGTCACTCACTGGCCAGGCCTTGGCATACTGTGGCACACCAAAGTTGGTGATGATCAAGACTTGTTTTTCTAGTTTTATAACATTTCAGAAGTCAAGGAGCCACCCCCCCCATATACAAATATATCTCTGCCTTTCTGTGGTCTTAGATCGGAGGCTGGCGATCGAAGGCCTGTGAGGCAGATATGGCCAGGGGTGTGGTTTTGTAAATAAAGTTTTGTCGAAACACAGCCGTGCCTGTTTGCTCACATATGACCTTTGGCTGCTTTTGTGCTAGAAACAGCAGAGTCGAGTCGCCGTGCCCGAGGCGGGCCGGCCCACAGAGCCTAAGACAGAAAAAGTTTGCTGCCCTCGTCTTAGAGCCGAGTCTAGGGCCTGGTCCAATGCACATGAGTTAAGTGAGTACATGAGTTTCAGGTGAGAGTCATAAATCTGATGCCTAATGACAAGACAAGGAGAGTCATGCCCAGAGCCTGGCGCCGCTGTGCAGGCAGCGTGCGTGCACACACACCCACGCCGCTGCCAGGAGGGGCCCACCCACCTTTGAGGTAAGGGAAGGTAGGGAGTGCGGGGAGGTGCGTCGCCACGTGCGCCTCCGTGGGCTTTGCCCTCCAAGGCTGATTGGCATTCATGCCCATGCACGTCCACAGCATCCATCAGGCACCTGGTGGGCTGCAGTCAAGGGCATTGAGAGCATGGAGGGACCTCTGGGGTCCTGCAGTCCAGCCTCCTGCGTTCAGGCCGGCCAGAGTCGCCACCAGCGGCTGGCAGGGTTCCAGAGTCGGGGCAGGCGTCACTCCGGCTGAAGGGCTTCCGGCCGCTCACCACTCAGCCTGTCCTCGAGGCACTGTCAGTGGGGACCTTCGAATCGGTTCCGTTCAGGGGGGTTTGAATGTCAGGTGTGGAATCGGAGAATCCTTGCTTCTGAGAGTTGGCTGGGGCCTCTTATTTGCCCGGTGGACATTTCTCGTGGTCTTGGTCAAAGCTTGGCTATTCCGGGGACAGGCTTCTCACCGCCTCTCAAATAAGCCCACTGTACTGTGAGGGTCCCTTTCGGGGGGCCTAAACTTGCCTTCCTGTCACGTCCACCTGGATTCCCTCCTGTCAGCTGGAACCCCCAAGCAGATGTTCTTCTTGTGTCAGAGCTGGGGCAGCAGAGAGAGGCACAGAGACTCGGGCCGCCTGGGCGCTTCCCGGTCTCCCTGCGGATGAGGCCTGTGGCCTCCAGTGAGTAACTGAACCTTCCGAGTTCCAGATTCTTCATTGCAAATGGAAAGAACGTAGCGTCTGCCTCACAGGGGTGTTGGAAGGACGAAATGAGAGAATCATGAGACGCGCCTGGGACAAAGGCATGAGAAAATGGCGGCGGCCATACTGCTGTTGTAAATTGCCAGGCGATGAGACCTAGAAAGCCGTGCCAGGGGAATGAGTGGATGAGGGCGTGCAGGTTGATAAAGCTTCGTACTCGCCGGGTGCAGTGGCTCGCGCCTGTCGCCTATCATCCCAGCACTTTGGGAGGCAGAGGCGAAAGGACTGCCTGAGTCCAGGAGTTCGAGACCCGCCTGGGCAATTTGGCGGGACCTTGTCTCTACCATAAAAAAAAAAAAAATCAGCCAGGTGTGGTGGCGCGCCTGTGGTTCCAGCTGCTTGGAAGGCTGAGGCAGAAGGATCTCCTGAGCCCAGCAGGTTGAGGCTGTGGTGGCCGTGAGCAGCGTGCCACTGCACTCCAGCCTGGGTGACAGAGTGAGACGCCAACTCAAAAAAAAAAGAAGCTTAGAACTTTGGACGAAAGTGTGGAAAGGTAAGCCCATTAGTGTGTGTAATTATGACACGGGGCTTGGGCATATGGACGATGACTGTTTCAACATACAGATACAAAAATACATAGATACCTAAATCAAAACCAATGGAAGCGAGGAGAAGGAAGCAGGACTGGGAGCAGGAGTGGCTGAGCTGTGGGTCAGGCCCGAGGACAGCCTGGGTGGACCCCACGGTGAGTCTTGGAATGAGGACAGCCTCCACAGTTGTCCTGAGCTGGGTGAGATGGCCGGCCCTGTGTGCTGCGCCGTTGCGTGTGGGGCGCACTGGGAGGGACATGCCCTGGGGCCAGGGGACTCACCCCAGGGAAGGCCGTCCCAAAGGAGCGGGGCTGATGGGTCTGCCCACGGAACCCCAGCCGTTAGGGCGAAAGCCCTGTTGAAGGGGAATCCGGGGGAGCATTCCAGTGTCCATCACGGTCTGCTCCTCGCATCTCCGGGGTCTGCCCGTTCAATATGTTCCGGGGGCTGCTCCCCTAGGCCCTGGGCGGGCCACTCCTCCTGGGGGAGACTTAGACAAGGAAACGTGGGAGACCCCTGCCCCTGAGGCTGGCGCTGACCTCAGGGCCATTCGCTGATAGGCTTTGTCTCGTCTCCTCTTCGTCATTTGGGGCACCCGCCACCCTCAGCTCGTCCCTTCGCTGCTCTTACCTGGTTGTACGACCCAGACCCCCATCGCCGGGGAGGTCTAACTCTTAGCCACCGTGCCCATCCGAGGCCCATCACAACGAGGTGCCAAACGTTTTCCTTCCTGTCTTCACTGCGTAATGGCCCACCCACTTTTCTTGTTGACTGGCATCAGTCAGCTCTGCCAGGATGGTGACTCTTCTTCCTTGGTCTGGGTATCCTGAAGCATCCAGGTAGCTCTTCTGGCTTACAATTTAGAGGGATTCTAGCCGAGCCCTTGGTGGGGCTGTGCTTGGGAACCAGGACCTCTCCCTCTACAGAGCTCAAAACTGTGGAGATGGAAGGCACAGATTCCCCAGGAAGTCACTGAATACGATGGTAGGGAGGGACTCTGCAGTGGTCTCCTAGGGCCGCCTAGCCAAGTGCCACAGTCTAGGGGGCTTACACGTGGAATTTATTTCCTCGCAGTTCTGGAGACTGGAAGTCCAAGATCAAGGTGTCGGAAGGGTTGCTTTCTTCTTAGGGCCTCTCTCCTTGACTTGTGGATGGCCACCTGCTCCTTGTCTTCCTGTGTGTGTGTGTATGTGTCCTAGTCTTTCTTTTTTTTTGAGTTGGAGTCTCACTCGGTCGCCCAGACTGGAGTGCAGTGGCACGCTCCCGGCCACCGCAGCCTCAACCTGCTGGGCTCCGGCAATCCTTCCGCCTCAGTCTTCCCAGTAGCCGGAATTACAGGCGCGTGCTACCACGTCCGGCTGATTTTTTGATTTATTGTAGAGATGAGGTCTCACCAAGTTGTCCGGGCGGGTCTCGAACCCGCGGGCTCAGGCAATCCTCTCGCCTCAGCCTCCCAAAGTGCTGGGATGACAGGCTGAGTCACCGAGCCTGGCCTCCCTTGCACCTCTCACAGCAATTGCAGCACTGTATCATGCTGACACTTCTGGGTGGTGTAGACTTGACCACTAACTCATGGGCTGCTCCTTGTACCTCCTTTGCCAGCGGATCCAATGCCCCACCTGCCCTTGGAGAGTGGTGATGGCTGAGGCCCTGCAGTCAGGAAAGGAAAAACCATCCATGGCCACTCTGCTCGGGTACCCTCATGCCAGCACCGGGGTGACTGCTGACAGCTGACAGCCGCCGACCGAGGTCGTTTGGTTTCGTGGTTCCTCCATGGCGGAGGTGCTCCGGTGGGCCGCGTGAGGAAGACACCTGTATGCCCCGTGCCCCACCCAGGCGTCCATTCACATCTCTCTCCCAGTCCTCCTGTCCTGGGTCTTTCTCTTTACAATGTCCTGACCAGCTTGCCAAGGTACCTGCCATCGACCATGAGGCAACCTATCTTCCCACCTTAGGTCACAAAAGTGGATGGCCAGCCTTGGCCAGAGGAGGACTTCCCCACACCACTGACTTTTTTTTTTTTGAGTAGGAGCCTCACTCTGTCACCCAGACTGGAGGGCAGTGGCCGCTCCTGGCCACCGCAGCCTCGACCTGCTGGGCTCCGGCGATCCTTCCACTCGGCCTTCCAAGTAGCTGAAACTACAGGCGCGTGCTACCACGCCCGGCTAATTTTTGATTTATTGTAGAGATGAGGTCTCGCCAAGTTGGCCATGCGGGTCTCGAACCTGCAGGTTCGGGCAATCCACTAACCTCAGCCTTCCAAAGCGCAGGATTACAGGCTGAGCCACTGAGCCCGGCTACCACTGACTTTTGAGACCTTCTAGGAGTGGCCTTGGAATGGAGCTGCCACCTGTTTCAGCTTTGCCCCGCACCGAGCCCCTTGGCTGCCACTCTGGCTCTGCTGTCATTACACGGTTTGGGGGCACTAGTCTCCACGGCCATCAGTGAGCTTCACTCCGACATGGCATCTTTTCCCACCATCAGCCTTGGCCTGCAGAGGGCAGACCCCAGGGGACAGTCCCCAGTGAACTTTGTAATGATTCTGGCACCCCTCTCGCCAGCCTATTTATTATGGCCTCGGTAAGTGATGCATTTCCCAGGGCTGTCCACAGAACAAAACCATCCAGCGTGTTTTCTTTCCTTTTATTTTGTCAAAGTCTCACTCTGTTCCACAGGCTGGAGTGCAGTGGCAAACTTACAGCCACTGCAGCCTCAGCCTGCTGGGCTCAGGCAATCCTTCCACCTCAGCCTTCCAAGTGGCTGGAGTCACAGGCTTGTGCCCCCATGCCTGGCTAATTTTTTTTTTGGATTTATTGTAGAGACGAGGTCTTGCTATGTTGCTCGGGCTGGTCT
Source organism: Cephalopachus bancanus (assembly GCA_027257055.1). Taxonomy (NCBI): domain Eukaryota; kingdom Metazoa; phylum Chordata; class Mammalia; order Primates; family Tarsiidae; genus Cephalopachus; species Cephalopachus bancanus. The sequence goes on along the minus strand of JAPVLO010000166.1, from coordinate 5,228,537 downwards.
TGAATCCCTGAGCTCAGGCAATCCTCTCGCCTCTGCCTCCCAAAGTGCTGGGATTACAGGTGTGAGCCACCGCACTGGTTTTTTGTTTTTGTTCTTTTGAGTCGCAGTCTCACTCTGTCGCCCAGGCTGGAGTGCAGTGACACATTCATGGCTCACCACAGCCTTGACCTTCAGGACTCAGGCAATCCTTCCGCCTCAGCCTCTCAAACAGCTAAAACTACGGGTGTGCACCACAATGCCCAGCTAATTTCTTTATTTCTTTTTGGAGAGATGGAGTCTTACTATGTTGCTTAGGCTGGTCTTGAACTCCTGGGCTCAAGTAATCCTCCCGCCTTGGCCTCCCAAAGTGCTGGAATTTCAGGCATGAGCCACCATGCCTAGCCATCTGGTTTTGTTTTGCTTTAAACTTTACATAGCATATCCACTCCAACATGCCTATATCTCCGAGCCTTTGAATCCCTTCTGGAATGGCCTGCCATGACAACCCTGGCATTTCAAGCTTACTCGGGTCATTCTACACATACTTCCCAGAGCTGTCATTGTGATGAATCTGCACCGTCACCATGTCCTTATCAGGAGGTTATGCCCTGGGTATACTCTGGTCCCCTTGGCCAAGCACCCTCAGACTCCAGGGCCATGAATACTCTGCTGACAGGCTCCTGCTGGTACAAGCTGGCTAGGTCTTAGAGGTCCTTGGGCGTACATGTCCCCAGTTGGGTAATGGTGAGACCCAGCCCCATTTAAAGGCCCGCTGTCCGATATGGAAAGTGGGAACAGGTTTTGAGGGTGCACAATCTCCTCTTCTTGTAGGGGAGGGTCTCTGCCGGGAGGCCAGCTCTTCATAGGGAGGGGTGGGCCACTTCTGCAGGTGTCAGGGGAGTCTCATGATCCAGGATCTTCGAGAGTATCTACACAGATGCTGCCAGCCAATGGATCAGGGTCATGTTCTTTTCTAAAAGGACCATGGCCTTGGCATAGCAGGCCTGCCCTGGTGGGAGTGTCACCATCTTTGACTGAGGATCGGAGCACAGGACTCCCACCATCTGAACTAGGCTTCGACAGGGTCACTCTGGCTGTGCGCTGAGAGCTGGGCAGAAGCTGGGCTGGTGTGTGTGCCCAATAAGTGGCTGGCGCCTGGCCAGGGTGCTAGCAGGGTTTGGGTTGGCATCCCCCAGGATCTGGTTTTTGCTTTTTGCTTTGCTCTCCCTCTCCAGCCAGCATCTATCAGATGTCCACCCTCTTGTGCCACCGTGATGGCTCTACTTAGGAAGGGGTTGCCCACCCAGGACGCGGCAGGCCAAAACCGGCCAGCTGCTGCCTTGTTGGCACAGGTTCTGCTCAGCCGGTATGACTCCTGCTGTCTGACTTCCTGCCTGCCCACCCCCTAGCCCTGCCCTGCCCTGGTGACCTGGCCGTGGCCCAGTTCAAATACAGACTAGCTGTTCTGGGGTCCATGGTGCTCTCTTCTCTAGAACCTGGTATAGGAAACTGAAAGGAGGTACCTATAGAAACCTGGGATAAACTTAGTTTAGCTAGTCTCTTTGCCTCGGCATAACCATTTTTGCTTAGACTTTACCCCGACACGCTTTGAATCTCGCACAGGTTGGACACAGATAAATTTCCAACAGGCAGGTTTTAGGAAGCGTTCAGACATTCTACTGCAGGCCGAGCTGGCAGTCTACCCCACCCCCCTGGCAATTCTCCATCAGTTGCAAAACAAGGAAAGCCAAACAGCCCAACCATGCAATGCATGGTCTAGCAGAGTAATCTCTAAGAAACGTTCAGGTCACTTCGCTGGCTGAAGCCATAGAAATAATAATAAGACCACCTTTTTGCTAAAGAAGATGGTGGATCGGAAACGTCTGACAAGACTCTTGCAGGAAGACCCCTCCTCCCGTTTCCTCCCATCTAGCCCACCACCATGGCAGCAATCATGGGACTAACTCACCCATCTGCCTGCTGTCCATCACCTGGTCAGTACCTGCACTTACCTGCCCCTTCGAAATGATGTGCAGCAGACCACCACCCAATCACTTTAATGACCTTCCCCCAGCCAAGGGAAACGGTTAAAAGGACTCAACCATGAGCTGCCGTTTTGCCATGTGTGTGCCTTCTTTTGAGAAATGCCTATTCACGTACTTAATCCGCTTTTAAATGGGATTTTTTTTTTCTGTTCAGTTGTTTTGAGTTCCTTGTGTATTCTGGATATTAGTCCCTTATTGAATGAATGTTTTGCAAGAATTTTTTCCCATTCAAGAGGTTGTCTCTTTATTTTGTTATTGTTTCCTTTGCTGTGTAGAAGTTTTTCAGTTAAATTTAGTCCCATTTGTCTATTTTTATTTTTGTTGTCTATGCTTTTGAGATCTTAGCCACAAAATCTTTGTCTAGACCAATGTCCCTGTAGTGTTTACCCTACATTTTCTTGTAGTAGTTTTATAGTGTTGGGCTTTTCATTTAGGTTTTTAATTCATTTGGAGTTGATTTTTTTGTATACAGTGAGAGATAGGAGTCTGGTTTCATTCTTTGGCATATGAACATTCATTTTTCTCATCACCATCTATTGAAAAGAGAGACCTTTCCCCAGTGTTTGTTCTTGGCAGCTTTGTGGGAAATAACTTGGCTACAAATATGTGGATTTATTTCTGGGTTCTTTATTCTATTCCATTGGTCTATGTGTCCATTTTTATACCAATACCATGTGGTTTTACTTACTATACCCTTGTAATATATTTTGAAGTCAGGTAGTGGGATACCTCCAGCTTTGCTCTTTTTGCTCAGGATTATTTTGCCTATTTGGGTTCTTTTTGGTTCCATGAAAATTTTAGAATTGTTTTTTCCTATTTATGCGAAAAATGCCATTGGTATTTTGATGTGGATTGCATGGAATCTGTAGATTGCTTTGAGTAGTATGATTATTTTAATATTAATTCATGAGCATGAACGTCTTTCCATTTGCTTACGTCCTGTTCAACTTCTTTCATCAGTGTTTTGTAGTTTTCCTCATATGGGTCTTTCATCTTTTTGGCTAAATGTATTACTAGGTGTTTATTACTCTTGGTAGCTTTTGTAGGTGAAATTGTCTTTTTCATTCTTTTCAGCTGTTTCACTATTGGTGTACAGAAATGATATTGATTTTTGAATGTTAATTCTGTATCCTGTAACTTTACCGAATTTGTTTATTGGATATCTGAGTTTTTTTGTGGAGTCTTTAGTTTTTTCTAAATATAAGATCACGCCATCTGCAAAGAGGAACAATTTGACTTTCTGTTTTTCAATTTGGATGTCCTTTATGTCTTTTTCTTGTCTGATTGCTCTGGCTAGGACTTCCAATACTGTGTTGAATAGGAGCAGTGAAAGTGGGCATCTTTGTCTTGTTCTAATTTTTAGATGGAAGTCTTTCAATCTCCATTCAGTAAGATATAGGCTGTCAGTTTGTCATACATAGCCTTTATTATTTTGAAGTACATTTCTTCTTTGCCTGGTTTCTTGGGAGTTTTTATCACGAAGGGATGCTAAATTTTATCAGATGCTTTTTCTGCATCCATTGAGATATCACGTTTTTTGTCCTTCATTCTAACGTGATAGATCACAATTATTGATTTGCTTATGTGGAATCATGCTTACATAGTTGGGACAAATCCCTCTTGATCATGGTGTATTATCTTTTTGATGTGCTATTGGATTCGGTTTGCCAGTATTTTGTTGATTTGCTAGTATTTTGTTGAGGATATTTGTGTTTATGTTAATCAGGGATATGGGAGCCTGTAGTCTTTTTTTGTTGCGGCTTTGCCTGGTTTTGGTATTAGGGTAATGCTGGCCTTGTAGAAGAATAAGGGAAAATTCACTTCTCCTAAACTTTTAGAATAATTTGAGACAAATTGGTCTTGGTTCTTCTTTATCTTTATCAATTTGTTATAGATCTTTTTCCATCCATTTACTTTCACGTACTTTATGTGTTTTTACAGACGAAGTGAGTTTCTTGTAGATAGCATATAGTTGGATCATGTTTTTATTTTTCAAATTCACTCAATCTGTACCTTCTAAGTGGAACGTTTCATCCATTTACATTCAAGGTTATTATTGGTATGTGAAGAGTTATTCCTGTCATTTTGTTAATTATTTTGTTCCCCCCCCTATATTCTTTGTTTTTTTTCTCTGTTATTGTTTATCATTATGATCTGGTGGTTTTCTGTAGTGGTAACATTTGAGTCGTTTCTCTTCCTCATTTGTATATTTGTTCTACCAGTGAGTTTTATACTTTTGTGTGTTTTCATGATGGTAGACTTCATTTTTTTGCTTCCAGGTGTTGAACTCCCTTAAGCATTTCTTTTAAAACCCATCTAGTGATGATGAATTCTCTCAAATTTTGCTTGTCTGCAAGATTTTATTTATGTTTCATTTATGAAGGATAACTCTGCTGGGTATAGTATTATTGGCTAGTAGCTTTTTTTTCCTTCCTGTACTTTGAATATATCATGCCATTCTCTCATTGCCTGTGAGGTTTCTGCTTAGAATTCCACTGTTATCTGATGGGAATTTCCTAATATGTGATTAGATGCTTTTCTCTTGATGTTTACAGAATTCTTTTCTTATCTTTGACTTTTGACCATTTGACTAAAATGTGTCATGGAGAAGGCTTTTTTGAGTTGTATTTTTTAGGGGATCTCTGAGCTTTATCTGGATATCTAAATCTCTTGCTAGACTTGCAAAGTTTTCAGCCATTATTTTGTTCAATATGTTTTCTATGTCTTTGGGCTTCTCCTCACCTTCTGGATCACCCAAAATGCAAATATTTGGCCTCTTCATGGCGTCCCACATGTCAAGGAGATTTTGTTCATTATTTATTACTATTTTTGTTGACTGGATGATTTCAAAAGATCTGTCTTCAAGTTCTGAAATTCTTCTGCTTGATCTCGTCTATTGTTGAAGATCTCGAATAAATTTTAAAAATTTATTCATTGAATTCTTTAGTTCTAGGATTTGGTTTATCTTTGGTGAATTTCTCAGTCATAGCATGAATTGTTCTTCTGATTTCTGTGTTGTTTATCTGTGTTCTCTTGTATCTCACTGAGCACCTTTAAAATAATTATTTTGAATTTTTTATCAGCATTTCATAAATTTCTTTTTATTAGAGACTTGCTGGAGAATTACTGTGTTCCTTTGGAGGTGTCATATTTTCTTGCTTTATCATGTTTCTTTTGTTCTTATGTTGATATCTGCACATCTGGAGTAACAGTTGCTTCTTCCAATTTTTTGAATTCGCTTTCATAGGGGAAGACTTTTTCCTAAAGATGTGTCTATGGTGTTGGTGAGTAGGGCACATTGACCTTGACTCTAGGTGCATGCAGTAGTATAGTCTCCATGTGATTTCTTCAGCTGCAGACAGCATCAGTGGTGTCTGTGATTTCCTCAGTGGCTTAAGATGTGGTTGTTAGTATAGCCTGTGGTGAGATTTTGCTGGGGTTGGAGACATCAGGTGGGTCAGTTCTCCGGTTCCAGTGGGGACAGGGGTGGGCTGAGTGTGCCTGCCCTTGGGCAGCATACGGGGTGACACTTTTACTGAGCTCAAGCAGACCAATTCTTGGGCCTCCAGGCGGCTTGCCTAGGTGCCAGCAGTGGCGGTGGAGGCCAGGACGGTAGGGGGTCTTTGGGTCTCTGCAGCATGCTAGCATGGGTGATAGCCATAGTGGTGGTGGGACAACCCTCGGGTTTCCAGGTGTCATGTCTTATCATGTTAGTGATGGCTGTGATGGACTAGGCAGGCCAGACCCCAGGTGGGGCACGTGGGAGGGTGTCAATGATGATGATATTGGCAGGGTCTGTCCTTGGATACTGAGTGAGTCTGTCCTCCGGCCTCCAGGAAGAGTGCACAGACAAAAGTGATTATGGATGAGACAGATGAACCCCCAGCCCCTGGACAGTGTGCTTGATGGGGAAGGGGAGGTGGAGCTAGGCCAAGTGAGGCTGTCCTTAGAACCCTTGATGGTGCTCGTGGGCACAGGCTGTGGTAGGCAGGGTCGGATGATCCCCAGGCCCCATGGGATAGTGTTTGAGTGGCAGCAGTCATCTTGGCAATAAGTGGGGAGTGCCCACCCTTAGGGCATGTGCAAGGGTGCTACAGCCCTGTTGCAAGGGCTGTGTGTGACGGGGGTGCTCTCAGTGGCAACAGCTGCAGGAAGGCAGCTTTCTGGTTCCGGGGAGCATTTGCTTTAGCCCCTGCTGACAATGGCCGCCATGGCCACAACAGCAGCAGCAGAGAGAGCCAGTCCTCACAGCACATTCAAATGGGCGCGGGGGTAGGCTTGATGTCAGTGGCATGAACTTGGGTCCCTGAGGGCAGCAGTGGTGGTGGTGGAGAACAGGCCAGGAGAACTTGTTCTCAGGGTGCATGCAAATGCACTGTGGTCCTGCCGCTTAGGGGGGCACGGATTCTGTCAGTGGCAACGGCGCCAGCTAGGTGGGCTTCGGGCTTTGGGGAGCAACTGGAGCTCCCTTTGTCCTGGGGGCAGCCTTCCAGTATGTCCCATCACCGCTTCCTGTAGTGCCCTGTCACTCTGGCTAGGTCCAAGTGCAGCCCTCTGGGTAGATGCAGGGGGATGTCACTGGGGCCCTGGGGACGCAGAGACTTTCGGGCCCCAAGGCAGGATACAGTCTGGTGGAGGCTACGCTCTAAAAATGGTGCTGTGTGTTGTAACTGCTAAACACTCAGGTTGTGTGGGATGCCGCACGAGTGCCCTCTCTGGAGCCTTGCTGTCACTTGGGCTCCAGGCAGTTCCCTGTGCTAGACTCAGGGACCTGCGGGGAGGGAGGGTGGTCTCCCGTAGTAGTAGGTTTGCAGGAGTTTGTGGTGGGAATTTGGACCTCTGGGAATGTGAACCATTCTGCTCACTGGGGAGGCTCTTCCTGGCTCCCAGCTGATCCTGGCTGAGCCGGTTGCTTTGCTTCCCTCACCCTCTGTGCCTTGGGGGTTTCTTGTCACTTCTTTGCTGAATTCCAGGGTTCTCTTATATGAGGTGTGATTTCCTACTTGCTATTTGTTTTTTTCTTTGTGGAGGGGTTGAGTGCCAGAGGCCTTTAGTCGGCCATTTTCTTTTTTTAAGAGACGATGTCTCCCTTGGCTGGGCACAGGGGTGGTTGCTCACGCCTGTCATCTCAGCATTTTGGGAGGCTGAGGCAAGAGGATTGCTTGAGCCCAAGTTCGAGACCAGCCTAGGCAACTAGAGAGACCTTGTCGCTACAAAAAAACAAAACAAAGAGTCAGCCAGGTGTGGTGGCGTGTGCCTGCAGTCCCAGCTCCTCAGGAGGCTGAAGTGGAAGTTTCACCTGAGCTCTGGATGGGGAGGTCGAGATTTTAGTGAGCTATGATCATGGCGCTGTATTCCAGTCTAGGTGACACAGGGAGACCCTGAAAAAAAAAGAGAGACAGTATCTCCCTCTGTCACCCCGGTTAGAGTGCAAGTGTTGCCATCATAGCTCACAGAAGCCTACAACTTCTGGTATCAAGTCATCCTCCTGCCTCAACCTCCCAAGCAGCCGAGACTATAGGCATTTGCCACCACATCCAGCTAAGTTTTTATTTTTTTTTTAGAGACAGGGTCTTGAGCTCCTGGCTTCAAGCACTCCTCCCACCTCGGGCTCCCAAAGTGCTAGAATTGATTATGGGCATGAGCCACTGAGCCTGGCCTAGTCTGCCATCTTGAAGCTCCGTCTCTCACTATGGTTTTGATTTGCATTTCCCTAACGAATGATGACGCTAAGCATTTTTTATGTGACTGTTGACCAACTCTGTCTTCTCTGGTGAGATGTTTATTTAGTGTTGTCTATTTTTGAATTTTTAAATTTATTGTGCTTCTAATTATTGGCGTGTTGTAAGAGTTCTGAATACAAATCATTTATCAAACATGCGATTTGTAAATATTTTCTCCCAGTCTGTGTTTTTTTTCTTTTCGTTTTCTTACTGTTATCTTTTGAAGCACAAAATCTTAAACATTTTAATGAAGCTCAATTTATCTTTTTTTTTCTTTTATGGAGAGTGCTTTTGATGTTGTATCAAGAATGCTCTGCCTAACTCAAGCTGGGTTTTTTTGCTAAGTTTTCTTCCAAAAGTTTTAAATTTTTAGCTCATGTATTTAAGTTTATGATCCATTTTGAAATTTTGTTTATAGGATGAAGGGTCTAAATTAATTCATTTGCATATGGATATCCCAGTGTTCCAGTACCATTTGTTGAAAAGACTATATTTCCGTGTTGAGTGCCTTGGCACGCTTTGTCAAAAATCAGCTGATCATAAGTGAAATAATGGACTCTTAGTTCTACTCTATGGGTCCTATTCTTATGCCTGGCCCACATTTTCTTGATTGTAGTAGCTTTATAATAAGGGTTTTTCTTTTTTTTAATCAAAAAAAATTTTTTAAGGTGGGGTCTTAACTCTGTTGCCCAGGCTGGAGTGCAGTGACATGATCATGGCTCTCAGCAATCTTGACCTCTGGGCTCTGGTGACCCTTCTGCCTCAGTCTCCTGTAGCTGGGACCACAGGCATGTGTTACCACGCCTTTTGATTTTTTGTAGAAACCCGGTACCACTATGTTGCTCAAACTGGTCTGTAGTAAGCTTTGAAGGTGGATAGTGTAAGTTCTTCAATTTTGTTCTTTTTAAATAGTGTTTTATCATGGGTCCTTTGAATTGTCATATGAATTTTTCAGTTAGTCAATTTCTACAAAATAGTTCTACTGATTTTGACATGGATGACATTGGACACAGTTCAATTTGGAGAGAATCATCATCTCAACAAAATTGAGTCACCAATCCATGTGAATGGACTCTTTTGCCATTTATTTACATTTTATTTAAATTATCTTAGCAATATTTTATAGCTTTAGTGTACAAACATTGCATTTCTGCAGTTAAATTTAGCCCTACATCTTTTGATATCACTGTAAATGCAATTTTAAGTTTCATTTTTCAGATTATTTGCTTTTAGTGTATGAAGTATAATTAGTTTTTGTATATTAATCTTGCATCTTGAACTCATATGTTAGTTCTAGCAGGGTGTGTGTATTTGTGTGTGTGTATTCCTTAGGCTTTACTATTTATAGTAGAAAGTTTTATGTCTCTTCTACTCTGGATGCCTTTTATTCATTTTCCTTGTCTAAATGTACTGGCTAGAACTGCCTGTACAATGTTGAATAGAAGTGGTGAGGATAGACATCTTTGCTTTGTTCCTGATTTTAGGGAGAAAGTCTTTCACTACTGTGTATAAAGTTAGCAACAGGTTTTTCATAGATGACCTTAATCAGGTTGAGAAGTTTCCTTTCTATTCCTTCTGTGTTGAGAGGCTTTTTTTTTTTTAAATCATGAGTGGTTAGATTTTGTCAAATGCTTTTTTCTGCATCTATTAAGATGATCATGTGGGTTTTGTCCTTTATTCTATTGATATGATGTATCACATTAATTGATTTTCAAATGTTAAACCAACCTTGTATTTCTGGGACAAATGCCACTTAGTCATGGTGAATAATCTTTTTATATATTGTTGGATTTGGTTTGCTAATATTTTGTTTAACAATCGTACATCTATATTCGTGAGAAGTATTGATCTATAGTTTTATTTTTTCTTGTGCTATCTTGTCTGGCTTTGGTATTAAGGCAATGCTGCCTAAAAATAGAAAAAGTTTGTAAAGGATTGGTATTGTGTCTTCTTTAGATAGTTGATAGTATTCATTACTGAAGACTGGGCTTTTCTCTAGTTCATTTTTTTTTTCTGAGTCGGAGTCTCACTCTGTTGCCCAGGCTGGAGTGCAGTGGCATGCTCATGGCCACCGCTGCCTCGACCTGCTGTGCTCCGGTGATCCTTCTGCCTCAGCCTTCCAAGTAGCTGGAACTAGAGGCATACACCACCACGCCCAGTTAATTTTTTGATTTATGGTGGAGATGAGGTCTCACCATGTTGCTCAAGCTGGTCTCGAACCCTTGGACTCAGGTAATCCTCGCGCCTCCACCCCCCCAAAGTGCTGGGATTATAGGCATGAGCCACCAGACCCAGCTACTAGTTCAAATCTTATTTTTAATGAATGATATTAGTCAGTGTTCTCCAGAGAAGTAAAATCAACAGGAAACATATAAGAGGGGGATGATTATGAGAACTGGCTCGCTCATTACGGAGGCTGAGAAGGTCCACAACATGCTGTTTGCAAGAGGCAGAGCAAGGAAAGCTAGTGATGTAATTTAGTTCGAAGCTAAAAACCTGAGAACTGGGGAGCTGCTGGTCTAGTCCTGGAGTCTGAGGACCCAGGAACCCAGAGCTCTATTGTCTGAAGGCAGCAGCAGATGAATGTCTAGGCGCCAGACAAGAAAAGACTCTGCCCTTCCTGTGCCATTCGTTCTATTCATAACAGATTAGAAGATGCTCACATACATGGGTGAGGGCAATCTCTTTACTCAGTAATCTTATTTAACTGCTAATCTCTTCGAGAAACACCCTCACAGACACATCCAGAAATGATGTTTTGCTAGCTATCTGGGAATCTCTTGGCCCAGCTGAATGGACGCAAATTACAGGTCTATTTAGATTTTCTGTCTTCTTGAGTCAATTTTGGTAATTTGTGTTTTCCTAGGAATTTGCCCACTTCACCTAAATTGTCTAATTTATTGGCATAAAGTTGTTCACAGTTTCTTCCATAATCCTTTAAAACTTGTATTTGGTAGCAATGCTCCCCCTTGCATTCCTGACCCTGGCAATTTGTCTTTTTTTCCTGATTAGTCTTGCTAAAGATTTATCAACTTTGCTGATCTCTCAACTGAATAAACTTTTGGTTTCACTGATTTTTCTCTTTCTATTTCACTGGAGTCTGCTTTCCTCTTTATTATTTATTTCCTTCCATTTGCCTTGGATTTAGCTTTCTCTTTGTTTTTTAAGGAGGAAGCTTAATTAATTAATTTGATACTGTTTCTCATTTTTAATATGTGATTAAAGCTATGTATTTTTCTCAAAGCACTGCTTTAGTGCTTCTCATGAATTTTTATATGTTTTGTTTTTGTTTTCATTCAGTTAAAATGTTTTTTAATTTTTAATTTTTTTCTTCGGTCCATGTGTTATTTCAAAGTGTGATGTTTAATTTTCAAATATTTGGAGGACTCCCCAAATTCCTTTTTATTGCTTATTTCTAATTTATTTCTGTTGCGATCAGAGAGCATACTGAAAGGGTAAACTGAGGCAAGATGGGCCAGTGCTGGTACCATGGGAATAACGCAAGATTGCAACCAAGAAAGAAGATTATTCATCTTTCACACACTGTTTCCAAGTGCAGATGTGGGCCAAGAACTGTGTATATTTAAGCGCCTGTGGGGTGAGGGGGTTTGGGGCCCAAGGGGTCTGGGCCAAAAAGAATGTCCAGGGTTTCAGGTTTTTGATGTTGACTGAAGCCACATGAGTCTTACGTCTTGATGTTGCTAGACATTAGTATCTCATGCCCTTGGGTGGTGGGCCAGATGGCAGGAGACAGGGGGAGGGGTTTTTCCTGCAAGAGACCTTTCAGACATTTCCAATCCATAAGCTCCTTTTCAAAAAGGTGGTCTTATTATCATTTCTATGGCTTCAGTCAGCTTAGGGGTGATCTTTGACCTTTCACCTTTTGTCAAGGAACCTGAAAGTTTCTTAGAGATTATTATGCTAAACCACGAGTTGAAAGGTTGGATTGTCCTTGTCTTGCATCTGATGGAGATTTGCTGAGGAGGTGGGGTAGGCTGCTAGCTTGGCCTGCAGTAGAATGTCTGAAAGCTTCCTATAACCTGCCAAACCTGCCTACTGGAAATGTATCTATCTATGTCTAACCTGTGCTAGATTCAAAGCGTGTCTAAGCATAAATGGCTGAGGCAAAATGTGAACTGTTTATTCTAAGTTTCTTGAGGTCCCTCCTTTCACATACTTTGTATAATTTCAATCTTTTTAAATGTATTGAGACTTGTTTTAAAATACAACCCATCCTTAAGAATGCTCCATATATGCTTAAGAATGTGTATTCTGCTGTCATTGGGTGGGTATTTGACAGCTGTTGGTTAGGTGAAACTGGTTGCTAGAGTTGCCTTCTGAACTCTTATGGATTTGTCTAGTTATTCAATGTGCTATTGATAGTTGGGTACTGAGGTCTCTAACTATAATTATTGATTGTAGCTCTATTATGTTTACTGTTTTTATGGTATATCTTTTCTTATTCTTTTACTTCACATGTTTGAATCCAAGACATGTTTCTTGTATATAGCATATTGCTGGATGAAAAAAATCCAGTCTGACAACCTCTGCCTTTTTATTGAGGTGTTTTATCCATTTACATTTAATGTAATTGTTGATATGGTTGTATTTATGTCTTCTGTGTTGCCATTTGTTTTCTACACATTCTTGCCTTTTTTCTTGTTTCTTCTTCTCTTTCTTTTGTGTTAAACAGATAATTTTTAGCATACTAATCCCTTTGTTGGTTTTTTAAAATCTATTTTTTAAACTATTTATTATTTGATTTTTTCTTTTAGTGACTGCTACAGGGATTACAATATGCTAATTTGTCACAACCTACTTCAAATTAATACTAATTTAGTTAATATAAAACATAGAATGTTTGCTCCTATATAGTTCCATTTCCTCCTCCCTCCTTTATGCTACTGTCATATATATATTACATGTGTGGGTGAGTGTGTGTTATAAGCTCAACAATAGTGTTATTGTTTTTCACAGTTTTACATCTTTTAAAGGAAATTTTTTTTTTTTGGAGCAGGGAATCTTACCCCATCACCCAGGATGTAGCACAGTGGCACAACCACAACTCATCACAGCCTTGACCTCCTGTGTTCAGGTGAACTTTCTACTTCAGTCTCTGAAGTAGCTGGGACTACAGGCACATGCCACCATGCCTGGCTAATTTTTTGTTTTTGTAGAGATGAGCTCTTGCTATATCATCCAGGTTGCTCTCAAACTCCTGGGATCAAGCAATCCTCTTGCCTCGGCCTCCCAAAGTGTTGGGATTACAGACTTGATCCACTATACCCAGTCGGAAAATATTTTTTTAAAATATAGTCTTTTATCCACATGTTTACATTTTCTGGTGCTTTTTATTTATTTGCATTGACTCAAATCTGGTGTTATTTCTTTTTAGATTAAAGGACTTCCTTTAGCGTTTTTTGTGTTTTTGTTTTTTTGAGTCAGAGTCTCACTCTGTTGCCTAGGCTGAAGTGCAGTGGTATGATCACAGCCTCACCCTCCTGGGCTAGGGTTATCCTTCCACCTCAGCTTCCTGAGTAGCATGGTGTGCCACCACGCCTGGCTAATTTTTTTATTCTGTAGAGACAAGGTCTTACTATGTTGCCCAGGATGGTCTCAGACTCCTGGGCTCAAGCAATCCTCCCACCTCCGCCTCCCAAAGTGCCAGGATTACAGGCATGAGCCAACGTGCCCAGTCACTTCACTGTTTCTTTTAAGGCAGGTCTGCTAGCAACAAATTATCTATTACTGCTTGTTTGAGAATGCCTCCATTTCACTTTCCTTTTTTTTTTTTTTTTGAGTTGGAGTCTCACTCTGTCGCCCAGACTGGAGTGCAGTGGCCGCTCCCGGCCACCGCAGCCTCGACCTGCTGGGCTCCGGTGATCCTTCCGCCTCAGCCTTCCAAGTAGCTGGAATTACAGGCATGCGCTACCACGCCCGGCTGATTTTTTGATTTATTGTAGAGATGAGGTCTCGCTGCCCAGGCGGGTCTCGAACCCGCGGGCTCAGGCAATCCACTCACCTCAGCCTCCCAAAGGCGCGGGATTACAGGCTGAGCCACCGAGCCCGGCTCTTCACTTTCATTTTATGAAGAATAGTTTTGGTAGATATAGAATTCATAGTTGACAGCTTTCTTTCCTTCAGCACTTTGAATATGTCACTCCACTCCCTTCTGGCCTCCATGATTTCTGATGAGAAGGCATTCACTCATCATAGTGTTGTTTCCCCTGTATGTGATAAGTCATTTTTCCCTTGCTGCTTTCAAGATTTTCTCTGTTTTTCAACTATTTCACTGTGATGAGTCTAGGCTAGAACTCTGTGTTTATTCTACTTGTGGTTTATGAAGCTTCTGAAATGTATCATGTTCTTCATCAAATTTGGAAAACTTTTGCCATTATCTCTTCATAATTCTCTCTTTTCATTCTCTGTGATGTTGTGAAATATATATATGGTCTTCATTCCCTTTCCTGACATACAACTTCTAAAATCTTTGGAATTGCTGGAGTAATGATGAGTGTCATTTGTATACTAACGACTGGTGGTTGGCAGTCCCTAGGTAGTTTGAGGGTGAGGCTGGTCACAGGGAAAAGGCATGATTAGAAGGTTGGGAACTTCAGTCCCATCCCCAATGTCCAAGGACAGGAGAGGGGACTCACTGTTAAGTTAATCAGCAATGGCCAGTGATTCAATCAAGCTTACCTATGTAATGAAGCTTGCATAAAAACCCGCAAGGATTGGATCCGAAGAACTTCTGGATAACAGAACACATGGAGGTTCCCAGAGGTGGCGTGACTGAAAATGGCTTGGAAGCGCCACAGCCTTGCTCCCATATCTCACCTTATGTACCTCTTCCATCTGGCTGCTACTTGTATCCTTTGTAATATCACCCATAATAAATAAGTAAACGTAAGTAAAGCTTCTCTCTGAGTTTTGTGAGCCACTCTACCACATTGAGCCCAAGGAGGAGATCATGGGAACCCTTGATTTATGGCTGGTTGTTCAGAAGTTCGGGCCACAATCTATGCTTGCTACTGGCATCTGAAGTTGGGAAAAGTTCTGTGGTTCTGAGCTCTCAACCTGTGGGATCTAATGCTGTCTCCAGGTAGACAGTGTCAGAATCAAATTACTGATGAAAAAGTTAAACACTGTAAAATACCTACAGAGGTGTGTTCTGAGCCAAATATGAGTGATCATGGCTTACAATACAGTCTCAAGACATCTTGAGAATATGTGTCCAAGGTAGTACGGTTACAGTTTGGTTTTATACATTTTAGGGAAATAGAAATTACAGGCAGACATAAATCACTACATGTAAGGTACACATTGGTTCAATCCAGAAAGGCAGAACATCTTGAAGCAGGGAAAGGATGGTGTTTTAAGTAGGGTGGCGCTTTCAGGTTATTCGTTATTGACAGTTGGGTACTGAAATCTCCAACTATAATTATTGATTGTTTATCCTTTCAATTTCTTTACATTTTATTTTTATTTTTGAGACAAAGTAAGAAAAAAAAAACTGAGTATTTCCACTCATTTTTTTCTGCTTGGCAATTGGTTGAAAGAGGTAATTTGTCTAAAGAATTTTAAGTCAGTAGCAAGAAATGCTTGAGTTAAGATAAGGGGGATTGTGGAAATTAAGGTTCTTGTTATCCAGATGAAGTTTCTAAGTAGCAGGCTTCAGAGAGAATAACAGTAGATGTCTCTTTGGGGCCTTAAAAGGTATTACACTCTTAAATATCTCCTGAATCTGGTAGAGAACTAGGAAAGGAGATTCTCTACAGATGCAAATTTTGCCAAGAGATAATTGTGCAGAGATATTCCAAAATATTTCAAAGAAATACATTTTGGGGTAAAATATTTTTATTTTCTTTAGGGCCTGCTATCAGTCATGTGTTGCTATATATACTAGACTCAGGTTGGAATTTTGCATTTTATTGTCACAGAATCTGTTTTGTCAGTCTTATGACTTCTAATTTTTTTTTTTTTTGAGTTGGAGTCTCACTCTGTCACCCAGACTGGAGTGCAGTGACATGCTCATGGCCACCGCAGCCTCAACCTGCTGGGCTCAGGTGATCCTTCTGCCTCAGCCTTCTGAGTAGCTGGAACTACAGGCACATGCCACCATACCTGGCTCATTTTTTGATTTATTGTAGAGATGAGATCTTGCCAGGTTGCCCTGGCTGTTCTTGAACCCATGGGCTCAGGCAATCCTCTCACCTCAGCCTCCGAAAGTGCTGGGATTATAGACGTGCACCACCGTGCCCAGCCAAACTATTTTAATATTAATCCTAGTTAGTTGGGCATAAACTCCAAAAGGCAGGGAGTATAACAAGATGTACTTTACCTTCTTTGCTGCCATATCCTGGAATTTAGTTTTTCAGGGTTCCCTTGTCCCAGAGGGGATCTGTTTAGCCAGTTGGGGGCTTAGAGTTTTATTTTGGGTTTACAAAATTGAATTAGAGGACACCCAGCTGGCATCCATTGTAGAACTGACTGCTATCTTGGTGTGTGAGGATAAATCCCAACACATCTGTAGTCACAGGAAGTGTTCTGTGTTGTGAAAGTATAGTAGAAAAAGCTAAGTTGGTTTCTTCCTACATTATACATTTTTTCTCTCTCTCCTTTCCTCATATCCCTGTTTGTTCAATGCTGCCCATATGCCTTTAAGGCTCTGTTCATTTTTCTTCATTCTTTTCTCCCCCATTGTTTTCAGACTGAATAATTTCTACTGATCTATCTTCAAGTTTTTAAATTCTGTCTCCTGGTCACTTCCATCTCGGTGTTGAGTCCCTCCTATAAGATTTTCATTTCAGTTATTGTTGTTTTCATTCCTAGAATTTCCTTTTTAAAAAAACAAATAAGTAATTTCTATCTCTGTTGATATTCTCTACTTTTCTGAGTAATTGTCATCATACTTTCTTTTAATTTTTTGGAAGTCAGTTACCTTTAGTTTTAAAAATATATACATATTTACAATAGCTGCTTTGGTGTTCTTGTCTGCTAATTCCAGTATCTGGGCCCTCTTAGACAGTTTCTGAAAGGACCAAGATGAGTTAATATACCCAATGAGCAGCCATTTTAACACTGCCTAGTTCTGTCATATCCTCTTAATAGCCCTTACTTATCAGCCCTTCATGAGCTTCTCAATACAGATCCCATTAACATGGCAACCATGGTGACTGACTTACCCATCTGCCTACTGTCTACCACCTGATGTCAGTACTTGTGCTTATTTGTCCTCTTCCTGATGGCATGAAATACACCATCACCCAATCACCTTAACGACCTGCTCCCATCAAAGGGAGGGTTTAAAAGCATTCAGCTTCAAGCGGCCATTCGCCATTGCTTTGCTAAACTGTGGTGGGGTCACACGGATCTCTGAGCTATGGCCGCCATGTTTCTTAGCTTTGGTTCCCTCCCATACCCTGGGAAGGTGAACCTCCTCTCTCTCTCTCCAACTTACTTTCCAAATAAGCTATATTTTCTGATCTAACTTCTGTGCAATTTTTTGCATCTTATGAATGGCATCAGATCACAGACACCCTCCCAAACCCCCAAGGGTCTGACCTAACGGTTTGGAGGCCCTTACTGGAATTTTAACCTAACGGTTTCCATTGACTTCTTTCCCCTTCCTTCTTAGTATTAATTATGCTCTCCTTTGCAGATCTCATAATTTATTGTTAAAAATAGTGTATTTTAAGATGATATATTATAGCAACTCTGGATTCTGAGTCAAGTGTGGCTGTTGTAGCTATTTGGTTGTTGCTTAGTAACTTGCCTGAACAAAACCTGTGGCATTTAGTCTACTATAGAATGCAACTGCAGGCTGGGCCTGGTGGCTCAGCCTGTAATCCCAGCACTTTGGGAGGCCGAGGTGAGTGGACTGCCTGAGCCCACGGGTTCGAGACCGGCCTGGGCAGCTTGGCGAGACCTCATCTCTACAATAAATCAAAAAATTAGCCGGGCGTGGTAGCGCGCCTATAGTTCCAGCTACTCGGAAGGCTGAGGCGGAAGGATCGCCGGAGCCCAGCGGGTCGAGGCTGCGGTGGCCGGGAGCGGCCATTGCACTCCAGTCTGGTGACAGAGTGAGACTCCAACTCAAAAAAAAAAAAAAAAAAAGGAATGCAACTGCAGATGTTTCCACTCAGTTTTTAAAATTCTTTGTTTTGTTTCTAAGCCTGACCTCCTTGGGTTCATTTCCCTGTCTATATAGTTTACTGGCCAGTGATTGTTAACATGATGCTAAAACACTTTGGGCAAGTAAGGCTTCCACCCTCTCCTGACGTATTCATGTGTACAGGTGGAGGAACACATTTAAAGCTCAAACAGCTTTCAAGTCTGCCTGCCTTTTTCTTTAATATCTCCTCAGCACATGGACGCTTCTTCATAGCCTGCAATGGTGGATAGTGTCAGTCCTCTCAGGTCTCTGCTGCTTGGATGCAAGAGCTTATCAAGGCTCCCTACTGCTGTGTCATTTTTCCACCACTCCCTGTTAAGTTTCTGGCTATTCTGTGCTTGCCCCAATCAGAACCACAATCTCAGAACAGCTGAATGGATGATCCTTTCTGCCCATCTGCCACTGAGATGACTGAAGGACCACTGGGTCTGGGGGTTTCCAGTACTCCACGCCAATCAAGACAGCTCCCCGCTGGCATCAGAGCTACTGGTGTTCATGACTCGACTTGTCTTGGGAGAACAGATCTGGGGTGGGAGATGGGAGAAGCCCCAGGCAAGAACACTATTGCCTCCACTGTTCTTATCTGAACTTCAGGAGTTTTTTTGGGGTTTTTTTTTGAGTTGGAGTCTCACTCGGTCGCCCAGACGGGAGTGCAGTGGCCGCTCCCGGCCACCGCAGCCTCACCTGCTGGGCTCCGGCGATCCTTCCGCCTCAGCCTTCCAAGTAGCCGGAATTACAGGCATGCTACCACGCCCGGCTGATTTTTTAATTTATTGTAGAGATGAGGTCCAGCTGCCCAGGAGGGTCTCGAACCCGTGGGCTCAGGCAATCCACTCACTTCAGCCTCCCAAAGGAGAAGTTTTTCATAAATACTCAGTTCTCAACTCGATGTGATTTACAGATTTCTGCAATGATTGCTTTGGACAATTTTGTCCAGTTTTATCATTGATCCTCACTCTGCTATACTGGAAAGTCCTGCCAGCATTGACTTTTTTGCTTTCTGGATTACAAAATATAGTTTATTTAGAAAGGGGGGGGAAGGAGATTCACCTCCCCGAAGTAGGGGAGGGAACCAAAGTTAGGAAATATGGCCTGGTTATAGCTCAATGAGCACATGGCCTGGCCAGAGTATAACAAAACAATGGCCCAGCATTGACTTTTCTTTTCTTTTTGAGGCAGAGTCTCATTCTGACACCCAGGCTGGAGTGCAGGGGTATGCTCATGGCCACCGTAGCCTCTACCTGCTGAGCTCAAGCAATCCTTCTGCCTCAGTCTTTCAAGCAGCTGGAACCACAGGTGTGCACCAACACGCCCAGCTATTTTTTTAAATTTATTGCATAGGTGAGGTCTTGCCAAGTTGCCCAGGCTGGTCTCAAACCCCTGGGCTCAGGCAATCCTCTCGCCTCTGCCTGTCAAAGTGCTGGGATGACAGGCATGAGTCACTGCAACTGGCTAGCGGTGACTTTTAAGGGCTCACATTTAAAGGTGCAGAATACCTGGAGGACATTTGGAAGAACAAACCTTCTAGGAGGCAGATTTACTAAATTTGTAAATGCTGACCACCCTTGAAAATGGAGAAAGAGGAACCTGGGTTACTCATCTATCTATCTATTCATTTATCCATCCACCCCTCCTTTCGTTTATCCAACCTTTATCAAGTGTTCACTGTCTCAGGCCTGTGCTAGGATCTCAGAAATACAAACAGAAAAGCAACCTCATTGAAGAAAGACACATGGAAGGCAGGCAGGCAGTCATGGTGGTGTCCCAGCAGTAGCTCTGAGAGCATCTGCACAGGATTGGGATTGGCTGGGTGGCTTGGGGTGCAAATGCAGGAGAGTTGGGTCTTCTTCTGGCCTTTTCTGCAGCTTCTCCACCCTTCCTCCCCCTCGCCTGACACTGCAGTCCTTACCTGGAGACTGCTGCAAGCTGTATCTCTCATGTCTAACATGAGGCCCAGTTTGCTTTGGGAGGAACTGTCTTCCCCACGTCACATCACAAAACTCTAGACAGCAGTTCTTTATCTTCAGCTGAAAACTGTTTCATGCTCTGGCATAGTAAAGTGTCTGCAGAAAGAGATAAGCTGTGTTTTCACATTTTTGTCTACAAAATTAATGATCTACAACTACAATAAAACCATCATCTCCTGTCACCAATGGGGATCACAGGACATTAAAAAAAAAGGCAACACAAAGCCTCAATGGCAAAAGTGCAAATGTTTTTATTTTTCCTTTTTCTTCAATAGCGTTTTCATTTGTTGGAAATGTGGAATCGTAAAATGTTATTGTTGGAATGTTCCTAGGAGGTTTTCTAACCCAAATCCTCTATTTTGCCAGCAAGGAGTCAGGAGATGTGACAGAGGGTGCTAGGTCAGTGGCTGCGCTGGGTCCAGGAGCTGGCCACTCCGTCATCAGCCTTGTTTTCCCTTCGTCAGCTGCCCAAGAGTGAGTTTAAGTTCTCCGTCTAGGCAGGAAGACCCTAGCCCAGTTCCTGAAAAGATGGCTGCAGGAAGTTCCCCATCCCATTGTCTCCAGGTGCTGCACCTGCACCTGCTGACTCGAGACCCTACTGCTTGCTCAGGACTCTCCTTCTGGAACCTTCCTTATGCTTCTCTCAGACTCATGGGGGTCTCTGAGGCAGGCTGACCCTTGACAAGTGGGAGCCAGCATGGTGTACCATTGTCAAAACATGAAAATGTTTGCATCCCAGTAGGTAAATAGCGGCTGCCTGAACCATCGAGGGCCCTCCTCGGCAGCCCCGACCACCAAATAATCCAGCAGCTGAGGGGTTAACTCTGTCCAGGGGAGGACCTCCAGGACTCTCCTCCAGTCTGAGGCTGGTTTCTGTCCTAATACCCTTGGACTGTTAACTATTCTGGTATCAGTCCTGGTTAGGAGCAGGGCTCTGGAACCAGCCTATGTGGCTGAGCCCTGGTCCCTCTCCAGCCCTGTGGCCAGGGACAGGTTGTTTAAACTCTCTAAGCCTGTCTCTCCGCCTACAATGGGGTCACACCTCACAGGGCCGCTTTCAGACTCACACCAAAGAAGTGTCCTGCATTCTGTCTTGCTAGTTCTCACTGCTGGCCCAGACTTTCTCTCCCTGCATCACCAGCAAGAATGACCCAGGGCTTCCATCTTGTCCTTGTCACCAGGGCCTGCGAGAGGGCGGAAAGCAGGCTCTCCCTGAGGTCCTTTCTCTTGTACCACGCTGGAGGAGTCATGAGCTTCTGGGCCCTGGCCTCAGCCTGTCAGATTGACAAATGCTTCTTCCTGTGCGGAGCCTCTGGCCTCACCCCCTTGGAGCCAGCATCTGCCGTCTACACTCTAACTATGGCCTCGGCCCAGCAGAGGTCTCTGTGAGAACTGGGAAAAGGTGGCCCCTCTGGACAAACATGCAACTTGGTGAGTGGACCACAGGCTGGATTTCAGGCTCTAATCATGCCCTTGTGCAGTTCACATCCTATCCAACTGTATATGCCATTCCTGCTGGCCGCACTCAGGAGCATTTAAGAGAAATACCAAGAGATTTGCAAACACTGGAGCACGTACAGGAACAGTTAACTGTAGCCATCAGTCCGAGCTTTGCTTTAAAACCAAACAGCATGACTCATAAAGTTTCCCAAACCCTTAATATGTATCTGATACCCATTTGTTGAGAGCCCACTCTGTGGCGGACTCTGAAGATACAGGCATGACCAGGACCTGAATTTAGTCCCCGAGGGGTCTGACAAGCTCCAGCCCTGGGCTTGTCAGGCCTCCGTGCTGGGGTCAAGGGCAGAAGGCTCTTCTGGGGCCGAAGTTGAGAGTGAGGGAGTGGCCTTGGGCGGGAGGGACCAGTGCTCCTGTTGTCTAGGCCTTCCTGGCAGGGCTGGCCTTTGCTGACAGCTCCTCTGGTAGAGAAACAGCTCTCAACACCACCACCTGCACTGACTCAGAAACCGCCAGCAAATACCTTCCTTTTTGGAGAGGCTGAGGCTGACCCCTGACGTCTCAGCCCAGTTGGCCATCTGGGACAGCACGCTCTCTGCACAACTTTGCAAGCGCAGCGTGGCCGTCCGGCCTCACCCTCGACCTGTGCAGGGTTTGCAGACGCTCGCTCGTTCCTAGAACAGAATCACCTTTTGTACGGTATGAATGTAAAAGTTGCATTTAAAAGACACCAGCTGTGGTCCTACCCAGGTTTATTCATATGGGACCTTCACTGGGTCAACTTAATACTTAACTACTGCTTATTATCCCATCAGTCTTCGGGGACAACCCATGATCTAATTGCCCGGCATTTATGTTGCCTGGTAACCACAAATAGAGAATAATGGTCCTTAAAGGGGCAGCGTGGAATTTCATGCCCCTGCAGTGAAGTACACTCCGTTTCCCAGAGCACCCTGTGTTTTTTAATTCAGTGAATAAAAATGTGTAATGAATAATTAATTATGTGCTTGGAGGCACAATAGCTGCCTACTTTTGAATATTCATCAGTGGCATTATTAATTCACTGGAAATCCCAGGGAGGAATGGGCTAGGCTTTTAGCCTAGCTGGAGGACTTAAAGATAATGCTTTTGCAACACGCGCAAACTTTCTGAAAGCCGACTTTTCTTTGGGAGACGCTTTCTGGGTAATTTTCCTCTTTTAAGAACCTTTCGCCACGGCCCGGGATCCCCGAGGAGCCGGTGGGACGCGGAGACCCTCAGTGACCATGAAATAAAAGCCCCCTCGGGGACTCCCGCCGGGAAAGTCCATGAATAGCCGGCCTGCCTGGCCTCCCACGGCTGGGTGGTGGCCTCAGGGCAGCGAGGGGCCTGGCAGACATTCTCACCTGGGACCCGCTCCTGTCGTGGAGATAGGGACGGCGGTCCCCCGACGGCAGCCGGCTGTCGATGGATCCTGCAGGGCCTCCGTGGAGCTCCGAGGCCCGCGACGTGGGAGTCAGGACCGGGATCGGGACCTCCGGGCCTCGCCATCCGGTTCTCCTAACACAGCTGCCAGTCACCCCCCAGAGGTCCTAGACGCAACCTCCTCCTGCGGTTTTCTGGGAGCTTCCAGGCGGGTCGATCCCCAGAGCCCCGGAAATTTTCCTGCAGCCTACCCCACCCAGGCCCGCTCCTCCTCCTTCCTAAGAGACTCTCGTCCTCACGGGGCAATATGGCGCCCAGCTAGATTATACTCCCAAGTCTACAAAATTAATTGTAGACTTACAGCAGGAGTTAGCTACAAAATTAATTGTACACGTACAGCCGGAGTCAGTCATGTGACTCAGCGCTGGGCTCCCTTGCAACTGGAGCTAGTCATGTGACTAAGCTCTCGCCAAAAAGATGCATCCATGTGACTGTGTTCTGGCCAATGAGGCGCAGTCATATGACTACGTTCTGGCCAATGACATAAAGACATGTGACTACATTCTGGCCAATGAGATGTAGTCATATGACTACATTGGAGCCAATGAGATGCAGTCATGTGACTACATTCTGGCCAATGACATGGATGTGGGAGTTGTTGGGTGGGGCTTCGGCGGAGTTTTCCTATAAAGGGCTGGAGAAGAGGTCACCTTCGGCGTTTACGCGTCCTTGTCTCCTCCAGCTTGCGGTGTGGGTGAGACAGTAGAAGCTCATGCAGCCATTTGACTCATGAGGTCACCCTGAGGATGGAGCAAGGTTCTTTTTTTTAATTATTATTTTATTATAAAGATGTGGGGTACAATTCAGGGTTAGGTATACAAACGTTGATTATGCAGGTTCCCTGGTCATGAGGTGTGCCCCTCCCTCCCCTAGCAGTTTCCCTCAACTGCCAATCCCACCCCCCCTCCCCTGACAGTTTCCCACGACTGCCAATCCCTTTCTAATAGTATTATAATTGTTCAAGGTCCGCTTATGAGCGAGAACATATGGCGCTCTGTTCTTTGTTGCTGTGATAGATCACTGAGTATGATCGACTCCAGATCCATCCAGGTTGCTGCAAATTCCCTATATTTGTTGTTCTTTATGGCTGTGTAATATTCCATTGTGTATAGGTACCACATTTTCTTTATCCAGTCCAGCTTCGATGGGCAACATGGTCGGTTCCATGTTTTTGCTCTTGTGAATAGAGGTAGCAAGGTTCTTGGGGCTTGGGTAAAAAAGACAGAAGGAGCCTGAATCCCTGGAATTGCCTCCCTCCAGTCTTCCTCGACACTGGAGAGAAATGAGTCTCTGATTTATTTAATCTAGATTGTGCTGGGCTTTGGGTTGTACGCTGTGGAACGCAATATTAATTGAGTTTTCCTGCTCAGCATTCTGTTCCTGTTCCTGCATTCTTTTTAGATTTAACATTTGCTCTTTCTGATAGAAATAAAAGTTCTTTTTTTGTTTTTGAGTCAGAGCCTCGCTCTGTCGCCCAGGCTGGAGTGCAGAGGGACGCTCGCGGCCACCGCAGCCTCAATCTGCTGGGCTCAGGCGAGCCTTCCGCTTCAGCCTCCCAAGCAACTGGAACTACAGGCATGCGCCACCACGCCCAGCTGATTTTTTTGATGTAGAGACTGAGGTTTCACCGTGTCGCCAGGCGGGTCTCGAACCCTCGGGCTCGGGCAATCCTCTCACCTTAGCTTTCCAAAGTACTGGGATTACAGGCATGAGCCACGTCTCCCGGCTGTGAAAGTTATTTGAAAGGTTAATGACTTGAATAATAATCATTTATTATCAGTATATAATATATAATAATAAAATATAGGTTATGTAACCCACATAAAAGTTGGAGCTTTAAGCAAAATTCTGGTAGGAGGGCTGGTGAACGTCTATCTCCTTGGGGCCTCAGAATCTTGATTAGAAAAGACAGGAGGGGACTGCCTGATTTAAGCATCTCTCCATAACAGTGGTTTGGAAAAGTTGTTTTTTTTTTTAATTTGAGACTTTAAATAGTCAATAAAAGGTTTTTTCTAACCTGGTTCAACTCATGCACTGACATGAGAGCTTTCACAGTTCGTCATACCAAAGATACTAAAGTGCACAATATTTTATGCATCACCAAGGAAGGAAAAATCTGCCAGTTATAATTGTAAGATGCATCTTGGTTTCAGAAATGTTAAATGTGAAAAAAGTGCTTTTCAGGATCAATGGAACATGGTACTTATAGTTAACTGTACAGTTTAACTTCAGCATCGTTATCCACAACCAGCCACAGATACTCAGAATTCTGCTGTTGACTTTCTGTTCCATTCTTGCCAAGAAATAGGTGGGACCTTTCTGGGTGCCAAACAGATTTTGTTCCACAATAAGAATACCCAGAAGGAGATCGCTTTCTGGAATTAGACCCTTAATTTGATTTGCAAAACATTTCTGTCTCTACATAAGTGATTACTCAGGGTTGACTTTCACTAATTCTCTCTTTCGGGTCATCCTGGTGGTTTGTCGCTTCAGGAGAAAACTCAGCGATGGCTACTCATGACACAGATGTGGATTTTTTTGTCTCTTGGTCCTCTCTCTTGCTTGAGCTGTGTGTTCTATGTAGGCCGCGTTGCACCTGCATTTGGATGGTGAGGGGGATGTCCTTGTCTTTCTGTATCAGATGCTGTTGATGACCTGAGCCATATCCTCTCTGCCGGCTGGATCATTTGCAGCTGGGGTGGACTGTTTCCAGCCACTGACAGCTTCTCATCTCAAGTGCCTGAGGCTTTCTTTTTCCTCTGCCTTAGGACTTCCCCCCATTAACTCAGAAGTTGCTCAACTGGTGGTGGATAAATGCTCCAGCTTTCACGTCCTCTGGTGGAAACTCCTGAGGCCTGCCCACGTGATTTATCAGAGGCTCCCAAGCAGGAGTGAGGTTCAGCCTTCCACAACAGTAACCCACCTCCTTGGCACACACTGGCTGGGTCTTCTCCTTTTCTTGTCCCATGTTCCGTACTTCCTCACTTGTCCTTCCTGGGATTGCCTCCCAGGTCTGCCACTTGCAGCAAAGTCCTTTTTTCAGGATCTGCTTTTGGGGGAACTCTGTTTATCAGAAAAAGTAACTCCCCGATGATGGTCATTCAGGCTGAAAATGTGTGTTCCAATAGTCAAAAAATTTGGCGCCATATAAAAAGCTTTATTGTGGCTGCAGCTTGGGGTTGTGATCCGTTGTCCCAGTAATGGCCCCAGGTGAGTCACACCCCCAGACATCCTTGTGCCTTTGTGTCGTCCGCTTCTACGTTGACTCTAGGCCCCTACGACTTGCTTTGGCTGGTGAAACATCGACAAATATGAACCAACACGTAAAGAGGCCCAGGCTAATCTGGTAGAAGACAAGAACGAAGACACCCCGGCCAACAGCCAGCACTGTCAGATGGGAATGAAGCTCCATTCCCGTGGTGGTTCAAAAGTCCACCCACATCAGACTCAGATTGGTAGACACCCAATTGTTTCGCACATAGCCCAACGAAGCATATTTTGAGCCAGCTAGAGTCTGCCTTATTTGCATACCCTAGGAAACTGTGCCCAACATCTGGCACAGATAAGGGCGTAGATGAGATAAACCAAGTAGCTGTAAGGCCCCAAACCACTGTTGCCCTTTGAAACTCCCTGACCCAGACACTCCCCTCTGGGCTGGTGAGCCCATCACCTAGACTCCTCTCCAAGCCCCCTCTCTCCCGGGAGTTCCCTCACCCTCCTCCTCCCCTCTGTCCTTCCCCCCTCCTCTGCATGGTGGCCTCTGGACAGTGTCATGCTGTCAGCAACTTCCCTTGCATGCAAGCCTGTCAAAGCGTCACCGTACAAAACTCATCGTGTGCTATTGCCACCTCCTGGTTATTTAATCGTTTTCCGGATCAGCCTCAGAATCTCTCAAACCCACGATAGTGGGGAATTTAGAAAAGACTGAATTCCAGCTCCTTGGAAGGCTGAGGTGGAAGGATCGCCTAAGTCCAGCACGTCGAGTCTTTGGTGGCCATGAGCGTGCCGCTGCACTCCAGCCTGGGCAACAGAGTGAGACTCCAACTCAAAAAAAAAAGACAGCTCACTAGGGCTGATGCCCTCAAGAACAGTGATGGATAAGTCATCCTGGCCAGGAGCCGTGGGCTGCTGAAAGCTTGCAAGGGCAGGGCATGGCGGTGGAGTAGAAATCTAGAACGAGGAGGCCAAGAGAGAGGGGCGAGGAGAAAGAAAAGCTCCCAGGAGTGGCAGAGTGTCGGAAGTAAGGAGAGGACAGTGGTGTGACTAAGAGTTGTGTAGCTGGTGTTCTTCAAGTGAGATGAAGAATCGTTGCGAGTTCTGTTTGGCTGTCCCTGCTTTCAATGGAAACTTGTTCTGGGACTGGCCCACTTGGATCCAGGCTTTATATCTGATGCACAATGATTATCTTCAGATATTCTTTTTTTTTTTTAACCCTCTGGTCAAGCAATGAAAGTTTCCCAGCTTTTTCTCGTTCACCAAATTCTTGACTGAGACACACCGTAACCACCTTTGGTGAGTGAAATAACAGTAGCCATGAGGTCACAGCTTAAGCCATCACCATTTTCCTCAGCAAAGTCACACTTTTATTAAAGCTTGCCAGGAAACTCAAGTGCGTGGATTTAGATCAGTGGAGACTTTCTTGCATTTTGTTCTTAGCCAGTGTTGAGAGCGGCAGTAATATTTACATGTATCTTTTACTCCTGGGAGTATAACATTGTGCTAATAATAACCGTAAGAAAGCAAGTAAGATTTATCCCCACCACCCCTCTGCTTCCAGTGAGAAGGGGAAGAATCATGAATAATAAATATGGAGATAAGAGAATGAAACTGGGAAATCAATTTACTGCAAAATATTTGCATATTTTATTAAAAGAAACTGTGTATGAGGCCCATAACGGGGTGCGATGATTTATATTTTGATTTCATTCGTGTGTCTCCTGCCTCTGGGAGAAGTGACGACGTGCAGCCATCCAGGCGGGCTTCTCTTTCCCATTGACCTCGAGACTCGTGGTGCATCAGGCTTCGGAGGGGCCTAGATGCTGATTCTCTGCCGCTTCTTTTACAGCAAAGGAGAGGTCTGGAGAAATGACGCGCGTTGGTGGCAGAGCCCAGTTTCACCTGGAAGAAATTCCGTCGCCCTGTGTATCAGTCCGTTTCGTGTTGCTATCAGGGAACACCTGGGGCCGGGTAATTTATTTATCTTTGAAAATTTATTTATTTTAAAGATGTGGGGTACAATTCAGGATTAGGTATATAAGTGGGCATTGTACGGGTAAACTCTGAGCCTCCCTTTGGTCCCCACTTCGCCTGGGTTGAGGACATGTACCCTTGTTGATGTGACGTGCCCTCTCCCCCCCCCGCCAACCTTGGCAGTTTCCTGCTGCTGCCAATCCCTTTCCTAGGGTATTATGATAGATGTTCAAGGCCTGCTTATGAGTGAGAACATGTGGTATTCGGTTCTTTCTTTCTGTGACAGATCACTGAGTATGAGAGACTCTAAATCCATCCAAGTCGCTGCCAAAGTCCCTAACTTTGTCCTTTATGGCTGCGTAGTATTCCATTGTGTCCATGCACCACATTTTGTTAATTCAGTCCAGTTTCGATCTGCAGCCTGGTTAGTTCCATGTTTTTACTATTTGTGAATAGTGCTGCAATAAATGTGTGGAGGCGGGTATCTTTTTTATAAAATGATTTGAGTTCCTCTGGTTATATTCCCAGACGGGGGATTGCCGGGTTGTACAGAAGGTTGATTTTTAGATTTGAGGCCGGGTGATTTATCAAGGAAAGAGGTTTGTTTGACTCACAGTTCTGCAGACTCACAGTTCTGCAGGGAGGAGAGTGCCAGCATCTGCTTCTGGTGAGACCTCAGGAAGCTTTAAGTAGTGGTGGAAGGTGAAGAGGAGGCAGGTGTGTCTCATAGCCGGAGCAGCAGCTAGAGAGGGGAGGAGGTCCCATAAGTGACAGCTCTTGTGTGAACTAATAGAGCGAGAACTCGCTCGTTACCGGGAGAAGGACACCAAGACATCCATGAGGGGTCTGCCCCCATGACCCACTAGGCCCCACCTCCAACATTCGGGATCATATTTCAACATGAGATCTGAGGGAACAGACAGTGAAACCATGTCACCCTCACAATGCAGGGAACAGGATGAACGGAGAGTCGTTCGAGTGTGCATATCCGTCGTTTTTTACATCTTTGCTCAAAGTTAGGAAGACAAGAATTTTCGTCTCCTTTTCTTATAAGAACACATCAATGCAGACAAATGAACCCTTGGATACAGTTGACATCTCTTTTGACAGAAATGAAAGAAGAAATCGTTCGTTGAAGAGATAAACATTCTTCCCCACCCTTTCCCCATTCCAAGAACAGCTTGTATCCCACGGATCCTCATTCAGTGACATGTGGAGAATTTGTGGGGTTTCTCTTCCCCCTCTCTAAACCTTCTCTGTTCCATAAAAAATGTTTCAAAAGTGACATCCCTGTGGCCTACTGCTGATTGCTTGGCAGTACATGAAGCTTAGGAACTGCCACCCTCTGGAGACCAGAAGGCCCATGACGGTCCCCCTCTTCCTGTTGGGCTTGTCCACAGTTTATGTCATGCACAAGGCCATCGCTCCGCCTGGTGGCTTCCACTCTGGGTGGGCCTTCCCAGGCATCCACCCTGCCCTCTCAGTGGCTGCCCTGCCACTGTGGTCCCCCATGCTGTTCTGGAACCTCCCAAGATTCCTGGCCAGTCCATTCTCTCATTTCCAAGAGAACCTCTTCCGAACTCTCCCCATTGCCCTCACCCTGCCTTCCTCTCGGAATATGGCAGTGCTCCTGCTGGCTGGGTAGACAGCAGCTGTTTGGAGACACGTGCAGTGCATGGCTGTTAAACCGCCTGCTTTTAGTATGATGTCGGGCATAGAGCAGTTCCTCTGTGCATGCTTGCCGAGTGGTTGAATTAATGAAGCAGCATCCCGAGAAGGTGCAGGTCCAGTGAAACACGGGTTCGATCATGGTGAGCACAGGCATGTCACTGCATCTATGGATTGGGGGCAATGGAAGAATCCATTAGGGAGTCCCTTGCTCCAGAGCGGAAAGACTGGGGTCTAGAACCAGGTCTGCTGTGAATTATCCACACGACTTTTGGGCAAGATTCCATCCATCCGCCAGTTCATTCATTCAATCATTCCCATAGCCATCACCCAGCACCTGCCTCGAGCCGGGCATCGTGGTGGGGACAGACAATATAGATGCAGTGAGGTGCGCATGCTGCCCCTGGAATGCTCACAGCCTGGTAAGAAGCTT
Source organism: Cephalopachus bancanus (assembly GCA_027257055.1). Lineage (NCBI taxonomy): Eukaryota > Metazoa > Chordata > Mammalia > Primates > Tarsiidae > Cephalopachus > Cephalopachus bancanus. The sequence goes on along the minus strand of JAPVLO010000166.1, from coordinate 5,198,436 downwards.
GAATAACGAACCCAACAGGGTGTGGACAGTCACAAGGCATCGAGTCGGAGGGCATCCAGAGGAAAGACATTTCGTTTCAGCAGGGGCAGTTGGTCGGGGAGGAGGGTGTCACTGTGGTTGGGGCTGGAGGGATGGGTCGAGTAAATAGAGAAGGGAAGAACAGAGGGCTCTTGCAGGGCAGGAGGTGACTGGGGGGACCATACCTAGAAGAGTCTGCAAGATTAGGAGCCTTCGTGAATTTCTACCTGCAGCGGAAACATGGGTGGGACAATGACCTTTAGCCAGGCTCCCGGGGATTCAAGTCCTGGGCTTGTCGTTCTTTTGGGTGGAAAAGATGGTTAGTGTGAGAAGCACCGTCAAGATCCCTGATGTCATTGACCTTGGGTCCCTGCCTGGGGTCTGCAGGACTCCTGAGCTCTCTGGCAAATTGTTGCACGGTTTTCCCTGTGATGTAGTTGAGGACACTGGGTGCCAGAGAGGCAGGCTTCGTCCAAAATCACATACAGCCACGAGCAGCCAAAATGTTCGGCCATCTTACTCCCAGAGACGTTCAGAGATGAAGTGGAAATGACGCCAGAAAGAGAAGGAAATCAGAAGAAAGGCGCTGCTCGCCACACGGCCCTCGGGGACTCTGGATGTTTCTCCTTCTCGGGAAGAGAATCTTTGCCTTCTTACGCTCACCCTGGCTGCCTTCTGGGGCCTCCTCTCTCCTCCTTGTGTGCATCCCGGAAGCAACTGTCAGTCAAAGGGCCCTTTGCTTCCCTAGACAAGGAATGGGCACGTGACCCAAGCTCAGCCAATCAGATTCTCCCCTGAGATTTTTGAGCAGAGGCAGGTAAATGTAAAAGCAGATGCTGGGTCGCCCCCACAATGGCCTCCCGGGAGACACTAGAAGTCCTTACACCTTACATTCCTGCCTTCCAGAGCTGCCCTGGTTCTGTCTGTCTGTGTCTACTCCCGCTTTCCCATCGCTTCTGTGTGTGGGGGCTTGAGAAAGCTCATCTGTCTCGCTTAGTCTCAGTTTCTTCATCTGTGCAATGGGACGATGACCCTGCCTTGCCATGCTGTTGCGATGATCAGGTGGGCCAGCGGGGTGAAGCGTTCGGCAATCGGTGAAGTGCTCTAGGCACGGGAGAGGCTACTTTGCTTGTGATTATTGTGAAGGGACGGCCAGTCGTCACAGAAGGCACGACAAGCGAGTGTTTCGGTGAGTCCCAGTGAGAGCACAGAGCTGCCTTCTCCAGGGATTCCATTGAAAACGGATCACGGAGGGAGCTCGGGGGAATCAACTCTGCTGAATCTGGAGTTTTGCAGACTGCTCATTAAAAGGGTTTCTAAAAATAAGTCCAGGTCAGAGAAGGTGTCCCAGACAAGAACGTTTGTCAGAGCTTGGCCCAAGTGCCTGTGATCTCACTTTCCCACCGCCTGGCTGCCTGGGGAGACAGACCGACTCCTCGCGGCCTCCGTGGCCATTTTCTGCCTGAAGAGAGGCTGGAGCCCTTTCCTGCACTTCTGGGACACAACGTCTCCGCTTCCCCAAGCACTGGAGCCCGAGTGGCTTCCTCGTTGACAGCAGCTGGAGCCTTGGGCACAGACCCAATGATCTGATGTGTCCGTGACCCTCCGGGTGGGCCTCTGGTCCTGGCCACTGTTCTGAGCCTCAGACCCTGCCTGGAAGGCCTGTAAACACACCTGTCTAGGATGGGCTCATCCCACATCCACCCCACTGGGAGTCCGAGGCGCAGCTCCCACCCTCTCCCTCTATCCAGCCCCCTGCAGATCCTGCTGTGTTACCCGCTACATTCTGCTAGACTCTGCCACACGCTCCATCTCTCTCCATCTTCTCTTCTGGAAGCTCAGAGTGGTAAGCCTAAAGCCTTTTTTTAAAAAAAAGGGAAAAAGATATAACAGCAACTGGAAAGGAGAGGAATGTAGAATTTCCTAGGACAGAACCCTACAAGTTCTCTTGTTCCATAGAGGGGGAAATTGCCGTTCTAAAAGGACATCAAACCAGTACTGCCACTGGCCCGTCTAGTGTCCTTGTGAGAATTAGAAAAATGTGCCCCTTCTTCCGGGCTATCACAGCCCTGTTCCATTTGCTTGGCTGGGCGAGCAAAGTGCAGGCCAGATTTCAATCTCTAATCACTGCCTTGTGCAGTGAACTACCTGCACAATCATGCAGGGCAGACTTGAAAATGACTCGCCAGCAACCTCAAGGCTGAGATGGCAACTTAGGATTTCAGGTAGGTTTGGGACTTCTTCTGGTGTAGTCCTTGAGCTCATGGGAACCTTTTTTTCTCCTAAGCTGCAGCAGCATTTTGTTTTTCTTTTTTTTTTTTTTTGAGTTGGAGTCTCACTGTGTTGCCCAGGTTGGAGTGCAGTGCCACGCTCATGGCTACTGCAGCCTCAACCTGCTGGGCTCAGGTGATCCTTCCGCCTCAGCCTTCCAAGTAGCTGGGACTCCAGGTGCTCATCACCATGCCCGGCTAATTTTTTGATTTACTGTAGAGACAAGGTCTCGCCATGTTGCCCAGGCTTGTCTCAAATCTCCAGGCTCGGGCGATCCTCCTGCCTCTGCCTCCCAAACTGCTGGGATGACACGTGTGAGCCACCACACCCAGCCTTGCAGCAGCATTTCAAAAGCAGGCGACCAGCGATGCACCCCCCCGCCCAGGACCCATTGTTCCGGCACCTCTGTGGATTGGAGACTTTGTGATGAACAGTAAGAGGGTTTGCTCAGCACAGAGTCATGGCAGTCTGGGGCCCTGGGGTCAGAGGTGCCTCTGGACTTTAGCCAAAGCGGCAACGCACATTGTAGTTGCCTGCAAAATGTACGGGGGTGGCCATCACTCATTCACTCAGTGACTCCTGCTGAATAAGTGACGTCGGGCAAAGTCTGGAGGTCTTCTCTGTGCTGTATGTTTTGCCTCATAAAATTGTCCCAGCAACTCCATGAAGCAGCCTATGACAGCTTCATGCTCCCCATCCGCTGACAGGTAAACTGAGGCTGAGAAGCGGTTCATGGCAGGCAGTGGTCAGAGCAGCCATTTCCAAAGCTCTTGTCCCTCCCAGGCCGCCTCACCCCCAGCAAATGACCAGCACCTTCCCAGACAACTCTACAGGGTGTTGCGATAACAAAAAGAGAAACTTGAGGGAAGACCCTTAGAGAGGTGATCAGTGGGCCAGGCATGGTGGCTCATGCCTGTCATCCCAGCTCTTTGGGAGGCAGAAGCGGGAGGATTGTCCGAGTCCAGGGGTTCAAGACCAGCCTGGGCAACTTGGCGAGACCTCATCTCTAGAAGGAAAAAAAAAAAAAGAAAGGTGATCAGTGATGTGCAGATAAGAGGGCTTGCCAATCAATCCCAGCACGGAGCAGCCTTAGGTGGCCAGAGCAGTGGAGCCCTGCAGTGTGAGACCGGGAAAGTCTCTGTGTAGGCTAGAGCGACCCTCCAGCCGGCTCGTTGACCAGGAGGCATCCTCAGGAACTCCAGGAAATCAACGCGATGTGGAAATTAGTATTGAAAGAAGGTGATAGAATCGTGCCATTCGATACATCTTTTTCTGTCTTCTTTTTGGCACTGTGGATACAAGTCACAGTGAAGAGCTACCAAAAAAAGTATAGTTCTTTCCGATCGTACATTGGCCGAATAGGAGATTTCTGCTGTAGCCAGGCCCTTCAGTGACATTCAACATTCTACCTGTTTTTCTTCTCCAGTCCGCATGGTGGAGGGGCAGACGCTGGCCCTGTTTTATTTCAGATGTTTGTGACGGGCTGTGGCTTGTGGGACATTAGCCTGTTCAAGGTTTCACTCTGGCATTCGCTGGATGCTTGACCTGGAATGATGGCTCTCTGTCGGGGGTGACTGTGGCCCACTGGGGGACGTTTGGCAATGCCTGGAGATGGTTTTGGTTGTATGGCTGGGGCGATGTTCCCGGCATTTAGTGGGTAGAGGCCAGGGATGCTGCTGAACATTGTGCAATGCGTAGGACGGCCTCTCCCCTGCTCCCCTCCCCCCCAAAGACTTACGTGGCTCCAGATGTTAATAGTGCAGGGCTGAGAAGCCCTGGTCTAGAGGAGGTCCCTCTCTGGTCTCAGTTTCCCTCACCCGTAAAGTGCAGGTGGGAGCGCCACACCCCAGAAGATGCCTTCCGCCATCTAACGGTATTCCTGGCTCCGAGTGACTCAGAGGTTCCGCGTCACTGACTTCTGTCCTGTGACACCCAGACCCCATTATAGCATCTCCGGCGCCAGGGCGCCCATGTGACCTGGCACTCAGCTGGGCGACGCCAGCAGGTGGCTCCTCGCGGCGACAGTCGCTGGAAAATGCCACCCCGGGAGGCAGACACTCTCCGCCCCCAGCCCTCGTTTGGTTTGTGTCCTCATCTCCTCCTCAAGCGAGGCCCCATGGCTTCTGCATTTGCAAGAACTCGGGCTACCTGGGCCTTCTCACCTTGCTATTGCACAGACGCAGAGCCCAGCAACTCGCCCAGACTTTCCAGTGTGTTCCAGCTTTGGTGGCTTTCTTTGAGATGGGGCCCAGCAGTTGACATCTGACGTCAGAGTTTCTGTGCTCTTTGGCTTTTCCCTCTGCCCACTCGAGGGCTTCCTCAGGCCCACCGGGCTGCGCCCCCTCCATCCTGAGGCTCGAGGCCCCTTTGTTCTTCCTTGTCTGCATTTCAGTGGGACACGCGTGGGACTTGAGTCCTGACTCTACCCCTTCCCGATGGTGAATGGAGTGGGCCGCCCAGGTCTCCCTTCCAGAGACCCTGCTGTGAGGGGTCATTGAGAGAGCCTCAAGCTGCTACATTGCCAGGTCCTAGGCAGAGCTTACTAGAGGCCATGGCTGCCCTGATCACCATGGGGTAGTGGAGTGAGACCACTTCTGCCTGACCAGAACTCCTTTTACCGCAGCCTTTGCTGGAGGTGCCCGTGGGCTGCCCTGAGGTCGGGGGTTCTTCCTGTCCAGTCCCCTTTCCTTCCGTCTCTCCGTTCCCAGCTGTTGGTTGTGCTGTCTGAAGGCTTTCCCTTCCCACTCCTGCCCTCTGTCCCCTGTGTCCTTCTTGGCATCTGCTTCTCGAAGGATCTGAACGGATGCATTTGAGCACAGCTGTGAAAATCCTTGAGTCTAGTCTCCTTGTCTGTGAAATGAAGAGGGTCAGATCTGCTGCATTTCACAAGGTTATTGCAAGGATTAAATGACAAGATACATGTGTCGCTTTGCACACCATGCAGCCGTGCAAATATCATGCATTATTGTTCCCACGGGAGCTCACTGCTCTTAGGTCCCATTTCCCTCGAGACCCTTTAAAGCAGCAGCAGATACTGAGCTGGCTTTTGATATTTTCATCAGAAAACCCCCACCTGCTAAATGCCAGTAGCTTTTACCATCTCCGTGACTACAGCCACCGAAAATGACCCCTATAATTTCCAAAGGCCAGCACGGGTGGCCTGGTTCCTGGTTCCTGGTTGAGCACCCCTGTGCAAAACTAAGTCCAGCTAACCTATTCATAGATCCTTATTCCTCCCCAAATATTTACACTTCAACTTGGGCCTTCAAAGACCTCAGGTAATTAGTGCTGTGGGCCTTCTAAGCACTGGGTCAGGGCAAGGATGAGTGATTCCTGGGAAGGAATGAATCACATCCCAAGTGGGTGTTGGGTACAAGGACCGTCAAGGACCTAGTACGGCATGGGACACCCTGCCAGGGCCAAGCTGACGAAACATGACAGAAAGCCCAAGCACTCGACCGTCACCCACCCGGAGTGGGCAGCCAGAGACTGGGCTTGGAAACTTTCATGAATGCAGAGAGGTAGGTAGGGTTTTCAGCAGACTCAGCCACGCCAGGGGGAGTGGCCGGCAGCCAATCACCATCTGGGGGAGATGAGAGGTGCATCTCGTGGCCTATCAGAGCTCAGTTGGTTCGTCTCGGTTTCCCACAGGGAGAATGTGATTCTTTTTTTTTTTGATTTGGAGTCTCTCTCTGTCGCCCAGACTGGAGTGCAGTGGCCGCTCCCGGCCACCGCAGCCTCGACCTGCTGGGCTCCGGCGATCCTTCCATCTCAGCCTTTCGAGTGGCCGGAATTACAGGCATGCGCTACCACGTCGGCTGATTTTTTGATTCATTGTAGAGGTGAGGTCTCGCCAAGTTGCCCAGGCGGGTCTCGAACCTGCATGGGCTCAGGCAATCCACTCACCTCAGCCTCCCAAAGGCGCGGGATTATAGGCTGAGCCACCGAGCCAGGCTTAGAATATGATTCTTGAGGTGGTGACCTCGGGGGCCCCTGGTGGGCAGCCACCCGTGTGTGACGAGGCCTCCTCCGAGGGTCTTGTCCCCCAAAAGGGCAGCGGAGAGCTCAGAAGGGAGGGAGGGTGTCCTGCCTCCTCCAGAGGTCTTCTGAAGCCTTTGGTAGGTAAGATTCGCTTTGTGGACTCTTCATGCTATTTTTGCAGTGCCCTGACCTTCTCTCTTCTGTATTTTTTAAAATACAGCTAACATTTGAATACATTTTTGCAAGATGCCTCCTTCCTTTATAAGGAATAAGATGAAGGAAACAGACAGATGAAATCGTAAATACACTTCTGATGCTGCTCCAATGCCTCTCATCTGAGGCTGCCTACCGTATCAGCCAGAAAGTTCGCTCTGACCGTGGGTGGTGGCCGCTGCTGGTGGTGCACTCTGTCTTCCAGAATTTCTTTCACCGCCCACTTGGAAAGACTTCTCGCTGTTTACCTCCTCCAGGTATCCTGCTGCCTTTGCTTTTGATTCGTGATGACTAGGGAGTTCTTGTTCTCCAAGCAGCCATGCAATCCCGGGTGAGTCACTTGGTCTCCTACAGTTCCTTCCTGTTAAGGTTGCGATGACCTTCCCTGCCCACTCAGAGGGTCGTTGGAGAGCGGCTGAGAAGCTGGGCCGGGTGGGCGGGATCTTGTTTGCAAAAAATGGCCGGTATGGTTCTTCAGCTTGTATTCCTGCCATCTGACTTTGCAGCTCCTCTCAAAGGGTGAAGTCCGTTTCTTGAGCCCATGAACCTGGTCGTGTGACTTGCTTTGGCCAATGAAATGCGGCAAAAGTGATGGCATGCCAGCTCCGAGACCGAGACGGAGCCTGAGCCGGCTTCCTCTCTCGGATCCCTGCCTTTGCTGTGTGAGTGTGCCTGGGCTGGTCTGCTGGAGGCCAAGAGAGCACGTGAACAGAGATGAGCTGTCCCACTGGAGACTGTCACAGACCAGCCAACCCCTGGCCAACCCAGAAGCTGACTCCAACTGCGTGAGTGAGCCCAGCCAAGACCAGAAGAGCCACCAAGCGGAGCCCAGTCCAACTTGCCCACACCTGGAGTCATAAGCAAAATAAGCGGTCGCTCTTCGAAGCCACTCAATTTGTTATGCAGCAAAAGCTGACTGATACACTTGGTATTGAGGAGCATTGAGTGGCCTCAAGTCCAGGCAGTGTGGAAACCGGAATGGGGAGTTCTGGGCCGCTCTCGAAGCAGAGCAGGAAAGTGAGATTTCAGAGCAGCTGCAATCCCTCTGCATCCTCAGGGCAGGCCAGGAAGTGCTGAGCAGTTGGGTATCAGATGTCAGGGACCAAAAATTGCATGCAAGCAGAAAAAAAGTCTAAGGTTGTTATTTATAGCAAAAAAAATTAAACAGGGAAGCTCTGTCAGTTTTCTGAATTACTGACAGTTGCAGAAATGTTAATACAAATCTTTATAAGACTGGCCAGATGTTCGATATTAAACAAGCATCTGTTTTGGATAAAAGCCTTTTTATGCCCTCCGTGCACTGTCTCTTTCTCTCTCTCCCCTTTCCACCCTCTGTCCCAGTCCCATGTTGCTTCAGGGTAATTGCTCAGCTATAGTTTTATTTAGTTTCTGAATGCCGGTGTCCACAGTGTCAAAAATACCCCCCAAAAAATAACCCTGGGAAAGGTTAATAATGGCCTTTCTGGTGTCATATTCTGCACTTTATGCGTTGGGGTAATTATTATCATTAGGGCTGTAAGAATGTCTAGTTATCTTTCTTAATCACATACTATAAAGAAGTGCTTCTGAACACATATCTATTATTTAATCAAAGTCTCACAGCTATTGGCATTTGTGCTCCACCAGGGCTGTGTTTATTTTCTGTTTGCAAGGGGGAGCCTTGCCACCCAGAAATGAGGGGGTCCTGAGTCCGTACCACTTTCATCACTGTCATAGCATGTGACACTTGGTGCTATGAATATCAGAGATGCCAAACACATTCCCTTGCTGCCCGCTCTCCCTTGTGATTGCACTCTAGGAAAAGCTTTTTTTTCCTTTTTTTTTTGAGTCGGAGTCTCACTCTGTCGCCCCAGCTGAAGTGCAGTGACATGCTCATGGCCACTGCAGCCTTGACCTGCTGGGCTCAGGGGATCTTTCCACCTCAGCCTTTCAAGTAGCTGGAACCACAGGTGCATGCCACCATGCCCAGCTAATTTTCTTATTTATTGTAGAGACGAGGTCTCGCCAAGTTGCCCAGGTTGGTCACAAACCCCCGGGCTCAGGCAATCCTCTCGCCGTGGCCTCTCAAAGTGCTAGGATTACAGGTGTGAGTCACCGTGCCCAGCTGAAAAAGCACTTTTATTAGCAAATAAAAGGGGAAATGCATGCCCTAGATCAATCCTGCTGCCTGGAAGAGATGTGAGGGGGCTTCAGCCTTTGGGGAGTCGCTATTTCCAAGGATGGAGAGCAAAGCAGGTGGGTGGGGTCACCATGGACTCCCGTGATGGCCACCTTGAGGTGTGGCTGCCCCCTGCTCTGGGGGCAGGTGCCCCTCAGAGGAAGGGCCTAACGTTTAAGGAGGGTCCACAATGCTCAGCTTGTTTCTTTTCTTCTTTTTTAAGAGTTGGGGTCTCACTCTGTCACCCAGGCTGGAGTGCAGGGACACGCTCACTGTAGCCTCGACCTGCTGGGCTCAACTGATCCTTCCACCTCAGCCTTCCAAGTACCTGGAGCCACAAGCACGCATCACCACGCCTGGTTAACTTTTTTGATTTATTGTAGAGACGAGGTCTCACTAAGTTGCCCAGGCTGGTCTCAAACCCGTGAGCTCAGGCGGTCTTCTCGCCTCTGCCTCCCAAAGTGCTGAGATGACAAGCTTGAGCCACCATGCCCGGCTTCTCTGCTTGCTTCGAAGGTGCTCCAACCTTGGTTCTCTTTTGTAATCCTCACAACGACCCTGTGCAGAAAGCCTCATTGCCCCATTTCGCAGATGGAGAATTTGAGGCTCAGAGAGAATCACTCGCTCAGGTCGCATAGCTCGTGTGCGTGAGGTTACTGCTTGCTTGAGTCTAATTCATGTCTGTGGTTTCATCATACAGACAGACACACTTCCCGGCCTGCACTGGTCAAGACAGTGGCCACCAGCCTCCTGTGGCGACTGAGCATTTTGAGACGTGGCTGGTCCACGTGAAGATCCACTTGAGGCGGGGTGCGGCGGCTCACACCTGCAATCCCAGCACTTTGGGAGGCCGAGGTGAGAGGACTGCCTGAGCCCAGGGGTTCGAGACCAGCCTGGGCAACTTGGTGAGACCTCAACTCTACAGTAAATAAAAAAATTAGCTGAGTGTGGTGGCACGCACCTGTGGTTTCAGCTTCTTGGGAAGCTGAGGCAGAAGAATCCCCTGAGCCCAGAAGGTTGAATCTGCGGTGGCCGTGAGCGTGCCACTGCACTCCAGCATAGTGACAGAGTGAGACTGACTCACACACACACACAAAAGATACTCTTTAGGTATAAAACATGCACTGAATTTCCAAGACACAGCCCCTCCCTAAAAAAAGACTATACATTAGTATTTTTAATATTGATTGCACATTGAAATAATATTCTGTGTATATTGTGTTAAATAAAGTATTAAAATTAAAAATAATTTCTTTTTTTTGAGTCAGAGTCTATGTTGCCCAGGCTGGAGTGCAGTGGCATGCTCATGGCCACTGCAGCCTCAACCTGCTGGGCTCAGATGATTCTTCTGCCTCACAAGCAGCTGGAACCACAGGTGCATGCCATTACTCCCTACTAGTTTTACGATTTATTGTAGGGGCGAGCTCTCAGCATGTTGCTCAGGCTGGTCTCAAACCCCTGGACTCAGGCAATCCTCTCGCCTCCTCCTCCCAAAGTACTGGGATGACAGGTGTGAGCCACTGCACCTGGCTAAAAATAAGTTCACCTTTAAAAAAAACTTCTAAAAATGTCACCGCTAGAAAACTGACATCTGTGGCTTGCATTTGTGGCTCACATTGCATTTTGATTGGACGGTGTCGATCCCAACTGTAAATCGGTGGGTATTTCTTCAGCAAGAGTTTGTCTTACTGCTTTAGAGCGGTGGTTCTCGGCTGGGAGAGCTTTCGGCCCCAGGGGACATTTGGCACTGCCTGGAGACATTTTTAACTGCCACCACTTACAGGGGAATGGTGCAACCCTAGTCCAGTGGGTGGAGACTGGAGATGCCGTCAGACACCCCACAGCACACGGGACAGTCCCACGAAAATGTGGCACCAGGCCCGAGTGTCAGTAATGCTGAGACTGAAAATCTCTGGTTTAGGGTCAGACCTTGTATGGTTTGCTTTGCTTCTGGTGTTTCCGAGGATGTTAATGGTGCTCTATGAGAAGAGGAACAGTGCCATGATGTTGTCCATGTTAATAATTTCTTCCTCCATTTCTCTCCAGGAAACCCTCCTCTCTGATATTTTCACAGAATTAAAAACTCATGGCTGGGCGCGGTAGCTCAGCACTTTGGGAGGCGGAGGCAGGAAGATTGCTTGAGACTAGGAGTTCGAGTCCAGCCTGGGCAACATAGTGAGACCTCATCTCTACAAAAACAGTCAATAAATTTTCCAGGTGTGGTGGTGCGTACCTGTAGTCCCAGCTATTCAAAAGGCTGAGGCAGAGGGATCCTTGGAGCTCAGGAAGTCGAGGCTGTGGTGAGCTGGGCTGGTGCCACTGTACCCAGCCTGTGAGAGAGTCAGACCTGTCTCAAAAAACAAAAACAAAACAACAACAACAACAAACCCATGTCTGACCATGCTTGTCACATATCTCTGCCACATGGCCTGTATTTTTTGAAAAGATAGGCAAGGGTGGACATACGTCCTCAATGGCATTTTTGGGAAGTAAACCCCTTCTTCCCACAGGAGAATACGCAGCGCCTGTGAGGGGGTGAAATCAGAGGAAGGTGGGAAGGTCTGACTGGGGCACGGAGGGGCCTGCCTAGGGCTAACGGTGGGGGACACAGACCCCGGCCTTCAGGTCGACCCAGGGAGGAGGTCCCTAGGGTTGGCATGGGCTCCGGCTGGGAGAAAAGGCCCGGGGAAGAGGAATCGAGTCCTGGCTTGGGACATCTGTGGACTGAAGACGATTCAGGTCTGAAGCAGGTGAGGGAGGCCTTTCTGCCTAAGGGTTGACTCTCCCAGGGCCCAGGCAGGAGCTGATGCTTCGAAGTCTGGGCCCCTGAGGTGGTACAGTGCTCCTGGGTGAGCTAGGTGTGGCTGAGGCAAACCCACAGGGGCCTGAAAAGTGGAAGTTCCAGTGGCAAAGAGGGACAGCTGAGATAGATATACCCTTCCCACCTTGAGCAGAGGGAGAGCACTTGGGCGGAATGCAGTGCTTCTGGAAGCGGGAGCATTCAGGGCAAGCAGATAACCAACTGGCCCTAGTTTAGGGTCTGCTGTGATCTGAATGTGCCTCCCTGCATTCATATGTTGAAACCTAGCCCCCAAGGTGATAGCATCAGGAGGCGGCACCTTTGGGAGGTGATTAGGTCCTGAGGGTGGAGCCTTCATGAAGGGGATGAATGCCTTTAAAAGTGGCCCGGAATCTGCCTCACTCCTTCCACCGTGTGAGGTCCCAGTCAGAAGGCACTTTCGATTAACCAGAAAGTGGGCCCTCACCAGACACCAAATCTGCCAGCACCTTGATCTTGGACTTTCCAGCGTCCAGAATCATGAGCAATACCTTTCTGTTGTTCATAAGTCCATGAACACAAAACCAGTTACAACATCCTTCACTTCGTATTTTACTTCCTAGTGTGATCATTTAAAAGTCCATTAAAAAATGTTTTTTGACTTTTTTTTTTTGAGTTGGAGTCTCACTCCATCGCCCAGACTAGAGTGCAATGACACACTCCTGGCCACCGCAGCCTTGACCTGCTGGGTTCCAGCTATCCTTCCACCTCTGCCTTCCAAGTAGCCGGAACTACAGGCACACTACCACGCCCGACTAATTTTTTATTTTATTGTAGAGATGAGGTCTTGCCAAGTTGCCAGGGCAGGTCTCGAACCCGCGGGCTCAGGCAATCCACTCGCCTCAGCCTTCCAAAGTGCTGGGATGACAGGCTGAGCCACTGAGCCCGTTTTTTTGACTCTTAAGGTTTGGTCTTGGTTGCCTTTGCGAGCCATGGAGAGTGACTTATCTACATGACTATATGGGCCACAAGGCCAAGTTCGCCCACAAGTTTCTAGAATTTGAGTTCCCACCTGATGGACAACAGAGATATGCCAACAACAGGAATTACAAAAGGTCCTGATCAGAAAAGAGGCTTATGTACAAAAAAGTGTGGTGGAGCTGAACAGGTGAAAATGGGCCCTGAGTATTCCCAGGAGGGAATAAGATATGGCCTGGGTGATACATATGTTATAGTTATGTAAATGGCATGAAATTCAGGCCATTAGATTAGGTGTGCAAGAAATTTCACTTTGTTTTTCCATTACCAAGTGTGACATATAGCCAGCTATTCACCAAACAGTCATGATGACTTTCGGTCCTGTCTGGGGATGGTTGACCCGGAATCTGGGCCTAGAATCCAATGCCCGCCCGGATGTGCCTTTTCCTGGCACTTGGTATCAGCATAAGCGCACCAGGTCCATGCAATCCTTTCTAAGGCACATCTACTGATAACCGCTCCACTGCCCTTCCACTTCCATTTTATTGGTGGCAAGAAATCACCTGATCAAGGCCACAGCCCATGGGGTGGGAAGTTGACTCCATTCACAAGGAGGCCGTGGTGAGGGAAGGGAAGGAAGGAAGACCAGGGTAAGGAGATGGCATCCGGTTTCCAGGCTCTGGTGGGAAGGGGTTGAACCCAGAAGACGTGAAGAGTTTATGCTCGTGCAGAGGACGGGTCCTCCCACTGAGGGTTCGGGGAAAACAGGTGACAGCTGAGCCTGCAAATGAGGGGCAAGAGATGGAGATGTGCCTCCCCAAGGCCTCTGTTTCCCTGCAGAGTTGTGGGCATGTCATCCCCAGAGAGAATACAGAGAGGCCAGGCGTCCAGAAAGCATGGAGAAGCTTCCAAGTACGGCTGACCCTGGGAATGCACAAGGCGTTGACGGGTGCCCCTGGCAGGGATTGCCGAGAAGCTTTGGGGCCCAGCTGTTGAGTTTGTAGACGCCTCTGCCTCAGGATGGAGGCTTTGGATTTCTTGAGGTCATTCCAAGTGATATTTAGAAAGTTGCTTGACTATTTGCATTGGTGAAGAAAGACCAGCCTTAGAAGAGTTCATGCTTAGTCATCACCATGGGATGATGTTTCAAATGATTTCACGTCCACGGGGAATGAAATCCCTTGAAAAAATTTATAAAACCCTTCATCAAAAAATACTTTTAATTTCTCTCACATATTTATTAAAGTCAATCATTTACAGTTTATTTAAAAAGTTGCTCCGATAGACACAAAAATCTCCTGATAATGGGAATTAAATACAACTCCCTCACGTCCAGACCAATATTCAACTAGAACAGTGTCATCTTGAAATGTAACCCAATTAGAATTCTCGCGAGCGTTCTGGATCCTTGGATCGATTGACATCAATAAGGGAACGAATTTTTCGTGTTGTGAAAGAAATGTGTTTGTCTCCAATGACAATTTCAGCTCCTGCCAGCCCACTTGGTCAGGAGAAGGCCATAAATCATCTTTATTGTCTTTGGTACTGTCACTGCCATCCACTATTCTCTTCAGATCTTCCATCACACTTATATGTATGTACGCCTCTTTTCTGATCATGACATCATTTTGCAATTGCTGTCGTTGGCATATCTCAATTTCCCGTCGGGTCGGAAATCAAATTCCAGGAACTCATGGGCGAACTTGGCCTTCTGGCCCAATAGTAACGTAGATAAAAGTCATTCTCCATGGGTCGCAAAAGGCAACCAAGACCAAACTTTAAGGGCCAGAAAACATTTTTAAATGGGATTTCTAATTATCATACTAGGAAGTCAAACGTGGAGTAACGATGTTGTAACCTGCTGTCCTACAATTTTGTTGGAAAAGTCATGCACCTTCACCAACTTACCACTTATTCATTCCAAGAATTCACGGATAACTGAGATTATAACCCACATTTATTGACTATAAGGAAAAATAAGCTTGATTTTGTGGTTTTTAGTTTTACTTTTTAAGGCAAAGGGTTCCTATCACATCTTTTGACCAGTGGCATGAAATGCTGGTTCCTGATTTCGGTGGTCCACTCTTAGTGGCTCCTGTCCCCTCCTCTGGTGATGAGATCTCCATGCCCAGCCTTGACAGACTGTTTCCTCCTGTGAATCCTGTCCCTTTGGATTGCAGGATGCTGTGGCTGGCGGGTACTGCTTGGTGCTGGGGACCTTCACCCTTCTGACTTGGCCTTTTGGTGCTGGTCTTATTACAGCAAAGCCAGCCTTCCCATGGGCCAGGGCCGTGGGAAGGGTGTGTCCCGGCCCTGATGTGGGCAAGTGTTCTGTCCTGGTGTCCTGGGTGGAGTTCGGCCCTTTGTGGTGTGGCATTATGATAACATGACATGTGCCATGTCACATCAAAAATAACTCCCTTGGAAACAAGCAGGCTCAGGCTGTTACCATGGAATTACGTCACAGCCCATATTAAGTGGGTTACGGTTACAGTCTGGGAAGTCAAAATACAACCCAGGACGAGGGAATTGTTAAAGTGATTGAAACATGGAAATGAATCTGGACAGAAAGGTCTAAATCTTACCTGGGTTAGCATTATTGTTATCATAAATAATCATAATAATACCATACATTTTATAGCTTACGAAATCCTTCTTTTAGATGACTTCATTTGACTAGGTGCAGGAGAATAAATCTTAAGGTTTAATTTTTCTTGGAAATATCAATCTCTAGTCTGTACTACACCTGGCTGCCTTTTTAATGGTCCCAAAGCACAGTTTCCCCATTCATTCCACAGCTCAGAAACTTTCAGAAACTTTCTGTGTCTAGAGAATAAGCTCTATATTCCCTGTCCTGGCAATCAGAACCCTCCAGAACCCTGAACAAAGCTCTCTTCTTCCAACTGTGCCTCTGGACACCTGATACCTAGTACTTCCTGCTTTCCTGGCGGGCAGCTCCGGATTCCTTGTCCATGGAGCATCTTCTCTGCGGGTACCTTTCCTCCCTTCTTCATGAGCACCCCGCCAAGCCAACCCATCTCGCAAGACCCAGCCTTCAGACACCTTCCTGGTTTCTGCAAGCAAGCACCTTTTGCCCGTGAGCCCTCTCAGCAGGTCCTCTGATCCTTTCTGAAGACAGCCTGACCTGGAAGTGTGTCATGGCATCCACAACTCACTTCCTCCTCCTGTAGGCTCCCTGGGGACAGGACTTGAAGGACTTGACCCTTCTTTGTACCTCCTGTCTCTGCCCCTGGGGCCCCAAGCACCCCCCAGCCCAAGGTTCACGAAAACTTTTTCTGTAAAGGGCCAAGTAGTAAGCATTGTCATCTTTATGTGCCGTAAGGAGAGTGTTGCAACCACGCCATTCTGCCTTACTACTGCGAGGGCAGCCATAGCCAGAATTGACACTGGGCACCACGGTTCCAATAAGACTTGGTTTACAAAGATAGACATCAAGCTGGATTTGGTGCATGAGCTGTAGTCTGCTGTAGTCAGCCAAATGTCTTATTTATTTTTTTTTTGGTTGTATCTTTTTTTTTGTTATAGAGATGTGGGGTCCAATTCAGGGTTAGGTATGCAAACGTTGATTATGCAGGCACCCTTGTTGAAGAAGTATCCACATGTCTATGAAAGGTGCTTGTTGACTGATGGGCTGGATCGATGCATGACAGAAACACTTGTGGGTATTTGGGAACTGGGTTTACTGAGTGCACAGGGTCCGACCACCAACCCTGCAGCCACTTACACAAGAAGAAAAAAGCGGAAAAAAAAAACAGCTGTCTGTGCCCAGGGGACATCCTCATGTTAGGAGGAGGTGGAGCCTTTGAACTTGGTGGCAGGGGAGGACAGGCGAAGAGTACAGCAAAGCCAGCCTCACAGGTCAGTGATGAGGGCAACAGCCAGCACAGACTGATGGGAGGCTTGTCACGGCCCCCACACAGGACCCTGCGTCACTGGCTCCCTCTAATGTCACCCCTTTGAGTCAGGCAGCTCATGTCTTGGGGTTGATGCCTCCGTAGAGGGATAGGCTTGGGCAGTGTGGACCTTCTGAAACAACACTGCTTTTGTCTTTCGTCAATCCAGAGCCAAGATAGTGGCACTCAACCATCCAGCCCTGGGCCACAAAGCCAGGCACCAGTTCCCCTGGGGATAATGCCTGCCATCTGTTTTAACCCTTTATGTCCATAACGCGTTCTCTCTGCACCTCACCTGCTTGACCTTCCCGTCCACTTATTTATGTATCTATTTATTTATTTATGACTTTCTATTTTAAGAGAGAGAGGGCCTTTCTCTGTCACTCAGGTTGGAGTGCACAGTGGTGTGATCATAGCTCACTGCAGACTCGACCTCCCGGGCTCAAGCGATCCTCCGGCCTCAGCCTCCCAAAGTGCTGGGATTACAGGTGTCAGCCCCCACGTTCAGCAGTCTCACCAACTTTTCGAGGTCAGCAGCAGTTGCGATCGCCGTTCCTTGGGAATAAATGGGCTTGGAGAATGTCTGCAGGATTTGCTCAGGGCCACAAAAGCCGGCTCTGTCTTCTCTTCTCCAGGGCAAACAGAAGAGAACATGGGTCCCAGGCAGCTGCTCCCTGGACTCCAGCATGGCTGCCCTGAGGCGGGATCACACCCTCACAGGAGCTGCCATGATACAATGGGTTCCTGCATCTCCTCTTCACAGGACTGAACAGAAGCCCTGGCTCTTAGGGAACCCCCGTGTGCGGGACAGCACCCTTTCCTAGGGCTGAGACCCCGTGACAAGTGCAGGTGAGGAATTACACGGGGACCCACACGCTAAGGAAAAGGTGTGACCTGCTGGAGTCAACACAAGGGCTGAAATGGGGCTGCTGACCTGTATGTTCACCATCAACATATTTCAAAGCCGAAAGCCGAGTATTTCCAGATCTTTCTCTATGAAGACACAGCCAAAGAAAAATGAAAACATATTTCTTAAAAAACAAATAATATTACAGTGCTGGTCTAATCTCTCGTTCACGGTTTTTGAATAAAAATGCTTCTTTGGACATATAATTTTCTCTAATAACACCCTTACCACTGTTTTTCCATATAAGCAGAGAGCTGAGGGGATCTTTAAGAAATTGAGCATGGAGCAGAGTCTGATTTTTATACTTTGTCAGATGGGCAAGTTCAGGACCAAACCATTTTAAGAACATTAGGGAGATAACTTGAACTCTCGGGACCCATTCAGTGCTTTTACTTATGGGTTTGTTTTTAAGAGACAGAGTCTAGCCCTGTTGTCCAGGCTGGAGGGCAGTGGTGTGGTCATAGCTCGCTGCAGCCTCAAACTCTTGGCCTCAACAATTCTCCCGCCTCAGCCTCCGCTGTAGACTCTGTAGCTGGGTCTACAGGCGCCGCCACGCCCAGTTTAACACTTAACAAACAAATGAAGTCTGCTTCTTGTGATCCTCTTCATCTTCCAAATTTTTTCCCTTTTAATGGACAAGAGAAAAAAGTAATCAAATCAGGGCACGAAACACAGAGACACCAAGTGGGGTGAGATGCCGCTTCTCTCCAGGAATCCTTGTGGGACAGAGGGGTCTCGTCCTCCAATTTCCTTTCTTGGCTGAGCTTTCCACGTATCCCTGGCTCACTTCTCTTATTCCTCAAGCCTCACTTTCTCTCTCTGCCTCTGCCTTCCGTGTCTAAAGCCCTGCCTCCAACTCTCAACATTTTAAACATTCTTAATCATGCACCTGAAGTTGCCATGGCAACTAATTTCCTTGCTGAGGCGGTGGTGGAGGCCCGAGATCGGGCTGCCATTGAAACCGCGAATAATTTTCCTTTTCTTTCAAAATTAAGTAGGGCGTCCAAAGTGTTCCGCTGCGGTTTTTCCTGCCCCCAAAGAATAAGACTCCCAGGCACTGAAATATCCAGTTATTGCCATTCCCTGGTATCTTTTATGACTTCCTTTTCCTCCGGCACACACACCGTCCCCCTGGAAAAATAACGGAATACACTCTTTGTTATTTCTCTTTTGTCAGTGTGAGAAATGCTTCTGATGAAGTCTAATGACATCGGATGGCCCTCCCCGCCTCTTTTTTAAATTGCCCTTAGTTTCCCATTCTTAAAAACAACGAAGTCTCCTTCTCCTTGAATCTAGAGGACAGCCTGGTGAATCGTGTTTCAGCGCACAGAGCTATTTGGGCCCGAGAGTTGGCATGGGTGTCACGGCATGTGGACCGGGCCCGAAGCTGTCCCTCACTCTCCCGGGTGGCCTGAGTGGCCTACCCGCGCAGGTGGGGCTGGGCGCCTTCTCCTGGCTGCCTCCATTTCTCTAACTCCTTGGACAAACCCATATCTCCCTCCCCTTCCTCCTCCCCTCCGCCAGGGGCATCTAGCTCCTTCCCGCAGCATGCCACTGACCCCGCCCTCCCTGGAGTCCAGCGGTCCCAAATTACAGTGTCAGTGTGGCAGGACACTCTACAAAAGAAAAGAGCCAAGACCAGTTCTGGGGCTCTTTAACTGGATCAAGAATATTCAAAAAGGCGTCAGGAGTGTGGACAAGCAGCACAGGGGCTGTGTGGAGTCACATAACCCTTCCTCCTTTGGAATGCTTTCCTTCTTTGGCTTTAATAACAGCAATCTCTCTGCGATTTCTTCCTGCCCTTAAGAACTAGAAATGGACCTTCCATATGACCCAGCAATTCCCCTATTGGGAATATACCCGGAGGAACTCAAATCATTCTGCAAAAAAGATCCCTGCACACGTATGTTTGTTGCAGCTCTATTCACAAGAGCCAAAACATGGAACCAACCGTGTTACCCATCGAAGCTGGACTGGATTAAAAAAAACGTGGGACATATACACGATGGAATATTATGCAGCCATAAAGAAGGATAAACATATGGACTTTGCAGCAACTTGGATGGGTTTGGAGTCGATCATACTCAGTGATTTATCACAGAAACAAAGAACAGAGTTCCATAGGCTCTCACTCATAAGAGGACCTTGAACAATTATAATGCTATAAGAAAGCGACTGGCAGTCATGGGAAACTGTCAGGGAGGGGGTGTGAGACTGGCAGTTGAGGGAAACTGCCAGGGGAAGGAGGGGCACACGTCATCAACAAGGGCACCCGCACGATCAATGTTCGTATACCTAACCCTGAATTGTATCCCACATCTTTATAATTAAAAAAATAATAATAATTTTTCAAAAAAGACTGTCCCTTCTCCAGTAACTTGGATGGATTTAGAGTCCATCACACTCAGTGATCTATTACAGAAACAAAGAGCTGGGGACCAAATGTTCTCACTCATAAGCGGACCCTGAACATTTACCATGATGCTACGAGAAAGGAAAGTAGCTGGGAACTGCCAGGGGGTGGGGCACATAACATCAATAAGGGTACCAGATCTCAAACGGGCAAAGTGGGAACCAAAGGGAGCCCCACACTTTACCTGGACTATGACCACTTGTATACCCAATCCTGGATTGTACCCCATATCTTTAAAATAGAATATTAAAAAAAAAAAAGACTGTTCTTTCTCAGATCCTTCCCAGGATCCTCTGAGACTGGCATTTCCCCGGGTGACCACCTCGGTCACTGCTTCTTCCCTGTCTCCGCTCTCTGGGTCACCTCATTTTCCAGCTCTGTCCTGGAAGTTACCCTGAGGATGTCCCGAAGACCCTCCGTTTTATCAGGTCCCAAGCAGAAGCCACCACTGTGCTTTCCTCTCCCGGGTCCTTCTGCATGGTCAGCTGTACGCCCCCCAGGCATGCCCAGCAGGGTCAGCGTCCTTTGCGTGGTCCACCCTGCCCTCTCGGCCACAGTGCAACATGGCTGGGACAGCCCCCTGCTCAAGCAAACTGGCCTTGCCTTGAGGATGCAAGTCCACGTCCTTGGTACTGTCCTCCTGGACTTGTGGAATCGTTGAGCATCAGTGCAGTGCGGGAGTAGTCTCCAGGCTGAGAAGAAACAAGAGCAAAGTCTCAGAGTCACTGTGCGGGTCTCATTGATGTCCCCTCCTCAGAAGGAGGAAGCAGAGAGGGGTTCTCTGCAGCGCACGCGCAGCACACCAGGGTGTGAACTTGAACCCTCCACATCCTGTGTCTCTCCGGAAGGACCAGGACCGGCTGCTGCAGTGAGGGGCTGGAGAGCCTTTCTTCCTAAGAGGAAGACGCACCGATCATGCCAGCGTGAGTCTCTCTTGCTGCTCATTGGCTCGGCCATTCATTCAGTCCCCGCTTGTTGGCACATCTGATAAGGGCCGGGTCTGGTGCCCAGTGCTGAGAGGCAGCGATCAGGAAAGTGGGCTCTCCCACCTCCAGCAGCCTCAGGTCCCAGGAGGACTGGGTGCCGGATATGGCCCCTATCAAGCAGCAGTGGATTCGGGGTGCCTCTCCAGCTACCAGTTCAGCCGCTGTGAGATGAGGTGAATTTTACCCTCCCTTGGCTGAGCTTGGGAGCTTACACAGGCCTGGGCTGATGCCTGGCACCCCACTCAGTAACGGTGACCTTGGTCATGGCACAGCTACACAGAGTCTTCCTTTCCTTACCTGCCGAATGGGAACAGCCAGAATCTCCACCTTTCAGGACGAGCGCGGGAGTCAGATGAGCGGCGGCGTGTCGCGTGCTGGGTGCCGCCACCTCACGCTCCGTGAGCATTCTGGGTAGTTGAAGGGGAGAGCTTCTCAGAGGAGTGAGGCCAGGTGCGGCAGGTCCCACCTGTCATCCAGGGCTTCGAGAGGATTGCTTGAGGCCAGGAGTTTGAGATCAGTCTGGCCAACATAGTAAGAGCTTGTCTCTACCAAAAAATTAAAAATGAACCGAGAAGGTGGCTCATGCCTGTAGTCCTACCTACTCAGGAGGCTGAGATGGAAGGATCACTTGAGCCTAGGAGTTCGAGGCTGCAGTGAACTATGACTGTGCCACTGGGCTCCAGCCTGGGCAATAGAGTGAGACTGTCGAAAGAAAGGAAGGAAGGAAGGAAGGAAGGAAAGAAAGAAAAAGAAAGGAAGAAAGAAAGAAAGAAAGAAGAGAGAGAGAGAGAGAGAAAGAGAGAAAGAGAGAGAGAAAGAAATAGGAGCTGGACTCAGTGGCTCAGCCTGTAATCCCATACCTTTGGGAGGTCGAGGTGAGCGGATTGCCTGAGCCCGCGGGTTCAAGACCCACCTGGGCAACTTGGCGAGACCTCATCTCCACAATAAATCAAAAAATTATTAGCCAGGCATGGTAGCGCGCGCCTGTAGTTCCAGCTGCTCGGAAGGCTGAGGCGGAAGGATCGCCGGAGCCCAGCAGGTCGAGGCTGCGGTGGCCGGGAGCGGCCACTGCACTCCAGTTTGGGCGACGGAGTGAGACTCCAACTCAAAAAAGAAAGAAAGAAAGAAAGAGGGATGCAGGAAGGGAGAAAGAAAGAAAAAGAAAGAAAGAGGGAGAGAGGGATGGGGAGAGAGAGAGAGAGAGAAAAGAAGGAAAGAGAAAAAAGAAATGAAGCAGAAGGTGTCCTGGGGGAATGAATGACTTAAGTCCAAGTGTGGCGGTGTGAATCAATGTAGCCATGACAGAGGACAGTGAGGCAGTTCCTCAAAAAATTCTCATATGACCCAGCATCCCGTTGGGCGGGTGCCCAAAGAAAATAAAGCTGGCACCACGTCGAATCATCTGCACTCCCGAATCTGTGGCAGCCCTTGATAAGGGGACACAACCCACAGGTGAGAGGAACCTTCGCGGCCTGAACCCCTTTTAAAGCCCTCCGCCCCTTCAGGCTCTAACACTGAAGATCTGGATTTGGGGGGCACATTCAAAACGTAGCACCATGGCACGTGATTCGGCCTTTGAGAAGAAGGAGATCCTGACATTTGCCACATGGATGAATCGGAAGACGTGGTGTTAAGTAAAGGAAATCAGACACAGAAAGAAAAAAGTGTTGCACGATCTCATGTATATGTGAAATCTTAAAAAAGTCAGACTCGTAGAAATAGCAGAATAATGGTTATCAGGGAGGGAAATGAACAAACATGGGCCACAGGTTACAAGGTTGCACTTATATGGGATGAAACTGTCCAGAGATCTAATGTATAGCACAAGAACTATAGTTAATAATACTGTTTTACTGAACATTTTCCCTTTTTTTTTTTTTTGAGTCGCGGTCTCACTCTCTTGCCCAGGCTAGAGAACTGTGGCCCAATCATGACCCACTACAGCCTTAATCTCCCGGGCTCAGGTGATCCTTCCTCCTCAGCCTCCCGAGTAGCTGGGACTACGGGCATGTGCCACCACGCCTGGCTAACTTTAAAAAATTTTTTTGTAGAGACACGGTCTTGCTACATGGCCCAGGCTGGTCTCAAACTCCTGGCCTCAAGAGATCCTCCCACCTCGGCCTCCGAAAGTGCTGGGATTTCAGGCATGAGCCACTGTGCCCAACTTCCGTCGGAAATTTTCTGGGAGTAGATTTTAGGTACTCACTATACACACGTACACACGTGGCTAACTATGTGAGATGATGAATTTGCTCATTGGCTTGACTGTGGTAATCATTTCATATCAAAACGTCATGTGGCAGCCCTTAAATATCTCCAATAAAAAACGCAACAGCAGAGGATGTCCGTGCGTGGTGGGTGTGTGGTGCGTATGCGTGGTGTGGTGTGTCTGTGTGATGTTGTCACAGCGGCAAAAGACAAGGCTGAAGGAGGTAGGGTCACACCGTGGTGGCCAAGGATAAGCGTAGGCTTTGTTAGACGGTTTTGACTTTATCCTGAGGGGTCTTGGGAGCCCCTGGAAGGCTGGATGTAAGTGATGTGAGGTGTGGTCTGGTCCTTCCAGCAGACAGGAGCATGGGGGCTACCTGGAGAGCCAAAAAGGAGAAGAAAGATTGGCTAAGGATTGATGGGAAACCTGAGGGGGAGAGGTGGACGATGGGCCCACTGGCGTAGAAAGTGGATGATACCCGCGGGGTCATGAGACCCCCAGACCACCTCCGAGGCCCCTTATGGGCAAGCTTGGGTGGCCACTGGGCGTCAGGACATGAATAAGCCCGGTCCCTTACATCACCGTGACCCGAGCCAAAAGCACACAGCCGTGTCAAAAGACTCTTCGTTTTTGATTTTTCAGGCCTGTGATTTGGCGAGCTTGGAATAACTGTGACAGCAGCTGGAAGAAGCAATTCCTGGCACACTGCAGACACTCATTAAATATTTGGTAAAGGAATGCATGATTTCTGGGTGCATTTCCCGTCTTTGTTCAACTAGCAGGTGTACTCATTTCTTGGTTTAGATCAGAGAGGGTCCTGGGTCAGGGCCCCAGCCTGGCCCTGCGTGCACGAGCTCTGAAATGCCTTCCGCGGACGAACCTTCTCTGCCTCGGTTTCCTTTCCAGGCCCTGCCACCCTCCTCCCCTTGTGCCAAGGTTAAAAGAGAGAGCGGATAGGGAGCTGGTTTGGCAGCCCAAAGGCCGAGAGATCTTTGCCACTCTTCGCTACCTGAGAAGCTGGGGTGGTGGGGAGGACAGGACAGAACCCAGCCACACCAGCCTCGGTGGCATGCAGGTGAGACCACATTCCAGGACAACAGGCCAGGCCAGGGCTTTCTGCACTTTTCCATTTCGTCTACTGCCAGGAGGTACTAGGTAACTTCATGAGACCTGAGTGCCTTAAGCGATTAGAGAGTTTCAATTAAATCCAGCTAACCTTCACCCTTCATCCAGCTTCCACACACCAAACCAAACAGACCCCCCCCGGAACCCTCTCGAACCTGCCCAGCGCCAGCTTTCTCCTCGAATTTCTCCCACTATCTACTGAGATAAATGGAGGTCCATGAGGAAAATTCTTCCCTCTGAGCCTTTTCAGACCTCCTAAGCAAAGATGATTTATCCGGCACCGTCCGAGGTTAAAGAATGACTCCAAGCCTTGAATGAAAACAGAAAGTGTATCTATTTACCTGGAGAGCTTCCTGTCCAACTCCTTCACATTTGACGTCCACAGCTCCGGGGAACAATGGCCACCCCCCACTGCTGGAGGAGCCCCCCAGCAGAAGGCGGTGTGATTCGCCACGAGTCAAGGCCTGCCCACGATCGAGGGAGAACACTCGGGAGCAATAATAAAGCACTCAGAAAGGAATAATGTACTTAAATGCACAGATGAAGCACTTTTAACGTTTCTTCTTTTGACAAAGAGAGAACTGAAGTGGGCAGCTTCAGTGAAACAAGCACCTCTGTCCCTAACCGACGCTGAGTGGCTGGTCCAGGAATGGGAGCACTGTCAACGAAGGTATTGTCACCAACAAAGGAGCCTTTGAGAGGCTGAGAAGAAGGTCTTTGCCTCTGCTGCTGCTTCTTGCCTGTGAAAACATCCCCGTTTACGTGCTGCTTGAAGAGAGAGGTAATCCACTGATATCTCCAAGATAGGGACTTCTGAGTAAAACTTGGACATCGAGGAGGCGAGACATGTGTGGCGGTGGGTAAAGGATGCTGGGACGGGACTGATGGACTCTATTCTGGGTGTGTAAGTTAGCAGATGGGAGCCTAAGGCCTCCACGTGGAGGAAGATGTATTGGTTAGTTAATGTCATGGAGTGCTGCGTGACCAACCACCCCCAAACTCAGTGGCTTTAAACATCGCTCATTCTCACCAATCTGCAAGTTGGCTGGGCTCCACTGGTGGCCCAGCCTCACACTGTGGATCTGACAGTGCTTGTGGGGTGACCGGCTGCATGTGTGTCCGTTCTGGGGCCCAGGATAAGGGTTTCTTATGACGATGACAGAAGTTCAAGGCAACATGGTCTCTTGAGGTTTAGGTCTGGACCTGTACAACTAGCTCCAGCCCATGTGCCACTGGGGAGAGAGAGCCACACAGCCGAGCCCAAAGTCAAGGGCACTCTGGCGTGACGAGGCCATCTCAAGGGTATGAATGCAGGAAACGGTGAAGGACTGGGGCCAGTCATTCTATAACCACAAGAGATAACATCGTTGGAGCACTGACCACGTCCCATTCGCACATGCTGGTTTGTTGTTACAGGCACTTTCTTATTTGTTGTTCTCAATAATTCTGGAAAATAGACCTTACAAGGCCCACAGGTGAGATTTGCCAAGATGAAGCACCTTGAAGAAGTTTCCACCACACAGTGGGGATTAGCGCTTAGGTCTCCCTGACTCCGTGACCCGGACTCTTCTTACCATGTTGCCGAGACATGCTGGGAGTTTTCCTCATCTGAAAAATGGGACTGAAATCTCATTTTTGCCTCCCTTCGCGAGTCTGTGTGAGGCTCAAACGAGGCAACGCATAGGAGGTTGCTTCTGAACCTCCAAACACCATATGAATGTAAGGCTCTATCAACCATTTATGTATCAAAACCATCACCATGATTAATGGGAGATTAAGTGAGGTGGCCTCGGTCCCGGCCCCAGTTGACTTGGTGAGTGATCCTGGCCACGTCCTTCTTTCTCTGTCAAACCACTCTTCCCTTGGAAGAGGGTGGGCAGCCCAGGGAAGTTGCTGAAGCAGGCTGTCAAGGCAGCATCAGGCCAGCTTGTTTAATCAGTTCGATGGAGGCTGTGTGGAGGTCAGAACCAGGCAGGAAGTTCAGCCAGGCAGAGGCCAACAGGCAGGAAGACACAGGAACCAGGGGGTACGGCCGAGCAGAAAGAGGCTAGGCAGGGAGACGGCAAGTAGGCCACCCGATGGAAACACCAAGCAGAGGGGTGGCGTCTGAAACAAGAGGTTGAACAAGCCACGAGTTCATAAGGAGCAGAGCAGAGTCTAGGCAAAGACTCCAGAGAGAAGGGTCAGAATCTGGCCACGGTCTCTCAGCTGCCGGAGGGTGCAGGACACAAACTGCAAAGAAGCCTGACACTTGGACGTGGAGGACTCCTTCCAGGGTGTTTCTTCCCAGCTGGGGAATACACCGCTTCCCAAAAGTGGGCCGCCCAGTGACCACGGGTGAGTAGGAGTCCTGGCTGGAAGAAGGGGAAAGGAGGCAGAGAAGAGCACTGACGGCCTTCTGTCAAATAAAACCGTGTCGAAAGACTGGCAGAGAACCATGAATTACGTCATTCTTGGTGGGCGCAGCATCTTCAGAGAGTTGCCTAAAGCATTTGTGAATCCATTCATCCATCCATCTGTCTGTCCATTCATTTGTCCATTCATCCGTCTGTCTGTCCACCCATCCGTCCATCCATCCATCCATCTGTGCTTCCGTCCACCCATCCATCTGTCCACTTGTCCGTCCATTCAGTCATCCATCCATCCATCTGTTCATCTGTCTGTCCATCCATTTGTCCATCTATCTGTCCACCCATTCATCCACCTGTCCATCCATCCATCCATCCATCCATCCATCCATCCATCCATCCATCCGTGCATCCATCCTTCCATCCACTTGTCCATCCATTCAGTCATTCATCCATGCCTCATCTGTCCATCCATCTATCCATCCGTCTGTCCATCCATCCATCCACCCATTCATCCACCTGTCCATCCATCCAACCATTCATCCATCCATCCAATCATCTATCCATGCCTCCATCCATCCATCCATCTATTCATACGTCCACCCGTCTGTCTGTCCATCCATCTGTCCATCCATTCATCCACCCGTTCATCCACCTGTCCATCCATCCATTCATTCAGTCATCCATCCATGCCTCCATCCGTCCATCCATCCATCTGTCCATCTGTCTGTCCATCCATTTGTCCATCTATCTGTCCACTAGTCCATCCACCTGTCCATCCATCCATCCATCCATCCATTCATCCATCCATCCATCCATCTGTGCATCCATCCTTCTGTCCACTTGTCCATCCTTTCAATCATCCATCCATGCCTCCATCCATCCATCCATCTATCCATCCGTCCATCCGTCTGTCTGTCCATCCATTTGTCCATCCATCCATCCACCCGTTCATCCACCTGTCCATCCATCCAGCCATCCATTCATTTGTCCACCCATCCAATCATCCATCCATGCCTCCCTTCATCCGTCCGTCCATCCATCCACCCCTCCATCCACCCATCCATCCACTCATCCATCCATGCCTCCATCCATCCATTCATCTATCCATCCGTCCGTCCGTCTTTCTGTCCATCCATTTGTCCATCCATCCATCCACCCATTCATCCACCTGTCCATCCATCCAGCCATTCATGCATCCATCCATCCATCCGTCCATTTGTCCATCCATCCAATCATCCATCCGTCCGTCCATCCATCCGCCCATCTATCCACTCATCCACACAAACAAACATCCAAACATCCATCTATCAATTTATCACCCATCCCACCAACCATCCATTCACATATTCATCCTTTCAACTAATACTTCTGGAGCATTGATCATAGGAAATATAATGAGTGAATAGATGAAGTCAAAGGATGGTAACGTTTTCAAGCACCTACTGTATACAGCGCACGTTACATACGACTTCCAGTTTAATTCTCACAACAGCCCTAAGATTATTTGTGGGTTGGCAACAGGAGAAATGAGACTCAGGGAGGTCTGTGATTTGCTTGAGATCACACATGACCAAGACAAAGCCAGAGTTCAAATCCAGGTCCTCTGACTCGCGAAGCACTCTTCTTCCCAGGTACTTTTTCCGTGGAACCTTCTTGGGCTCATCTCACCAGATGGACACATACAGCCATAAGTCTCGATCATGTCCTGGTATGAAAGTGTCATCGTGTCCCCTTCCCCATAAACCTTGATGAGAGCTTAAGGCACCCAAGGAAGCCTGTACCTAGAATTGTGAGCTGGGATTTGCCCTATGACACTGCATCGCTGATGGCTAGAAGAGGCAAGACCATGACAGCTGCACTGGAGCAGAACAGTTTTCTTGGCTGGTCTGGTGGCATGGTGATGAAACTCCTCGCGAGGGCTCTTGCTAGAGCATCTCGTGCCCTTGTGATCATGGTGCATCTCCTGCCGGGCAGGTATCATCATGTGCCCTTGTGATCATGGTGTCTGCTGGGCAGGTTTCATCACATACACCTTATGCTCCTCACCGGATTTCTGGACACCCCAGAAGTAGACTGCCATACTTCTCCATGACTGTAGTGTCTTTCTGAGTCCCTGGGGACAGCCTTCTGGGACCGGAATACCATCTTGAGATCACAAAGCCAGAGGAAGTTTGAGTAGAAAAGACCTGAGCTCACCCTGTCCGGATGGGGAAGCTGAACCACTTCGCCTGGAGACTGTAGCACTTCTCCACCCGCATACCCTGCGATTCCCTGATCGTGTTCTAGCCCACAGGCTACCGATGTGTCTGCACTTTCAATATCCAGCAGGGGGGTTTTTGCTCACGCAGCGGAAGACCCCACAGCCCATGTCCACGAAGGCCTGGAAGTGCTTAGCCATTGAGCTTATGTTCTGCAGGGGCCAGCCCTTCTCCAGGGACTCCCTGAGACGTATGAAACTGCAGCTCCCCCCCCCCGATTGTGACAACTTTGAGGTGTCCTCTAGTGCTTCCCTGGGGACAGAGCCGAAATGCCTTCCAATTGGTCTTCCTCCTTCCTCTGTTCTGCCTCTCAATCAATGATTTCCCAGGAATCTCACTTCTGAAGCTGCTACAAGGGAACCCATCCTGAGTCAGAGGAGCAGGGGAGTCTAAAAAAGAACCATTCATCTCACAGCAGGCCGGGCTCGGTGGCTCAGCCTGTTATCCCGCGCCTTTGGGAGGCTGAGGTGAGTGGATTGCCTGAGCCTGCGGGTTCGAGACCCACCTGGTCAACTTGGCGAGACCTCATCTCTACAATCAATCAAAAAGTTAGCAGGGTGTGGTATGCCCTGTAGTTCCAGCTACTTGGAAGGTTGAGGCGGAAGGATCGCCGGAGCCCAGCAGGTCGAGGCTGCGGTGGCCGGGAGTAGCCACTGCCCTCCAGTCTGGGAGACGGAGTAAGACTCCGACTCAAAAAAAAAAAAAGCTCACAGCAGACAGAGCCAAGCTCCCGTTGCATTTGCAGACGGGGGACTTCACAGAGGCCGGATGACGGAAGGCATTTGGGTGGCTGGGTTTCTGCCGGATGGCCGGTTGTCCTCAGGCTGCAGTTCAGCGAGCATGACAAAGGGAAATAGCGGGGGAGAGGAGCCAGTGGACAGACACGTCCCACTGAACCTGGCGAGAGAGACTCCTGCAGGGCTGTGGGGCGCCGGGAGGACTCCCAGCCCCCGGGGGACAGGGCCGTGGACCGGAACAGACATCCCTGCGGAAGGCGACGCCTGACCCAGGCATGGAGAATGTGTAGGAGTTGGTGAGGGAGGCAGACTGGGGTGGGAGAGGCCATTCTCAGGGACCAGTGTGGGCAAAGACACGGAGGCATGGCGCGGCAAGCGGTGGCTTGGAATTGCTGAAACGTGAGTTCCGGGCAGGGATGGGGCGAGCCATGCTAACTCAAGAAGTCACAGGGCCGATGAGGAAGAGTCTTGCAGGCCACCGTTGGGAGTGTGGACATTCAGGCCGGAGTGGCAAGGCTGGGGTCACAGCACGGCAGCAGCAGCGCAGAGGACACATTTCCGGGGTGTGACGGAAGGCGGGAGGTCGTCGCCAGGGTGACAAGAGCCTGAACCACGGGGATGCAGGTGAGGAGGCCACTCCGGCCCCGTGGAGACCTTGGCTTCCCTCCATCACACCTTCCGTCACATTCCCTCCATTGTGCAGGTGAGGAGGCCACGCCCTGGCTCACGCCGGTCCCTCTTCCTGGCTACTCTCACCTGTTGGGTCACATTGTCGTCTCTTTGGTCCTCCAAGCCTCGGCCCAACCTTTGCTTTCCCCTACAGGCTTTCTCCAACTTTCCATAGTAGCCTAGGGACTTCGTCCTTGGGGGCCTGATCCATGCCCCTCCCCATGGGTCTCCTCCCTGCATAAGCCCCTTGAGAGCTGGGGCACATTTGTGGTGTGTGTCCCTGTGCTCCTTTGCCAGGATATTTGTCCAGGTGAGACCCTATGGAGTACTGTAAGGGCTACAGAGGGGACAGGGACCGTGCCACACGTCTGTAACACTCATGGCTGGCAGAGTATGAGTGTTGCTAGTACCTGTAACACTAGTGTTACTAGTACCTGTAACACTAGTACCTGTAGGTACTAGTTAGACACTGATGGCTCATCACAGTGTGAGCAAAGGCCTTGAAGGGTGAGAAAAAGAGGCATGGTCGCAATTCTCCGGCTTGTCTCAGGGCCACGGGACAGAGGCATGGACCCAGCCTCTGCCCCGAGAGTTTCTGTGATGATACTCTCAGAGTCATCAGTGGTTCCACCCCAGGCAGCGGACGTGGAAAGCCCTTGCAGGAGGGCATGAGAGGGTCCTGGGCCAGGCCTGGGCCAGGCCTGGATGTGGTGCCCATCCCTCGGTCATGTGACCGCTTCTAACAAGGAAGCTGGAATGGCCAGTTAGCCCAGGAGAAGGAAACGGGTTTTGGTGAACGCATGGTCGTCTCTACCCCTGGCAAGCTGCTTCACCTCTCTGAGTATTTCAGCTCTGCCTGGGCAGTCAGAACCGCCCTTTCCTCTGCGGTTGGGACATCGATTGTGCTAAAACACAGAATGAGCTTCCAGAGGAACCGGCGTCTGGGAAGCACCGGGGAGATACTGGCTCTGGCATCCCCCTTCTTAAGTTGGGGTTTTGTTATCGTCAAACCCAGGCGCAGGCACCATCGCATGGGGACCGAAAGTCACTAGTGCCCTGGCAGCGCCTCGCAAAAACTCCCCTCTCCCGCCAAAGAGAAAACCCGGCAGCTTCCCCTTCCAGCTCCTACAAGTTGCCTCCGAGCCGAGGTCTTTCATCTCCCTACTAAACGCGTGAGACAGAAACAGAATGTAGGCAGGGTGCAGGAGAGCGCACATTAACCTCCAGCCTCGTGCGAAGCCGTGTGTTCAAGGCCCATCGGTGTCTCCTGGTCACAGCTGGTCCCCTGTGCCCCCGTAGGTGTTGTCATTGTCATTCAAAACACCAGAAAAATAAACTTTATTGACTCCATTTCTGCATTGAATGGAAACACGCAAGTCTGCTTCTTTCAACAGAAATGCTTTCAGAGGGTCCCCCCTCCATCAAATTCCTCCTTCCTTAAATAAAAGACGCCTTCTCCCCTCCCTTGGCAGCACTGTTCGGCGGCAGGCAGTATTATGTGGAGGTTTTTCTACAGTGGGAGCCTTTGGTGACCCTCGTCTTAAGGAACTGCTTAAGCAGTTAGCACAAGAGAAGGAAACTGGCATTCAATAATAGCCAGTACAGTGGCACTCTAAAAATAAACATCTGCTTACAAAGAATTTAACCTGGGAATGCCACACTTTAGAGGAGAGGGCATCCATAATGGACTCTTAGAGCCGAGCCGAAAAGGAGTCCATTGCAGCTGAAAACTGACAGCCTCTCGTTGTCATGATACCCGGGATGCTATTCGCAGGTGGCGGGGTGGGCCGGAGGGCCGGAGGGGATTGTGGCTTGTGAGAGCTGGAGCTGGGAGGGAAAGGTGCTTCCTGCCTGGTTGCCTGGAGAGGAATCCGCTGGGGAGAGTCATTGCCTCTGCGTGGGGCTCTCAGGGTGGACTTCATTCATTCGTCTCTGGACCATCCTTCCACGGCTCATGAAGAGGAAAGAAGGGGAGAGGAGGCGCCTTGGGTGTGGCCACCAGGGTGGCTGTGGGTTGCAGCCGGGCCTGGTCTCCTGGTTCTGCCGTGTCTCAATTGTGAGACCCTGGGCAAGCCTCCACTTTCTGAGCTTCATGTCCTCATCAGAAAACCAGAGATGCCTGACCTCTTTTTTCAGAGTGGCTGTGAGGACTTGACATCGCATCTGTGACGCACCAGGGTAGGGCCTGGCCAATAACCAGAGCTCAGTAATACAGTGGGTCTTGTCCCCAAGGCCCCTGAGCTCGACAGGAAGGGCAGAGGCATCGTTGGTGCAGCTCGAAAAGAGATTGGATTTGCCATGTTGGGTTCCAGCAAGCAGGACGAGGGAGTGCCCAGGGCCGAGACTTGGAAGGACCCAAACGTCTGGTGAGGTTTATTTGAAGCAAATTCAAGCAGTCGAGGTGTCATCTCAAGCCCTCCCTCTGACAGGCCCAAGAGAAAGGTCTTGTGACCCTGTTTTACAGGTGAGGAGACTGTCTCCGAGCGGTGTATCTTCCAGTCTATGGGGAACGCAGGGGTTCAGACTTAGAACTGGCTCTCTTTACCCTACAGTGCTATTTCCTTAGCATTTGCCTTAGAAATTTTCCTTCATGACCCACAACCTAGTACTCATTAGTAGAAATTCCACCATTTTCCCTGGCACAAAGGACCTGGTTTATAGGGACAGGCAGGGATAGTGAGTCAGGTAAGATCTCTGCACAGCTGTGAAGCTCCTCTGAACCATGTGACTTATGAGTTGAAAGACCCAGATAACAGGTGTTGGTAAGGATGTGAAGTCAGAACCCTTATTCGATGCTGGTGGGCATGTAAAATAGTACAGCCACTTCAGAATAATCCTGTGCTTTGGGAGACTGAGGTGAGTGGATTGTCTCAGCCCACGGGTTCGAGACCCACCTGGGCAACTTGGCGAGACCTCATCTCTACAATAAATCAAAAAAATTAGCCGGGCGTCGTAGCGTCCACCTATAGTTCTGGCTACTTGGGAAGGATCACCGGAGTCCAGCAGGTCGAGGCTGCAGTGGCCAGGAGAGGCCACTGCACTCCAGTCTGGGTGACAGAGTGAGACTCCAAACTCAAAAAAGAAAAGAAAAGAAAACAGTCTGAACCGGGCTCGGTGGCTCAGCCTGTAATCCCGCGCCTTTGGGAGGCTGAGGTGAGTGGATTGCCTGAACCCACGGGTTCAAGACCCGCCTGGGCAGCGAGACCTCATCTCTACAATAAGTCAAAAAATCAGCCGGGCGTGGTAGCGCGTGCCTGTAATTCTGGCTACTCGGAAGGCTGAGGTGGAAGGATCGCAGGAGCCACTGCACTCCAGCCTGGGCGACCGAGTGAGACTTCAACTCAAAAACAAAACAAAACAAAACAATCTGGCTGTTTCCCATAGAGTTAACCACAGTGTTATCGCATGACTCAGCAATTCCGCTCCTAGGTGTGTACCCAAGAGAAACGAAAACATATGCCCCCACGAAAACTTGAACCCAAATGTCCACAGCAGCTTTGTTCCTCATAGCCCAAGGATGGAAATAACCCAAATGTCCATCCGTGGGTAAGTGATAAGCCAAATGTGGTCTGTCCATGCAATAGAATATTATTCAGGTGTAAGAAGGAACAAAGCACTGATAAGTGCTGCAGTGTGGAGGAACCGCGATATTACGTACGTGAAAGAAGCCAGACACAAAAGACCACGTATTATATGATTCTGTTTACGGGAAATGTCCAGGGTAGGCAAATCTACAGAGACAGAAATAGATTTGTGGTTTCTTGGGGCTGGGAGGGAGAGAGGATGGGTAAGCAGAGGGAAGCCAAAGGCTACAGGGTCTATTTTTGAGGTGATGAAAATATTCAAAGTTGGCGGTGGTGATGGTTGAGCGTAGCTGCAAATACACGGAAGACTGTTGAACACTTTGGCCATTTTTAGAAGGTTGACGAACAGATGCCGGGCAGGGAGAACCAGTCACTGCCCACGTTTACATGACTGTGATGAAGAATAAGTGACATGGCATGTGCAGGCACCTCGCCTGGCCCCTGGCGGTGGCAGGACGTCGGCGCAGGTGCGTTTCTTCACCCTCCCTGCCCCTTGAGAAATACCTTAGTGCAGACTCAAAGTCCCCAGCGGGCTTAGGGAGCGTTGCAGGGGCTTTGTCTTGCAGCAAAGTAGAGAAAGACATTGCCACAAGACGGTGTCTCTACCAGGGAGAAAGACGGCGACTCTACCAGGGGAAAGGGCCTGGTCGAATGATTTGGGGCAGCTGCTCACGTGGGCCGTGCGTGCGATGGATTTTCTGCTTTGGAAAGAGCCCGAGCCCGTCGTCAAAATGCCAAGATGCCACTTCCTCTGAGCTCAGCTGCGACCCTAGAGTTGGCCTGACCTCCCTTCTGGGACTCTGGGCTCCGGATGCTCTTCCTGATTTAATTCGAGGCCTCCCTGTGTTGACCTGGCCTCTTCCTGCTTGTCCCCCAGGCCGTCCCAACTCTCAGCCAGAGGGTCTCACAAAGTGCTCCAAGGCCGTTTGGGCCTGGGGGCGAAGGCGGGGTGGGCAAGACGGGGACACGGCCAGGTCTGTGTGTCTGGAAACAAGCTGTGGAGGACAGAGGACATTGGGGCCATCCTGTGCCACCAAGCCCTGGGAAGCCCCAAGCACTGGCTGTGCCCAAAGGGCACATTCCCTTGGCGCATGAGATAGAACAAAGAACAGCAGGCGGGCGGGGCTAGGGAACAGGGATCCCTCCAGAGACATCAGCACAGCCCCCAGCTTGACTTTGCCACGAGCCGGGTCACTTCTGAGAGCCGCCTGTGAAATGGAGTAATTATGCCTTCCCCTCCCAGATTATAGTGAGTTTTAAATATGAAAACAGCTAAGAGTGGCACAGAGTGAATAGGTGCTCATTGAGTGGATTGCCTGAGCCCGCGGGTTCGAGACCCACCTGGGCAACTTGGCGAGACCTCATCTCTACAATAAATCAAAATTAACCGGGCGTGGTAGGGTGCGCCTGTAGTTCCAGCTACTTGGCAGGCTGAGGCGGAAGGATCGCCGGAGCCCAGCAGGTCGAGGCTGCGGTGGCCGGGAGCAGCCACTGCACTCCAGTCTGGGTGACAGAGTGAGACTCCAACTCAAACAAACAAACAAACAAGCAAACAAACAAACAAAAACTTCTCATTACCATCACCGTCACCATAGCCCCAGGTGGTCAGTCTTTCCTTCCGGATCATTCAGGCAACTGAGTCCTTTGCAAGGTGACACGAGCGATATTCATTCTATATCTCCTGGGGTTGAAACATGGCCTTCCCACACGTTTTTTTGTTTTTCTTTTTGAGTTGGAGTCTCACTCCGTAGCCCAGGCTGGAGTGTAGTGGCACACTCACCGCCACCCCAGCGCCGACCTGCTGGACTCCAGCGATCCTTCCGTCTCAGCCTTCCAAGAGGCCGGAATAACAGGTGCATGCTACCACTCCCGGCCCATTTTTTATTTTTTGTAGAGACGAGGTCTCACCAAGTTGCCCGGGCTGGTCTCGAACCCGCGGGCTGAGACAATCCACTCGCCTCGGCCTCCCAAAGTGCTGGGATGACAGGCTGAGCCACCGAGCCTGGCCTCTCCACACGTTTTGTTGAGGAAACAGAGGCATAACCAGGAGACTTACCTGGGTGTAGGTCCTCTGGGAGTCAGGTCACAGATGGGATCGCTCTGGCTCTTGTCTCTTTCCTCCCCGGGTGAGCCCCTGTCTTTCCCTGGGATGAGCCTCACACACTTTCAGCAGGAGACCATTAACGAGAAGCCTGTTCAGAACGCCAGAAAACATCCCCTGCAAGACACCCACCTGCTGTGTTCGTGCCATAGGTCACTGGCTGGGGCTCCCTAATGAACAAGATCTGCATGTCGGCATGGGTCTGGGGGGAGGTGCGTGTCCCTGAAAACCGTAGCTGCTTCTGTCAGCCTTAGCAAGGGCTTTGGGAGGCCAGGCCACGGGGCCTTTGGGGCTGGCTGAGAACTGGCTCACGGGAAACCGGCCACCCCCATCTGCCTGGTAGGTTGGCCGGTGCCTTGAGGGAGCAGGTAATGCATACATGCATGTGCCAGCTGTTTATTGAGCACCTACTATGTGCTAGACACAGTGCTAGGGTCTGGGGAATCTATGGGGCTAATGGATATCATCCCTATCCTCGGGCAGCTTACAGGTCATTGGAGGAAGACAGAAATAAGTTCAGAAGAAGACATGATATGGTATGAAGAGTTACGGGGAAAATAAACTGGTGTGGGGTGGAGAAGGGGCAGTGAAGACCATGGCTGTCACTTCTCGTGGGATGGGTGACCCGTGGGATGCCTGGAGTGCTTGAGTCCCTGGCTCTGACGTATATCCTCCCTGGTCATCTGTCACCTGGCATGAGCCTCTCTCCAGGGGGTTCCCTCACACCCGGTGCCCACCGTGGGAACCCAAACTAAGATGAGAGGAGATAGACTTTCGACCCTGGTGCTGCCACCAGCTTCCAAGCCCCACTCAAGAGACGCGTGGCAGGTGGAAAGTGACCTTGGAAGACCTTCCGGCCTCATGGAGGGACCCGGCCCAGACACCGTCTCCACCGTGTCTCCTTCTCCCGCCTGCACCTGGGTGCCAGGGTGGCCAGCCCGCCCGGTCTCCAGATGGTCTTAGGGCTCTGGTCAGGTTCCTGGTCAAGGTTCCTAAAAAAGCAATGTCCAGGCAAG
This sequence comes from Cephalopachus bancanus, assembly GCA_027257055.1. NCBI lineage: Eukaryota > Metazoa > Chordata > Mammalia > Primates > Tarsiidae > Cephalopachus > Cephalopachus bancanus. The sequence continues at coordinate 5,161,768 of JAPVLO010000166.1, read as the reverse complement.
CTCGCCAGAAAGTGACACTCAAATCTCACTCCCAGCCCTGGAGAAGCATTCATGAAAGCACCCAGCTAAGCCGGGCTCGGTGGCTCAGCCTGTAATCCCGTGACTTTGGGAGGCTGAGGCGAGTGGATTGCCTGAGCCCGCGGGTTTGAGACCCACCTGGGCAACTTGGCAAGACCGCATCTCTACAATAAATCAAAAAAAAAAAAATTAGCCGGGCGTGGTAGCGTGCGCCTGTAGTTCTAGCTACTTGGAAGGCTGAGGTGGAGGGATCGCCGGAGCCCAGCAGGTCAAGGCTGTGGTGACCGGGAGTGGCCGCTGCACTCCAGTCTGGGCGACAGTGAGACTCCAACTTAAAAAAAAACGAAAAACAAAACAAAACAAAACAAAAAAAGCACCCAGTTGTGCTTGCTCAGTGCTGGGCAGGCGGCCTGGGCCTCCCTGGGCTGTCCTCTCCCCTTCTGTGAGTAGGGCTGGTCACCCCCATTAGAGTGGCTGTCCTCTCCCTGCGACATCAGACGGCAAAGCTCACTGATGGCCACCGCACAGTCCACACCTCTGGTCAACCTCAGCGGGAACTCAAAATCCTGAGTGTGGTGGGAGCAGGTCTGGCTGGTAGGGTGGGTGCCAGGGCAGCGGTAACCCAGCAGATGTGAGGTTCCCACACCCCAGATTTTTCGGGACCTCGGACAGTCAGACAGCGGATTAACCGATTCAACTGTCTTCTTCTCCCTTTTCTGTGGGATCTCTTCTTCCTGCTCCAAGTTCCCCATTTTGCCTATACACAGGAAGTGGTCACCATCCTGTCTTGCCAGGGGAGGACTTAGGGGGAGGATTGGGGTGAGAGCTCCACTGTCTCTTTGTCCCACAGGGAAAAGGGTTTTACGGGAGCCCCAGGTCCTGGGCTGGGGCCTCCCTTGGGCAGGACCAGTAGGACAGAGTCGCTGTGCTTCCAGGTCCCTCTTCTTTTTGCCTTGTCTTAGGGTCAGGAGTTGCTCACGGGCAACAGTGTGTCTCGGGGTGGACCTGCAGTTTACCATGGAGCAAAAGCCGGCCGCGGTTCCCAGCCGCAGTGCCCTCCAGCCAGTCAGTTGCAAAGCCGATATTTTGCCAGGAGTAGCCCAGCAGCCCCGTCCCAGTCTCTTCTGTTTTGGACCCAGACGGGGAGGAAGGTGGACCGTGCGACTTAAAATCAACCTTGGGCTGATTTAAGACCATGGTTCTACTTTATAGCTTGAAGACTGTGCAGTTCATTGTGAACTGTTTTAAATCCGAGCCCCCAAACACAGGCGATAGGCAATTATAAAAGATGCTTGGCTGGGTGCAGTGGCTCACACCTGTAATCCTAGCACTTTGGGAGGCCGAGGTGGGAAGATCGCTTGAGGCCACGAGTTCGAGACCAGCCTGGGCAACACAACGACACCTCGCGTCTAAAAAAAATTAAAAAATTAGCCAGGCATCGTGGCGCACCCCTGTAGTCCCAGCTACTTGGGAGGTTGAGGCAGAAGGATCACCTGAGGCCAGGAATTTGAGGCTGCAGTGAGCCACGATCATGCCACTGCACTCCAGCCTGGGTGACGGAGTGAGAAGCCAACTCGAAAGAAAAAATTATTTTGGGGAGTTGAGTGAGAATGGATGTGTTAGTTCTTTCGCTTTTAATGTCATTTTGTTTTATAATAAGGGTTAAATGTGTAACTAAATGAGATTTACTTTTTCCTCTCTAAAAGCGATCTGGAACAATTAGACGTCTCTGTCAGCACTCACCAAGTTTCTTCATAGACCGCTGTCTATGGTCAGGCCTCTGCATTTTTTTAATGAATAAACTCACAATTAAGGAGAGTCCTGTCAGAAGACTGGCCCTATGTTCAGTGAAGAAAAGATGGTCACCTTGAAGAGGGTTTGGGAACAGCTGGAGTCCTGCTGCAGCCACTAGAGGACAGTGTGGCCTTGGCCAAGTCATTGCCTCGGCAGGCCTCAGTTTCCCCATTTATAAAATGCCGTGGCTGAACGAGTTGATCCGAAAGGTTCCTTCGCCCTCCGCTTCCAGGTCTCTACCGGATACGAGTCAAGACAGTTGTCAGTGTTAGTGCTGCCACAAATACCCGTTTCCCAAGGCCCTGAAATCTCCGGGTCAGATTTCATGCCTACCTGCCCCACGGAGAGGAAGTCTGCCTGCTGGGATGGCGGCTTTGTGCGCAGATTCTTGCAGGATAATAAGTCTTTCTCTTATCTAGCAGTGCATTAGGGATAAGAGGACTGTAATTTCTTGTCTGCGAGGACGCGGCTTCAAAGGAGAATTCTTACTTGCAGAAGAGCAGAGACAACAACGAAATGTGTGTGAAATTAGAGGGAAGAACGTGAAGCCCGGCAGAGCTATTTTGGAAATTCTCCATGCAGATTGTTTGGAAATGGGAAAAGCACATTGTCTGCTTCAAAAACCCTTCAGGAAATTATTAAAAACCCTGAATTCCTGTATAATCACCACATCTCCTAAAGTGCACAAATTAGACACGTCGTGAATGGGAATCGATTGATGACAGGGAACTCATTTGAAATGAACTCCAAGTTGGACAATCTTTGTGGCGGTGCTCAATGAGATTTTACAAGATAAATCTTTTAAATGGAAACATCTATATTATACTCAGAGGGAAAGAAAATCTATCAATAGGCTGTTGGGACGTTTCCTTTCTTTTTGTTTGTATTGAAAAAATAATATGACAGCAGCATTAAAGAAAATGGTGAAAAATTCCCTTAGTCTTAACATACAATTTCTCCAACAATTATTTTCATTTTTCTGTGTTTCATTCAAACATGCATCTATTAGCATACCTATTTTGTAATGTTCTCAAGCCCGTGTTAATACGATTTTATATCTTATCTTTTTCTCTTCACTATGTCCCCTAAACATCTTTCCTGGTGGCACAAATTCTTCATCACGACAATTGTTCAAAGCTGTGTAATATTCCAACCACCAGAGATATGCCAGCTGAGGTCATTGTCCCCCAAGAGCCAGACATTGGGGTCTTCCCCCCTTTTTTTATTTTCATTTATTGAGTTGGAGTCTCACTCTGTCGCCCAAGCTGGAGTGCAGTGGCCGCTCCCTGCCACCGCAGCCTCGACCTGCTGGGCTCTGGCGATACTTCCGCCTTAGCCTTCCAAGTAGCTGGAACTACAGGAGTACACTACCACACCCGGCTATTTTTTTTTTTTTTTTTTTTTTTTTTTGAGTTGGAGTCTCACTCTGTCGCCCAGACTGGAGTGCAGTGGCCGCTCCCGGCCACCGCAGCCTCGACCGGCTGGGCTCCGGCGATCCTTCCGCCTCAGCCTTCCGAGTAGCCGGAATTACAGGCACATGCTACCACACCCGGCTGATTTTTTGATTTATTGTAGAGATGAGGTCTTGCTGCCCAGGCGGGTCTCGAACCCGCAAGCTCGGGCAATCCACTTACCTCAGCCTCCCAAAGGCACGGGATTACAGGCTGAGCCACCGAGCCCGGCTTAATTTTTGGTGTATTGTAGAGACGAGGTCTTGCCAAGTTACCCAGGCCGGTCTCGAACCCACGGGCTCAGGCAATCCACTCGCCTCGGCCTCCCAAATTGCTGGGATGACAGGCTGAGTCACCGAGCCCAGCCATTCCCTCCTTTTTTATTGTTGCCTATCAGGCTTTGAGCGATACATTTTCCTTCTGTCCCTCATCTCCAACTAGTCCCAGAGGTAGGGATTGCTGACTGAGGGCATTTCCAGGCTCTGACAGTGCTTGTCTTTGCCATTCTACACAAGTCCATGGTCACGATGGCCGAGGAACCCCCTTCCTTGCACTGCATGGGACAATCGTTGCCACATCATGGCACCCAGGGGGACTTTAAAGTGAATATTTTATGTATGCGCCGGAATGAATACTTTTCCTTGGGTTTGCGTGTTCTGCTCTTTTTTGTGGGAATTTATACATCTCTGCTCCACCTCTACTAGGGGAACAGTATTCACAGCGCGAGAGGTAATAGTAACAATCAGAATAACAGTAGTAACTGTAATAGCAACAACAGCAAGGGTGGTTGCAGCAACACCAGCAGAGTAATTTCAGCAGGGGTGGCCATCCTGGGAGTACTTGCAAAAGCACAGGCCTTCCCGCTTGAGATTCGGGTTTTATCTGTCTCCTAGCACCGAGCTACGCAGACGTCGTGCTGGATGAGCGCCGAGGGAACGCGTGGCCTCCAGAATGCAGTTCGGACCCCTCCGGCCCCTGCAGCTCAGACCCGTCCCCCACGGCTCCTAGGGGGCACTTTGATCCCCTTCCTCAGCCTGCAGGTCCCACCGCAGCCATGTTCAGGAGTGGCCGAGCGTGACCTCTCGAGACAGCCCGCCTGGGTGAAAACCTGCCTCTTCCCAGCCTTGGGACCAGTGGCCTCTTTGGGGCCCACGCCTCGTCTCGATGGAGGCCACAGAAGCAGCGGTGGCAGTATGGATGACAGCAGCAGTCGCCGGAGTGGTCGCAGCGGGTGGTGGGGTTAGCAGGAGTGGACGTCGTAGGAGCCGATGTGGCACCAGGAGTGGCGGCAGGGACGGGGGCATCGATCGCGGCGGTCGTCCTGGAGGTGGCAGCAGCGGGGTGATGGGATTTTTGGCAGGGGTAGCAGTGGTGGCGGTGATGGTTGTGCTTTCGGAGGCAGCCACGGTGGCCAGGCGGGGTACCAGCAGCCTGAGTCGCTGCCCCTGGGCGTGGCCGGTCTCCAGGTGCGCCTCCCCACCCAGCTCGGTGAGGGTTTCGGCTTCCCTTCTCACAGATAAGGAGCAGAGAGTGGATGCCTGCCCAGGATGCACTGGCGAGTGCAGTGTCATGGCGTCACTCTGTGCCATGTCGTCTTCTCAGGACCCCCACGTGGAGTGCACCGGACCAGCTCGTATCCCATGCTCCTCTTCTGGGCGCCTCCTGGATACCCTGGCCATGGAAGGGGCTAGGGTCCTGGAGACAGCGTGAAGAGCCCCTACTGGTCGAGAGACTGACCCTCCCACCCTTCCGCAGGATTCATGTGTCCTGGGAAAGGCCACCATGCCTGAAGGGACACAGCTGCTTCAGGGTGGCCTGCAGGAGGGTGAGGACCCAGAGGGTCACTGGGAGCCCTTCGAACTATGGAGGGGGGTTACCTTGGTTACAGGCAGGTAACCAAGACTGGTGGTAGCAGAGAGAGGTGGTGGAGAGGGAGTTTGGGACGGATTCTGAAATCAGGCGCTGGTTCCGGTGGCGACAGGCGGCCATTGTCGCTTCACTCTGGCGGCATCGTCCTTAAGCACAGGCCTTCGCTCTTGAGATTCGGGGTTTATCTGTCTCCTAGCACCAAGCTACGCATCTGTCGTGCGGAATGAGCGCCGAGGGAACGCATGGCCTCCAGAATGCAGTTCGGACCCCTCCGGCCCCTGCAGCTCAGACCCGTCCCCCATGGCTCCTAGGGGGCACTTTGACCCCCTGCCCCAGCCTGCAGTTCCCACCGCAGCCATGTTCAGAAGTGGCCGAGCGTGGCCTCTCGAGACAGCCCGCCTGGGTGAAAACCTGCCACTTCCCAGCCTTGGGACCAGTGGCCTCTTTGGGGCCCACGCCTCGTCTCGATGGAGGCCACGGGAGAATCTATTCTGGGATTAAGAGAACCTCTAGAGAACACTGTCCCTGGCCCGGGGTACTCCTGCCATTAGCATTTTCTCCAGCCCTGTAACCTCGCCAAGGGGACCCCACATGAATAAGTCACCACAAGAAAGTGGCCCTAACTGCCACGCACACACTCTGGGCGGAGTCACCTGCTGCCTGTCGTGGCGGGGAGATCTCCCATGATGGTAACAGGTGTAGAGAGAGTCATTATCGCGCTGATCGTCAGAGAAAATCAACACAACTCCTTTCAATTTAGGGAGAAAAAAAAAGAAAAAGAAAGAAAACGATCCCACTTAGGAAAAGAGGAAGACTGGGCTTGTTTCAGTTTATCCGAAACCTTTTCGTATTTTCAGTTTTAATAAGAGATGACGGAAGCTGACATTTGTGCAAGCACCAAGAACTCGCGTCACTTTGAAAACTTGCGAGTTGATTTGAAGACGCACCAAGAGGTAGCCAAGACGGCGCTCTGCTCACAGATGGTGGGTGACTAGGTGCCAGTTTGCCGAAAAGCTTGGAGCTGGCAGACGGTGGAAGCCAGCCGCCTGAGCCGCCCGGGGCCGGCAGGATGGGTTGCCCGGCAGGAGGTCCCAGAGGCTTTGCCACACTCACCTGGCCCAGGTGAGGCTGCCAGGACCAGGAGGTAGTTGGAGCCAGGGGACCGGTTACCCTTCTCGTTGGGGGTGGGGGCCTGTCTGGGGCAGTACCGGGGACCAGGGACCCTTGCCTGTCCACGGCTCATGCAGGCCCCAAAGCCCAGGCTGGGTCCCATCTCTACCACCTGTGTGGCCTTGGGGGAGTCATTTGCTGCTCTGGGTCCAAGTTTCATCACCGAGGGAGAACAAGGTGGAGACAGGCATGGGGCCCTAAGCACCCCCACCTCTTAGGGTTATTTGGACCGCACGGAGTGAGCCCTTTCTAAAGACAGACCCTGGGGTGCGAGGGCATATGGGGTGAGGAATGGATCACCGATGGCTGCATCTACTTGGCAAGCCTCTGCTCGGCCATTCTGTGAGCAGATTCAAGAGCTGGAGCTCAAAGATGAACGGCCCAAGGAGCTTTGAGATCTGTTCCTCAAATCCAGCCAGGGGGCTTGGAGCAAAAGGAGGGATCCCAGGGTTTTGGGAAGAGGGAAGGATCTTCGCCAGGAACAGTGAACGGAGGCCGGTCAGGAGAGAGGGTCACGTGGTTGGAGCTTAGGGGCCTCGGAGTCTGGGAGAAGAGTCCTCAGAGGCTGGGAGGGGAGTCCTCAACCGAGGAGGTGAGACAGCCCGCGCCACCTGCTGCCATTAGGCTGTGCCCGCACGCAGTGCTCGTGACTTTGCACAACCTTCTCAAGGTCGGGTCTGGACCCACCCCGGAGGCCCAAGGGGGCTCGCAGGTGGTGTCTCCTCGGAGGAGCTCAAGCTGAGAGAAGCAAGACCCCCACCCCTCCTGGGCCGTCCTGGCCCCCCGAGTGGTGCTTCCAAGAGCCAGGCCCAGCCGTGCCGGGTGGGGAAGACGCAGAGACAGGTCTCACAGCTCAGTCTCTGTCTCCCGACACCCCAGGACTCTGCTTGGCAAAATGTCCAATCCCTTAACTCACCCTCTGTTTTTTGAGTTGGAGTCTCACTCTGTTGCCCCGGCTGGGGTACACTGGCACGCTCCCGGCCACCACCGCAGCCTCGACCCGCTGGGCTCCAGCGATCCTTCCGCCTCAGCCTTCCCAGTAGCTGGAACAACAGGCGCGCGCCACCACGCCTGGATAATTACCTCTCCTTATCCGGTGCCCAGGAAGTCTTTGGGCTCGTGGTCACACAGAAATGATGATTTGTATGTATTTGCCGATACTGATTGAAAGAATAAGAAGGTCACCCTTCTGGAAAGTCAGGAACTCAGGTCTGAAAGGCAATCGGTCTCCCGCCGCAGGACGGATGTCTTTCTGCTTGTAGCGAGGAGGAGGAGGGAGGAGAAGGGTTGTGCTCTCTGTGTGGGTCTTCCTAGGGCACCCCCACCCCTGAGGGGTCATTCAACCTTCCAGGTGTGAAGTAATGAAATACCGCTGATCAGCCGGGCTCGGAGGCTCAGCCTGTAATCCTGCGCCTTTGGGAGGCTGAGGTGAGTGGATTGCCTGAGCCCGTGGGTTCGAGACCCGCCTGGGCAACTTGGCGAGACCTCATCTCTACAATAAATAATAAAAAAAATTCAGCCGGACGTGGTAGCGCATGTCTGTAATTCTGGCTACTTGGAAGGCTGAGGCAGAAGGATCGCCGGAGCCCAGCAGGTCGAGGCTGCAGTGGCCAGGAGTGGCCACTGCACTCTAGTCTGGGCAACAGAGTGAGACTCCAACCCAAAAAAAAAAAGAAATACCGCTGATCACTCCGATCTAAATTTAAAACCTGCTCTGCCACCTGCAAGCTGTGTGTCCTCGGGCAAGTCACCTGGCATCTCTGTGCCTTCTGAGACACTTCATCTAGAGCTGCTGTCAAAGGGTGAGTGACCCAGTCTGTCATTCCAGGGCTTTGGGAGGCCGAGGCAAGAGGATTGCCTGAGCCCGGGAATTTGAGACCAGCCTGGACAATTTGGTGAGACCTTGTCTCTACAATAAATAACAAAAAGAAAATTCACCGGGTGTGGTGGCATGAGCCTGTTGTTCCAGCTTCTTGGAAGGTTGAGGCGGAAGGATTGCCTGAGTCCAGCAGGTCGAGGCTGCCGTGGCCGTGAACGTCCCACCGCACTCCAGCCTGGGCGACAGAGTGAGACTCCAATTCAAAAAACAGGGTGAGCGAACTGAGATTACGTGAGAAGTGATGCCCCAGGGGCGGTTCCTGGAACACAGGAATTACTTAGCAAACTCTCCTCGTTAAAAAAAAAAAAAATCCCGTCCTCTTTCTGCAGACAGCACAGTGGGTTCCATGTTTTCGCTATTGTGAATAGTGCCGCAATAAACAACAACAAAAAATGTGGCGCATAGGCACGATGGAATATGACCCAGCCATAAAAAAAGGACAAAATTATGAACCTCGCAGCAGCTTGGATGGACTTAGAGTCTATGATGCTGAGTGATCTGTCACAGAAACAAAGAACACAGTGTACCACATGTTCTCACTCATGAGCAGACCTTGAACCATTGTCATAATGCCATAAGAAGGGGATTGGCAGGGGTGAGAATCTGCAACGGAGTCAAAAGTAAGGACTTTGGGGGTTCAAAGGGACATGTAGTTAGAAGCACACCAACCGCCTCCCAGAAATAACAATAGCAATCATAACAGTAATAATCATGCAAACACTCATCAAGCATTTGCTGCAGCTCCCAGCGTCACCCCCTCGATGCTCGCGCCAACCCTCTACCTGGCGTAGGATGGAACCTTCTAGGAGCCGGAGGTTGCCTGACCTCCTCGGCTCAGTCAGTGGCAGAGCGGAGACACAGACCCAGGCTCCCCGCCCCAGAGCCCAAGGCTGCCAAGGGAGACTGTCTTCCAAATGCAGAACTCCCTCGCGGCCCGGCCTGGCCCGACTTTGGGGAGAGATGCACTTCATTTCTTCCTGTCGTCTAACCCGAAAATGAGGCGCTTTCACCCACACTTCGCGCACTGAGTTCTGTCTTGCACGTGAAATTCGTCCCTTCCCCGGCCCCCTTCCCTCTTCCGGGCGCGTGGGAGGCTGTTGGCAGGCGTGTCTAAATAAATATCCATCCATCAGCCCAGATCCACCCAGGCCGATGCAAAACATGTGGCTCCAGGGGTGCTGCTGGGCTCGCAAGCCTTTCACCTTTCTCCCAAGACGCCCCAAACACTCCCCCTTGTGTATCTAGAAAACCCAGAGTCGGTAACTGCTCTCTCTCCGCTTACACAGAACTTTGTAAAAAACCTCTGTTAACCTGAACTAGACTTGGATGCTTTTGTCTTGGCAAGCCATGAGAGCTTCTAGGCCAGGGTGGAAGGACCAACACTTACTGTCTCCTTGGTACCAGGCTCTCACATAACTTGACTCTTTATTTTGTGTGTGTATTTATTTATTAATGACAGAGTCTCTCTCTCTCTGTCACCCAGACTGGAGTGCAGTGGCCGCTGCTCCCGGCCACCGCAGCCTCGACCTACTGGGCTCCGGCGGTCCTTCCGCCTCAGCCTTCCGAGTAGCCGGAATTACAGACATGCGCTACCACGCCCGGCTGATTTTTTTGATTTATTGTAGAGATGAGGTCTCGCCGCCCAGGCGGGTCTCGAACCCGTGGGCTCAGGCCATCCAAAAGCGCGGGATGACAGGCTGAGCCACCGAGCCCGGCTGGGACTGAATCATTTTTAAATTTTTTGAGAGATGAGGTCTTGCTATGTTGCCCAGGTTGGTCTCGAACTCCTAACCTCAAGCAATCCTCCCGCCTTGGCCTCCCAAAGCATTGGGATTACAGGAGTGAGCCATTGCACCCAGCTGTGGCCCCGATGAACAATTCATTACAGGTGAGGCAGTAAAGAGAGGCGCAATTCTTCAAATCACACAGCCGCTTTGAAGCAGATATGGGATTTCTGTAACCTCAGGCTGCCAGGGAGACGACATCTTCCCCAAATGTTTGTTGACTGGCTGAAAGAACGAATAAAAGAATGCATGGGCAAGTGTCTAATTTCTAAGAGCATGGCTGACGGGAGCTGTCTGGCATGATTTGGGTAACCTCCTTTAGGGGCACACACCAGGTTGGATGAACACAAGTTGGCGAAGTGGCTGTGTTCATCAGACGTGGACCCCTCTCCCACAGCACTGGAACCCAGTAACACCAGTCACGTTGCTTACAATCTTATGGGGGCATTTCCCCCCATAAGGTCAGCCTTTGTTTCTTCTGACTCTGCATACACGAAATCTGTTGCATCTGGTAAGTCAGGCCGGCGACATTTGACCTTTAAGTCCAACGGGCTTGAACTGCCCAGGTCCATTGTCTGTGGATTTCTTCCGTCTCTGCCACCCACGAGACGGCGAGACCATCCCCTTCTCTCCCTCCCCCTCAGTTTACTCCCCGTGAAGATATGCCAATGAAGGCCATTCGGATGATCCACTTTCACTTAAGGAACAGTAAATATCGCCGGGCTCGGTGGCTCAGCCTGTCATCCCGTGCCTATGGGAGGCTGAGGTGAGTGGATTGCCTGAGCCCGCGGGTTCGGGACCCGCCCGGGCAACTTGGCGAGATCTCATCTCTACAATAAATCAAAAAATGAACCGGGCGTGGTAGCGCACGCCTGTCGTTCCAGCTACTCGGAAGGCTGAGGCGGAAGGATCGCCGGAACCCAGCAGGTCGAGGCTGCGGGGGCCGGGAGCGGCCACTGCACTCCAGTCTGGGCGACAGAGAGAGACTCCAACTCAAAAAAAAAAAAAAAAAAAAAAAAAAAGGAACAGCAAATATATTTTATCTTTCCTTCTGACTTTGTAATTTGAGTTGGAGTCTCACTCTGTTGCCTAGGCTGGAGCGCAGTGGCACGATCACAGCTCCTTGCAGCCTCGACTTCCTGGGCTCAGGAGATTCTTCTGCCTCAGCCTCCCAAGTAGCTAGGACTACAGGCGTGCCACCACACTCGGCTGATTTTTTTTTTTTTTTTTTGTAGCCATGAGGTCTCATTCTATTGCTCAGGCTGGTCTTGAACTCCCGGTTCAAGTGATCCTCCAGTCTCAGCCTCCCAAAGTGCTGAGATTATAGGCATGAGCCGTTGCACTTGGCCTATGATTTTCTTAATAACTTTCTTTTCTCTTGCTCATTTTATTGTAAGAATACAGCCTATAATACCAATAACATATAACATGGGTGTTAATCGAGCCTTTATATTATCAGAAAGGCTTTCAGTCAACAGTAGATAATTAGCAGCCAAGTTTTGAAGGGGTCAAAAGTTATACACATAGCCGGGCTCGGTAGCTCAGCCTGTCATCCCGCGCCTTTGGGAGGCTGAGGTGAGTGGATTGCCTGAGCCCACGGGTTCGAGACCCGCCTGGGCAGCGAGACCTCATCTCTACAATAAATCAAAAAATCAGCCGGGCGTGGTAGCGCATGCCTGTAATTCCGGCTACTTGAAAGGCTGAGGCGGAAGGATCGCCGGAGCCCAGCAGGTCGAGGCTGCGGTGGCCGGGAGCGGCCACTGCCCTCCAGTCTGGGCGACAGAGTGAGACTCCAACTCAAAAAAAAAAAAAAAGTTATACACAGATCTGCACAAGAGTGGGTGTCCCTAACCCGCCAGTTGTCCAAGGGTCAGCTGTATTTCTTTCAGTCTGTTAATTGGTGGGAAAGCCTTGCACGTTCTTTAAATTATTTAACTCATTAATCAACAAACATACGACGCAACAAGAGCCGTGTCTATGCAGAGGGGGGAAAGGGAAACAGTTTTGACCACAGTTCAATTTACAAACTTGGTGAGTCTGATTTTTTAAATCAACATTTAATCATCTGTTATGAACTACCCCAATTTTTTTTTTTTTGAGACAGGATCTCACTCTGTCGCCCAGCCTGGAGTGCAGTGGCACAATCACAGCTCACCGCAGCCTTGACCTCCTGGCCTCAGGTAAGCCTTCCACCTCAGCCTCCCGAGTAGCTGGGACTACATGTGTCTGCCACCATGCCCTGCTTAATTTTTGTATTTTTGGTAGAGGCAAAGAGTTACTATGTTTCCCAGGCTGATCTTGAACTTCTGGGCTCAGGCGATCCTCCCTCCTCACCCTCCAAAGTGCTGAGATTACAAGTGTGAGGCACCCTGCCTGGCCTAGCCCTCATTTTTATTGGCTTCTCCCCTTGGCAATGGTCTCCAGGAGGAATTGCTAGAATTTTCTTGGTGGAAGACAGTTGAAAGTCATCACTCTTTTAAACACGAGGACGTTCGGTTACCCGTGACTAGAAAATGGCAAATCTCAGACCAGAGCTCGGGTCTCCTATTATCTAGCCAGAGACACCTGCCGAAATGAAAATGGAGGAACTCGGCTTCGCCGAGCAATTGTGTGCACTGCTATCCTCAGGCCCGAGCTACCTCTTGAGAGAACTGACCTCGAAGGATTTACATGCATGCACAGGTAGCTGCCCTGAGTCTGGAAAATGATGACATTTTGTGTTCCTGTAATATCTCCCCTAAGAATTGACCCCAAGAAAACCATATGAAATGTGGATAAGGATATACTCACCAACATGCTTATTACTGCATTGTTTGTAGACCCTGCATAGGGCGGGTTATTAGTCCGCCACTAAAATAAAGTTTTAAAGACCATTCAATTACTTTAGAAAACATGTTCTGGATAAAATATGAAGTGAAGAAGGTAAGACAAAAACATGTGGCCACGGAACGATATCAAACATGAAAAAATATACAATTTACACAGGAAAAGGACCGGAAGGAAAGGCACCCACATGTTAGCAAAGGGCAGGCGTGCGGCGATCACACACTGGCTGGGCACGGTGGCTCACGCCTGTCATCCCAGCACGTTGGGAGGCTGAGGGGGGAGGATTGCTTGAGCCCGGGAGGTCGAGGCTGGTGAGCTATGCTTGTGCCAACGCACTCCAGCCGGGTGACAGAGTGAGACCTCGACTCAAACAAACAGACACACACACAAACAAAATGATCACACATTGCATTCCTGGAATCTCAGACACTGAGCCATTCACCAGAAATGGGTGTGCTAAAAATGGTGTGAGATCCTGATTCGTGGGTCTCCCTGTCTGGGGCAGAGGGGGGGCAAAGAGACAATATCTAACAAATAACCATCAAAATAAACTTGAAATGACAAATGGCGATTGTTGCTATCAAGAAGGTTGTTTCTGAAGCATGGGATTGTGGGTGGTTGTCATTTTTTGGGGTTTTATTTATTATTTTTCTTCTCATTTTATGTTCGTCCAACTTTTCTTTAGATCTTAACTTTCCAACAGCAGCCCTGGGCCGACATGATGATGAGAAAAACAGCTATGGCTCACGCCTGTCATCCCAGCACTTTGGGAGGTGGAGGCGAGAGGATTACCTGGGGTTCGAGCCCAACCTGAGCCACTTGGTGAGACCTGGTCTCTACAGTAAATAAAAAAATTAGCTGGGGATGGTGGCACGTGCCTGTGGTTCCAGCTACTTGGAAGGCTGAGGCGGAAGGATCGCCTGAGCCCAGCAGGTCGAGGCTGCGGTGGCCGTGAGCATGCCACTGCACTCCAGCCTGGGAAGGAAGGAAGGAAGGAAGGAAGGAAGGAAGGGAGGAAGGGAGGAAGGGAGGGAGGGAGGGAGGAAGGGAGGAAGAAAGAAAAACAGGAGTTTTAAACACACACAAGCGCCATTTCCAGTGGCCCCACTGACAATGGAGGTTGCAGGTGGAACTCAGGCTGGCCCCTGCACAGAGGTCGGGCACGCCTGCAGAGGGGGTGGAGCCCTGTCTCTGGATCCATGTGGCTGTATGAGGTTCCTGTTGCGGCTATAACAAATTCTCCCAAACTTAGTCACTTAAAATCATTTTCTTACGGTTCTGGAGGCCAGAAGTTCAAAATCCCTGGACCAAAATTGAGGTATGGACAGGACTGGTCCTTCCAGGTGCTAGAGAAGACTCTGTCTCCTTGCCCTTTTCAGCTTCTGGGGGCCGCCTGCAATCCTTGTCTCATGGCCCCTGCCGCCATCTTCAAAGTGCACCCCTAATCCCCTCTCTGCACGGCCTCCCCTTCTCCTACAGCCAAGTCTTTCTCTTTGTGTTGGAAGGGGTGCATTTAGGGCCCACTGGGACAGTCCAAGAGCGTCCCGAGATCTCGAGATCTTCCACAATCCCGTAACACGCACGGGCTTCAGGGACTAGACCTGGAGATCTCTGGGGGCCATTATTCAGCCCAGCACAGTGGCTTATCAAAGTCTCCAGGCGGACCGAATACTAACCCCGGTTAGCCAATTCCAGAACAGCCCTTGCCTAACGTGTGTGAATTTTTTTTCTGTCTTGTTTTCTTTCTCCAGAGGAGGGGAAAAAAGAGAGAATGGTATGTCTGAAGATTCGTTAGACCTACTTAAATCTTAGGTAGCCGTCTGTCCCTCCCACCAGGTCAACTCTGTTATTTTAAAGAGTTTGCTTGGCAGGTGGCATCGGAAATGGGAGGGATGGCTGGGGACACAAATTAAAAAGGAGAGAAAGGGACAGAGACAGAGACAGAGGGAGGGCGGGAAGGATTATTGTACGCTAATGCTTGCATTCAAACATTCAGTCCAGTTAAAACACTGACATGGAGCATTGTGTACGTTCCTGAGAGGGGGCTCTGAGTTGTGTATCTCACGGGTGTCATTGGATGTTATTGTTGCCTTGCTAAATATTCATGGAGGAATATGTGGAATAAATTCTCTTGCAAACTGACAGAGAGCAAGTTGGGTCTGTCCTTGAGTCTCTCATCTGCATCGCTCATTCCTGAAAAACTGTCTATTTGGGCACGAGTGTGTGTGTGTGTGTGTGTGTGTGTGTGTGTGTGTGTGTGTGCGTGCGCGCGTGCGCGCGCGCATGCAGAAGTGTGGGGGCCGTGTACTCGGTTAATTTAAGCGGAAGAATCCCACCTTCAGAGGAGCAGGGCTGCATCTCCCCCCCAGCTGGGTGACCTCAGGGTGGGTGGTATTTACGAAGAGCAGGCTGCTCACAGAATGGCTTTGATCAAGCTACTCTCTGGCTTCAAAACCAGCCTCTTTCGGGGGCTGTGGCTTGTTTGTCCAGAGGTGGGGTTGGGTCTAAGAATTCCGTGAATGTGCCCATGGGTGTGCGCACACACGCTCACAGAGGAGAGCTTCTTTGGGCTCAGAACAAAGTCCCTGGTCTGGCCAGGGTCCGGAGGGCTTCCGGGTGGAGAGGGAGACCGTCGGGGGGAGGAGGCTGATGACAGTGGGTTACAGACCTAGGAGACACAGGGGACGGGGAGGAACAGCGACTCCTGGAGACGGCTGAGATGCCACCTTCCCTGGGACACCCACTCTGACCGTCGGTCTCGTTCTCCAGGCTCAGCCAGTTGCCCTGTCTTGGGGATCCCGCGACACACTGCAAGGTGTCCAGGAGAGAGAAGAAACTGTCATGACTGTGTTCCTTGTCTGTTTCTCCCTCCAGGGAAGAGACTCCCTCAGGGCTGTCACCCTAGCATCCCCGCCACCCTCCGTGCACTTGGAAGTTGCCCCTGGAAGGCATTTGCCCCAGTTCCTACGCGCTCTGTCTTCACAGTCAGAACGTCAGGGGTGCCCGTGGCCCTTGAGAATGAGAACTGCATTCTCTGCCTTCTTTGCAGCTGGGCGTGGCCAGGCCTGTCCTGGCCAATGGGAATGGGAGAAGATCCACAGGCTTCATTCCCTCGTCCTGCCTTGCAGCGAAAACACACACCTTCCTCTCCCCTCGGCCCTCGGACCGGCGTGACGGAGAGCCACCTTGGGCCATGCAGCTGGGGACAGCATGCTAGGAGGGCACAGCAGCAACACGGAAGGGGCCCCGCCCAGGATGCTGCGAGGCTGCCGTCCAGCCCTGCACTGTGTATGCGCCAGCTGTTTACCTAAGAGAGAATGAACAATTCTGTCTCGATGGGGATCTGGCGTGTTGGGTCTCTGTTCCAGCAGCCCAAGCTAAGCTCTACACAGTGCCCCGAGAAGCCTTCTCACAGACAGACGATCACCGGCTCAGAACCTTCCCCAGCCCCCCAGCCAAGACCCCTCACGTCTCCTCACGGTGATAGAATCATTCCCACCTCCTCTAAAAGACGTCCCCGTCCCCGAAATCCGTGGCTCTGTGAGCCTCAGAGGCAGAAAGGACTCTGCAAATGATTAACTTAGGAAGAACTGGGCGAGGCAGCTGCATGATGTGGTGCCCAGGGGTTGGTGCCCGTGAACCCCGCACAGGGCTGCAGAGACCAGCAGGTGCCATGGATGGATGGTCAGAGACCCGACGGCCACGCTCCTCCTTGGGGGGGCCCTGAAGAAGGGGGAGGGGGCAAACAGGGAGGAGAAGCCTCAAAAGAGACTCAGATTTGCCTGCAGAGACCAAGCAGCCTTAAGGGGCAAAATTAGGGTTTCTGCCATCAAAGGACCCGGGACTCTAGAGCAAGGCGAAGACAGTTACAGATAACAAAGCAAATACACTTCTTCTTTTTTTTTTTTTTTCACATCTGCATAAATCCCAGCCCAGGCACCAAAGGAAAGGAGGAATGAGGGAGATGGAAATTCCCCCACGCGTGCTTGATTCTCATGGGCTTTCTGGAAACTTCTCACAGAAGAGCAAGGATGCAGACACAGGTGGTCTGGGTGCCCAGTGCAGCTGAGTTTTCTGCAGGAGCCAGCCTCCCTCTGTCAGGTCTGCCCTGGGAGCTGGGAGAGCGTGCCACTGCACTCCAGTCTGGGTGATGGAATGAGACTCCAACTCAAAAAAAATTAAGTAGATATAGTGGCATGCGCGTGTAGTCCCAGCTACTTGGGAGGCTGAGGTGGATGGATTGCCTGGCCCGGTAGGTTGAGCTGCACTGAGCTGTGATTGTGCTACTGCATTCCAGTCTGGGCAACAGAGAAAGACCCTGGCTCAAAAGAGAAAATGAAAAAAAGTTAAGATCCTGATCCTTCTCGAGGTAATTCCTGAAGGCCACTCAGCCAGGATTCGACACACCACCTGCTGGGAGATGGGACTGCATGAGAAATGGCCTTGCAGTCACTGGACCTGTTCTCTCTGGACACTCAGAGCAGGACTTGGAGAGGCTCCCTGCCCCCCCAATAGCACTGGCTGCACTGGCCCCCCGGGGTGGGGCGGGGGGCTGGAGTCCCCTCTGCCGCATCCTTCCTGGGATGCTCTTCCTGTGAGAGTCCCTTGGATGGAAATCTCCTTCGTGTCCAAGGGTGGGGGCAGACAAGGACTGAGGTCATCCTTACTATGGCTTGATTATTAGAAAGAAGAATCTGCAGGGCTTAGTGGCTCACACCTGTGATCCCAGCACTTTGGGAGGCGGAGGCGGGAGGATTGCTTGGGCCCAGGAGTTCGAGACCAGACTGGGCAACATAATGAGACCTTGTCTCTACAAGAAAAAATCAGAACGTTAGCCGGGAGTGGTGGCACGTGCCTGTAGTCCCAGCTACTCAGGAGGCGGAAGTGGAAGGATCACCCAAGTTCAGGAGTTTGAGGCTGTGGTGAGCTGTGATCGTGTCGCTGCACTGTAGTCTGGATGGCAGAGGGAGACCCTGGCTCAAAAAATCTTGAGGGCTTCTGGAGGAAACATGGCGTATGACTAAGTCGATCCAGCTCAGATGCTGAGGTTCCATCTCTAAGAGTCCCCAAGGTGCTCGTCTGCAAGACGAGTTCCTGCTGCCGTCATCCTGGTGGTCCCCTGGGAGCGCTTCCTCCTGTGAGATCCGACTCAAGCTTGGACACAGACTTCTCAGTACTAAGTCAGGAATACTTAAGTCAGAACATAAGTCAGGAGTGCCTAAGTTGGGAGTACTTAAGTCAGTAGCACTTACATTAGGAGTACTTAAGTCAGGAATACTAAAGTCAGGAGTACTAAGCCAGAAGTACTAAGCTGGGAGTACTTAAGTCAGGAGTCTTTAAGTCAAGAGTACTTAAGTCAGAAGTGCTTAAGTTAAGAGTACTTAAGTCAGGAGTACTTAACTCAGGCAACCTTAAGCCAGGAGCACTAAGTTGGGAGTACTTAAGTTGGGAGTACTAAGTTAGGAGTGCACAAGTCAGGAATACTAAAGTCGGGAGCATTAAGCCAGAAGCATTAAGCTGAGAGTACTTAAATCAGGAGTGCTTAAGTCAGGAGTAATAAGTTGGGAGTACTTAAGTCAGAAGTACTAAGTCAGGGGTGCTAAAGTCGGGAGTGCTTAAGTTAGAAATACTAGAGTCAGGAGTACTAAACGGAAGTACTAAGCCGGGAGTACTTAAGTCAAAAGTATTTAAGTCAGGAGTACTCAAGTCAGGAGTGCTTAAGTTAAGAATACTTAAGTCGGGAGTACTTAACTCAGGCATGCTTAAGTCAGGAGCACTAAGTCGGGAGTGCTTAAGTAGGGAGTACTTAAGCCAGGAGTGCTTAAGTCAGGCATACTAAGTTGGGAGTACTCAAGTCAGGAGTGCTTAAGTTAGGAGTACTTAAGTCAGGAGTTTGCAAGAAAGGAGTGCTTAAGAGTACTTAAGTCAGGAGTGCTTAAGTCAGAAGTTTGAAGTCAGGAGTATGAAAGTTGGGAGTACTAAAGTCAGAAGTGCTTGAGTCAGGAGTGCTTAGGAGTACTTAAGCCAGGAGTGCTTAAGTCAGGTGTACTAAGTTGGGAGTACTCCAGTCAGGAGTGCTTAAGTTAGGAGTGCTTATATTGGGAGTACTTAAGCCAGGAGTATGCAAGTAAGGCGTGCTTAAGAGTACTGAAGTCAGGGGTGCTTAAGTCAGGAGTGCTCAAGTCAGGGGTGCTTGAGTCAGGAGTGCTTAGGAGTGCTTAAGTCGGGAGTACTAAGTCGGGAGGACCAAGCCAGCCCGCGAGTCTCCGCGCGCCCAAGCCTCCGGGGCCTCACACTCGTCCCCGGCCGCGAGCGTCCGGCCTTCCAGCCCGCGAGACCCCGCGCGTCCTTGACCTCGCTGGCTTCCCGCGAACACGGGCAGCCTCTCCACCCTTGGGACCGGGCCCGGGGTCACGTTTCCAGAAGCTTCCCCGGCCGGGCGGGTCTTCTCTGCGCCCCTGGCCCCCTGGGCGTCCCCGGACCCTCGCGCCGCGCGGGGGTCCTGCAGCGGGCGGTGGACGTCGGTGTCCCCGGGTGGGGCTGGAGCTCCTCCACGATCAGAAGGTCTGGGCACGTGTTTTGGGGACCAGCAAAGGAGGAAAGCGGTGGGTCCCTTGGGGGACCCGGCGACCCCATGCCGGGCAGCAAGCCCCAGCAGAGGCGGGACCCTGGCTCTGCTGGACGCACCAGGACGGCGAGGGGCCGGCGCTGGCCCGTCCTCCGTGGCCTGTGTCTGTCCCCACGTTCTCCCTCCCGTCTGTTCCCCCAAGCAAGCCGCGAACCCACGGATACCAGGACAAAGCCAGCTGGAGTCTTCGTGGCCTCTGTGCCCGGACTCTGGCGTTCCCAGCCCCTGGGGGGCTCCCTGGGCGCACCCGGGGTCCCGAGTTCAGGGTGGGCACATGGGGTGCCGGGGGGAGACACTCTGTTGTGGCTGACCACCAATCGGCTGCCCAAAGACAGGGTCCTGGACGGGAAAGGATAAAACCTGCACCGCCAGCCATGACACAAGGAAGAGTAATCAATTCGCAGCGGCCAGTTATCAAACTAGGGGCCTGCTGGGATCTTTTTGGGGTTTTTTGGGCTTTGACTGCTCTGTTCCTGCAGCCTGACAGGGTGGATCAGCATCTCGGAAAGTGGGAAGAAATGCATCCTTGCAAGGCATCGCTGGTCCAATGCAGAAGGCGGTGTGCGTGGACAGTCCTGGGTCCACCCCTGCACGCCCATCAGCCATTGGGCACCCCAGGCGTCACTTTTCTTGTCTGTTGGGGGATTAACACTGCCCCATTCTTGGCCAGACGGGGCTGGCTCATGCCTGGAATCCCAGCACTCTGGGAAGCTGAGGTGGGAGGATGTCTTGAGGCTGGGAGTTCAAGACCAGCCCGGGCCATAGTGCGAGATGCCCCCGTCTTTATAAAAAATTAAAAAAAAAACAAACTCTATGAGATTAAAAAACAGAAGAAGAAGAAAAGAAACCCTGGCCTGCCAAACTCTTGGGGTCCAGCGGGGATGGGAATTTTGCTGCCCGTGACCGCCTGCCAAAAGCATGGCGGGAGACAGAGTGGGAGAGCTGGCATTTCTGTGGCTTCCTCGGCCTGCCAAGCCCATGTGGCCAAGGCCTGGGAATCCAGCCTGGACGTTGCCGGGCCGGCGTCCCTGCGAGCCGGTGCTGCCGTCCATGTTCAAGAGTCATTGGGCAGCCCACCCCTCAGCCCTCTGCCTGTGAGATCTATGCCCAAGCCCGGCTGGCCTCTGTAGTTTTTCCTCAGTACCCACCATGCGCCATGCTCTGTGTCCGGTGGAAGCACAGGACGGGGTGGATTCATTTCCCTTGTTGCTATAAGAAAGCACCCCAAGCTCAGGCGGGGTGGCACACACCTGTCACCCCAGCACTTTGGGAGGCCGAGGTGGGAGGATCAGTGGAACCCAGAAGTTGGAGACCAGCCTGGGCAACATGGCGAGACCTCGGCTCTACAAACAGTCGAAAGATGAGCCGAGTGTTGTGATGCGTGCCTGGCGTCATCCCAGCTGCGACGGGAGGCTGAGGGTGGAAGGGTTGCCTGAGCCCAGGAGGTCGAGGCTGCGGTGAGCCGTGATCATGCCACTGCACTCCAGCCTGGGCGACAGAGCGAGACCCTGACTCAAAAAAAAAAAAAAAAAGCACCGTACATTTAGTGGCTTTAAACAACACAAAGTCATCCCTGACTGTTCTGGAAGTCAGAAACGGGGCCTGACAAGGTGAAAATCAAGGTGTCAGTGGGCTGGTTCCTTCCGGAGCCTCCAGGAACAGGGCTTGGCCTTGACCAGCTCCCAGGGGCCATGTGGACCTCAAGGCTGGTAGTCTCTTCTTTCTTCTTCACAGCCGGATGCAGCCATCTTGAGAGCGTGCTCTGCTTCTGCTGTGATGTCACCTCCTTCCTCCTCGACCCTGCCTCCCTCTGTAAGGTCGCTTGGGATTCCCTTCAGGGCACGCCCAGAGAATCCAAGACCCTTAAAGTTCCTTTGCCACACAAGGTGGCGTGTTCCTGGGTTTCTGGAGCTGGCAGGCGGGTGGCCTTGGGGGCCATGACTCTGCTGTCTCCCAAGGGCTCTGCCCTCCAAGGGTTCCAGCCCCAGGGCTCCTGGCCACCCTGGTCAAGCACGGCTCTGGGGGCCGGCCACTCCACCGGGACACCCCACGGCCCAGAAACCCTGGCTAGGACTTCACTGCTGACCTCGTTAGCCGAGTAAAGGCACTGGACTCCCGAGGTGTGGTGGCAAGCCATCTTTAAATTATTCAGCAGTGTGTGCATTAGAAGGCCATTACACAGAGGAGCAAATTACCAACACCGACGTCCATGATGAGGTAATAAAATAAATAATACATTAACGAGGTGCTGCGCTCTGGAGTCAGAGAGGGCGTAGGGTCACAGAGCCTCACGCGACGTTGCAGTCACGGGAGCCGAGACCCTAAAGCCACGGGCACGAAGTGGAGCTGTGCGTGGCCTGGTCGGGCCTCCCCCCTCGTGGCCCTCGGGTGTCCAGGGTCCAGCGGGAGGGCTTGCCCCCACGCTGAGACAGCGCGCTCGTCTGTCTGAACCCCTTGGACCCCGTGGTGAGGCTTTTTGGAACCCGCCTGGCCACATTCACCTGGACGCTTCTCCCGTCTGCCGCGTGTATTCTGGGGGTGACCATATGTGCTTAGGAGCCGTGAGGTCCGGGGTGCAGGCTCTGGGTCTTGCCAGCCTGGGTTCACATCCTGGCTCTGCCGCTTACGAAGCTTCAGTCTTCTCCCCTGAGGAGTGGGAATGGTGCCACCCGCCACCTTGCGTGGCAAAGGGACACCCTGCGGAATAATTTAAAGATGGCTTGCCACCACACCTCGGGAGCCCAGTGCCTTTACTCGGCTAACGAGGTCAGCTGTGAAGTCCTAGCCAAGGTTTCTGGGCCGTGGGGTGTCCCGGTGGAGTGGCCGGCCCCCAGAGCCGTGCTTGACCAGGGTGGCCAGGAGCCCTGGGGCTGGAACCCTTGGAGGGCAGAGCCCTTGGGAGACAACGGAGTCATGGCCCCCAGGGCCACCCGCCTGCCAGCTCCAGAAATCCAGGAACACGCCACCTTGTGTGGCAAAGGGACTTTAAGGGCCTTGGATTCTCTGGGTGTGCCCTGAAGGGAATCCCAAGCGACCTTACAGAGGCAGGCGAGAGTCAAGGAGGAGGAGGTGACGTACAGCGGAAGCAGAGCGCGCTCTCAAGATGGCTGCATCCGGCTTTGAAGACGAAAGAAGAGACCACCAGCCTTGAGGTCCACGTGGCCCCTGGGAGCTGGTCAAGGCCAAGCCCTGTTCCTAGAGGCTCCGGAAGGAACCAGCCCACTGACACCTTGATTTTCACCTTGTCAGGCCCCGTTTCTGACTTCCAGAACAGTCAGGGATGACTTTGTGTTGTTTAAAGTCACTAAATGTATGGTGCTTTTTTTTTTTTTTTGAGTCAGGTTCTCGCTCTGTCGCCCAGGCTGGAGTGCAGTGTCTGTCGCTCTGCGCTGTCAATGCCACGAGGGACGAGCAAAGCCTCGTGAAGCTCCAGGCAGGCTGGGCGCACAGTCCACGGGCAATGACCGTGAGCGCTCCGTTGTTATTTGGCTGGCATGACTGCGGTAAGCGGGATCGCAGCCCCCAGAGGTATCCAGGCCCTGACCTCCGGAGTCTGTGAATACGACACCTCTCATGGCAAAGGGGGTTTCGCAGATGTGAGGAGGTGAAGGATCTGGAGATGGACAGACAGCCCTGGCCCTTCCGGGTAGGCCCTGAAGGTAATCACGAGTGTCCTTGTCAGAGGGAGGCCGGGGACTGGACCCAGCAGCTGGCAATGCTATGTAACTGGCTTTGGAGACGGTGGAGGTGACCGCTGGAGGAGCCAGAAAAGCTGAGGAAGGGTGTCCTCCAGGGAGACCACAGCCCTGCCGATGCCCTGACCCTGACCGAGTGAAGTTGGTTTTAAACTTCTCCCCTTCAGACTGGTAAGAGGATATATGGATGCTGCTTTTTTTTTTTTCTTTTTGAGTCGGGATCTCACTCTGTCGCCCTGGCAGGAGTGCAGTGGCACGCTCATGGCTCCCTGCAGCCTCGACCTGCTGGGCTCAGGCGATCCTTCCACCTCAGTCTCCCAAGTAGCTGGGACTCCAAGCACAGGCCTGGCTATTTTTTTTAACACTTTTTTGTACAGACGGATTCTCGCTATGTCGCCCGGGCTGGTCTTGAACTCGTGGGCTCAAGCGGTCCTCCTGGCTCAGCCTCCCAAAGTGCTGGGATTACAGGCGTGAGCCACCTCGCCCGGCTGTATGTTGCTTTAAACCGCCGGTTCTGGGGCGATTTGTTCTGGCAGCTGTAGGAAATGAATTCTTCCCAGCACATCCCCATGAGTGGTCGTGGAGAATGCTCTCAAGAATGGCCGTGCCGGTCCCTAGCGACTTCTTGTCCACGGATCGGCACATTCCACATGTGTTGGGCACCTAATATGTTTAGGTACTTGTGTTCCGTGCTAGAGCCACACAGATAAGGCCACATGCGCACCGTCTGTTGCAAATAGAATATTCCCCCGTGGTGTCAGGGCACTAGACAGTCTGTGTGCTCTGAAATCACGCTGACCAGGGTGGCAGTCCTAGCTCTAATCAGCTGTGTGTCTCTGGGCAGGACACCCGTCCTATCCAAGGCGCAAAAGCCCCTTCTCGGATCTTCCCATGCCCTCCCTGACACCCCTCTGCTCCAGTCTCCACTCAGTGACCAGAGTAAAAATATTTTTTTGAGTCGACGTCTCACTCTGTCGCCCAGGCTGGAGTGCAGTGGCATGCACGCTCACAACCACCACAGCCTCGACCTGCTGGGCTCAGGGCCTCCCAGGCTGCATCTCTGGAGTGGGAATCACAGGGATTCAATAAGGAAATACACAGAAGATTCCAGAATGGCGCTCTGCTTCTGTCATGACGTCACCTCCTCTCTCCCGGACCCTCGCCTCCCTCTGTAAGTATACTCGGGATTCCCTTCAGAGCATGCTTAGATAACCCAAGGTCGTTGAAGCTCCTTTGTCACATAAGGTGACGTGTTCCCAGGCTCCTGGGATCAGGAGGTGGGCATCGTTGGGGGCCATGACTCCACTGTCTCACAAGTTCCAGCCCCAGGACCCCTGGCCACCCTGGCCAAGCATGACTCTTGGCGATGCCCACTCCACCAGAGCACTCCACAGCCAAGAAGCCCCTGGCTGGACTTAACATTACTCACTAAGTCACAGTTACTTTTTTTTTTTTTGAGTTGGAGTCTCACTCCGTCGCCCAGACTGGAGTGCAGCGGCCGCTCCCGGCCACCGCAGCCTCGACCTGCTGGGCTCCGGTGATCCTTCCGCCTCAGCCTTCCGAGTAGCCGGAATTACAGGCGCGCGCTACCACTCCTGGCTAATTTTTTGATTTATTGTGGAGATGAGGTCTCGCCAAGTTTCCCAGGCGGGTCTCGAACCCAAGGGCTCAGGCAATCCACTCACCTCTGCCTCGCAAAGGCGCGGGATGACAGGCTGAGCCACCGAGCCCGGCTAAGTCACAGTTATTATGAGAAAGCAAAACAGGAAGACCGTATCTCAGTGAGAAGGTCAGGAACATCCCTTCTGCGTTCCAGAGAGAAGGCACAGCATGTGCAAAGGTCCCGGGGAAGCAAGGACTGTGAGCCCAAAAAGCTTGACAAAGGGCAGAACAGGGGACTGAGTGGTGGCAGATGAGAATATGGGCAAGCTGAGGCCAGATGCGGCAAGTCCTTAAAAGCCACAGTGAGGATTTGATCACCTGAATTCTAAGAACTACAGGAAGATCTGGAATGATTTTTAGGTAAGGGAGTGATATGATGTGATTTGTGCATCTTTTAAAAATTACTCTGGCTGGGCACAGTGGCTGACACCAGTAACCCCAGCACTTTGGGAGGCCGAAGTGGGAGGATTGCTTGAGCCCAAAAGTTCGAGACTGGCCTGGGCCGCAGAGCAGGACCACATCTCTCCAAAAAAGCAAAAAAGCAAAAAAAAAAATCTGCTGGACTCAGCGGCGTGTGCCTGTAGTTGCAGCTACTTGGCAGGCCGAGGCGGAAAGATCGCCTGAGCCCAGCAGATCGAGGCTGTGGTGGTTGTGAGCGTGCGTGCCACTGCACTCCAGCCTGGGCGACAGAGAGAGAGGCCGACTCAAAAAAAAAAATTTACTCTGGCCACTGAGTGGAGACCGGAGCAGAGAGGGATCAGGGAGGGCGTGGGAAGATCCGAGAAAGGGCTTTTGGACCTTGGGGTGCGAAAGGACGGGTGTCTGAGTTGAGAATGAAGAAATTCAGGACGTCGAAGGAAGTCAGAAGATCAGGAGAAACAGCTTTTGCAGGAGTCCAGCTGCATGGAAAAGCCGGGATGTGGGCAGAGACTGGGGGGTGGGAGGTAGACAGGGCCCCATGGTGGGAGAAAATGGGGGGTGGGAGTGGCATAGGTCAGATGTCAGAGGGGCCTGCTGGTCTAGGGCTGCCATGTACAGTGGTGCTGGCTGTTCACTGCACAAGCGTACCCAGGTGTAGGGTGGAGTGGGTGAGAGGGGCCGAGTGACATCCAGCCTGTGTGCAGCAGGGAAGCTGGGCTGAGTTCACCCTAAGGAAGGGCCAACTTTTTTGGGGTCCACAAACGTGTCCTGTGGGCTCTGAGCACATCCTACTCCGGGTAACCCCGGTCATGCCAGGACAGGGTGGTGTCATTGCAGGACTAAGACGGGACACAGCTCGGGGCTCTGATGACCATCTGGGGCGGGGCGGGCATGGAACCGGTGACTCAGGGCTGTGGCAGCTCACTCACTGAGTGTTCTCCGGCAGGGGTCCTCACCCTCTGAGCCTGGTCTGGGAAATGGAGCCAGTGGCGCCTCCCATCTGCCCTGCTCACCTGAGTCCTGGGGCTCTGCAGAGGTACAGGGTGGTGGCACCACACCCAGTGTCCCAGAGACCAAGAAATTCCAGGCCACGCGAGCCCTGGGCCGCCTGTACTCTGTCCTCCTGTGTTTATACCCGAGGGCTCTCACCCCAGTTCCTTGCACAAGAGTGAACTCCATCTCCCGCCCTGGGGCCCAGGAGACCCCCACCAGGCTGCCAGGAGACCCAGCTCTTATTTCTCTCGACATCTACCTTGCCTGGCTGTATGTTGCTTTAAACCACCGGTGGTGTGGCGATTTGTGATGGCAGCCGTAGGAGATGAATACCGTGATTCTTCCCAGCACCGTCCACATGAGCGGTCGTAGAGGATGCTTTCAAGAATGGCCGTAGCCGGGCTCGGTGGCTCAGCCTGTAATTCCTTGCTAGGGGAGGCGAGGTGAGTGGATTGCCCGAGCCCGCGGGTTCGAGACCCGCCTGGGCAACTTGGCAAGACCTCATCTCTACAATAAATCAAAAATGAGCCGGGCGTGGTAGCGCGTGCCTGTAGTTCCAGCTACTTGGAAGGCTGAGGCGGAAGGATGGCTGGAGCCCAGCAGGTCGAGGCTGCGGTGGCCGGGAGCGGCCACTGCACTCCAGGCTGGGCGACTGAGTGACTCCAACTCAAAAAAAAGAATGGCCGTGCTATTGTTAGGTTACAGACAGGGTGAGGGTGAGAGGTTGGATGGAGAGGCGAACAGCACCAGTAACTCAGAGATCCAAGTTACACAAAGATTAGCAACACAAAGAGACAAGAACACAAAGAGAAGATAAAAGTTTATTTAAAAGTGAATTAGAGCCAGGGCTCGGTGCCTCAGCCTGTCATCCCAGTGCTTTGGGAGGCCGAGGTGAGTGGATTGCCTGAGCCCGCGGGTTTGAGACCCACCTGGGCAACTCAGCGAGACCTCACCTCTATAAGAAATCAAAAATTAGCCGGGTGTGGTGGCGCACGTCTGTAGTTCCAGCTACTTGGAAGGCTGAGGCGGAAAGATCACCAGAGCCCAGCAGGTGGAGGCTGCAGTGGCCGGGAGTGTGCCACTGCACTCCCGTCTGGGCAACGGAGTGAGACTCCAACTCAAAAAAAAAAAAAAAAGCAAATTAGAGAGAGAAAGAGAAGGGAGAGAGAAGATTCACCTCCCCAAGGTGGGGGAGGGGACCAAAGCCAGGAGGCATGGCGACAGCCATAGCTCAAAGAGCACATGGCACACCAGAGTCTAGGAAGGCCATGGCCGCTGGGTGCTTGTGGCTGAGTCCTTTTAGCCATTCCTCTAGACGGGGGAGGATCTTTAGGGCGATTGGGTGGTGGTCTGCTTCCACATCATCACAGAGGGGCAGACAAGCGCAGGTACTGAGGATATCAGGTGATGGACAGTAGGCAGATGGGTGGGTTAGTCACATGACTGCTGCCAGGATGGGGCTTATTTGTGTCCTGTAGGTCACAAAGAGCTGATTAGGCTAACTTGGGGAGTTTGGGCCTGGAAGGGGGTGTTTTCCTTCAAGAGGCTTGTTAGACATTTGCAATTCACAAACTCCTTGACCAAAGGTGGTCTATTATCACTTACGACTCTGACCAGACAAAGGGTGATCTTTGACCTTCGCCTTGACAAGAAACCTAAAAGTTGACTAGGGATTATTTTGTTAAACCATGAACTGAAAGGTCGGGCTGTCCTGGTCTTGCATCTGATGGAGATTTGCTGCGGGGGGTGGGATAGGCTGCTGCCTGTCCTGCAGTAGAATGTCTGAACGCTTTCTAGCAGTTATGTTGAGGCAAAAAGACTAAGAACAAGCTAAGTTTCTTCTAGGTTTCTATAGGTCCCACCTCTCACCGGTGGCTCACACTTCTTGTTCAAGGATCTGCACATTCAACATGTGTTGGGCACCTGGTATGTTTAGGTACTCGTGTTCTGTGCTAGACCCACATGTGTCTTTATGAATTGGAGGTATTCGGTCCCAGTCACTCCTGTGTCTCCGGAACCTGGGTCCGAAGGCTTGATGATATTGGTGGATATTGACACATATTTGTTGAAAGAATGAATGGATTCCGGGCACCTGAAAACCTTGTCCGGTGGATGGGCGTGTCTATCTTGCACACACACGCCAGGGCACCACCAGGGCTCATTCGCATGGTGGCCTGCAGAGGCCTGCTGGAACGGGCGTAGGGCACCAGGCCTGTTTCTCACTTCCAGAAAAGGGCAAGACACGGAAGAGGCAAGGAACGGATACATGAAGGAGGTGCACATGCATGTGTTTTTTGTTTGTTTGTTTTTTGTTTTTGGAGTTGGAATCTCACGCTGTTGCCCAGGCTAGAGTGCAGTGGCAGCTCCCAGACACCCCAGCCTCGACCTGCTGGGCTCCGGCGATCCTTCCGCTTCAGCCTTCCAAGTAACTGGAACTACAGACGCGCGCTACCCCGCCCGGCTCATTTTTGATTTATTGTAGAGACGAGGTCTCGCCAAGTTGCTCGGGCCGATTTCGAACCCGTGGGCTCAGGCCATCCACTCGTCTCGGCCTCCCAAAGTGCTGGGATGACAGACTGAGCCATCGAGCCTGGCCGTATTTTTATTTTGTTGGGAATTTTAGGACGTTCCCAGGATTTGCCTGGTGTCCAGAAGGAGCCTGGTACGAGCGCCTCAGTCAAGAATGGTTGATCCAAAGTCCCCAGCAGCTGATTTCTGCAGAATGAGAAAGCCAGGTTACAGAGAGGCTAAAAAAAGAGACTTCTGAAGGCGGACTCTGTTGACTCAATCCATGGCATAGTAATTATGAGTGATGAAAATGTTCCAGAGAGGCACTTGTCCCCCCAGTCCCCCTGGGGATCTTTATGGGGTTGCTCCTTGCTGGAGGGATTTCATTTTATTTTTTAAAATTATTTACTTATTTATCATAAAGATGTGGGGTACAGTTCGGGGTTAGGTATACAAACATTGATCATGCAGGTACCCTTGTTGATGAGGTGTGCCCCTCCCTCCCCTGGCAGTTTCCCACGACTGCCAATCGCTTTCTTATAGCATTATAATCGCTCAAGGTCCGCTTATGAGTGGGAACCTATGGCGCTCTGTTCTTTGTTTCTGTGATAAATCACTGAGTGTGATCGACTCCAAATCCATCCAGGTGGCTGCAAATCCCCTATATTTGTTGTCCTCCATGGCTGCATAATATTCCATTGTGCCACATTTTTTAGAACTAACATCCAGGCAGGTCCTCGGGGTTCCCTCTACCTGGCAACCTCAGCAGGGGGAGAAATCTCCGAGTCTGTTCTGGGTCCTCTTCATGCATCTGGGACACGCATCTTCCACATTCCAGAATTTATTTAGGACTTCATTTTGGATCAGGGAAACCCCTTAGACCGAGAGGTTCGCCACTTCTTGGTGAACTCTTCAACGCACATGTAGAAAAATTAATTATTTTCTCCCCGTAATGAGATTTTTCCTTAATGTCCATTTCCTTGGACATTTATTTATTGGCTGCTTCCTGGGCTGTCCTCAGGTGCTGCTGGGCGGCCCCAGCCCACGCTTAAGCCATCTATGATTTTGCTAATCAGGAGGGTTTGGGAAATATTTTACCCTTGACAGTGACCTGTGTTACAATTAAGGCTTATGATGTGGGCCTCTTATTTGCCTAAGGAGACAACAAGATTTGCTATGTAATTTGAGAAGCACTTACGGTGCAGCTACCCAAGCTGTAAGCTGATTATAAATAAAGTTCAGCCCAATTGCTTTTATCAGAACATCAGGATTCACAGTCAAATAAAAGGGCACAACCCTGATGTGCAGTTGCCTTTGTATATAAATCAGATTCTCTTAGCAACTGCTGTATATCATGTTTATTAAACACCTTCTGGTTATTACGGAACAGGGTACTAAAAACTCCCTCTCCAAGAATCTCGAAAAAGCTTTTCGCCCGTCGACTCTTTTTGAAGTCTACTCGGGGTAAGCAGAAGGGGTCCTTTGTTGAGGGCTTGGGGTCTTGGGTGGGCTCTGGAAGTCACGTGGACGAGGTGGGTTTTTTTTTTTTTGTCTCTCAGCAGTCAAAGTAATTTGCCCCTCCCCCGGGTCCCCACAGAACAGAAGGAAAGTTAATTTTGTGTCATGGCAAAGTGAGAGCCCTTTGAGGCTGAAAGGTCTCTGAGAGGCTGCAGCGTTCACCCCCCCTGGCAGGACCGATAAGGAGACCAAGGAAGGAGAAGAGGAGGTGACGTGTGACCTCGTGATCCCACGGCTGGGCCCCTGACTTGAGTCCAGCGCTCAATTTCAGTGTGCAAAAGCCTTCACGTGCCTTCAGCTTATTTCTCTATTCAATTAAGTGAATCCTGGCTGTATTCTTAATACACATCATTCAAACAGCACAGCTGGTAACTGCAGAAGGGACGGCTCTCGGGGCTTTCTGCCCCCCCTGCCCTGGCGGCAACAAGGTGACTTCCAAAGCGAGGTGCAGATGTGATGGAGTTAAGGCTCTTGAGACGGGAAGAGAATTCTGGATCCTCCAGGAGGGACCTAGAATGCCATCGCCAGCCTCCTTATCAGAGGAGGCAGAGGGAGTTCACCGCCCCCTCTCACCCATTCTGCTACTCACTCACATACCTGCGTGTATTCGCACAAAAGTAGGTTGGTGTTTTTTCCTTAGGAACGGTCACTCTGTGCGTATTGCTCTGCCCATGGCTGCTTTTGTCCTCTCACTCATGTTGAAGGACATCTTGGAAATCTTTCCATGCTGGTAGATGGGGAGAGAGATCTCCCTTGCTCCTTTTCTTTTTCATTTATTATTATTATTATTTATTATAAAGATGTGGGGTACAATTCAGGGTTAGGTATATAAACATTGATCGCGCAGGTACCCTTGTTGATGAGGTGTGCCCCTCCCTCCCTTAGCGGTTTCCCTCAACTGCCAATGCCACCCCCTCCCCTGACAGTTTCCCATGACTGCCAATTGCTTTCTTATAGCATTATAATTGTTCAAGTTCTGCTTATGAGTGAGAACATAGGGTACTCTGTTCTTTGTTTCTGTGATAGATCACTGAGTTTGATCGACTCCAAATCCATCCAAGTTGCTGCAAAGTCCATATATTTGTCCTTCTTTATGGCTGCGTAATATTCCATGGTGTATATATACCACATTTTCTTTATCCAGTTCGGCTTTGGTTGTCTCGCTCTTTTTAATGGCTACGTAGTACTCCACGGTGACAGTAGCATCATGCATTTAATTCTTCCCCTCGTGGGAACATTTAAATCACTTCCCCTCTTCTGCCGTGGCAAGCGGTGTTTCAGTGAATGCCATATATAGGCTATTTGTGTATGAAGTTGATGGATCAAAAGGTATCTGCGGTTTAAATCGTAATAAATGCTGCCCAATTGTTCTTTGCAAGGACTGAACCAATTCACATTCTTCCCAGCCGTGAGGAGGCTGTTTCAGGTAGCCAGATAACTTTGCTAACGATTGTGTATGAAGGACTTCATTTTATATTATTTTTAGTTCTTGTTTTTCTAAATTTTTTTACGAGTTGGAGTCTCACTCTGTCACCCAGGCTGGAGTGCAGTGGCATACTCACGGCCACCACAGCCTCGACCTGCTGGGCTCCGGCGATCCTTCCGCTTCAGCCTTCCAAGTAGCTGGAACCATGAGCGTGCACCACCACCCCCGGCTAATTTTTTGATTTATCGTAGAGACGAGGTCCCGCCAGGTTGCCCAGGCTGGTCTCGAACCCCTGGGCTCAGGCAATCCTCTAGCCTCCACCTCCCAAAGTGCTGGGATGACAGGTGTGAGCCACAGCACCTGGCCAGGACTTCGCTTTAGAAGATGATATTTCACCTCTACCAGAGGATCCTCTAAAAACAAAGCCTTAAAAATATTGTGCAGTCAAAAATTCCATTGTAGAAAAAAATGCTAAATGTGGAAAAAGAAAAACATGTAACAAAAGTACAAATCGCCCATGGAGTGCTGATGGCATTAGTGAACCGGTCTAGATTTTTTCTTAGGGG
The DNA here is from genome assembly GCA_027257055.1 of Cephalopachus bancanus. Taxonomy (NCBI): domain Eukaryota; kingdom Metazoa; phylum Chordata; class Mammalia; order Primates; family Tarsiidae; genus Cephalopachus; species Cephalopachus bancanus. Next base: position 5,129,561 of record JAPVLO010000166.1, on the reverse strand, counting down.
AGTACACACTATGGAACACATGCATGGGGTCACCCCACACATACTGTTTGAAATGCGTTTTCATTTATCCGTATACCGAGGCGCCCCGACTGTAGCAGCGACTGCAAAAATCTACAGGATATTTTCAGAGGCTTTCAAGATTTTTCCAGCTGGGCTTGGTGGCTCAGCCTGTAATCCCGCGCCCTGGGGAGGCTGAGGTGAGTGGATTGCCTGAGCCCGCGGGTTCGAGACCCGCCTGGGCGGCGAGACCTCATGTCTACAATAAATCAAAAAATCAGCCGGGCGTGGTAGCGCATGTCTGTAATTCCAGCTACTTGGAAGGCTGAGGTGGAAGGATCCCCGGAGCCCAGCAGGTCCAGACTGCGGTGGCTGGGAGCGGCCACTGCATTCCAGTCTGGGCGACAGAGTGAGACTCCAACTCAAAAAAAAAAAAAAAAAAAAAAAAGATTTTTCCAGTCCCCTCTTGTTGGGCATTAGCTTGTTGCCGGGTGTTCGCCATGATGACGGATGCTGTCCTGTCTTGGCACTTTTCTCTTCTCTGTTTTCTGCTGCCCTGTCTTGTCCCAGAGCCTCTTTAAGATGCCCGAAACGTGCTGCCGCTTCCCGATTTTAGGAACCTGGAGCTTACCGGTGGTGTCTCCCTGGCGATTGTCCCACCAGTCCAAGCGCACCTGTCCCAGAGGCGCTTCCCAGCCATCGCCAGGGGCTGCCCTGATCTCCTAAGATGACAAATGCCCACCTCTGCCCAGGGAGGTCTGTATGGGTGTCTGCTGTAACAGACGACCACCCCTGGGTGGCTCAGCACAACAGGCCTTTATTCTCTCAGCTCTGGAGCTCAGAAGCAGAACTCAAGGCGTCAGCAGGGCCACACTCGCTCCGGAGGGTCTGGGGGAGGGTCCCTCCTTGCTCTTCCGGCTGCTGGTGCTCCGTGGTCTGGGGCTGTGTCACCCCAACCTCTGCCTTCACATGCCCTGCTTCCCCGGGTCCATGCGTCTCTTACAAGGACTTGCCCTTGACTTCAGGGCTCACCTGGATATAGATGGGCCTTGAAGGATGGTCTTATCTTGAGTTCCCTCAATGAATGACATCTGAAAAGACCTTCTTAAAAAATACATAAGATCCTGCTCATGGGCACCAGGGGTTGGGACATGGACATGGCCGTTGGGAAGCCACCGTTTAAGCCACTACGAGCCCCTGGATGTAACCACCTTCCACACTAGTCGCCATCTTAACCCCCCGCCCTCTTCCCTGAGTGGATGGAACACCTTCTCAGACCAGGGTGCTCTGGAACCTGGGATTTTGAAAGTCTTTGAAGCCGCGGCCTTGGAGGCCTCCTCTCAAGCCCGAGACGTCAGGCCAAGACGGGCTGGGTTCCCGATTCTCAGAGCCGAGCAGGAATGCACCGGCAGAGAGACTGAAGCCAGAATGGAAACGCACAGGTCTAGAAGGTCATCGAAAGAAAGTGGCTTTGCTTACATTTTCAAGGCTTCTGCTCCTCTCTTGTCTCTCGAACCTTGGCGAATCTCCATTCTTTACGGGTAGATTTGATTTTTAGAAGCAGCCAGGACCCCAGGGGACTCATGCGGCTCCTAAGATGGATGACGAAAGGTTGGTGAAGCCATCTGGGGTCGAGAAGGGTGACGGAGAACAAAGCCGGCAGGGGTGCAACACAGAAACGGTTCTGAGTATGGCGAGGGGGTGAGTCCCCCAAAGTTACTGCTTCAAAGGGAGTAACCAGCACACTCAAAGCTTTTTGCATTTTTGGTCTTTAAAAAAATAGGTGGCTCAGCCTGTCATCCCGCGCCTTTGGGAGGCTGAGGTGAGTGGATTGCCTGAGCCCGCAGGTTCGAGACCTGCCTGGGCGAGACCGCATCTCTACAATAAATCAAAAAATCAGCCGGGTGTGGTAGCCGTGCCTGTAATTTCGGCTACTCGGAAGGCTGAGGCGGAAGGATCGCCGGAGCCCAGCGGGTCGAGGCTGCGGTGGCCGGGAGCGGCCACTGCGCTCCAGTCTGGGCGACAGAGGCAGACTCCAACTCAAAAAAAAAAAAAAAAAGAAATATAGATAGACAGATACTCATTGTATTCTTTGCATCATTCGAAAATAAGCATGAACAATTTTGTGGGGGACATTTGCTTCTGTCTCCGAATTCTTCCTTCTCCTACCTTCAGTAAAGCTTTAGGAGTGATGGTTTGGCCAGAAATCTGAATGAAGTTACAGCCGGAACGATCTGCTCTAAGTCCTTTATGCTTTATTTTAATTTTTATTTATTTTCAGTCAGGGTCACACTCTGCCACCCAGGCTGGAATGCAGTGGCGCACAGTTATGGCTCACTGCAGCCTCGACCTCTGGGCTCAAGTGATCCTCCCGCCTCAGCCTCCCAAGTAGCTGGGATGACAGGCACATGCCACCACACCTGGTTATTTTTTTATTTTTTGCAGAGACAGGGTCTCACTCTATTGCTCTGGTTGATCACTACCTCCTGGGCTCAAGCAATCTTCCCACCTCGACCTCCCAAGGTGCTGGGATTACAGGCATAAGCCACCGTTATGTTCATGAACCCGAAAAATATAAAACCACATTGGGGTGCGAGGGGCTCATAGGAAGTTGAAAACTTTTGAATTTTGTCAAGTCAAAAATATAGAGACTCCAGCCTGGGCAGCAAAGCGAGACTCCCGTCTCTACACACACACACACACACAAAAAAAATGTAAAAATGTGTCAGGCTTGATAGCCCTCACCTGCAGTCCCAAGAACTCAAGAGCCTGGGAGATTGAGGCTGCAGCGAGCTGTGATTACAGCACTGGACTTCAACCTGGACAGCAGAGTAAGACCCTCTCTGGGGGAAAAAAAACCAACCTAGATCTGGATATAGATATATAGAAATATAGATAAAAAACACTTCCTATGTACTATCATCATTTCATAAACAAAAGATATTTTAACAGCAAGGAAAAAAAAAGTAGAAGTGACATCACTTCAAAATAATAAACAGCTGCCCCAATTGAGTGAATCTCGCTTTATAGAGAAGTCGAGGGCAGGTACCGTTGGTTCCAGTCTGGGTCTGAGACCCTTTGCTCGCGGGCCACGTGGGCCCCACGGGCCACATACCAGCTCGCGGAGGGGCCGTGGGAGCCTCAGTGGCCCTGGCCAGCTCCGTGCTGGTGTCCACCGACCACGCCATCTCCCATCTAGCGTGGGTACGTTCTCCACTCGAACAACCGTGGGCCCTGCGGACTCGCCCACACACGCATCTGTGGGTGCGTTTCCTATATGCACGGCCCCATGCCAAGCTCTGGACCCACAGAGACGTGTGAAACACAGGCTCCCGAAGTGAGCACGCACTCCCTGGAAAGAGCCCACGGAGTCATAGAAAACCACGAGGGAAGCACAGGATAGTCAGGCTTGCCAGGCTCTGTGGGAGTTCTCGCGGTTGGGATCCTTAGGGAATCCACACGAGTCCGGAGGTGTAGACAGTAAGGTTTAGAAGAACCACGCCCTCAGGAGCATGCAGGTGGCTAGCATGCAGATCTTTCCGGAGGGGGATTCGATAAGATATGTTGGCTGGACTCAATGGCTCAAACCTGTAATCTCAGCACTTGGGAGGCTGGGGTGGGAGGCCTAGGAGTTCGAAACCAGCCTGGGCAACATAGTGAGACCCCAGCTCTGTTAAAAAAAATTTTTTTTTAAATGAGCAGGGCGTGGTGGTGCACACTGTAATCCCAGGACTCAGGAGGCCGAGGCAGGATCATTACTTGAGCCTGGGAGCAATGATTGCACCATTGTACTCCAGTCTGGGCAACAAAGCACGACATGTCTTTACAGACAAACAAAATGCATTGTCTTTGAACCAGCGGTTTCCCTGCCAGGAAATTGTTGTAAGGACATAATCAGAGAAGTGTGCAAAGACGAATGTACCAAGGATGTTCATCACAGTCCTACTTACAATATTGAGAACCTGTTTTTAAAAAGAAATCTTTGCTTTGGTAGGCTGAGGTGAGTGGATTGTCTGAGCCCGCGGGTTTGAGACCCGCCTGGGCAACTTGGCGAGACCTCATCTCTACAATAAATCAAAAATTAGCCGGGCGTGGTAGCGCGCACCTGTAGTTCCTGCTACTCGGAAGGCTGAGGCGGAAGGATCGCCGGAGCCCGGCAGGTCGAGGCTGCGGTGGCCGGGAGCGGCCGCTGCACTCCAGTCTGGGCGACAGAGTGAGACTCCAACTCGGAAAAAAAATTAAAAAATAAATCTTTGCCCTCGAGGAGAGATCTCCATGAGAAAGTATGCAGAGATGTCTTTTCTTTTTCTATCAGAGAAGAGACAGAGGTGAGGTCTGGGGTGTGACAGTGCTGGTCCCCAAGCTTGGGACCCTGAGCAGGTTTGGACCTCCGTAGAAGTCAGCATTTGGCTAAGGACACGGAGGTAAGAGAAATGGCCTCCTGGGGTTGGCAGGAAGTTGGCCACACTGTGCAGGAGACAGGGAGCCCTTGATGCAGGGTCTGGGAGGGGAAGGCGTGCCCGGGTGGGAGATCTTCTTTTAAACACTCATTTCTTTCTTTCTT